>NC_069435.1:35033495-35271924 GCF_026875155.1 Cherax quadricarinatus | reverse complement strand
AAATGGTCCAAGTCGGACGAAACATCGTCGTGTCCTCCTTCTATTGCAGTTTTTTGTGAACACACAACATTTAAAAGCCCCCTGATGTAGAAGCGTACACGTCGCATAAAGCTACCTCGCACCTCTCATTTTTTCGTACGATAGTTTTTGGGGAAAAACAGGCACAAAATATCCAGCAAACCATATCGATAAAGGTTCCCCTTTTTACAAGACACACAAGGGCAAATTTCCAGGTCTCCCCCTTTGCTGTAACTTAAATTTTAGCCCCCATATCCACAATAACTAAAAAGTTTCCAAACAGGGGTCTCCCCCCAAAATACGATACCATGCCCCCAAAAGGGCCCTCCTTACCTTATATCACCTCTATACATGACCCCCGGTTAACGATATTTTTCCTCCAGAATATTTCATGCCATACGACCAATTTGTCCCAAAAGGAATATTGTTAAGTAGTTTAGCCCATTTCAGACCCCCAAACATAACCACAAACCACTTACATAAGTACACTACAAATTGGTCGCATTCGGAGTGTCGTTATGCGGGGTCCACTGTATACCCTTACCTCATTTGTTATTTGTGTTTGGGGGACTACTGCGGCCCCCCAAAAACCCCAAACCCCTTTTCAGTTCGCCGGGCCCTTTTCCGAACTTTTTTCCAGGGTCCCCAAAATTTAAAAAAAAAAAAAAATTTTTTCTTAAAAAGAATAGAATTTTTTTCCCAAACAAAATGACACCAAAAAAAAGAAATTGAGGGAAAATTTTCGATTATGCTTTTTGCAAATTTAGCGGCTCGCTTTTTTTACCATCTGATTTTGCTCTCTTTGGCCCTTTTTTTCGGCCAATTCCATTACTGTTGACAAAAAAAAACTTTTTCGCTAGAACACCATTTTTTCTATCGAATGATACAAAAAACCACCCATTTAAGATTTCAACTACCAATACAGGGTCAAAAATTTCAATTTTCCAATTTCACAAAATTTCAGAAATCCCAAATTTCCAAAATGGGGTCAAGAATAAACAAGAAAGACTTTCCTGGGCCAAAAATAACTTTTCCTCTTTCATTAGTCACTCCCCATCCTCTTTTACATTCTTTTGCTTTCCACTTTGAATTTTTATTCTCACAAAAAATAAAAATTTTACTGTTAGGCAGACACGCATTAGCGTAAAAATGGAATAAAAATTTGGCGCACTTTGAAAAATGTTAACTCCCCATTGACGTGATTGGTGCTTGCATTTTTTGTTCTTTCGAGCTTTGGAAAAAATTGAACATTTCTGTTTTTTTTTTAGCTCATTTCAAGATACTTTTCATTGAAAAATCATCAAAATCACTTAATTTCTGAAATATGTCTTCCATTCTAAAAATGAGACCGGGAAAAACTAAATAAAAGAATAAAACCATATGAAAAACAGTGAAAATCCTTTTTTAACCCAAAAACACGGTCAAACTTTTTTTTTTTCTCTCATAACGCACTGTGGGGTGCGGGATTTTTTTATACTGTGCACACTGACCAAAAGATCCTTTCTTCATATTTGGCCCCATTTTTCTCCACTAGATTTGGGGGCGCAAATTTAGGCTCTAGTATAAAAAAACCCGGTGCTAAGCCTTTTAAACTAGTACAGCCAAACCCCTAAAAGGGCTAAAACCCAACAAAAAGTGGCAGTGCGGATGATCACAAACTCCAGCGCAAGACAACACCCCTCACCCCCTTCAAAACATAAATTTACTTAATATACATAATTTTTTTTTCTAAACAAGTCGGCCGCCCCCACCGGGGCAGGTGACCCAAAAAAAAAGAAAATCCCCAAAAAGAAAATACTTTCATCACATTTAAACCCTTTTTACCTCACTCATACAAAATCACTGTTTTGCAGAGGCCAAAAACAACAGTTAAAGCATAACGTAAAAAATACAAAACAAAACCCTCCAAACTGCCAACACCCAAACCCCTCCTTAAAAATGCGGCATTGCATTTCCCTTTTCCAGACTCAATCCAACATATGAAAAAACCGTTTCCCGAAACCCTTCACAAAATATTACCCTCCACCCCAAAAATCGTCGGGCCCCAATACCTTCGTCTCCATTCCCCCTATCAACACGCTCACCCCGCTTGCGGGAAGTCCAACCCCCTTGCCCACAAAACCCCCTTTACCCCCTCCTCCAACCCTTTCGAGGACGACCCCTACCCCCCCTTTCCTTTCCCATAGATTTAATCTTTCCATGCCATTCTATTTTGACCATTCTCTCAAAATGACCAAACCACCTCAACAACCCCTCCTGCCCTCTGACTAATACTTTTATTCTCACACCTTTTTTCTAATTTCCACACTCCAATTTTCGCATAAATTTACACCACCATTGCCCTTGACGGATTTTCCCATCCTCCAACCCTCCTCGCGCTGCATTTACCCCCCAAGTTTCACATCCATAAAAGGTTGTACACTATACTTTCTCATTCCCTTCTTTGCTCCAAAACAATGTTTTTTGACTCACATAACCTCAACGCACCACTCACCTTTTTTCCCTCTAAATTTCTATGTTTAACCTCACCTTCAAAAAATCCACCCCCAACACTAAAACTCCCAAGTATCGAAAACTTTCATTTCTTCCATATCCTCCCCCCAATTTGATACCAATTTTTCTTTATAAAAATTTTTTGATACCCCATCACCTTCTCTTTTCTAATTCTTAAATTTGAAACCCTACCGTACATTTTTTCCGGGGTATACTCAGAAACTTTTTCCTCTATATTTTTTACAATCTCTTTTGCCCCCCTTTCAATTTGGGACCTACTCAAAAATCGTCTCACTCTCAGAACAAATACATATGTATTACCACATCAGCAAACCCCAACCAAATCCAAGTAACCCCCCAAATATTTTATCCCCTAACTATTAACCATTTTTAAAAACTTACGATGATGTTTGTATCACAAATTTATACTACCTCATATTTAAAAATAGGGTAAATAAAACTTGATTAAAAACAAAAAAATGTACGATTGATTTATCAAAAATTGATTTTATCAAAAATTGTACACCTCACACTTTAAACAATAGTTTGAAAAAAGAATGGTATTCTACCACTGAAAAGAACTTAATTACGAACTTAAATTTTTTTTATCGTATATAAATGTATTACCTCATTCAAATAATAGATAAATTTGACTATTTTAATCCACACTTTCATCGTCTAACTTAAGTAATCAATAAGTTTAGGTTAAGTCCGCCTAAAAATCCCTGGCATATGGGCTTTCTTTTTTCAGTTATATTATGATATTAAAAACTTTTAAACCCTTTGCAAAGAAATAAATTTTTTTTTTGTTTTTTTTACTGCATTTTCTAAAAAAAAAGAAGGGCTTTGTGCCTTGTCCCCAGAGCCCTTTACATGGAAACTTTTAACCCTTTCGGGTCCTCCCGTAATCACGGCTTACGTTCAGGGCCCAAAACGTAGATCTCGCCTGACTCACTCACCTGAAAACTGGAGTGGTAAATTTGGGCCTAGATAGAGAAAACATCTTTTGGGGTATGGTGCACCACATAAAACAACCTGCAGCACACTGTGTAAATGAAGAAAAAAAAAATGAACCGTGATTTTTGATTTAAAAAACGAATTTGCAGTGTTTTTTTCGTATGTTTTTTTTTTATTGTTTTGCGATTCTTGGGGTCATTTGATAAATGGGAAAAACAACAGAAATAGAATGATTTTTTATTGGTTTAGCACTGGGAAAAAGGCTTGAAACTATCAAATAGTGAAATTTAAATTTTTTCCCAGTTCAAAGTAAACAAACGCCTCACACATCTAAACCGCCGCTGGGGGGCAAAATACATTCGCAAATGTGGTGATAATTTTTTACAAAAATTACAAATTCTAAAAGTAAAACTTCTATTTTTTTTTGTAATAAAAAAATTTATTAGTGAATAAAAAAACAAAAGGGAATTTATTTGAAAGCCCAAAAAGTAACTAAAAACAAGGAAATGTTTTTTAGTGCCAGGAAAACCTACATTGTTTTTTTCTCCTTATTTGAAATTGGAAAAATTTTGACTTTTGTTAAAATTTGGGCCCAAAAACCAATTTCCGATCACTTTTTTTTGTAGTAAACAATGACTTGGCGATTTCTTTTGGGCCCTCGATAGAATAGAAAAAACATGAAAAGTGAAGAATTTTTGACTGGGGAAAATGTAAATTGGGCCCAAAATGGGGGCAAAATCGGCAAAATGCCGTTTGAAAGCTGACACACAAAATTTTTGAGAGCAAATTTCGTCAATTTTCCATCAAAATTTTGTACTTCTTGTTTTATTACCTTTACAAAAAAATTTTACCATTTTTAAGAAAAAAATAACCATTTTTTTTTTTAAATTCTTGGGGACTGGGGGGACCCATTCAGATTTTGGCCTTGGACCCGAAAGGGTTTAAATTTTTTCACTACAGATCTTGCCACTTTTGACTGGTCTCATTTTGTAGACTTCTTACACACACTTTTTAAATAAAATGTGTTAATTTTATATCAAGTGGCTGATTAACCCCTCGGGTCCAAGGGCCCAAAAAATGAAGTGGGGCTCCAGTTCCAAGAAATTTTTGAAAAAAAAAAAAAATTTTTTTTTCTTAAGAATAAAGGCAATTTTTATGGATAATAAGACAAAAAAAAAAATTTGACATACTTACCGGATACAGTGCCAAGAATTTGTCAAAAATGAGTGGTGGCGGCAACATCGACAATTCCCCCATACCGCATTACATTATTTTGCGGGTTTTTTACAATTTTTTTTCTTTCTTTCCCAATTTTTTTCTATTCCTACTAACATTTGGGCCTGAGAACCAAAACTGTATACAATTATATATATAAATCACTGTATTTAACACAAAACCCACTAAAGTTTTTACAATTATTGTTTTTCCCCCCGTTGTTTATTCAATAAACATGCCAAAAAATTTAAAAAAACAAAGTTCATCAATTTTACATATTTACAACCTGGGCATGGTTTTTAGAACTGCTGGAGCTTGTGGAACTCCTTGAAAAAAGGCACCATGCACAGAGGGACCCAATTCCCCCACACATAAAAACCGGGGCTTTGATCTTTTTTTGCCGTCGTTTGTTTGTGCACAACGATGCATCTCTCAGCAAAATTTCCCCCTGAGTTGAAGGAAGTTTTTATGAAATGATACCCCCCCTCAAACGCTTGGGGTATCCTATAATTTGAGGACCTTGTTGTATAGCAGGTTTTCTTTCCTGGTACTTTATTATAGTTGTCTGACAACAGACAAACAAAAAATTTACCATACGTGGTCGTTGCCAGTCTTTATTTGGACATATTATATGCATTTACAAATTTAATGTCCATAATGGAAAAAAGTTTCATGTACCACTTGTAACTCTTACGAACACAAAAAAAAAAAACCAACGCTTCACATTTCAACCCAGCAGTTTTTTTGTATAATCAATCACTGTCACTGGTTTTTTGAATACGTTTCATTATCCCTCGATCAACTTTTCCCGTCTTTCATTTCATTACTGATGGTGCAACAAGGACACTCGTTTGTCATGCCCCCGTAATGCCAGATTCATTTCTAAAAGTAGCAGGCAGAAACGATTAAGCTGCCTTGAATCCCAGTGCATTTTCCCTTGCTGGTGTGTAAGGTGTCATGGCAACTTTTCTAAAAAGGGTTTGTGTCTTTTAGAATTAAACTTTTTGCCGAGGGCCCTAGCCACCCTCAGAAAAAATTCCTCTAATTCAACACAAAAATTCCCCCCACTTTTCAATTTACTATTGCTCCCTTATTGGGAAAATTGTTCATGCTGACAGCCCCATTCAGGGGAAAGAAATATTAGAGCGAAAAAATACAGAATCGTTACACCCCATGAGCCATAAAGCATTTAAATTACGGGAAATTTCCCTTTAGTCTTAAAATGTCCCCTGGATTTAAGGAGTATTACAATAATAAACCGAGGGGTTGGTCCTAAATCTGCACACTGCCAAGGGGGGAATGCAAAATAAAACCCCGTAGGAGCAGGGGGGGGGGGCCAGTAAAAGGGAAACTTTTTCAAAAGCTGTGGCTCCAGATTATTCCACTTTTCCACATGTCCTTAACCCTTTGGGGTTTCGGCCGTACAGTACGGGTATGACCCAGGGGTTTTTACAATTGTACTAGACCCTAAATTCAGCACCCTCCAATCAGTGGGAGAAACTGGGAGCATACATAGAAAAATGGGTCTAGTGGTCGGGGGGCGCATTAAAAAAAAAACCGCAGCACACATGCATAAGGAAAAAAAAACTTTGACCGTGTTTTTGGAATAAAACACGACTTTGCACTGATTTTTGTTTGGGATTTATTGTTTTATCTAGTTTTCTTGGTCCATTTTATAGATAAGACATCTTACAGAAATTGAGATGGGTTTTTACGGTTTTTTTTAAAGAATTTGGGCTCAAAGTACAAAAAAGTTCGTTTTTTCCAAAGTTTTAAAAGTAAACAAAACATGCCCTGTCCAAAACGTCACTGGGATCTAAATTCTTTCACAAATGCGCTGATATTATTTTTTTCCCTTTCTACACTAATGCAGCAGTGTGCATAACATAAATCTTCTATTTTTTGTAAGAATAAAAATTGAAAGTGGAAAGCCAAAGAAAGTAAGAGGGGCCTGGGGATGTGACTAACAAAACAGAGGAAATGTTATTTTAGTGCCAGGAAGGGTCTTTCTTGTTTATTCTGGACCCTATTTGGAAATTGGCATCTTTTGAAATTTGTGTGAAATTGGCAAAATTGCTAAATTATGACCACTGTATTGGATAGTTGAAATCAGTAAATGGGTGGTTTTTTGTACTCATTCAATAGAAAAAATGGAGTTCTAGCGAAATATTTTATGATTTTTGTCGACTAGAAACACTGGAATTGGCCGAAAATAGGGCTCAAAGTGGGCAAAATCGCCAATGCGTAAACATCGTCAAGACCGCTAAATTCGCAAGAGCATAATTCCTTAAGTTTTCCATCAAATTTCATACTTTTGGTGTCATTTTGATCGGGAAAAGATTCTCTATCTTTTCATAAGAAAACATATTTTTTTTTTTTTTTAAATTTGGCCGACCCTGAGAACTAGTCTCAAAAAACGGCCTGTCGACCCTCAAAGCTTAATCACTGAAGAAGGCACATTCTCCCCTGTCTCTTCCACCCCCCCTCCTCTGAAGCAATTTCCTCAGCTACCTTACCTTTGATATACCTTTGAAGAATTTCAAGAGTATATCTACTCTCTCAGCTGGCCTGGGCCAGGCTCATCTGGGCTCGCCGGGTTTCAACCAGGTTGTTGCTGTTGGGGGCCCCACTGCCCCACATATCTATCCACAGCCGGGTTGATCTGGCACCTGGTGAAGATACTTGTCTAGTTTCCTCTTGAAGGTTTCAACATGTTCCAGCAGTGTTTCTGATATCTTTCTTGTAAGATGTTGAAAAGTCTGGGACCCCGGATGTTGATACAGTGTTCCCTTATTGTCCCCACTGCACCCTGCTCCTCAGGGGGTTTTATTTTACACTCCTCCCATATCTCTCACTCCAAAATGTTGTTATGGCAGTGTGCAGATTTGGACCAAGCCCTCGAGTCCTTCCAGGTATATATTATCATGTACCTCTCTCTCCTCCGCTCCAATGAGTACATGTTCAAGACTTGCAGGCGTTCCCAGTAGTTTAGGTGCTTTACTGGCTCAATGTGAGCCATAAACGATCTCTGTATTTGTTCCAGCTCTGATATTTCTCCTGCCCTGAACGGGGCCATCAGCACTGAGCAATATTCTAAATGAGGGAGCACTAGCGATTTGAAGAGTGTCACCATCGGCATTGTTTCCCTTGTTTTGAAAGTTCTCAATACCCACCCAGTCATTTTCCTGGCTGTCGTGATCTTTGTCTTGTTATGGTCTTTAAAAGAAAGGTCCGCTGACATAATTATTCCTAGGTCTTTTACATGTTCCTTACGTTCTATTTGGTGACCCTTTTGAGTTTTATATATAGTGCTCCTTTTGAGTTCTTCATTCTTTCCATACCTAAGCAGCTGGAACTTATCACCATTGAACGTCACGTTTTCCACTGCCCACTGGAAAACCCTGTTTATGTCTTCCTGTACTTTTTCAGTGTCCTCTACCGTACTGACTTTCATGCTTATTTTAGTGTCATATGCAAATGATGATACAAAAGTGTGCCGGGTGTTTTTGTCTATGTCTGCTATGAGGGTGAGGAACAGCAGAGGTGCCAGGACAGTGCCTTGGGGCACTGAGCTTTTGATCTCGCTGATGCTGGATCTTGCCCTGTGCACTACTACTTTTTGTGTTGTGTGTTAGGAAACCGAAAATCCATCTGCCTATCTTCCCCGTAATGCCCATGGCCTTCATTTTGTGCGTTATCACTCCATGATTGCATTTGTCAAACGCCTTTGCAAAATCTGTGTAAATCACATCTGCGTTTTGGTTGTCTTCCAGTGCCTCCATAATTCTGTCATAATGGTTCAGCAGCTGTGACAGACATGATCGTCCTGCTCTAAAACCATGCTGGTTCGGGTTATGTTGGTTGTGCTGGTCCATTAAATTTGTAACCTGCCGTCTCATCACTCTTTCGAAGATTTTTATGATGAGAGAGGTTAGGGCTGCTGGTCTGTAATTTTTAGCTGGTGCTCTACTGCCTCCCTTGTGCAAAGGAGCTATGTCTGCACTCTTTAAGTATTTCACCTAGATCTAAGATCTTTCTCCAAAGAATACCGAGGGCTCGTGCTAGTGGTACTTTGCACTTCTTTATAAATAGAGCATTCCATGAATCTGGTCCAGGTGCTGAGGGAGTGGGCATGTTTTCCATTTCTTTTTCGAAATTATGCAGTCTGTTGTTGTTCCAGTTGAAGGTTTTGCTGCTCTTCAGTGGTTAGCTCTTCCCTGTGGTCGTCCACCAACTCTTCCACATCCTGGCCACTCACATCCAACCCCATGGACTTCCCCAAAGACACAATAGGTTCCACAACAGGCATTGGGTCGTCAGGGTCAGCCTCAAACCCTTCAAAATCACTATTGCATGGGATGCTTTGTGTGGGCTCTCAGTTCTGAGAAATGAGTTGATGAGTCACGCGGGCAGGTAGACGAGTTTGGTACAGACCATTTTCAACTGTGTGAAAACCGAACGGATGTACAAAAACTGGGAGAAAATTTCGAGAAAAAAAATCGTAGATAACCAAATCATGTGAAAACTAGAGCATACGAAAGCTGAGGTTCCACTGTATAAGATTAGGCAAAAATAAGAAAATTTTTGGAAACCCTTTTAAAATTTGGAAAACCCAAACTTTAAAAAATTGGGAGAAATTTTTTTAAAAAAAAAAAAATGTGGGTTAAAAAAGTAAAATAGGCAAGAAATTGGGGTTTTTCCCAGGTAAAAGGGTTAGAAAAAATCAAAAACCGGGAAAGGAAATTTAAGAAAACCCCAAACATCTTTAAAACTAAAGGAGTAAATTTTTTATAAAAATTAAAAAGGAAAAAATTTTAAAAGGTTAGAAAATGGGCAAAAAATAAAAGTTTTGGGAACAAGGTTGGAAAAGGAATTTACTGGGGGGCAAAAAAATAAATTTAAAATTACACTTTTAATTCTCTAACAAAATTTAGTAAAATTTAAAAAATGCTTTAAAAAGGTTGTTAAAAAAGTAATCCCCAAAAAAGTAACAAAGGGTTTGGGCTGGGGGTTTCCCCCCTAGGGGAAAACCCACAAATTGTATTTTTCCCAAAAAACTCCTTCATAAATATCGGGATTTTTATTTTTAAAAAACCCAATAAAACCCCCATTTAAAATCCCTTTAAAATTAGGGGAAAAAAGAAAGGCCCTACCTTCCCAACGGGTTTTCCCAAAAAAACCCCCCTTTAAAATAATTTCCCCCCAAATTATCCCCAATTTTTTAAAAGGTTTTTGGGGAAACCATTTTTGATTTGGAAATTATGTAACCTTTCCCATTAAAACCTTTCTGTTTAAAAATTTTTTAAATGAATTATTTTTTAAAAGGGGGAAAACAAATGGAGTATTTTTGGTCAAATCTTTATTTGGAAGGGCAAATTTTTCCCAAACCATTTAATAAAAATTTCCGGTTAAAAAGGTTTATCCCAAGTAGGTCCCGGTTATTGCCTTGTTTTAAATTATCCAAAATCCTTTTTTAAAATTTTAAACCAAATTTAATTGAACACAAAAAAAATTCGCGCCAAATTAACACAAAAAAATCAAAAAAACCAAAAAAAAAAAGCCCAGAATTTTAGTAAAAATGCAAATTTTCAAAAAAATAAAAAATTTAAAAACTGCTACTCTCATAACTTGTTCTACTATTACAACTTTACTGCTACTGCTACATTACTGTTTTAAATCTACTAATACTTAACTCAACTCCCCCTTTTTCTCAATTACTCTATTACTCCCTTTTTACTCCCACCTCTTCTCTAAAAATCTATTACTACCCCTCTACAAACCTCCCCTTTTCTACTACTAACCCTATTACTACAACCCCTCTACTACTACCCTCTACCCCTCTACTTTTTTTTACCTCTACTACTACTCCCACCTTTCTACTACAACCTCTACAAAACCTATTTTTCCACTCTCCCTTTCTACTACAAACAAACCCCCTCTACACTAACCCTAACAAACCTCTCCCTTACTATCTACCTCTATTACTACTACCTCTATACTACTACCTCTACAAAAACCCCAACTACATACAACTCCTCCTTACTCCAACCTTCACTATTTCCCTCTACTATACTACCTCTACTACTATTTACCTCTACTACTCCCTTTACTACTCCTTACTACTACTATTTAATTTTTTGGGGTTTTTTTTTTTGGGGGGGGTTTTTTTTAAATTTACTACCTGTACACAAACCTCTACTACTACTACCTCAAACTGCACCTCTACTACGCACCTCTACTACAAACTACCTTTTTAACCCCTACTACCTCTACCCCAACCTCACCTACTATTTACCTCAAACACTCCCTACCTCTACTACTCCCCTTTTCAAACTACAAACCTCTACTACTACTACCTCAAAAAAACTCCCGGCCTCTACTACTACAACCTCTACTACACTACCCTACTCTACTACCCTCTACTACACTACCTCTACTACTACTACCCTCTACATTTAACTACCCTACTAAAACACAACCTCACACTACCAAACCCAACTATTTCAAAACCTTTTTCTACTACTCCCTTTCTTCTACTACAAACCTCAACTACTACAACCCCTTTCTCTACTACCCTTCTACAACACCTCTTCAACAACTACCTCCAAATACTACCCTCTACAACTACTACCTTACTAAAACTACACCCTACAACCTACCTCTACTACTACTACCTCTACAAATACTACCTCACTACTACTACCCTACAAACTACCTCTACTACTACTACCTCTACAATTTGCAACCCCTCTTCCACAACAAACCCTAAAAACTATCCCTTTACAACTACTACCTTTTTCTACTACAACCTCTCCAACTACTACCTTTTCTACTACTACCTTTTCTACAATACCTCTTCAACAACTCCCTCTTCAAATTTTTTTTAAACCCCTTTCTACTACAACCTCTTCTACTACAACCTCAAACGACCAAACTACCTCTACTACACTACCCTTCTACAAAACCTCACTACTACTACCTCTACTACTACTACCTCTACAACTACTACCTTACTACTACAAACCCAAACTCCTCCCACCCCCTTACTCCTCTCCCAAACTACAAAACCTTTTTAAACAACTACCCCCTTTCTGCTATGTTGCAACCCCTGAAGGGTTTAAACAAGTTTAAAATTTAATTTTAAAATGAAAATTACTTTTCATATAATTTTTTAATATTGCTTATTTTTTGCGATAATAGCTAAATCGTAAATAAAATTGCTTTATATTCTTATTTGACTTATGTTGGGTTTGGATGTACATAAAGTGGGTCAGTTTAAGTCTTGAAAGTCAAAATACTGTAATTAACGCTTGGGGCGGGTCGTTATACGCCCTTCTGAGCTGTGGGGTCCCGTTGCCCAACACTTTAAACGAGGGGGGGGGGGGGCCCCACACCTCGTTTTAAAAAATTTCAGTCCCGGGTCTAGACTCGCTTGGGGGTTGGGGGAATTGTCCCCGTCCCCCAATATTCTTGTTTGCTTAAAAACTCCCGGTTTCCCCAAACATTTTTATAGACTTTGTGGGTTTTCGACGTTGTTTCTAAGGTTTGGGGTCACATAGCACTCTGAGCATCTTTAGGGGCCCGACTTACCTTTTGAACCCCCAAAATTTTTTTTTTTTTTACTGGTTTTTTTTTGTATTGTCACAGTTGGGTTTTTTTCCCATGCAGAACTTAAAATTCCGTATATGGGGGTTTTGTAACTTTTGTGGAAGGGTCTGCTGATGGTCCCACTTATGTCTTATATTACCTTTCCTTTTTCCGGGGTTTTGTCCCCAGTCGCTTGTTTTATATTTAAATTTTTTAGCATTCTTTTTTAATTTTTCAAGGGAGACTGTTCTGGTTGCCCGTCGGGGGCAAGAATTATTTTATTTGAGGACTTTGTCAGTCACTTGTTTAAATCTAGGGGATCGTTAGACATAGCGAAAACTTAGAGCACTTACACGCATACACAAACTTTTAATTTTGTTTAAAATCTTTATAAAGTTTTAAAGTACCAGACGGTCTTTAAAAATTATAAAAGTTATATTGCTTTCACACCCAAAAAAATTTAAATCGAGAATTGATATTTTTTTTTGATATTAATTTTTAAATTTATATTAATTTACTTTATAATATACCTTTTAGACTTTAAAAAAATTTTTTAAATTTTTTAATTTCCCCAGTTTTGTACCTACCATTTGTAAACCCGAAACACTATTGAATAAAAACTGGAAAACTAAAAGGATAATTGGCCCAAATACTGAAATACTTTTTTAAAGAAAAAACCGGGCAGTAACAGGGTGGATGCTAGAAGGGCAGTCCTTTTTAGTTTTTCACTGGAGATCTCTAAGCTTTTAGAATCGCATTTTTTTTAACATGCAAAACCTCTCTACTACAAACCCCTTTTACTACTACCCTCTTTTAAATACTACCTCTTTTTAAATACTACCTCATCTAAAAACTACCCTCTTCTCCTACCCCTCTTCTCCTACTTTCCCTTCAAAATACTACCTCTTCAAAAACAAACCCCTTCAACTACAACCCCTCTAAAATACAACCCTTTTCTACTACCTCTTCACACTAAACCCCTTCCACCCACTACCCTTCAAAACAAACCCCTTCTACTACAAACCCCAAATACAAAAACCTCTTCTACAAATACCCCAAACTACTACTACCTTTTAAATACAAAACCCCCCTAAATACTAAACCCCCTTTTACTACTACCTCTTCTACTACAACCTCTACTGCAAATACCTCTTCCACTACTACCTTTTTTCTACAAATGCCCCTTTTACTACTACCTCTTCTCCAACAATCCTCAACCCACTGCACCTTTCTACTACCCAACCCCAAATACAAAAACCCCTACTGCTACTACTACCCTTCATACTACCCCAAAAACCCCTACCCCACAAAACCCTTTTTAACTACTAATTTTTCCCCCTCTTCTACAAATACCTCTTCTACTACTACCTTCTCTACTACCCTCTTTTACTACTACCTCTACTACAACTACCTCCTCAACAAAACCTTTTACTACTACTACTTCCCCACAACCCCCTTTCAAATACCTCTTCTACAAATTTCCCCTCGAAACCCCCCTACTACCTCTTACTTAAATAATACCCTCTTCTTACTACCTCTTTAACCCACTACATCCTCACTACTACTACCTCTTCTACTACCCCCCAAAACCCTACTACTACCTCTTCTTTCTACCACCTCTTCTACTACCTCTCTACTACTACCCTACTACTACTACCTCTTTCCCACTACCTCTTCTACTACCTCTTCTACAAATAACCCATTCTACTACTATCCCTACTTTCTACTACTCTACTTCTACTAACCCCTTTCACTACAACCCCCAATCTTTACCCTTCTACAAATACCCACTACTACTACCTCAAATATACAAACCCCTAACTACTACCTCTTCTACACTAAACCTCCCACTACTACTACCTCCCTACTATTTCCCTTTTACTACTACCTCTACACAAATACCTCTACTACTACTACCTCTACTCTATTTTCCCCTTCACTACTACCTCTACTACTACCACCTTTTACACTAACCTCTACTACTACCTCTACTATACTACCTTTTACTACTATTTCCTCTTCCCACAATTTCCTCCTACTACTACCTCTCTACTACTTAAACCCCCTTCTAAAAATACAAACCCCTTCTACAAACCCCAAATACTACTACCCTCAACTACTAATTACCTCTTCTACTACTAAACCTTACTACTACTACCCCCACTACTACCACCTCTACTATTTTCACCCCTTCTACTCCCTCTACTACTTTCACCTCTTCCTACCCACAAACCCCTTCTACTAAATTTCCTCTTCACTTTCAACCCTTTTACTAATTTTTTTCTAAAACCCCCTACTATTAAAAATACCTCTACTACTACTACCTCACCCACTACTACCTCTTCTACTACTACCTCTTCTACTACCCACCTCTTCTACTACACCCCCCTTTAAATACTACCTCTTTTTCCCTACCCCCACTTCTACTACCTCTACTACACTTTCCTTTTAAAACTACACCTCTTCTACTAAATACCTCTACTACTACAAACCCCTACTTCTACACCTCAAATAATACTACCTCTTTTTACAAATACCTCTTCTACATTTTTCCCCCAAATACAAATACCTCTACTACTACCCCCCTCTACTACCCCCAAAAATACCCTTCCCACAACTAAATCTTCTACTACTACCCTCTTCTACTACCTTACTACTACTTTCCTCCCACTAACCCACTACCTTTTTCTACTACTACCTCTACTAAATACTACCTCAAATACAACCCTACTCTACAAACCCCTACTACACTACCCCTACTACAACCCCTTTTTCCAAAACCTCTTTTACTACCTCTACAAAATACACCCTCTACTACTACACCTCTACTTTCACTACCTCTACAACTAATTTCCTCTAAAATACTACCCCTACTACTTTCCTGAAAACCCTCTTCTACTACCCCCCACTACTACCCCCCTTCTACTACTACCTCTTTCTACTACCCCTTCTACTACCCCACTACTCTACCCCCTACTCCCACCTTACAAATATACCCCCTTCTACTACTTTCCCTTCTACTACCCCCCTCTACAATTTCTACCTCTTCTACTACTAACCCTTTTTCTACTACCTCTTCTAAATACTTAAACCTTTCTACTACTTTCCTCTACTACTACCCTCTTCTTCTACTACCTCTACAAATACAAACCCCTTTTACTACTACCTTACCCCAAACCTTTTTTCTACTACTTTCCCCTTTCTACTACCTCTACCTACTACGACCTCTTCTAAAACTAAACCCCTTCTACTACACCCTACTACAAATACCTCTTCTACTACTACCTCTAACTAAATACCTTTTTCTCTACTACCTCTTAAATACTCTACCTCTTTTAACTACCCCTTTTACTACTACCCCCTTCTAACTACACCTCTTTTTACACTACCCTACTATACTACCCTCTTCTACTACAAAACCCTTTTTTTCTACTAACCCCAATACTACTAAACCCCTTCTACTACTTTCCCTCTTCTATTTCCCTCTTCTACAAAACCCCTTTTTACCCACTACCTCTTTTTACTACTCCTCTTTTAAATACCCCTACAAAAACCAACCCCCTTCTACTACACCCCCTTCAACTACCTCTACTACCCACTACCTCTTCAAATACTCCTCTACTACAAATAAACCTTTTAACCCCCAAAAACCTCTTTTAAACCACCATCTAAAAACCCCCCCCCTACTACTACCTCCTTTTTACTACTACCTCTTCTCTACAAACCCCTTCTAATTTTCCCCACCTTCTACCCCACTACCTCTTCCTACCCCCAAATACCCCCCTTCTACTACAACCTCTTCTACTACAACCTCTACTACAAATACCTCTATCACTACCCACTTCTACACCTCTACTACTACTAAACCCCTTCTACAAATAAACCCCTTACTACTACTCCCCTTTTACTACAACCTCTACAAATACCCACCCCCTTCAAATACCCCTAAATACTACTAAACCCCTCCCACCAAAAACCCCTTCTAAACCCCCTTTAACTTTTCTACCTCAAATACTAAAACTCTACTACTACTCCTCTTTAAACACTACCCCCTACTACTACTACTACTCCAACTCCTTTTACTAACCCCACTACCTATTTTTACTACTACCCTTCTTTCTACACCCTCTTTTTACTACTAACCCCTTCCCCCAAAATAACCTTTCTACCCTACTACATACTACCTCTTTTTTTCTACACCCCTTCTAAAATACAACCTCCCACTACTACTACCGTTTACTTTCTACCCTCTACTATACTACCCCCTTCACTACAAACCCTTCTTCTACTACCCAACTACAAATAACCCTTCAAAAACTACCCACTAATACTACCATCCTACCTACAAAAACCCTTCACTACTACCTCTTCCCATAAATCCCCCTTTTAAAAAAACTAACCCCTCCCAAACAACTACCCTACTAAACCCACCTCTTCAAATACTACCTCCTACTACTACCCTACTACTACTAAACCCTTCTACTACTACCCCAACTACTACCCCCTTTTCTACTAAAACCCCTTCAAATACAAACCCCTTTTCCAAAACCCCCCCCCTTCTACTACTAACCCCAAAAAACCCAAACTACCCCTCTATACTACACCCTCTCCAAAAACAAACCCCTCCAAAATATTACCCAAAACCCAAAAACCCCAAAAAATACCCCTCCCACAAAAATACCTCAAATAAACAACCCACAACTACTTAAAATAAACCCCTACTAAAAACACCCTACAAATACAAACCCAAAACCCCACAAAATTAAATAAAATACCCCCAAAAAAACAACAAACCACCCTTTTACAAAAACAAACCCTCTTTCCCAAAAACCCACTTACTACTCCTCTTCTACAACCCCCTTTTAAATACACCCCATCTACTATAATACCAAATACTCTTAAAACCCTTTTACAAAAACCCCCTTTTAAATACAACCCCCTTTTACTATTTCCACCTCTTACTAACCCACCAAACCCCAACTACTACACCCTTCAACTACTACCTCTACTACTACACCTCTTCTCCCACAAACCCTACTACTACTACCCACAAATACAAAAACCTCCTCTACTACTACCTCTTTTACAACACCTTCTTTTTTTAAACAACCCCCTTCCACTTAAAACCTACAACCCCTATATTTTAAACCCTCACCCACTTTCCTCTTCTACTAACTACCTCTTCTACTACAAAACCCCTTCTACTACAACCCTTTTACTACTACCCATCTACACTACCTCTTCTTAAATACAAAACCTCTTCTACTACTACCTCTTCTACTACTACCTCTTTTTAAAATACCTCTACTACACTAAACCCCTACTACAAATTTCCCCCTTCCCACAAAAACCTCTTCAAATACTACCTCTTCTACTAGTACTCACCTCTACTATACATACCTCTACTACTACTACCTCTACAACTAACTAACCTCTTCTACTATACCTCTTCTAACTACTACACTCTTCTACTACTAACTCTACTACTATAACACCACTGTTGCTTTCTTCGCCACCAACGACTACCACTACCACCGCCACTAGCACCACCGCCACTAGCATCACCGCCACTACCTCCACCGCCACTGCCACCACTGCCACTACCACCAACCGCCACTACCACCACTGCCGCTACCACCACTGCCACTCCCACCACTGCCACTCTCACCACTGCCACTCTCACCACTGCCACTCTCACCACTGCCACTCTCACCACTGCCACTCTCACCACCACCATCACCACCACCATCACCATCACCACCACCATCACCACCACCATCACCACCACCATCACCACCACCATCACCACCACCACCATCACCACCACCACCACCAACACCCCCCAAACTACCACCACCACTACTACCACCACTACTACTACCACCACTATTACTACTACACCCACTACTACCACCACCACTACTACCACCACTACTACCACCAATAGTACTTCAATCACTACTACTACCACTACTACTACTACCACTACTACTACCACCACTACTACTACCACCACTACTACAAACCACCACCACTACTACTACCACCACTACTACTACCACCACTACTACTACCACCACTACTACAACCACCACTACTACTTTCCACCACCACTACTACTACCACCTCCACCACCACCACTACCCACCACCACCTCTACTACACCACCACCACTGCTACTACCAACCACCACTGCTACTATCACCACCACTACTTCCACCACCACTACTACCACCACTACTACCACCACTACTACTACCACCACCACCACCACCACCACTACTACTACTACCAACTTCTACTATCACTACTACACCCACTACTACCACCATCACCACCACCATCACCACCTACCAACACCACCACCACTACTACCTACCACTACTACTACCACCACTACTACTACCACCACTATTACTACCACCACTACTACTACTACCACCACTACTACCACCAATAGTACTTCAATCACTACTACTAACCACTACTACCACCACTACTACCACCACCACCCACCACCACTACTACCACCACTACTACTACTACCACTTCTACTATCACTACTACCACCACTATCAACTACCACTACCACCACAAACCACCACCACCACCACTACTACTACTACTACTAAATGGATTCGCTTCCTCCATATTATTTAATGTATCAGAAGCTGTAGAGTAATTTTAACTTCCTGTACTGACGAGTGCTATGAAGAAACTAGTGTCTGCTGACTGTAAAATGTGTGTGCTGACTGCCATGTGTGTGCTGACTGCCAGTGTGTGTGCTGACTCCAGTGTGTGTGCTGACTCCAGTGTGTATGCTGACTGCCAGTGTGTATGCTGACTCCAGTGTGTGTGCTGACTGCCAGTGTGTGTGCTGACTGCCAGTGTGTGTGCTGACTCCAGTGTGTGTGCTGACTGCCAGTGTGTGTGCTGACTGCCAGTGTGTGTGCTGACTCCAGTGTGTATGCTGACTCCAGTGTGTATGCTGACTCCAGTGTGTATGCTGACTGCCAGTGTGTGTGTGTGCTTACTGCCAGTGTGTGCCGACTGTCTTTGTGTGTTGACTTCGTGTTTGCTGACTGCCAGTGTTTGCTGACTGCCAGTGTGAGCTGACTCTCAGTGTGTGCTGACTGCCAGTGTTTGCTGACTGTCAGTGTTTGTTGACTGTCAGTGTTTGTTGTCTCAGTGTTTGTTGACTGTCAGTGTTTGTTGACTGTCAGTGTTTGTTGACTGCCAGTGTTTGTTGACTGTCAGTGTTTGTTGACTGTCAGTGTTTGTTGTCTCAGTGTTTGTTGACTGTCAGTGTTTGTTGACTGTCAGTGTTTGTTGACTGTCAGTGTTTGACTGTCAGTGTTTGTTGTCTCAGTGTTTGTTGACTGTCAGTGTTTGTTGACTGTCAGTGTTTGTTGACTGCCAGTGTGTGTGCTGACTGCCAGTGTGTGCTGACTGCCAGTGTGAGCTGACTCTCAGTGTTTGCTGACTGCCAGTGTTTGCTGACTGCCAGTGTGAGCTGACTCCCAGTGTTTGTTGACTGTCAGTGTGTGCTGACTGCCAGTGTTTGTTGTCTCAGTGTTTGTTGACTGTCAGTGTTTGTTGACTGTCAGTGTTTGTTGACTGTCAGTGTGTGCTGACTGCCAGTGTGCTGACTGTCAGTGTGTGCTGACTCTGTGTGCTGACTGTCAGTGTGTGCTGACTGGCAGTGTGAGCTGACTCCCAGTGTTTGTTGACTGTCAGTGTGTGCTGACTGTCAGTGTGTGCTGACTGCCAGTGTGTGCTGACTGTCAGTGTTTGTTGACAGTCAGTGTTTGTTGACTGTCAGTGTTTGCTGACTCCCAGTGTTTGCTGACTATCAGTGTTTGTTGACAGTCAGTGTTTGTTGACTGTCAGTGTTTGTTGGCTGTCAGTGTTTGTTGACTGCCAGTATGTGCTTACTGCCAGTGTGTGCTGACTGCCAATGTGTGTGTGTGTGTGTGTGTGCTGACTGTCATTGTGTGCTGACTGTCAGTGTGTGCTGACTGTCATTGTGTGCTGTCAGTGTGTGCTGACTGTCAGTGTGTGCTGACTGTCATTGTGTGCTGTCATTGTGTGCTGACTGTCATTGTGTGCTGACTGTCAGTGCGTGCTGACTGTCAGTGTGTGCTGACTGTCATTGTGTGCTGACAGCCAGTGCGTGTTGACAGCCAGTGTGTGCTGTCAGTGTGTGCTGACTGTCAGTGTGTGCTGACTGTCAGTGTGTGCTGACTGTCAGTGTGTGCTGACTGTCAGTGTGTGCTGACTGTCAGTGTGTGCTGACAGCCAGTGCGTGTTGACAGCCAGTGTGTGCTGACTGTCATTGTGTGCTGACTGTCATTGTGTGCTGACTGTCAGTGTGTGCTGACTGTCAGTGTGTGCTGACTGTCATTGTGTGCTGACAGCCAGTGCGTGTTGACAGCCAGTGTGTGCTGACAGAGTCACCTGGCCTGAGCATGCTGACAGTGAGAAGAATACTTGAATTACAAAGGCCATACTGTCAATAACCCAGACTACACCAGGGAAGCCAAGCATTGTAGCTTGTTTCCAGTGAGAACCTGAGGTCCTTACTGGCTACCACCCACCACACACCTATACATCTACCTCTCTCTCACTCACGAAATCACGTGATAACCACTGGGCCAGCTTCTACGTAGGTACATGTCTATACACTATAGGGAGGTTAGCATGCTGACTTCCCTATGATGTATACCTAGTTGAATGAATCTTATAAAACCAGCTGGCCGAGTGGTTTTAAAGCCACCGACCTATGTTTTAGGGCTTGCCTTGGGTTGAAGCTCCACCCGTTCCTTGATTCCATAGTTCTCTGCGTACTATTAGCTTATTATGTTCTGATAATCCTGAGCGTTATCAACCCAGGGTAACCTGGTACAGTCAGGATGTCATGGAGGACTGCGTGTCGTATTTCCGCTGGGTCCTTTAATCTTCTTCCCAGGTGGGATCCACACCAGTTTCATGACACGCAAGTACCTATTTACTGCTAAGTGAACAGGGGCAGCAGGTGTGAGAAAGCATGATTAACGTTTCCACTCGTACCGGGGATCAATCCCCCTCCCCCGGCCCTCTGTGTAACTGAGGCAACTACCAACTGAGCCACAAAATGCTATCTTGGACTGAACTCTGAGTCCTTTAGCTGTTAGCTTAATTTGGTAGTCCTTCAGCAGCTTCAAGACAGCTTTCTCCAGCTTCATGATACCTTTGCCAGCTTCAATATACCTTCCTTCAGCTTCAAGACAGCTTCAAGAGAGCTTCCTTCACCAGCTTCAAGATATCTTCCTTCACCAGCTTCAAGGTACCCTCCTTCCTAAGCTTCAAGGTACTATGCTTCCCAAGCTTCAAGGTACCCTGTTTCCCAAGCTTCAAGGTACCCTCCTTCCCAAGCCTCAAGGTACCCTCCTTCACCAGCTTCCAGGTACCCTCCTTCACCAGCTTCCAGGTACCCTCCTTCACCAGCTTCCAGGTACCCTCCTTCACCAGCTTCCAGGTACCCTCCTTCACCAGCTTCCAGGTACCCTCCTTCACCACTTCCAGGTACCCTCCTTCACCAGCTTCCAGGTACCCTCCTTCACCAGCTTCCAGGTACCCCCCTTCACCAGCTTCCAGGTACCCTCCTTCACCAGCTTCCAGGTACCCTCCTTCACCAGCTTCCAGGTACCCTCCTTCACCAGCTTCCAGGTACCCTCCTTCACCAGCTTCCAGGTACCCTCCTTCACCAGCTTCCAGGTACCCTCCTTCACCAGCTTCCAGGTACCCTCCTTCACCAGCTTCCAGGTACCCTCCTTCACCAGCTTCCAGGTACCCTCCTTCACCAGCTTCCAGGTACCCTCCTTCACCAGCTTCCAGGTACCCTCCTTCACCAGCTTCCAGGTACCCTCCTTCACCAGCTTCCAGGTACCCTCCTTCACCAGCTTCCAGGTACCCTCCTTCACCAGCTTCAAGATACCCTTATTGAAGAGTACTGTTGCTTCATATTAAATGTCCTTTTTGAAGTTTAGAAGATTAGTTCGTGGGCTTTGTCTGATAGTTGAACACGCTGTCACTGACTTAAGTGTGGGTCTTTGTGATAACTTAAGTGTGGGTCTTTGTGATAACTTAAGTGTGGGTCTTTGTGATAACTTAAGTGTGGGTCTTTGTGATAACTTAAGTGTGGGTCTTTGTGATAACTTAAGTGTGGGTCTTTGTGATAACTTAAGTGTGGGTCTTTGTGATAACTTAAGTGTGGGTCTTTGTGATAACTTAAGTGTGGGTCTTTGTGATAACTTAAGTGTGGGTCTTTGTGATAACTTAAGTGTGGGTCTTTGTGATAACTTAAGTGTGGGTCTTTGTGATAACTTAAGTGTGGGTCTTTGTGATAACTTAAGTGTGGGTCTTTGTGATAACTTAAGTGTGGGTCTTTGTGATAACGGGACACGAGGGGAGAGAGAGTACAGAAACTCAAGTGGAAGATATGAGGTGCAAGAATGATCGCAGAAGTATTGCCTGGTTTACTTACCTGGATGTACAAGACAGGTATACAGTACCGACAAGATGAAAGTTGGTTTAGAAAGACACGTAAGCAAACAGGTAGAGGTTGTTTTGATAAGGACCTGCCTCGCATGGGCCAGTAGGCCTTCTACAGTGTTCCTCCATTCTTATGTTCTTATGACATTCCTCAGGTCACGTGCGTCACATCTCACTCTCCGCCTATATATATAATGTCTTTCTACCTCTGTATGTTAGAAGTGATCAAGGTCCCAGGACCGAAACGTTTTCTAATAAATATGTTATAGTGTTTGCTTACGTGTCTTTCTAAACCAACTTGTCGGTATTTATTACCAAGGTTTATACCAAGATGAAAGTTAAAACACATGTGCAACATCTGGTTATCTTTATTGTAGACGTTTCGCCAACCAGTGGCTTTATCAATACAGATTCTAGGACATAATTAGAAAACAGAAGAACTATACAAAAGATGAGGTAATCAGGCCAGTAAGGTGACCTGAGTTACTCCCAAGTGTACTTATCGTCTCCCTGTAATGTTAGTCTTCTATACATGAAAGAGACCTTCTGGATTAGGCTTGGGGTCTCTTGCCTCTTTAATGTCATAATAATGTACTGCCTCGACTCAAGACTTGCTTACCAGGCCTGGTCTCAGACCGAGCCGCGGGGGCGTTGACCCCCCGAAACCCTCTCTTGATATACTCCAGGTATACCTCCCATTACCCAGGCACTGTAAGATCCTTGCAGGTTTAGTTCTCGTTATTTAATACGACACTCATAATAAAGAACTGCAAGAACAAACAGCAGCAACAACCTACAATAAATTACCATCAACAATAAATGATTACCAACAATAAACAACCTGCAGCAAAAAAACAACAACAGTAAGCCACCACTAACTAAACAGTGAACATCCAGCAGGTATGTGATGAATGGTTTGAAAAACCGACAAGTTGAAGATTGAGACACTTATGCAGCATATGGGAATCTTTATTCAGGAAACTTTTCGCCACACAGTGGCTTCATCAGTCCAATACAAAGAGGAAGGCGTAAGGAGAGGAGGAGAATGAGGTAATCAGTCCCTCATCACAACTGTCAGACACGGCAGCATCATGGGATCTTGTTACAAAGAATTCTTCAACACTTGTTCAACCTTTGGACGAAGACCTACTTCGACTAGTGGATGGTACCACTATGACCCCGCCTCCACCTGCTTCACCTCACCTCACTACAGTACATAAGCCACGTCTACGGCCCTATGCTGTACATTCTACAAGATTGATGGACTGAACACATCGACTCCAGGTTGAGGGACTGATTACCTCATTCTCCTCCTCTCCTTACGCCTTCCTCTTTGTATTGGACTGATGAAGCCACTGTGTGGCGAAACGTTTCCTGAATAAAGATTCCCATATGCTGCATAAGTGTCTCAACATCCAGCAGGTAACAAGAACGTAAACATCAGTCAGCAACAATAAAACCACCACCAATAATACCAGTAAACAACACCCACCACAACCAACAACAGTAAACAACCAATAACTAAAGATAACTATGCATAAACAGCCACCAACAATAAACAAAAAGCATCATTAAGTAACCAACAATAAACAACCAGCATTGTTAATTAACCAACAGTAAACAACCAACAAACCAATGCTAAACAACAGTCAACAATAAACAACAAAGATAACAAAAGGGTGTTTTGTCATGTATGTAACAGGTTATAAAACCACAGCTTAAGCTTAGAATAAACACACACAACTTCAGAAATGAGTGTTTATATTAAACCTGTCAAGCTTACCTACAGCTTCGTTCTCCCATTTCCCCCAGATCTTTAATTCCTCTCCCCTCCACACGCAAAATAAAGATATGGGGGAGAAGGGTAGAAAGATAATAAACATATACACAAATATAGCGTATGAGAGCAGCTGGAGACTGTGTATGGAGTAAGATAAGTTGTTATTGTCCGTGTATGCATCATACACACACGCACACTAGTATTTATATATGCGTGTGTATATATAGCAGGGAGTTGTGTGGCGTTTATCTGGTCATGGCTGAGCTCCTGGGTGAGGCAGGAGTAAACGAAGAGAATGTACGGTAGCACTACTGATGTAGCGTATATGGTAGCACTACTGATGTAGCGTGTATAGTAGCACTACTGATGTAGCGTGTATGGTAGCACTTCTGATGTAGCGTATATGGTAGCACTACTGATGTAGCGTGTATAGTAGCACTACTGATGTAGCGTGTATGGTAGCACTTCTGATGTAGCGTATATGGTAGCACTACTGATGTAGCGTGTATAGTAGCACTACTGATGTAGCGTGTATGGTAGCACTTCTGATGTAGCGTATATGGTAGCACTACTGATGTAGCGTGTATGGTAGCACTTATGATGTAGCGTGTATGGTAGCACTACTGATGTAGCGTGTATGGTAGCACTTCTGATGTAGCGTGTATAGTAGCACTACTGATGTAGCGTGTATGGTAGCACTACTGATGTAGCGTGTATGGTAGCACTTCTGATGTAGCGTATATGGTAGCACTACTGATGTAGAGTGTATGGTAGCACTACATGATGTAGCGTGTATGGTTAGCACTACTGATGTAGCGTGTATGGTAGCACTACTGATGTAGCGTGTATGGTAGCACTTCTGATGTAGCGTGTATGGTAGCACTACTGATGTAGCGTGTATGGTAGCACTACTGATGTAGCGTGTATGGTAGCACTTCTGATGTAGCGTGTATGGTAGCACTACTGATGTAGCGTGTATGGTAGCACTACTGATGTAGCGTGTATGGTAGCACTTCTGATTGTAGCGTGTTATGGTAGCACTACTGATGTAGCGTGTATGGTAGCACTACTGATGTGTAGCGTGTATGGTAGCACTTCTGGTGTAGCGTGTATGGTAGCACTACTGATGTAGCGTGTTTGGTAGCACTACTGATGTAGCGTTTATAGTTGCACTTCTGATGTAGCGTGCATGGTAGCACTACTGATGTAACGTGTATGGTAGCACTACTGATGTAGCCTGTATGGTAGCACTTCTGATGTAGCGAGTAAGGTAACACTACTGATGTAGCGTGTATGGTAGCACTACTGATGTAGCGTGTATGGTAACACAACTGATGTAGCGTGTATGGTAGCACTACTGAAGTAGCGTGTATGGTAGCACTTTTGATGTAGCGTGTATGGTAGCACTTCTCATGTAGCGTGTATGGTAGCACTACTGATGTAGCGTGTATGATAGCACTTCTGATGTAGGGAGTATGGTAGCACTTCTGATGTAGCGTGTATGGTAGCACTACTGATGTAGCGTGTATGGTAGCACTTCTGATGTAGTGTGTATGGTAGCACTACTGATGTAGCGTGTATGGTAGCACTACTGATGTAGCGTGTATGGTAGCACTTCTGATGTAGTGTGTATGGTAGCACTACTGATGTAGCGTGTATGGTAGCACTATTGATGTAGCGTGTATGGTAGCACTACTGATGTAGCGTGTATGGTAGCACTATTGATGTAGCGTGTATGGTAACACTACTGATGTAGCATGTATGGTAGCACTTCTGATGTAGCGTGTATGGTAGCACTACTGATGTAGCGTGTATGGTAGCACTACTGATGTAGCGTGTATGGTAGCACTTCTGATGTAGTGTGTATGGTAGCACTACTGATGTAGCGTGTATGGTAGCACTATTGATGTAGCGTGTATGGTAGCACTACTGATGTAGCTTGTATGGTAGCACTACTGATGTAGCGTGTATGGTAGCACTATTGATGTAGCGTGTATGGTAGCACTACTGATGTTGCGTGTATGGTAGCACTTTTGATGTAGCGTGTATGGTAGCACTACTGATGTAGCGTGCAAGGTAGCACTATTGATGTAGCGTGTATGGTAGCACTACTGATGTAGCGTGTATGGTAGCACTACTGATGTAGCGTGTATGGTAGCACTACTGATGTAACGTGTATGGTAGCACTTCCGATGTAGCGTGTATGATAGCACTACTGATGTACCGTGTATGGTAGCACTACTGATGTAGCGTGTATATTAACGCTGCTGATGTAGTGTGTATGATAGCATTACTGATGTAGCGTGTATGGTAACACTACTGATGTAGTGTGTATGGTAGAACTACTGATGTACCGTGTATGGTAGCACTACTGATGTAGCGTGTATGGTAACACTGCTGATGTAGCGTGTATGGTAACACTACTGATGTAACGTGTATGGTAGCACTACTGATGTAACGTGTATGGTAGCACTACTGATGTAGCGTGTATGGTAACACTACTGATGTAACGTGTATGGTAGCACTACTGATGTAACGTGTATGGTAGCACTACTGATGTAACGTGTATGGTAGCACTACTGATGTAACGTGTATGGTAGCACTACTGATGTAACGTGTATGGTAGCACTACTCGTGTAGCGTGTATGGTAGCACTACTGATGTAACGTGTATGGTACCACTACTGATGTAGCGTGTATGGTAGCACTACTGATGTAACGTGTATGGTAACACTACTGATGTAGCGTGTATGGTAACACTACTGATGTAACGTGTATGGTAACACTAATGATGTAGCATGTATGGTAGCACTACTGATGTAGCTTGTATGGTAGCACTACTGATGTAGCGTGTATGGTAGCACTACTGATGTAGCGGGTATGGTAGCACTACTGATGTAGCGGGTATGGTAGCGTGTATGGTAGCACTATTAATGTAGCGTGTATGGTAGTAGCGCTACTGATGTAGCGTGTATGGTAGCGTATATGGTAGCGTGTATGATAGCACTACTGATGTAGTGGGTATGGTAGCACCGTTGATGCTGGAATGTGTATGGTAATAGGTAGTGTGTATGGTAGCACCACTGATAATGGAACGTGTATGATAACAGATAGCGTGTATGGTAGTACCACTAATGCTGGAACGTGTATGATAACAGGTAGCGTGTATGGTAGTACCACTAATGCTGGAACGTGTATGATAACAGGTAGCGTGTATGGTAGTACCACTAATGCTGGAACGTGTATGATAACAGGTAGCGTGTATGATACTACTACTAATGCTGGAGCGTGTATGGTAGTACCACTGTTGCTGGAGCGTGTATGATAACAGTTAGCGTGTATGGTAGTACCACTAATGCTGGAGCGTGTATGATAGTACCACTGTTGATGGAGCGTGTATGATAACAGGTAGCGTGTATGATAGTGCCACTTGTTGTTAGGTAAGACACATATGCAACAGTTAGGTATCTTTATTATGAAACGTTTCGCCTACACAGTAGGCTTCTTCAGTCAAGTACAGAAAAGTTGATAGAAGCAGAAGATACTTGAAGACGATGTAATCAGTCCATCACCCTTAAAGTTTTGAGGTGGTCAGTCCCTCAGTCTGGAGAAGAGCATTGTTCCATAGTATGTTTCATACTATGGAACAATGCTCTTCTCCAGACTGAGGGACTGACCACCTCAAAACTTTAAGGGTGATGGACTGATTACATCGTCTTCAAGTATCTTCTGCTTCTATCAACTTTTCTGTACTTGACTGAAGAAGCCTACTGTGTAGGCGAAACGTTTCATAATAAAGATACCTAACTGTTGCATATGTGTCTTACCTAACAACCTGTCGGTATTTTATACCATTTTAATGTTCATAGTGCCACTTGCTGGAGCGTGTATGGTAACAGGTAGCGTGTATGATAGTACCACTAATGCTGGAGCGTGTATGATAGTACCACTGTTGCTGGAGCGTGTATGATAGTACCACTGTTGCTGGTTGCGTGTATGATAGTACCACTGTTGCTGGTTGCGTGTATGATAACAGGTAGCGTGTATGATAGTACCACTGTTGCTGGAGCGTGTACGATAACAGGTAGCGTGTATGATAGTACCACTGTTGCTGGAGCGTGTATGATAACAGGTAGCGTGTATGATAGTACCACTGTTGCTGGAGTGTGTATGATAACAGGTAGCGTGTATGATAGTGCCACTGTTGCTGGAGCGTGTATGATAACAGGTAGCGTGTATGATAGTACCACTGTTGCTGGTTGCGTGTATGATAACAGGTAGCGTGTATGATAGTACCACTGTTGCTGGTTGCGTGTATGATAACAGGTAGCGTGTATGATAGTACCACGGTTGCTGGAGCGTGTATGATAACAGGTAGCGTGTATGATAGTACCACTGTTGCTGGAGCGTGTATGATAACAGGTAGCGTGTATGATAGTACCACTGTTGCTGGAGCGTGTATGATAACAGGTAGCATGTATGATAGTACCACTGTTGCTGGAGCGTGTATGATAACAGGTAGCGTGTATGATAGTACCACTAATGCTGGAGCGTGTATGATAACAGGTAGCGTGTATGATAGTACCACTGTTGCTGGAGCGTGTATGATAGTACCACTGTTGCTGGAGCGTGTATGATAGTACCACTGTTGCTGGAGGGTGTAAGGTGGTACGTAGCGTGTACACTTGCACCACTAATTCCATAATAGGTGAGCAGTGCTTTCTTTAAGTAGGCTTGATGCCACTTTGCCAACTAACTCCACTGGCTAAGTGTGCTCTTTCCGCTGTGTAATTCCACTCTATGTAATAACTTAATGTGTGTGTGGTCAACTCCATCATTTACACTTGTGACTTATCATGCGAGTTATAATGGTTTAGTAGGCCGCTCCTGTATATATATATATATATATATATATATATATATATATATATATATATATATATATATATATATATATATATATATATATATATATATATATATTATCAAGGATATGTATGTTCCTTGATAATGTGAGAAGTCACGAAAGCGCTTGGAATTTCACTACTCTTTCACAGTGGTTGTTTTGCATATATATATATATATATATATATATATATATATATATATATATATATATATATATATATATATATATATATATATATATATATATATATAAGTCGTGCCGAATATGTAAAACTGGTCAATTAGCAAGAACTCATTTAAATTTAAGTCATTTCTAAAATTTTCTCTTATACGTTTAAAGATATATTTTTTCATTAATGTTAATGTAACAATTTTTAATTTTGCTCCAAAAGAATCTTAGAAAACTTACCTAACCTTATTATAACAAGAACAATTTATTTTATCTTAACCCAACTAAATATATTTTAGATTTGTTTACAATAATTTAATACTAAGCAAACACAGTGAAATATATTTTTTTCGTTAGGTTCAGAATGATTTTGACGAAATTATTGCATACACAAATTTTCGCTTGTCTTATATGGCAAGATGAGCGTTGCTATTTAAGCCAAGATCGCAAGTTCTGCCTATTCGGCACGACATATATATATTTGGTCCGCCTCATTGTGAGCGAAAATCACATGATGCTCTAACCCACAGGACCACCAAATCCTACAAGAATCAAGCACCCAGCCAAGCTAGGTGTGTTACCCTTGGTCTGAGGACATACTTTGGTATGGGTGCCTCTGAGCTAATTTCATTCTGCTCCCTGTTTGGTGTACTAACAATTTGAAGTTGAAGACTCAGATGAATCACAGGGATGTTAGGAAGTATTTCTTCAGTCACAGCGTTGTCAGGAAGTGGAATAGTATAGGAAGTGATGTAGTGGAGGCAGGATCCATACATAGGTTTAAGAAGGGGTATGATAAAGCTCATAGAGCAGGAAAAGTGACCTAGAATAGGCCAGTGAAGAGGCAGGGCCAGGAGCTGTGAATCGACCCCTGCAACCACAACTAGGTGAGTACACACACACACACACACACACACACACACACACACACACACACACACACACACACACACACACACACACACACACACACACACCCACCTGGTTAGACTTATTTAAGAAGGTCAGGGTCAAGGGAACACAGGTGAAAGCTACACACAGATGAACTAAAGAAATAACAAGCTTTCTTTTGTCAGCGTGTTAGACAAGGGGAATGAGCAAGATCCAAGGCAGTGGAGCCTCGTTCCATTCATACCCTCAAGCCTGGGAGCCTAGGATTCAGTATATAAAGACAAAGCAATACAAGATGTAGGGCCAGGAGCTGAGTGTCGACTCCTACAAGCATAGCTAGATGATTATTATCGGTACACAGCTATTGAGGCTTGAATAAAGGTATTGGTGAAGGTAACGCCAGGGGTCAGGAGCTGTGTTGCGACCTCTACAACCACTATAAGGTTCATACTAGACTAAGTAAAAGACTCCGTCAGCCATATATGGCGGACGACTCAGCATAAGTGATGCGGAGGGAGGGACGGGTGTTAAGATTTTTAATTACCTGCCAAACTGCTCCCAAAATGTAGCTGTCAACATTATAAAAATAGCGTTACCTTGTAAGGTCACCTCCCCCCCCCATAGTGTGTGCATGTGCACGCGTTTTCGTGTATGTTTGTGTGCGGGCGTGTGTATACCCACCTAAATATACTCACTTAAAAATATGGTTGTATGGGTTGAAACACTGCTTCTGAGACTACTTTGATTGACGTCATTGATTTCTGGCCTCTTGGCCTTATTATACTACTAACTCTGGAGTTCCACTTCTGACTCGCTCAAATTATTCTACTTTTCATCAACTCTGAGACTAAATAATTACCTCTTCATGTCAGTATAATTCAACCGTGTTGATTTGATCTTGTTCCGCTCTCCTCCCACAATGCCGGGGTCACCTTGCAACGTAAGGAGGAACACTGCAGCTTCACCATTGGACCATACTAGGCAAGTCTTTTTCGAACCCTGACCCTGTAGGTTTAGAGCTTCTTTTTCATTATAATAATTTCTCGAACCCAAATAGTGGGTTGTGCCTCTTCTCTGGGGACGGTGCTGTTCTCCATAGGATGCTTACCTAAGAACCCAACATCTCTTTCTGCTTATATGAATTATTTGGATACTTTTCGTCTAAATTTGCCGACACCTACGATACCTGAAGGATACTTCTGCTGGTTAACGCTCCCGCGGCCCGACCACAGACCATTTCTCCTGGTGGATCAAGGTTTTATCAACTAGGCTGTCACTGCTGGCCACACGCAGTCCTGCATACAAACAACAACCCGGCTAGTCAGGAACTAATCCGAGGAACTTGTCCAGATCCTTCATGAAGGCAGCCAGACGTTTGTTGGTATTTTCCCTTATGCACGGAGGGAGGGCGTTGGAGAGTTGGGGACCCCTCACACTCAAGTTCTCTTTGTGTTCTCATCGAGCTCCCGCTTTTCAGTGGAGTTATTCTGCACCGTCTGTCTCTTGTGAAATAGGGTAATTTCAGTGTTCGGGTTTAGGACCAATCCCTCCAGGATTATCCAAGTGGAAATTACGTATCTTTCATGCCAACATTCCAGAGAATACAGTTGAAGGAACTTCAAGCATTCTTAATAGTTTAGATGCTTGACTGAATATATACAGGCAGCGAAAGTTCACTCTACGTTTTCTAGCCCAGCGGTCTTGAAGGCAGCAGTCAGTATACAGCAGTATTCCAACAAGACTAGACAAGACTAGAAAACACACTTGACCTTATCTTCACAAATAATGAGGAGCTGATAAGAGACATAAGAATATCAAAAACAACTAATTCCGATCACAACCTAATCGAAGTCCAGACGTACATGCATAGGGGTCCTGATCAGCAGGATGCATGTACCTGTGAAGGTGTCTTTACAAAATACTTCAACAAGAACATCAACTGGGATTAGGTAAACCATGTCCTAAATGAAACATGTTGGGAAGATGTCTTAAATGACATGGATCCAAACCAGTGTCTTGAAAGGATCAACTTCCTGGCAGCTGAAGCATGTTCTAGGCATATTCCCCTAAGAAGAAGAGCAGGAGTAAACTGGAGAGAGAAAGATGCTCCCTCTTCAGAAGACGACGAAGAGTCACTGAGCTCCTCAGGAGTGCTAGAATATCTGAAGCACGAAAGTAGGCGCTGACCAGGGAAGTGGAAACTATCGAACTTAAGTTAAATGACTCTTACAGGAACCAGGAGAGACAGGAGGAGCTTAAAGCTATTAGTGAAACTGAAAGAAATTCGAAATTTTTCATATGCCAAAAACAAGGCAAATACCACATCTAGTATCGGGCCCTTACTCAGACAGGATGGGACTTACACAGATAACAACAAGGAAATGAGTGAAATACTGAAGTCCCAGTACGACTCTGTGTTCAGTGAGCCACTAATCAGTCTGAGGATCGACGACCCAAATGATTTCTTCATGAATGAGCCTCATAACTCCATAAATGTATGCCAGAATTCCGACATTACCCTAAGTCCCATAGACTTCGTAAAAGCCATTGAGAACATGCCCATGCACTCAACCCTGGGCCCAGACTCGTGGAACTCTGTTTTCATTAAGAACTGCAAGAAACCCCTCTCGCATGCCCTAAGTGCACTATGGAGGAGGAGCTTGGACATGGGTGAAATTCCACAGTCACTTAAAACAACGGATATAGCCCCATTCCATAAAGGTGGCAGCAAAGCATTAGCTAAGAACTCTAGACCAATAGCTCTGACGTCCCACATCATAAAAATCTTTGAAAGAGTGCTAAGAAGCAGGATTGCAAATCACCTGGATTCCCAAAATCTGTACAATCCAGGGCAACATGGGTTCAGGGCAGGTCGCTCCTGCCTCTCACAACTACTGGATCACTATGATATGGCCTTGGATGTACTGGAAGAAAATCAGAATGCAGATGTAATGTACACAGACTTTGCAAAAGCGTTTGACAAATGCGATCATGGCGTAATAGCCCATAAAATACCTGCTAAAGGAATAACTGGGAAAGTGGGGAGATGGATCTTCAACTTCCTAACAAATCGAACACAAAGAGTAGTGGTCAACAGAGTTAAATCGGAGGCTGCCATGTGAAGAGCTCTGTTCAACAAGGCACAGTACTCGCCCCCATCTTATTCGTCATCCTCATATCAGACATAGACAGAGATAGGCATCACAGCACAGTATCATCCTTTGCGGATGATACTAGGATCTGCATGAGGCTGTCATCTGCTGAGGACGCGGTTAACCTCCAAGAAGATATAAACAAAGTTTTCCAGTGGGCAACGGAAAACAATATGATGTTCAATGAGGACAAATTCCAACTACTCCGTTATGGAAAACTGGAGGAGATAATAACTAGAACAGAGTATACTACTGACTCCGGCCATACAATAGAGCGGAAAAATAAATGTAAGGGACCTGGGAGTAGTAATGTCTGAGGACCTCACTTTCAAGGATCACAACAGTGCCACGATCACAAGTGCAAAGAAAATGATAGGATGGATAATGAGAACGTTCAAAACGAGAGATGCCAAGCCAATGATGATCCTTTTCAAATCACTTGTTCTCTCTAGGCTGGAATACTGCTGTACATTAACATCTCCATTCAAAGCAGGTGAAACTGCAAATCTAGAGAGTGTACAGAGATCCTTTACTGCACGTATAAGTTCTGTCAAGCACCTTAACTACTGGGAACGCTTGGAAGCACTTGACTTGTAATCGTTGGAACGCAGGAGAGAGAGATATATCATAATCTACACTTGGAAAATCCTGGAAGGAATGGTCCCGAATCTGCACACAGAAATCACTCCCTACGAAAGTAAAAGACTGGGCAGGCGATGCAAAATGCCCCCAATTAAAAGTAGGGGCGCCATTGGTACACTAAGGGAAAACACCATAAGTGTCCGGGGCCCAAGACTGTTCAACAGCCTCCCATCAAGCATTAGGGGAATTACCAATAAACCCCCTGGCTGCCTTCAAGAGAGAGCTGGACAGATACCTAAAGTCAGTGCCGGATCAGCCGGGCTGTGGCTCGTACGTTGGACTGCGTGCGGCCATCAGTAACAACCTGGTTGATCAGGCCCTGATCCACCGGGAGGCCTGGTCATGGACCGGGCCGCGGGGGCGATGATCCCCGGAATAACCTCCAGGTAACCTGGAGAGAACGTCATTTGAAGAGTATCATCACTGGCTCAGCATCTGTCTCTCTTGAAAGTTCTAGTTATACAGCTTATTACTTTCCTTGCTGCAGCAATGGCAACACTGTTGTGAGTCTTGAATGTAAGATCTTCGCACATTATTACTCCTAAGATTCACACTTGGAACTTTCGCTCTTTTGAATGGTTTGTTTGTCGTTTATTCCGTTAACGGTTAACACCTTCATTTCATCCATTCTTCCTCGTTAAATATCACAGTGTTATCTGATGCCCACTAGAAATGAAGATTTGCTATGTCTTCTACGAATGCCACTCTCATAGAGATTCTAGTGTCATCTGCAAAGAATGATCCTGTGCTGTAATTTCTGTGTTGGTCAGTGTCGGATATAAAAATGAGAAACAGGAATGGGGTATGTACTGTCTTGAGAAACAGTTTTTTCACCGTGATAACTTCCAGCTTCACGTTTAGTACTACTGCTACTCTGGGTTCTGTTTATTAAGAAGTTAAATATCCAACTTCACAGTTATTCCTTTTGTACGTCATCATACCGTGGTCGCATTTGTTGAACGATTTTTTTTAATCAGAATACACTACATTAGCATTTAACTTGAAAATTTGATACCTGTGAAACATCTGGATTTTTTTTTTGTAGACGTTTCACCAGCCAGTGGCTTTTATCAATACAAATTCAGGAACAATGGGAAGACTGTAGAACTATATACAAAAGACAAGGTAATCTGTCCTTCAGCCGTGGAGTTGGTGACGAGTACCGTAGTCTTGAAGATTACATATTCACGAAAGCGCCTGCCACACCACCAAATTGCCTCACCACCACCAGCTCACCTCTATACTGTACACACTTGTTGCCTATACTCCTGCCCCTGCCTCCTCCTTCCCCAACACCTACCATCAACCTCACTAAAGCTAAAAGAACTGTGGATGGTTGTTCACGATATAGCAGCCACACCGACTACGTGTGGTATGTATGGTGTCGGATATGAGGAACTAGGATACATGTAAAGTTTACCTGGAGATTTACCTGGAGAGAGTTCCGGGGGTCAACGCCCCCGCGGCCCGGTCTGAGACCAGGCCTCCTGGTGGATCAGAGCCTGATCAACCAGGCTGTTGCTGCTGGCTGCACGCAAACCAACATACGAGCCACAGCCCGGCTGATCCGGAACTGACTTTAGGTGCTTGTCCAGTGCCAGCTTGAAGACTGCCAGGGGTCTGTTGGTAATCCCCCTTATGTGTGCTGGGAGGCAGTTGAACAGTCTCGGGCCCCTGACACTTATTGTATGGTCTCTTAACGTGCTAGTGACACCCCTGCTTTTCATTGGGGGGATGGTGTGTTGGTTTGTCCGAGGACATGTTACAAAGCCCATGATCAACCTGGTATAAATCACTAAACGGAGAGAATGATACAACTGGAGTAACCCATGAGAAGTATGTTAATGACAGCTAACGCAACATGCTGGTACTGGTAGTTTGGTGGGTCTAGAGCTGTTACTAGCGCAGTCTCTGATACTGGTCCAGGTTGTCAGTGCTGGTTACCTGGAGGTTATTCCGGGGATCATCGCCCCCGCGGCCCGGCCCATGACCAGGCCTCCCGATGGATCAGGGCCTGATCAACCAGGCTGTTGCTGCTGGCCGCACGCAGTCCAATGTACGAGCCACAGCCCTGCTGATCCGGCACTGACTTTAGTTATCTGTTTAGCTCTCTCTTGAAGGCAGCCAGGGGTTTATTGGCAATTCCCCTAATGCTTGATGGGAGGCTGTTGAACAGTCTTGGGCCCCGGACACTTATGATTTTTTCTCTTATTGTACCAATGGCGCCCCTTCTTTTAAGTGGGGGCATTTTGCATCGCCTGCCCAGTCTTTTACTTTCGTAGGGAGTGATTTCTGTGTGCAGATTTGGGACCATTCCTTCCAGGATTTTCCAAGTGTAGATTATGATATATCTCTCCCTCCTGCGTTCTAACGAGTACAAGTCAAGTGCTTCCAAGCGTTCCCAGTAGTTAAGGTGCTTGACAGAACTTATACGTGCAGTAAAGGATCTCTGTACACTCTCTAGATCTGCAATTTCACCTGCTTTGAATGGAGATGTTAATGTACAGCAGTATTCCAGCCTAGAGAGAACAAGTGATTTGAAAAGGATCATCATTGGCTTGGCATCTCCCGTTTGGAACGTTCTCATTATCCATTCTATCATTTTCTTTGCCCGTGCGATCGTGGCACTGTTGTGATCCTTGAAAGTGAGATCCTCAGACATTACTACTCCCAGGTCCCTTACATTATTTTTCCGCTCTATTGTATGGCCGGAGTCAGTAGTATACTCTGTTCTAGTTATTATCTCCTCCAGTTTTCCATAACGGAGTAGTTGGAATTTGTCCTCATTGAACATCATATTGTTTACCGTTGCCCACTGGAAAACTTTGTTTATATCTTCTTGGAGGTTAACCGCGTCCTCAGCAGATGACAGCCTCATGCAGATCCTAGTATCATCCGCAAAGGATGATACGGTACTGTGGTGTATATCTCTGTTTATGTCTGATATGAGGATAAGGAATAAGATGGGGGCGAGTACTGTGCCTTGTTGAACAGAGCTCTTCACTATGGCAGCCTCCGATTTAACTCTGTTGACCACTACTCTTTGTGTTCGATTTGTTACGAAGTTGAAGATCCATCTCCCCATTTTCCCAGTTATTCCTTTAGCAGGTATTTTATGGGCTATTACGCCATGATCGCATTTGTCAGATGCTTTTGCAAAGTCTGTGTATATTACATCTGCATTCTGATTTTCTTCCAGTGCATCCAAGGCCATATCATAGTGATCCAGTAGTTGTGAGAGGCAGGAGCGACCTGCCCTGAACCTATGTTGCCCTGGATTGTGCAGATTTTGGGAATCCAGGTGATTTGCAATCCTGCTTCTTAGCACTCTTTCAAAGATTTTTATGATGTGGGACGTCAGAGCTATTGGTCTATAGTTCTTTGCTAATGCTTTGCTGCCACCTTTATGGAGTGGGGCTATATCCGTTATTTTAAGTGACTGGAGTTTCACCCATGTCCAAGCTCCTCCTCCATAGTGTACTTAGGGCACGCGAGAGAGGTTTCTTGCAGTTCTTAATGAAAACAGAGTTCCATGAGTCTCTGGCCCGGGGCTGAGTGCATGGGCATGTTGTCAATGGCTTTTTCGAAATCTATCGGAGTTAGGGTAATGTCGGAAATCTGGCATACATTTATGGAGTTTTGAGGCTCATTCATGAAGAAATCATTTGGGTCGTCGATCCTCAGACTGATTAGTGGTTCACTAAACACAGAGTCGTACTGGGATTTCAATATTTCACTCATTTCCTTGTTGTCATCTGTTTAAGTCCCATCCTGTCTGAGGAAGGGTCCGATACTAGATGTGGTATTTGCCTTGTTTTTGGCATATGAAAAGAAATATTTTGAATTTCTTTCAATTTCACTAATAGCTTTAAGCTGGCAATGTTGATGTTTCTACGGTTTGTGTAGGTGTTCGTGTAGCTGTTTGTAGCACTGGTGCTGGTGCAGAGGCTGTCAGTGATGGTTCTGGTTCTAGTACATCAAGATCTAACAAGTACACCAGTTGGAAACTCGGAACCGCAACGCCACAGACAATGGAAAATTGAATTGGGAAAATACTTGGGCTACCTGCAGATACCGTCATGCGGGACTAATAAGAAGGGAAATTACATGTACAACCATCCAAATAAATGTCAAAATCTATTGAATAAAGACAGATGTTGCTCCAAGTCCTGCAAACTCTTTCACCCAAAGATGCGACGTAGTCCTGTAAATGTGAGGTACAGTGCTGTGTTTCAAGCTGTCCAGTCTTGCACAAGAAGGATACGAGATGTAAACTAGCCCATGAACACCAGTCTGTATCATGCAAATTCTGATCATATAACCAACAGGATCCCTGGGAACAACCTGTTAAGATGTGGCCAGAAAAAGCAGGCAAGAAAGGGAAGAAATTAAGTTTGTTTCATTTAGTCATTCGTATGCAGTAAGTTACTGAACACCATTAATGATGCAGTTGAAGTTTCGATGTTCAAAGTGTGAACCTACTTGTGCTCGTATATAACCTACTAGATACAACTTTCCATCAGTTGAGGGACCAGTTATTGGAGACTGAAAACGTACCAAACCCCGTCCCAGATATCTTGTTGCTTGGTAACTTTAATTTGAGACGCCTTAAATTGAAGAATGTAGCAAGGACTGGAATAGCAGAGTCCCTGGAGTTAGTTTAGATGAACATTCCTACACATCAGGACTGCTGAACCTCTGCAATTTGCCTTGAGTCAGATTTTGCAGAACCAATCAAACTGGGAAATGGGATGTAAATGTTTTAAAAAAAAACGATAAAAATGAGACACTTGGGTAACATTTGTGACTCGGTATTGTAGAAATGTTATGCCAGCTAGCGGCTTTTTCAGTCCAGTACAGAAAAGAACTGAGGAAGATGAGAAGTATGAAGTAATAATTCCCTAAGCCTGGAGTCGGTGTGCTCAGTCCAGGTGTGGGCTCTATGCTGGGGCCACATACTCAATGACTGACCTAACTTAAGTCGTGAATAAGGTTTTGAAGGATCTTTTATTCAAGTTAGTGAATGCTGTTGCGAGTTGGGTAATTTTGTATATGCCGCTGCCTTTATACGGTTATTATGCAATTCTGGTGATATGCTAGGTGTTATATTTACCCCAGGTCCTTTTCACACCCAGATATTTGCATCTTTTCTCCTCCCATGCTGTACTCTGAGTCCGGTTTTCTCCTCAAAAACTCATGACATTGCACTTGTTTTAGTTGAGAAGCCACTTGTGTGACCACATCTGCAGTCTGTTGAGCTCTCTTCAGTTCATCAGTGTCTTCTCCTCTTCTTGTTCTTCTCATTAGCTTTACATCGTCTGTGATACATATGACTCAGTCCCTTCTGGTAGGTCATTCAGGTATGTTAGGAACAGTAGTGGTCCTAATACTGAACCTTCCGGAACCCCACTTGTTACTCTCTCCCATTCCTGTCTCTCATCTCTTGTCATTTAGTTACTTTTTAACCCACTGGAGTCTTTTAACACTGTACTCACCTGTTTGTGGCTGCAGGGTCGATTCACAGCTCCTGACCCCGACTTTTCGTATCTGTGTGTGTGTGTTGACATGACTCAAGAAATCGTAATGACACGATTGCAAACAAACCATACCCCCGGCCGGGATTGAACCCGCGGTCATAGTCTCAAAACTCCAGCCCGTCGCGTTAGCCACTAGACCAGCTAGCCACAATAAGATTCATCCAATCAAAACTCCAGCCCGTCGCATTAGCCACTAGACCAGCTAGCCACAATAAGATTGTGGCTAGCTGGTCTAGTGGCTAACGCGACGGGCTGGAGTTTTCAGACTCTATGACCGCGGGTTCAATCCCGGCCGGGGGTATGGTTTGTGTGTGTTATGTGCGTGCGTGTGCGTGTGCGCGCGCGCGCGCGCGCGCGTGTGTGTGTGTGTGTGTGTGTGTGTGTGTGTACTCACCTATTTGTGGTTGCAGGGGTCGAGTCACAGCTCCTGGCCCCCGCCTCTTCGCTGACTGCTAATAGGTCCTCTCTCTCCCTGCCCCATGAGCTCTATCATACCTCGCCTTAAAACTATGTATGGTTCCCGCCTCCACTACGTCACTTTCTAGGCTATTCCACGGCCTGACTACTCTATGACTGAAGAAATACTTCCTAACATCCCTTTGATTCATCTGAGTCTTCAACTTCCAATTGTGACCTCTTGTGTCTGTGTCCCTTCTCTGGAACATCCCGTCTTTGTCCACCTTGTCTATTCCGCGCAGTATTTTATGTTATCATGTCTCCCCTGACCCTCCTGTCCTCCAGTGTCGTCAGGCCGATTTCCCCTCAACCTTTCTTCGTAGGACAATCCCCGTAGCTCTGGGACTAGTCTTGTTGCAAACCTTTGCACTTTCTCTAATTTCTTGACGTGCTTGACTAGGTGTGGATTCCAAACTGGTGCTGCATACTCCAGTATGGGCCTGACGTAAATGGTATACAGAGTCTTAAACGAATCCTTACTGAGGTATCGGAACGCTATCCGTAGGTTTGCCAGGCGCCCGTATGCTGCAGCAGTTATCTGATTGATGTGCGTCTCAGGAGATATGCTCGGTGTTATACTCACCCCCAGATCTTTTTCCTTGAGTAGGTTTGCAGTTTTTGGCCATCTAAACTATATTGTGTCTGCGGTCTTCTTTGCCCTTCCCCAATCTTCATGACTTTGCATTTGGCAGGGTTAAATTCAAGGAGCCAGTTGCTGGACCAGGCTTGTAGCCTGTCCAGGTCTCTCTGTAGTCCTGCCTGATCCTCATCCGATTTGATTCTTCTCATTAACTTCGCATCATCTGCAAACAAGGACACTTCTGAGTCTATCCCTTCCGTTATGTCGTTCACATACACCAAGAACAGCACAGGTCCTAGGACTGACCCCTGTGGAACCCCGCTTGTCACAGGCGCCCACTCTGACACCTCGTCGCGTACCATGACTCGTTGTTGCCTCCCTGTCAGTACTTACGTATTTGTGATTGCAAGGGTCAAGTTTCAGCTCCTGGCCCTTCCTTTGAATTTGCTGCTTGTAGGATTTACTTCTTGCCTCGTGGACCTTGTCATATCAGTTTTTAAAATTATATATGGAACCTGCCTCCATTGTTTCGGTGTCATGAGCACTTGATCGTTTTATTTCCTGATCATCCTGAGACTGAAGAAAGAATTCGTGACATCCATGCGACTCATTTTTGTCATCCACTTCCAACTTTGCCCCTGTGTACCTGTTTCACTCCCCTGAGCAGTCTGTCTCTTCCCCCCCTACCAGGTCCTCTGAATATTTTTGCATATTATTATGATCTGGTTTTCTGTTTTCTGATGTTGTGAGGTTTATTTCCTTTTATCACTCTCCATAGTTTATTGGTCTCGTGGCATCTTAGGTAAAAGGTCACAGGTGCAACTAATGTGACATTTTATTGTGGCAACATTTCGCTCTCCCTGTATTCTTTGTAACGGCTTAACAAAGTTCCTGGAGAGCGAAACGTTTTCACAGTAAAATGTCACATTAGTTGCACTTGTGTCCTTTTACCTAACATATTGTTGGTAATTCTACCAGCATTATTGCGAAGTCTCTTCAGTTTCTTAAGTTTCATGATGCAGCTTCATAATCCAAGACGAGCCTGACGTGTGTCGTGTGAAAAGTCGTGAATGACTTTGTTGAGATTTGTGAAAGCTAGAATTATATTACCTAACACGCCGGGTCACCAACTGGAGAAGACCCGGGCCGGAAGTACCGGCAAATCTCTAATGAATGAATGAATTACCTAACCTAGCATTTGCTGCAGAGGTTATCTTTTGACTTGCTCCTTAGGCGATATTCTTGATACCCGGGTAACCCCAGGGGTTTTCTCCCTGAGTGAGGTTTGCAAGAACCCCCCCCCCTCTCTCTCTCTCTCTCTCTCTCTCTCTCTCTCTCTCTCTCTCTCTCTCTCTCTCTCCCCCCCTCTCTCTCCGAGTATATACTCAGTTTGACATGTTACCTGACAAACCTAACCTAACCTAACCTCAGTTTTCGGTCTTCTTCACCCTCCCCTAATTTTCACAACACTGCATTTGGTGGAGCTGAATTTCAGTAGCTACATGTGTGAGGATTCTTACAGTTTGCCCAAGTTCATTTGAATCCTTTCCTTATCCTTCTCAATCTTTATTCTCCTCATTAATATAACATGATCTGCAAACAGGGATACATCAATCTATTTATTCTGGCATGCTTGCGCACACGCATTAGCGCGTTAGTGAACAATGAAGTACGACAGTGAGGGGGAGAGACAAGCAGTCTTAAAATTGAGTGAGGCAGTGATTGAAATTGCATCTCCCAATGTGTCCGTTTGACCGCTCTCAAATCCTGTTTCCCCCCCCCCCTCCCCCAACTCTCTCCTCTCCTCAAACAGTGAACACTTCTCGACACTTGAGTCTTGCAGTAATAGACTGTGGCCTCACTCTTTATGTATGTCCGAGTGTCAGCGTAAGTGTTGCTTCTACGGTCAGGTGTTATAGTAACTTGTATGATAGTATGACAGTTGTGTTATAGTAACGTGTATGATAGTATGACAGTTGTTATAGTAACTTGTATGATAATGTGACAGTTGTTATAGTAACTTGTATGATAGTGTGACAGTTGTTTATAGTAACTTGTATGATAGTGTGACAGTTGTTATAGTAACTTGTATGATAGTGTGACAGTTGTTATAGTAACTTGTATGATAGTGTGACAGTTGTTATAGTAACTTGTATGATAGTGTGACAGTTGTTATAGTAACTTGTATGATAGCGTGACAGTTGTTATAGTAACTTGTATGATAGTGTGACAGTTGTTATAGTAACTTGTATGATAGTGTGACAGTTGTTATAGTAACGTGTATGATAGTGTGACAGTTGTTATAGTAACTTGTATGATAGTGTGACAGTTGTTATAATAACTTGTATGATAGTGTGACAGTTATAGTAACTTGTATGATAGCATGACAGTTGTTATAGTAACTTGTATGATAGTGTGACAGTTGTTATAGTAACTTGTATGATAGTGTGACAGTTGTTATAGTAACTTGTATGATAGTGTGACAGTTGTGTTATAGTACGTGTATGATAGTATGACAGTTGTTATAGTAACTTGTATGATAATGTGACAGTTGTTATAGTAACTTGTATGATAGTGTGACAGTTGTTATAGTAACTTGTATGATAGTGTGACAGTTGTTATAGTAACTGTATGATAGTGTGACAGTTGTTATAGTAACTTGTATGATAGTGTGACAGTTGTTATAGTAACTTGTATGATAGTGTGACAGTTGTTATAGTAACTTGTATGATAGCGTGACAGTTGTTATAGTAACTTGTATGATAGTGTGACAGTTGTTATAGTAACTTGTATGATAGTGTGACAGTTGTTATAGTAACGTGTATGATAGTGTGACAGTTGTTATAGTAACTTGTATGATAGTGTGACAGTTGTTATAATAACTTGTATGATAGTGTGACAGTTATAGTAACTTGTATGATAGCATGACAGTTGTTATAGTAACTTGTATGATAGTGTGACAGTTGTTATAGTAACTTGTATGATAGTGTGACAGTTGTTATAGTAACTTGTATGATAGTGTGACAGTTGTGTTATAGTAACGTGTATGATAGTATGACAGTTGTTATAGTAACTTGTATGATAATGTGACAGTTGTTATAGTAACTTGTATGATAGTGTGACAGTTGTTATAGTAACTTGTATGATAGTGTGACAGTTGTTATAGTAACTTGTATGATAGTGTGACAGTTGTTATAGTAACTTGTATGATAGTGTGACAGTTGTTATAGTAACTTGTATGATAGTGTGACAGTTGTTATAGTAACTTGTATGATAGTGTGACAGTTGTTATAGTAACTTGTATGATAGTGTGACAGTTGTTATAGTAACTTGTATGATAGCGTGACAGTTGTTATAGTAACTTGTATGATAGTGTGACAGTTGTTATAGTAACTTGTATGATAGTGTGACAGTTGTTATAGTAACTTGTATGATAGCGTGACAGTTGTTATAGTAACTTGTATGATAGCGTGACAGTTGTTATAGTAACTTGTATGATAGCGTGACAGTTGTTATAGTAACTTGTATGATAGTGTGACAGTTGTTTATAGTAACGTGTATGATAGTGTGACAGTTGTTATAGTAACTTGTATGATAGTGGACAGTTGTTATAGTAACGTGTATGATAGTGTGACAGTTGTTATATAGTAACTTGTATGATAGCGTGACAGTTGTTATAGTAACTTGTATGATAGTGTGACAGTTGTTATAGTAACTTGTATGATAGCGTGACAGTTGTTATAGTAACTTGTATGATAGTGTGACAGTTGTTATAGTAACGTGTATGATAGTGTGACAGCTGTTATAGTAACTTGTATGATAGTGTGACAGTTGTTATAGTAACTTGTATGATAGTGTGACAGTTGTTATAGTAACTTGTATGATAGTGTGACAGTTACCTGGTTACGTGGTATAGTAACTTGTATGATAGCGTGACAGTTGTTATAGTAACTTGTATGATAGTGTGACAGTTGTTATAGTAACGTGTATGATAGTGCGACAGTTGAGTGTACATTATTGTTCGCCTCACAACACAGTGACCCACATTCAAGCCTGGGCAAGTCAAGAAGTCTTCGCTAGGTTCCTTACACTCGCTACCCTTGCTCACCAAGCAGTGACTAGGTACACCCGCTACCCTTGCTCACCAAGCAGTGACTAGGTACACCCGCTACCCTTGCTCACCAAGCAGTGACTAGGTTTACACCCGCTACCCTTGCTCACCAAGCAATGACTAGGTACACTCGCTACCCTTGCTCACCAAGCAGTGACTAGGTACACCCGCTACCCTTGCTCACCAAGCAATGACTAGGTACACTCGCTACCCTTGCTCACCAAGCAGTGACTAGGTACACCCGCTACCCTTGCTCACCAAGCAATGACTAGGTACACTCGCTAACCCTTGCTCACCAAGCAGTGACTAGGTACACCCGCTACCCTTGCTCACCAAGCAATGACTAGGTACACTCGCTACCCTTGCTTACCAAGCAGTGACTAGGTACACCCGTTACCCTTGCTCACCAAGCAATGACTAGGTACACTCGCTTCCCTTGCTCACCAAGCAGTGACTAGGTACACCCGCTACCCTTGCTCACCAAGCAATGACTAGGTACACTCGCTACCCTTGCTCACCAAGCAATGACTAGGTACACTCGCTACCCTTGCTCACCAAGCAGTGACTAGGTACACCCGCTACCCTTGCTCACCAAGCAATGACTAGGTACACTCGCTACCCTTGCTCACCAAGCAATGACTAGGTACACTCGCTACCCTTGCTCACCAAGCAATGACTGGGTACACTCGCTACCCTTGCTCACCAAGCAATGACTGGGTACACTCGCTACCCTTGCTCACCAAGCAATGACTGGGTACACTCGCTACCCTTGCTCACCAAGCAATGACTGGGTACACCCGCTACCCTTGCTCACCAAGCAATGACTAGGTACACTCGCTACCCTTGCTCACCAAGCAATGACTAGGTACACTCGCTACCCTTGCTCACCAAGCAATGACTAGGTACACTCGCTACCCTTGCTCACCAAGCAATGACTGGGTACACTCGCTACCCTTGCTCACCAAGCAATGACTGGGTACACTCGCTACCCTTGCTCACCAAGCAATGACTAGGTACACTCGCTACCCTTGCTCACCAAGCAATGACTAGGTACACTCGCTACCCTTGCTCACCAAGCAATGACTAGGTACACTCGCTACCCTTGCTCACCAAGCAATGACTAGGTACACTCGCTACCCTTGCTCACCACTCAATGACTAGGTACACTCGCTACCCTTGCTCACCACTCAATGACTAGGTACACTCGCTACCCTTGCTCACCAAGCAATGACTAGGTACACTCGCTACCCTTGCTCACCAAGCAATGACTAGGTACACCCGCTACACATGCTCACCAAGCAGTGACTAGGTACAGAGGCTATAAATACTCACCAAGCAGTGACTAGGTACACAAGCTATAAATACTCACCAAGCAGTGACTAGGTACACAAGCTATAAATACTCACCAAGCAGTGACTAGGTACAGAGGCTATAAATACCAAGCAGTGACTAGGTACACAAGGTATTTATAGTCACAAAGCAATGGCTAGGTATCGGGGTATTAATCGACCCTTGGGCGTTACATCCTTAGAAAAAAAGGCTACAAGGCCTGGCCTTATAGGGGGCGATGATCTTCGGAAGGCATTCCAGGTAATCCTAGCAGAAATAAACCACTCTGCTTGACCTTATCGATCCTGGGTTATTAACCTTCTTGGGTTAATAACAGTGCGTTAATTAATCTCCTAGGTTAATAATCTTACAAAGTTAATGAACAGATAAAAATGTTCAACACACAAATAACGAGCACATAGAGAGAAACTTACAACGAAGTGTCGGTCCGACTTGGATCATTAACTAGTCACACACTAACACGAAGGTAAGAGAGCCAGTATATCGAGAGGAGGGTAAGGACAGGACAGAAGAGGGTAGGGACGGGACAGAGAGGAGGGTAAGGACGGGACAGGGGGGGAGGGACAGGACAGAGAGGAGGGTAGGGACGGGACAGAGAGGAGGAAGAGAGAAGGAAGTTGAGATAGTAATGGTAGAGGTAATGTTGGTAGTGGAAGTGGTAGTGGTAATGCTAGTAGTGGAAGTGGTAGTGGTAGTAGTGGAAGTGGTAGAGGTAATGCTAGTAGTGGAAGTGGTAGAGGTAATGCTAGTAGTGGAAGTGGTAGTGATAGAGGTAATGCTTGTAGTGGAAGTGGTAATGCTAGTAGTGGAAGTGGTAGTGGTAATGCTAGTAGTGGTAGTGGTAATGCTAGTAGTGGAAGTGGTAGTGGTAGAGGTAATGCTAGCAGTGGATGTAGTAGTGGTAGAGGTAATGCTAGCAGTGGATGTAGTAGTGGTAGAGGTAATGCTAGTAGTGGAAGTGGTAGTGGTAGAGGTAATGCTGGTAGCGGATGTAGTAGTGGTAGAGATAATGCTAGTAGTGGATGTAGTAGTGGTAGAGGTAATGCTAGCAGTGGATGTAGTAGTGGTAGAGGTAATGCTAGTAGTGGAAGTGGTAGTGGTAGAGGTAATGCTAGTAGTGGAAGTGGTAGTGGTAGAGGTAATGCTAGTAGTGGAAGTGGTAGTGGTAGAGGTAATGCTAGTAGTGGATGTAGTAGTGGTAGAGGTAATGCTAGTAGTGGATGTAGTAGTGGTAGAGGTAATGCTGGTAGTGGAAGTGGTAGTGGTAGAGGTAATGCTAGTAGTGGATGTAGTAGTGGTAGAGGTAATGCTAGCAGTGGATGTAGTAGTGGTAGAGGTAATGCTAGTAGTGGAAGTGGTAGTGGTAGAGGTAATGCTAGTAGTGGATGTAGTAGTGGTAGAGGTAATGCTGGTAGTGGATGTAGTAGTGGTAGAGGTAATGCTGGTAGTGGAAGTGGTAGTGGTAGAGGTAATGCTAGTAGTGGATGTAGTAGTGGTAGAGGTAATGCTAGTAGTGGATGTAGTAGTGGTAGACGTAATGCTAGCAGTGGAAGTGGTAGTGGTAGAGGTAATGCTAGTAGTGGAAGTGGTAGTGGTAGAGGTAATGCTGGTAGTGGATGTAGTAGTGGTAGAGGTAATGCTAGCAGTGGAAGTGGTAGTGGTAGAGGTAATGCTAGTAGTGGAAGTGGTAGTGGTAAGGTAATGCTGGTAGTGGATGTAGTAGTGGTAGAGGTAATGCTGGTAGTGGATGTAGTAGTGGTAGAGGTAATGCTAGCAGTGGATGTAGTAGTGGTAGAGGTAATGCTAGCAGTGGAAGTGGTAGTGGTAGAGGTAATGCTAGCAGTGGAAGTGGTAGTGGTAGAGGTAATGCTAGTAGTGGATGTAGTAGTGGTAGAGGTAATGCTGGTATTGGATGTAGTAGTGGTAGAGGTAATGCTAGTAGTGGATGTAGTAGTGGTAGAGGTAATGCTGGTAGTGGATGTAGTAGTGGTAGAGGTAATGCTAGTAGTGGGAGTGGTAGTGGTAGAGGTAATGCTAGTAGTGGATGTAGTAGTGGTAGAGGTAATGCTAGTAGTGGATGTAGTAGTGGTAGAGGTAATGCTGGTAGTGGATGTAGTAGTGGTAGGGTAATGCTGGTAGTGGATGTAGTAGTGGTAGAGGTAATGCTAGTAGTGGATGTAGTAGTGGTAGAGGTAATGCTGGTAGTGGATGTAGTAGTGGTAGAGGTAATGCTAGTAGTGGATGTAGTAGTGGTAGAGGTAATGCTAGTAGTGGATGTAGTAGTGGTAGAGGTAATGCTAGTAGTGGATGTAGTAGTGGTAGAGGTAATGCTAGCAGTGGATGTAGTAGTGGTAGAGGTAATGCTAGCAGTGGATGTAGTAGTGGTAGAGGTAATGCTAGCAGTGGATGTAGTAGTGGTAGAGGTAATGCTAGCAGTGGATGTAGTAGTGGTAGAGGTAATGCTAGTAGTGGATGTAGTAGTGGTAGGGTAATGCTGGTAGTGGATGTAGTAGTGGTAGAGGTAATGCTAGTAGTGGATGTAGTAGTGGTAGAGGTAATGCTAGGTAGTGGATGTAGTAGTGGTAAGGTAATGCTAGTAGTGGATGTAGTAGTGGTAGAGGTAATGCTAGTAGTGGGAGTGGTAGTGGTAGAGGTAATGCTGGTAGTGGATGTAGTAGTGGTAGAGGTAATGCTAGCAGTGGATGTAGTAGTGGTAGAGGTAATGCTAGTAGTGGGAGTGGTAGTGGTAGAGGTAATGCTGGTAGTGGATGTAGTAGTGGTAGAGGTAATGCTGGTAGTGGTAGAGGTAATGCTGGTAGTGGATGTAGTAGTGGTAGAGGTAATGCTAGTAGTGGAAGTGGTAGTGGTAGAGGTAATGCTGGTAGTGGATGTAGTAGTGGTAGATGTAATGCTAGTAGTGGATGTAGTAGTGGTAGAGGTAATGCTGGTAGTGGATGTAGTAGTGGTAGAGGGAATGCTGGTAGTGGGAGTGGTAGTGGTAGAGGTAATGCTGGTAGTGGATGTAGTAGTGGTAGAGGTAATGCTGGTAGTGGGAGTGGTAGTGGTAGAGGTAATGCTGGTAGTGGATGTAGTAGTGGTAGAGGTAATGCTGGTAGTGGATGTAGTAGTGGTAGAGGTAATGCTGGTAGTGGGAGTGGTAGTGGTAGAGGTAATGCTGGTAGTGGATGTAGTAGTGGTAGAGGTAATGCTGGTAGTGGATGTAGTAGTGGTAGAGGTAATGCTAGCAGTGGATGTAGTAGTGGTAGAGGTAATGCTGGTAGTGGATGTAGTAGTGGTAGAGGTAATGCTAGTAGTGGATGTAGTAGTGGTAGAGGTAATGCTGGTAGTGGATGTAGTAGTGGTAGAGGTAATGCTGGTAGTGGATGTAGTAGTGGTAGAGGTAATGCTGGTAGTGGATGTAGTAGTGGTAGAGGTAATGCTAGTAGTGGATGTTAGTAGTGGTAGAGGTAATGCTGGTAGTGGATGTAGTAGTGGTAGAGGTAATGCTGGTAGTGGATGTAGTAGTGGTAGAGGTAATGCTGGTAGTGGATGTAGTAGTGGTAGAGGTAATGCTAGCAGTGGATGTAGTAGTGGTAGAGGTAATGCTGGTAGTGGATGTAGTAGTGGTAGAGGTAATGCTGGTAGTGGATGTAGTAGTGGTAGAGGTAATAAGAACATAAGAACATAAGAACGAAGGAACACTGCAGAAGGCCTACTGGCCCATGCGAGGCAGGTCCAAGTCTCCTACCGGCTTAAGCCAATGCACCCAACCTAGTCAGGTCAGGTCACATTGACTTAAGGGAGGAACACGGCAACCGACCTGGTAGCACAAGCTATCAGGTCTAACTCACACCCACCCACATCCACTCATGTATTTATCCAACCTATTTTTAAAGCTACACAACGTTCTGGCCTCTATAACGGTACTTGGGAGTTTGTTCCACTCATCCACAACTCTATTACCAAACCAGTACTTACCTATATCCTTCCTGAATCTGAATTTTTCCAACTTAAAACCATTGCTGCGAGTCCTGTCTAGGCTAGATATTTTCAGCACACTATTTACATCCCCTTTATTTATTCCTGTCTTCCATTTATACACCTCAATCATATCCCCCCTAATTCTACGTCTTTCTAGAGAGTGCAGATTCAGGGCCCTTAGTCTATCCTCATAGGGAAGGTTTCTGATACATGGGATCAACTTTGTCATCCTCCTTTGTACATTTTCCAGAGAATTTATATCCATTCTGTAATAAGGTGACCAAAACTGTGCAGCATAATCTAAATGAGGCCTAACCAAGGATGTATAGAGTTGAAGAACAACCTGAGGACTCCTATTATTTATGCTTCTTGATATGAAGCCAAGGATTCTATTAGCTTTATTGCGAACACTTATGCACTGTTGTCTTGGTTTCAGATTACTGCTAACCAGAACTCCTAAATCTTTTTCGCAATCCGTAATATTAAGATCTACATTATTTAGTTTATATGTGGCATGGTTATTGTCCTGTCCAACATTTAGAACTTTGCATTTGTCTATATTAAACTGCATCTGCCACTTCTCCGACCACTGCATCAGTCTATTCAAATCTTCCTGGAGTGCTCGAATGTCCTCGTCAGAATGAATTCGACGGCCTATTTTGGTGTCATCGGCAAACTTGCCGATGTCGCTCTTTATGCCCTCATCTATGTCGTTTATGTAGATTGTGAACAGCAGGGGGCCCAACACTGACCCCTGTGGAACACCGCTCGTGACACTTCCCCACTCTGATTTCTCCCCATTTATGCAAACTCTCTGCTGCCTATTTGTCAACCATGCCTCTATCCAGGAAAAAATTTCTCCTCCTATTCCATGTGCTTTAATTTTCCTCAATAGTCTCTGATGTGGGACCCTGTCAAAAGCCTTACTGAAGTCCATATACACAATATCATATTCATTACCATGATCTACCTCCTCAAATACCTTAGTGAAAAAAGTTAATAAATTCGTAAGGCAGGAACGCCCCTTTGTAAAACCATGCTGAGATTCGTTGATTAATTTATGCTTTTCAAGGTGGCTACGAACTGCCTCGGCAATTATTGATTCCATAAATTTTCCCACTATGGAGGTTAGGCTTATTGGTCTATAGTTCGAAGCTAAGGACCTGTCACCTGTTTTGAAAATAGGTATCACATTTGCCATTTTCCACTTATCTGGCACCATGCCAGTTTGTAGTGATATGTTGAAAAGATTAGCCAAAGGTGTGCTAAGCTCCTCTTTACATTCCTTTAGAACCCTTGCATACAGTTCATCAGGGCCTGGGGATTTGTTAGGTTTTAATTTATCTATTTGCCTAAGGACCATGTCACTTGTGACCCTAATAGTGCACAGTTTATTATCGTCCTGTTCTACATAATTTATCATTACTGGAATATCGCTGGTATCCTCCTGTGTAAAAACTGAGAGGAAGTATGTGTTAAAAATTCTACACATTTCCTTATCACTGTCAGTGAGCTGACCCGAGGAACTTTTGAGTGGGCCTATCTTGTCCCTGATCTTACTTCTGTATACCTGAAAGAATCCTTTTGGGTTAGTCTTCGATTCTCTTGCAACTTTAACCTCATAATCTCTTTTTGCTTTTCTAATTCCCTTTTTTATTTCTCTCTTTAACTGAATATATCGATTTCTCAATTGCCCCTCTCCTCTTTTGATTAGCCTATATATGCCTCTCTTTTGACCAATCAGATATTTTAATCTATTGTTCATCCATTTAGGATCATTTTTGTTTGATCTGATTTCCCTATTTGGAACATAATTTGACTGAGCAGCTAGAACTATGCCCTGGAAAGCATCATATCGGCAACCATCACCACCTACCTGACCCTTAGTCAGGTCATTCCAGTTCAAGCCCACCTAAGTAATTTTTCAGTCCTATGAAATCAGCCAAGCGAAAGTCAGGGACGGAGACTTGATTGCCATTATTAGGGGAATTCCATGATATATTAAAACTGAGTGATTTGTGATCACTTTCCCCAAGCTCATCATTAACCTCAAGATTATTAATTAGTGTTTCCCTACTGGCAAGAACCAAGTCAAGGAGGTTATTTCCCCTAGTTGGCTCTGTCACAAACTGTTTTAAAAAACAATCCTGGATCGTATCGAGAAAGTCACCTGACTCTAAATTTCCTGTCAAATTGCTCCAGTCAATCTGTCTATAGTTGAAATCTCCCATTAGCACAACATTTTCGTATGTAGATGCCTTACGAATTTCGTCCCATAGAAGTTTACTGCACTCCCTATCAAGATTTGGGGCCCTGTAAATCACACCCAAAATTAGTTTTTCTCGGCCCTCATGCTGGTAGTGGATGTAGTAGTGGTAGAGGTAATGCTGGTAGTGGATGTAGTAGTGGTAGAGGTAATGCTAGTAGTGGATGTAGTAGTGGTAGAGGTAATGCTAGTAGTGGATGTAGTAGTGGTAGAGGTAATGCTAGCAGTGGATGTAGTAGTGGTAGAGGTATTGCTAGTAGTGGATGTAGTAGTGGTGGAGGTAATGCTGGTAGTGGATGTAGTAGTGGTAGAGGTAATGCTGGTAGTGGATGTAGTAGTGGTAGAGGTAATGCTAGCAGTGGATGTAGTAGTGGTAGAGGTAATGCTAGTAGTGGATGTAGTAGTGGTAGAGGTAATGCTAGCAGTGGATGTAGTAGTGGTAGAGGTAATGCTAGCAGTGGATGTAGTAGTGGTAGAGGTAATGCTGGTAGTGGATGTAGTAGTGGTAGAGGTAATGCTAGCAGTGGATGTAGTAGTGGTAGAGGTTAATGCTAGTAGTGGATGTAGTAGTGGTAGAGGTTAATGCTAGTAGTGGAAGTGGTAGTGGTAGAGGTAATGCTGGTAGTGGATGTAGTAGTGGTAGAGGTAATGCTGGTAGTGGATGTAGTAGTGGTAGAGGTAATGCTAGCAGTGGATGTAGTAGTGGTAGAGGTATTGCTAGTAGTGGATGTAGTAGTGGTAGAGGTAATGCTGGTAGTGGATGTAGTAGTGGTAGAGGTAATGCTAGTAGTGGATGTAGTAGTGGTAGAGGTAATGCTGGTAGTGGATATAGTAGTGGTAGAGGTAATGCTGGTAGTGGATGTAGTAGTGGTAGAGGTAATGCTGGTAGTGGATGTTGTAGTGGTAGAGGTAATGCTAGTAGTGATGTAGTAGTGGTAGAGGTAATTGCTAGTAGTGGATGTAGTAGTGGTAGAGGTATGCTAGTAGTGGATGTAGTAGTGGTAGAGGTAATGCTGGTAGTGGATGTAGTAGTGGTAGAGGTAATAGCTGGTATGGAAGTAGTAGTGGTAGAGGTAATGCTAGCAGTGGAATGTAGTATGGTAGAGGTAATGCTGGTAGTGGATGTAGTAGTGGTAGAGGTAATGCTGGTAGTGGATGTTGTAGTGGTAGAGGTAATGCTAGTAGTGGATGTAGTAGTGGTAGAGGTATTGCTAGTAGTGGATGTAGTAGTGGTAGAGGTAATGCTAGTAGTGGATGTAGTAGTGGTAGAGGTAATGCTGGTAGTGGAAGTAGTAGTGGTAGAGGTAATGCTTGTAGTGGAAGTAGTAGTGGTAGAGGTAATGCTAGTAGTGGATGTAGTAGTGGTAGAGGTAATGCTAGTAGTGGATGTAGTAGTGGTAGAGGTAATGCTGGTAGTGGAAGTAGTAGTGGTAGAGGTAATGCTAGTAGTGGATGTAGTAGTGGTAGAGGTAATGCTGGTAGTGGAAGTAGTAGTGGTAGAGGTAATGCTGGTAGTGGAAGTAGTAGTGGTAGAGGTAATGCTGGTAGTGGAAGTAGTAGTGGTAGAGGTAATGCTGGTAGTGGAAGTAGTAGTGGTAGAGGTAATGCTGGTAGTGGAAGTAGTAGTGGTAGAGGTAATGCTGGTAGTGGAAGTAGTAGTGGTAAAAGTAATGCTAGCAGTGGATGTAGTAGTGGTAGAGGTAATGCTGGTAGTGGAAGTAGTAGTGGTAGAGGTAATGCTGGTAGTGGAAGTAGTAGTGGTAGAGGTAATGCTCGTAGTGGAAGTAGTAGTGGTAGAGGTAATGCTGGTAGTGGATGTAGTAGTGGTAAAAGTAATGCTAGCAGTGGATGTAGTAGTGGTAGAGGTAATGCTAGCAGTGGATGTAGTAGTGGTTGGTAGAGGTAGTAATAGTGGAAGAGGACGGGTCACCAAGAGCATAATATAAACAAATCATAATCAGTTATTTGCGAGGATGAGGAGTGAGGACGTAAAAAAGGAGAAAGGGGAGAAGGCGTGAAGAACAAACCAGAACTGATAAAGCAAAAACAGCAAGACGCTAGAGTAGACTGGTGCAAAAACACCAGTGTAAGAAGCAGTAGCTGGCACGTGGTAGGGGAGACCAGGAGGAACACGCAAGTGATGCAGCCAAGGGAGGTCGAGGGGAATAGTGTAGGGAGAGAGGAGAAGGGGAGCCCCTGCATGGAGACAGAGGGGAGTGAAGAGGGGGGGGGAGGCAGGGAGGGAGGTTGACAATGTAGGTGAGAGGATAGAGTAGTGAGTTACCAGGATCACTGACTCCACGCTTCATGTCCATTACAATAGCCACACGTGTCCTGTTGCTCTCACGCGGACACCCGTCTCTCCCACCACCACCCGTCTCTCCCACCACCACCCGTCTCTCCTCCCACCACCACCCGTCTCTCCTCCCACCACCACCCGTCTCTCCTCCCACCACCACACCGTCTCTCCTCCCACCACCACCCGTCTCTCCTCCCACCACCACCCGTCTCTCCCACCACCACCCGTCTCTCCCACCACCACCACCCGTCTCTCCCACCACCACCACCCGCCTCTCCCACCACCACCACCCGCCTCTCCCACCACCACCACTACCCGTCTCTCCACCACCACCCGTCTCTCCCACCACCACCCGTCTCTCTCTCCCACCACCACCCGTCTCTCCTCCCACCACCACCCGTCTCTCCTCCCACCACCACCCGTCTCTCCCCCCACCACCACCCGTCTCTCTCACCACCACCACCACCCGTCTCTCCCACCACCACCACCCGTCTCTCCCACCACCACCACCCGTCTCTCCCACCACCACCCACCCGTCTCTCCCACCACCACCACCCGTCTCTCCCACCACCACCCGTCTCTCCCACCACCACCCATCTCTCCCACCACCACCCGTCTCTCCCACCACACCACCCGTCTCTCCCACCACCACCCGTCTCCCCCACCACCACCCGTCTCTCGCACCACCACCCACCTCTCCCACCACAACCACAGTGTCTGCCACACACCACAACCACAGTGCCACACACCACAACCATAGCGTCTGCCACACACCACAATCACAGTGTCTGCCACACACCACAACCACAGTGTCTGCCACAACCACAGTGTCTGCCACAACTACAGTGTCTGCCACACACCACAAACACAGTGTCTGCCACACACCACAACCACAGTGTCTGCCACACACCACAACCACAGTGTCTGCCACACACCACAACCACAGTGTCTGCCACACATCACAACCACAGTGTCTGCCACACATCACAACCACAGTGTCTACCACACACCACAACCACAGTGTCTACCACACACCACAACCAGTGTCTGCCACACCCCACCACAACCACAGTGTCTGCCACACACCACAACCACAGTGTCTACCACACACCACCACAACCATAGTGTCTGCCACACACCACAACCACAGTGTCTGCCACACACCACAACCACAGTGTCTGCCACAACCACAGTGTCTGCCACAACTACAGTGTCTGCCACACACCACAAACACAGTGTCTGCCACACACCACAACCACAGTGTCTGCCACACACCACAACCACAGTGTCTGCCACACACCACAACCACAGTGTCTGCCACACATCACAACCACAGTGTCTGCCACACATCACAACCACAGTGTCTACCACACACCACAACCACAGTGTCTACCACACACCACAACCAGTGTCTGCCACACCCCACCACAACCACAGTGTCTGCCACACACCACAACCACAGTGTCTACCACACACCACCACAACCACAGTGTCTACCACACAGCACCACAACCACAGTGTCTACCACACACCAACACAACCACAGTGTCTACCACACACCACCACAACCAGTGTCTGTCACACACCACCACAACCACAGTGTCTACCACACACCACCACAACCACAGTGTCTACCACACACCAACACAACCACAGTGTCTACCACACACCACCACAACCACAGTGTCTATCACACACCACCACAACCAGTGTCTGCCACACACCAGCACAACCACAGTGTATGCCACAAACCACTACAACCACAGTGTCTACCACACACCACCACAACCACAGTGTCTGCCACACACCACAACCAGTGTCTGCCACACACCAGCACAACCACAGTGTCTACCACACACCACCACAACCACAGTGTCTACCACACACCACAACCAGTGTCTGCCACACACCACAACCACAGTGTCTGCCACACACCACAACCACAGTGTCTGCCACAACCACAGTGTCTGCCACACACCACAACCACAGTGTCTGCCACACACCACAACCACAGTGTCTGCCACACCACAACCACAGTGTCTGCCACACATCACAACCACAGTGTCTGCCACACATCACAACCACAGTGTCTACCACACACCACAACCACAGTGTCTACCACACACCACTACAACCACAGTGTCTACCACACACCACCACAACCACAGTGTCTACCACACACCACCACAGCCAGTGTCTACCACACACCAACACAACCACAGTGTCTACCACACACCACCACAACCAGTGTCTCACACACCACCACAACCACAGTGTCTATCACACACCACCACAACCAGTGTCTGCCACACACCAGCACAACCACAGTTTATGCCACAAACCACCACAACCACAGTGTCTACCACACACCACCACAACCACAGTGTCTGCCACACCACAACCAGTGTCTGCCACACACCAGCACAACCACAGTATCTACCACACACCACCACAACCACAGTGTCTACCACACACCACAACCAGTGTCTGCCACACACCACCACAACCACAGTGTCTGCCACACACCACCACAACCACAGTGTCTGCCACACACCACCACAACCACAGTGTCTACCACACACCACAACCAGTGTCTGCCACACACCACAACCAGTGTCTGCCACACACCACCACAACCACAGTGTCTGCCACACACCACCACAACCAGTGTCTGCCACACACCACCACAACCACAGTGTCTGCCACACACCACAACCAGTGTCTGCCACACACCCACCACAACCACAGTGTCTGCCACACACCACCACAACCACAGTGTCTGCCACACACCACCACAACCACAGTGTCTGCCACACACCACAACCAGTGTCTGCCACACACCACCACAACCACAGTGTCTGCCACACACCACCACAACCACAGTGTCTGCCACACACCACCACAACCACAGTGTCTGCCACACACCACAACCAGTGTCTGCCACACACCACCACAACCACAGTGTCTGCCACACACCACCACAACCACAGTGTCTGCCACACACCACCACAACCACAGTGTCTGCCACACACCACAACCAGTGTCTGCCACACACCAGCACAACCACAGTGTCTGCCACACACCACCACAACCACAGTGTCTGCCACACACCACAACCAGTGTCTGCCACACACCACCACAACCACAGTGTCTGCCACACACCACCACAACCACAGTGTCTGCCACACAAGACCACAACCACAGTGTCTGCCACACACCACAACCAGTGTCTGCCACACACCAGCACAACCACAACTAATAAAAATATTAACCTGGATTAAATAAATCGTGACCTTACTGAAATATGGAATAGTGTGTGTGAGTAACATGATCGTGAACCAGTGTTTTGAAGTGATGTACCTACCTTATACCTTTGATGAGTTTCGAGAGTCTTCCTACTATTGGAGCCCGGCCACGGGCCGGGCTGATGACCTCAGTTACACCACTATTATATAATGGGGAAAGATGCGAGTTAACAGGAGGGGAAGGATGATAAGTATTGTATTAAAATGACTTTATTTAATTTTGTATATGAAATACAATAAAATTGCAGTTATTATTATTATTATTATTATTATTATTATTATTATTACGTCAATGTTACAAATTATAAAATAATTTCTTAGCAGCTGATTCTGTAGAAAAGAATCACTGAATATTTGCAAGGCTGGAGACCTGAAGAATAAGAGTAAAGTTGGGCAGAGAAATGGAGAATATTGAGCTGAGATGCATCACTCCAGGAGAGACGGACGAGCAAAAGGTCATTATGTAATTAAGAGAAACCAAAAAAAAGTTCTTGTATAGGAAATGCACCGCAGAAGCCTCAGCTACAGTAATATTGGACTCCTGATTTAATGTGATTTAACTTAAACTGACGACAACAAAGAAAGGAGTCTGGCCCAAGGCCGGGCTCTGCCATTACAAAAACTCGCGGAATTCATCAGTGATAAAGGTATAATGCAGATCTGTGTTCACTTAGCCAATAATCACACAGGTTTAACAGTCCAAATGATTTTTTCATATATGAGACTTAAAATCCTGCCATCTCCATAATTTCGGGAAATAAGCCCCAGGCCTAGAATCATGACCTCCATATTCTTGAAGAACTGCAAAGAAACACTACTACGTGCCTTAAATATCATGTAGAGATGGAGTCTGGACACAGCCATCCTTGTCATTAAAAACTGACATAGCTCCACTCCACAAACCGGCACTAAAGCAATCGACAAATAATCTTAGACTGATAGTATTGACGTTCCTTATTATCAGGACGTTTGGAAGAGTTGTAAGAAGCAAGATTGCTAAACACTTGAATTCCCAACAATTACACTACCAAAGGCAAGTTGGGTTTAAAGCAGGTTGCTCTGACTCTCAGAATTGTTGAATCATTGTGACACGATCTTGGATGCAGTGTAGTGTACATGGATTTTGCAAAAGCCTTTGACATGTTCGACCATGGTATAGTAGCTTATAAAATCCCCACAAAAAAGGAATAGCCGGAATAGTGGGCAGATGAATTGTTACTTTATAACAAATAGAAAGCAAAGAAAAAGTAGTGAAGAGAGCAACACCAGAGGCTGCCACTGAACAGCTGCTCATCAAGGAACAACACTCGTCTCGGTTCTCAGAGAGAATTCACAGAGGCGTATATCATAGCACAATTATCATCTTTGTGAGATGATAATAGAATATGTACCAGAGTGGTGTCCACTGAGGACACAGATAATATCCAACCTGGTAAAGAAGAAGTCTTCCAGTGGGTCGCAGAAAGCAGCATGATATTTAATGAGGACAAATTTCAATTATTCCGCTGTGTAAAAAGTTAGAAAATAAAATCTGGAACGGAATATAAAAGACTCAGATCTGAAAAAGACCTCCTAATTGACGGTTTGAGCAACCAGGCTGTTGATGCTAGTCCCATGCAGGTGTACACAAACACACACAAACTATGGCTAATCAGGAACTAATTTGAGGAACTCTTACAGGTCCCTCTTGAAGACAGTCAAGGATGTGCTGGTAATTACCTTTATTTATGAAGGGAGGGTGTTGACAAATATTGGTCCCATTACACTTATTGAATATTTTGCACCGTCTGCCAATCGTCTTGCTTTCGTTGGAAGTGAATTGGTATGTGAATTTAGAGTGGATGGGAGAGAGCACTGGATGTTAGGAATCAATAAACCTGTTTGACAAGAGCTAAGATGTGGGTCCAGGAGCCATGAATCAACCCCCCAACCTGTGTTTTTAACCTGTGACCAGTTCCAAGGGTTCCATCTTTGCAGCCGACCTGTTCAAGAAGTCTGTTGTTACACTCCCCGTCTTATGGAATGCTGGGAGCAACAAGCACAGGTAAGAAGTAACTCAGTTATTGTAGGGGACCAGAACTTTTTAATACCATCTCTTCAAACATAAAGAAAATTACTGACAGTAAAGAGATGACGTGATAATTTCCTCAAGTCAGTTCCAGAAGAGCTTCGTTGTGATGTATACGTTGGAGAGCGTGCTGCTAGAACCAACAGATTGATTGGTCATCAACCGGGTAGATTGGTCTGGGGGCCATGCCACGGGGGCGATGACCCCCATAATCCACAGGTCTACAACTGATAATTCAGTTTGTAAATAGAGGTGAAATGTGAGAGGGAGAAGAGTGTGTATCTTGTGTGATAAGAACTATCTTATCACGGGTGTCTAGGACAATCTTAATTACTACCAAGATTGTCACTTCACCTACACGCACTGACACACCAAACTGATATTATAGTTACGCCTATCAAATTAAACCTTATTTAATAACGATCTTAGAATTATTAAACGAAAACTTGATGAGACTTGGGTGCAGGATGGATCCATTCGTCGTCTTTGATATGCCTTTGACGGGTCAGGCTTGGCTGGTGCTTACTTGGTCAACCAGGTTGTTGCTGCTGGCTCGCATATCCATCGCAGCCTGGTTGATCTGGCAGTTGGCGGAGGTACTTGTGGTGTTTCTTCATGAAGACTTCGAACCTTGTTCCTGCAGTATTTCTGATATCGTCTGGTTAGAATGCTAGTCTGGAACCACAAATGCTGTTACATTAGTTTAGGTTAGGTAAGATTCGTCAGGAAACAACACAAGTGTTTCCTGACGTGGGTCTTAGTTATATAATAACCCGCCGTTGGAGCTTTTGGTCATCTGACCGAGGCCTTCCACTGGCTTACCGGCCCACCCCTTTAAAAATTAAGATTAATATTATTTGCTGACACATTGTTCTCGTATTGTGCCCACGGCGCCATTGCTCTTTTTTTACTGACTTCATTTTACTTTTTCTCCCATAACCCCCTCTCCACACGATGCTGATTTGGGACGAGGCGAGTTAAGCCTCATAAATGTCACAATAAACGTGACAATTACAAGCATGCAGACACCAGTAATTTTTTTTTAGTTCCAGGAAGCGAAAACGAATGTCAAGAAATTTTAGGAATGTATCAGCACCTGGGAGTCATGTTGGAGTGGAAACAAAGTCAGTGACTGCTGGCTCATCACAGCCACAGATATTAATACCAACAAACACACACCCCAGCATAACAACATATAGCATTTATGTTTGCAAACATACGAGGTCTCAAACCAAGAAGCAATAACAAAACACCGTATACTAGTGCAGTGTTTGCAGCTTTCACAGACACACATTTTAAAGATTACAACGACATGTGGATACCACGGTTGAATCTACTTAAATGCGACCAGAAAAAAAACAGGCAATAGGGATAAGCGGGTTGGCCTGTTTGTTAGTCGTTCATTTGCGATGAGTTACTTAGAAGTCTTGGAAGTGTAGTTTGAGGGGGCCAGAATCTAGTTATTGTACTTGTATATAAACCATCAGATGAAATTTGAAGACCAGGTATTGAAAATAGTCCTGTCTGGAAAATATCTCGGTTCTGGCTCTAAACATCCTGTTGCTTGATTTCAGCTTAAGGCGATCTAAAATGGAAGAGTATAGCAAATACTGGTAATGGTAGGAGCCAGACTCTCACAAATGATCTATTAAATCTCTGTAACAGATTCGCCTTAAGCCAACAAATAGTGGAACTGACAAGACTAGAAAATACCCTTAGCCTTGTATTCATGAATAATGGTGATATGGTACGAAATCAAAGTGCGGAAGAAGACATTAAACTCAGACCACAACCTAATCGAAGTTCAGACCTGAATGCGCTCCTCTCCTCAGCACCAAAAGATGAATAGTCACAAGGGTGTTTTCACCAAATTCAACTTTAACAAGAACATCTACTGGCATTAAATAATGTCCTTAATTACATATGCTGGGAAGATGTATTAAATGACATGGATCCTGACCAGTGTGTAACGAGGATCAACTCTGTGGCACTAGAAGTATGCTCAAGGCACATACTACCAAGCAAAGAGAAGAGAAGGTGTAAGCTAGAAAGAAGCGCTCCCCCTACAGGTGAAGACGAAGAATCACAGAACTTCTGAAGGATAAACCGAAGTGAGGAAGGAAATACTGTCTAGACTCTAGAGAAATAGAAGATATTGAACATGAATGAATCCTGCAGCGTCCAGGCAAGACAGAACTAAAAGCAATGAATAAAATTGACTGCAATCCAAAATACTTCTTTTCACATGCAAATTTCTGGGCTAAAACCACATCAGTATCGGGCCCTTGGTCAATAAGATGAGACACGGACAGCAGCAAAGAAATTAGTGAAATACTGAAATCTCAATATGACTGTCTTCAGTGAAGCATTAATCAGACTAAACGTTGACAATCTGAATAAATTCTCATGAACGAGTCTCAAAACTTTGTCATCGTCAAAATTTCTGACATAACCCTAACCTAAGTTGACTGTGAGAAAGCCATTGACAGCCAGCTCATGTGCTCTGCCCCAGGCCTAGACTCATAGAACTCCGTGTTCATCAAGAACTACAAGAAGCCCTTATCACGTGCCATTAATATTCTGTGGAGGAGCCTAGCCACGGGGTCATCTCACAGTCGTTATAAATAACGGATATAGTCCCACTCCATAAAGGTTCCCCTCAAGGAAGGTTCCTTGATGCTGGTGAGGGGCTCTTGATCCAGGGAACTGGATCTGTTCTCCAGTTCCCTGAATTAAACCTGAATACCTTCCACATACCCCCCAGCGGTGTAGAATGCTATGGGTTTAGCGGTTCCCCCTTGATTATAATAATAATCCACAAAGGTTGCAGCAAAGAATTATATATTAGATTGACATCCCACAGTATAAAAAGCCATTGAGTTGTAATAAGCAAGGTAAAATTTGCACAAGCCAAGGCAGCTTGAGTTTAGAGCAAGTAGCTGCTACCTCCCAACTGCTGGACTATTATGGCAGGGTCTTGGATGTGGATGTAGTATACATGTATATATGGTGTAATGTATCACAATGCGTGCAATAGGAATAACTGGAAAAGTGGGCAGAGGCATTTTTAGTATTTTAATGACAAGAAACCATTGTGAACAGAGTGAAATCGGAGACTAACATAGTGAAAAGCTCTGTTCCCTAAGGCACAGTGCTGGCTTCTGTTCCCTTTCTCATTCTCATATCCGACATAGAGGCATAAATGAAGTACCTTATCATCCTTTGCAAACGATACTAGATTCTGTATGAGAGTGGTATCCATTGAGGACACAGTAAACCTTTAAGCTGATATAAACAAAGTCTTCCAGTAAGTCACTGACAGCAACATGATGTTCAGTGAGGATAAGTTTCAGCTGCTCCTTTATGGAAAGATTGATGAGATAAACACCGGAACGGAGTATAAAACAGTCTCGAGTCACTCAGAGCGTAAAATTAATGTGAGAGACCTCGGAGGGAATATATCAGATCTCACCTTCAGGGATCACAGCAGCGTCATTATTACAACCGCAAGGAAAATGATAGGCTGGATAACCAGAACCCTCAAAACATGGGATGCCAAGCCAGTGATGATACTCCTCCTCTCTCACTTGTTCTCTCTAGGCTGGAGCACTGCTAATCTCTAATAGTTCTGTTCAAGGCAAGCGATATTACAGACCTGGAGAATGTTCATAGAACCTTCACTGCCCGCATGCATTCAGTCAAGCATATACAGTACTGGGAATGTTTGAGTCTCTCGATATGTACTTCTTGGAACACAAGTGGAAGAGATACATTATAATCTACACCTGGAAATTTCTAAAAGGGCTAGCCCCAAATTTGCTCACAGAAATCGTTCCTCACGATAATAAGAGGCTTGGCAGACGGTACCAAATAGCCCTACTGAAAAGCAAGGGTACAGTGAGTACACTAAGGAAAAACTCAAGTGTGAAAGGACCAAGACTTTTTAGTGCCCTTCACGCATGAGGGGAATATGCTTGACACCCTGGCTGTCTTCAAAAAAGAACGGGACAAGTTTCTCAAGTCAGTGCCTGATTAACCGGGCTGTGGTGCTTATGTTGGACTTCGTGTGACTAACACCAACAACTGGTTGATAAGGTCATCAACCAGGAGGCCCGGGCCGTGGGGGCGTTGACCCTCATGTGTATAAACCATACCACGGGTGAGGTTAGACCCTGCTGTATGGAGTTTTGTGACTCTGATCGCAGGTTCTAACCCCACCCGTGATATGGTTTGTTTGCAGTCGTGTCATTACGACTCTGTGAGTCCACGTATATAGTATCATCCTTCTCTTTCCTCCTCTCCAATGAGTACATATTTAGGACTTAAGAGGTGATACCAGTAATTTAAATCCTTTATTAGCCCTGTACAACTGTGACATCTGTTCTTCCCTGAACGGTGCAGCAAACACTGATGAGCGAGAGAACACAGTTTCAATAAATATAAGCATTGACATTTTATCCCTTGTGACAGTTCTCATTATTCACCTCGTCATTTTTCTGGCTGTCGTGTCATTTGCCTCATTGTGTTCTTTAAAAATATATTAGCTGACATTAAATGATACAAAATTCTTGCGAGGTTTATTTTTGTGTCTTGTATGAGGATGAGGAACAGGAGAGGTGCCAGGACGTACCTTGGGGTACTAAGCATTTAACTTTGCTAATGTTGGATTTTGCTTACTTAAAATAGGAAGTGCGTGTGTCTAGTGTTTGGCAGATGGAGGATCAGTCCTCCACCAGTGTCTTGTGCTCTGTGATCCACATGGGTTTAGCGTTTAACATTAATATTATGATATTATTATGTGCTCTGTTTGTCAAAGTGTGGTATTGTGTGGTGAATGTGGTATTGTGTGTAGTATTGCGTGGTGAGTGTAGTATTGTGTGGTGAGTGTAGTTTTGTATGGTGAGTGTAGTATTGTGTGGTGAGTGTAGTATTGTGTGGTGAGTGTAGTATTTTGTGGCGAGTGTAGCATTGTATGGTGAGTGTAGTATTGTGTGGTGAATGTAGTTTTGTGTGGTGAGTGTAGAATTGTGTGGTGAGTGTAGTGCTGAATAGTGAATGTAGTATTGTGTGGTGAGTGTAGTGTTGTGTGGTGAGTGTAGTATTGTGTGGTGAGTGTAACTCAGCCTGACTAACACTCATAAAGCCAGAGGTAATAAACCTTTTGTAACCTGCACCCACACTACCTCACCTTCCTTGTTGGCTGCGGCCGAGGCGAGGACGACTTCGTGCAGTGGTCATCGTTGTTGTGGTCGTCTTGTCGCTGTATTCGTGGCTTCTTGTGGTCGTCCCTCATGGCGTCTGACCAGTCTCTGCGTAACCATTCTGCAGCTACAAGATTTCTTTTGTTATGCCTATACAATGCGTTCATTTGTGAACGATCATTACCATGTGCAAGCTGCAAGATTGTCTTATTTAACATTGTTACCTAAGTATCAGGTGAAGCTCGTCACCCTGCCTCACTCAGTGCCACCACTGAAACACTTCAGGCATCAGGTGAAGCTCGTCACCCAGCCTCACTCAGTGCCACCACTGAAACACTTCAGGCATCAGGTGAAGCTCGTCACCCAGCCTCACTGAGTGCCACCACTGAAACACTTCAGGCATCAGGTGAAGCTCGTCACCCTGCCTCACTCAGTGCCACCACTGAAACACTTCAGGCATCAGGTGAAGCTCGTCACCCTGCCTCACTCAGTGCCACCACTGAAAAAACTTCAGGCATCAGGTGAAGCTCGTCACCCTGCCTCACTCAGTGCCACCACTGAAACACTTCAGGCATCAGGTGAAGCTCGTCACCCAGCCTCACTGAGTGTTACCACTGAAACACTTCAGGCATCAGGTGACGCTCGTCACCCTGCCTCACTCAGTGCCACCACTGAAACACTTCAGGCATCAGGTGAAGCTCGTCACTCTGCCTCACTCAGTGCCACCACTGAAACACCTCAGGTATCAGGTGAAGCTCGTCACTCTGCCTCAGTACCACCACTGGAACAATCTTACATATTCAGGCTGTGATGGATATATGGGGCAGCGGGCCTCCAGCAGCAACAGCGTAGTTGACCAGACAAGCACCAGACGAGCGTGGCTCATGGCAGGGCTCCGAGAGTAATGAAACTCTCGAAACTCTTCAAAGGTATATCAAAAGTATATAGTCTTCATATAATCGTTTTTTTCCACACCAAAATTAACTTATTAATCTAACATAACATTACCTTGTATAAAAGAAGTTCCTTAACCAAAGTTATCAAATAATGTACATAACTATGTGAGTGTTGTCTGCGGTGGTGCATGAAGTATGAGTGGCCCAATTGAACGTTAATATTTTTATATTTACTTATTAAGGTCAGTAAGACAATGACACAGACGGGAGAGTAATGTCTCTCAGCTACTGGATATACCATCATGACACAGACGGGAGAGTAATGTCTCTCAGCTACTGGATATACCATCATGACACAGACGGGAGAGTAATGTCTCTCAGCTACTGGATATACCATCATGACACAGACGGGAGAGTAATGTCTCTCAGCTACTGGATATACCATCATGACACAGACGGGAGAGTAATGTCTCTCAGCTACTGGATATACCATCATGACTCAGACGGGAGAGTAATGTCTCTCAGCTACTGGATATACCATCATGACACAGACGGGAGGGGTAATGTGTTTTCAGCTACTGGATATACCATCATGACACAGACGGGAGAGTAATGTCTCTCAGCTACTGGATATACCATCATGACACAGACGGGAGAGTAATGTCTCTCAGCTACTGGATATACCATCATGACACAGACGGGAGAGTAATGTCTCTCAGCTACTGGATATACCATCATGACTCAGACGGGAGAGTAATGTCTCTCAGCTACTGATATACCATCATGACACAGACGGGAGAGTAATGTCTCTCAGCTACTGGATATACCATCATGACTCAGACTGGAGAGTAATGTCTCTCAGCTGCTGGATATACCATCATGACACAGACGGAGAGTATGTCTCTCAGCTACTGGATATACCATCATGGGCACAGACGGGAGAGTAATGTGTCTCAGCTACTGGATATACCATCATGACACAGACGGGAGAGTAATGTCTCTCAGCTACTGGATATACCATCATGACACAGACGGGAGAGTAATGTCTCTCAGCTACTGGATATACCATCATGACACAGACGGGAGAGTAATGTCTCTCAGCTAATGGATATACCATCATGACACTTACGGGAGAGTAATGTCTCTCAGCTACTGGATATACCATCATGACACAGACGGGAGAGTAATGTCTCTCAGCTACTGGATATACCATCATGACACAGACGGGAGAGTAATGTGTCTCAGCTACTGGATATACCATCATGACACAGACGGGGAGAGTAATGTCTCTCAGCTACTGGATATACCATCATGACACAGACGGGAGAGTAATGTGTCTCAGCTACTGGATATACCATCTTGACACAGACGGGAGAGTAATGTCTCTCAGCTACTGGATATACCATCATGACACAGACGGGAGAGTAATGTCTCTCAGCTACTGGATATACCATCATGACACAGACGGGAGAGTAATGTCTCTCAGCTACTGGATTATACCATCATGACACAGACGGGAGAGTAATGTCTCTCAGCTACTGGATATACCATCATGACACAGACGGGAGAGTAATGTCTCTCAGCTACTGGATATACCATCATGACACTTACGGGAGAGTAATGTCTCTCAGCTACTGGATATACCATCATGACACAGACGGGAGAGTAATGTGTCTCAGCTACTGGATATACCATCATGACACAGACGGGAGAGTAATGTCTCTCAGCTACTGGATATACCATCATGACACAGACGGGAGAGTAATGTCTCTCAGCTACTGGATATACCATCATGACACAGACGGAGAGTAATGTCTCTCAGCTACTGGATTTTACCATCATGACACAGACGGGAGAGTAATGTCTCTCAGCTACTGGATATACCATCATGACCCCAGACGGGAGAGTAATGTGTCTCAGCTACTGGATATACCATCATGACACAGACGGAAGAGTAATGTCTCTCAGCTACTGGATATACCATCATGACCCAGACGGGAGAGTAATGTCTCTCAGCTACTGGATATACCATCATGACACAGACGGGAGAGTAATGACTCAGCTACTGGATATACCATCATAACACAGACGGGAGAGTAATGTCTCTCAGCTACTGGATATACCATCATGACACAGACGGGAGAGTTTAAAGTCTCTCAGCTACTGGATATACCATCATGACACAGACGGGAGAGTAATGTCTCTCAGCTACTGGACATACCATCATGACACAGACGGGAGAGTAATGTCTCTCAGCTACTGGATATACCATCATGACACAGACGGGAGTTATGTCTCTCAGCTACTGGATATACCATCATGACACAGACGGGAGAGTAATGTCTCTCAGCTACTGTATATACCATCATGACAGACGGGAGAGTAATGTGTCTCAGCTACTGGATATACCATCATGACACAGACGGGAGAGTTATGTCTCTCAGCTACTGGATATACCATCATGACACAGACGGAGAGTTATGTCTCTCAGCTACTGGATATACCATCATGACACAGACGGGAGAGTTATGTCTCTCAGCTACTGGATATACCATCATGACACAGACGGGAGAGTAATGTCTCTCAGCTACTGGATATACCATCATGACACAGACGGGAGAGTAATGTCTCTCAGCTACTGGATATACCATCATGACTCAGACGGGAGAGTAGTGTCTCTCAGCTACTGGATATACCATCATGACACAGACGGGAGAGTAATATCTCTCAGCTACTGGATATACCATCATGACACAGACGGGAGTTATGTCTCTCAGCTACTGGATATACCATCATGACACAGACGGGAGAGTTATGTCTCTCAGCTACTGGATATACCATCATGACACAGACGGGAGAGTAATGTCTCTCAGCTACTGGATATACCATCATGACACAGACGGGAGAGTAATATCTCTCAGCTACTGGATATACCATCATGACACAGACGGGAGAGTAATGTCTCTCAGCTACTGGATATACCATCATGACACAGACGGGAGTTATGTCTCTCAGCTACTGGATATACCATCATGACACAGACGGGAGAGTTATGTCTCTCAGCTACTGGATATTCCATCATGACACAGACGGGAGAGTAATGTCTCTCAGCTACTGGATATACCATCAAGACTCAGACGGGAGAGTATTGTCTCTCAGCTACTGGATATACCATCATGACACAGACGGGAGAGTAATGTCTCTCAGCTACTGGATATACCATCATGACTCAGACGGGAGAGTAATGTCTCTCAGCTACTGGATATACCATCATGACACAGACGGGAGAGTAATGTCTCTCAGCTACTGGATATACCATCATGACTCAGACGGGAGAGTAATGTCTCTCAGCTACTGGATATACCATCATGACACAGACGGGAGAGTAATGACTCAGCTACTGGATATACCATCATAACACAGACGGGAGAGTAATGTCTCTCAGCTACTGGATATACCATCATGACACAGACGGAAGAGTAATGACTCAGCTACTGGATATACCATCATGACACAGACGGGAGAGTAATGTCTCTCAGCAACTGGATATACCATCATGACACAGACGGGAGAGTAAAAGTCTCTCAGCTACTGGATATACCATCATGACACAGACGGGAGAGTAATGTCTCTCAGCTACTGGATATACCATCATGACACAGACGGGAGAGTAATGTCTCTCAGCTACTGGATATACCATCATGACACAGACGGGAGAGTAATGTCTCTCAGCTACTGGATATACCATCATGACACAGACGGGAGAGTAATGTGTCTCAGCTACTGGATATACCATCTTGACACAGACGGGAGAGTAATGTCTCTCAGCTACTGGATATACCATCATGACACAGACGGGAGGGGGTAATGTCTCTCAGCTACTGGATATACCATCATGACACAGACGGGAGAGTAATGTCTCTCAGCTACTGGATATACCATCATGACACTTACGGGAGAGTAATGTCTCTCAGCTACTGGATATACCCATCATGACACAGACGGGAGGGGTAATGTGTCTCAGCTACTGGATATACCATCATGATACAGACGGGAGAGTAATGTCTCTCAGCTACTGGATATACCATCATGACACAGACGGGAGAGTAATGTCTCTCAGCTACTGGATATACCATCATGATACAGACGGGAGAGTAATGTTTTCTCAGCTACTGGATATACCATCATGATACAGACGGGAGAGTAATGTCTCTCAGCTACTGGATATACCATCATGACTCAGACGGGAGAGTAATGTCTCTCAGCTACTGGATATACCATCATGATACAGACGGGAGAGTAATATCTCTCAGCTACTGGATATACCATCATGACACAGACGGGAGAGTAATGTCTCTCAGCTACTGGATATACCATCATGATACAGACGGGAGAGTAATATCTCTCAGCTACTGGATATACCATCATGACTCAGACGGGAGAGTAATGTCTCTCAGCTACTGGATATACCATCATGATACAGACGGGAGAGTAATGTCTCTCAGCTACTGGATATACCATCATGACTCAGACGGGAGAGTAATGTCTCTCAGCTACTGGATATACCATCATGATACAGACGGGAGAGTAATATCTCTCAGCTACTGGATATACCATCATGACACAGACGGGAGAGTAATGTCTCTCAGCTACTGGATATACCATCATGACACAGACGGGAGTTATGTCTCTCAGCTACTGGATATACCATCATGACACAGACGGGAGAGTAATGTGTCTCAGCTACTGGATATACCATCATGACACAGGGCGGGAGTTATGTCTCTCAGCTACTGGATATACCATCATGACACAGACGGGAGAGTTATGTCTCTCAGCTACTGGATATTCCATCATGACACAGACGGGAGAGTAATGTCTCTCAGCTACTGGATATACCATCAAGACTCAGACGGGAGAGTATTGTCTCTCAGCTACTGGATATACCATCATGACACAGACGGGAGAGTAATGTCTCTCAGCTACTGGATATACCATCATGACTCAGACGGGAGAGTAATGTCTCTCAGCTACTGGATATACCATCATGACACAGACGGGAGAGTAATGTCTCTCAGCTACTGGATATACCATCATGACTCAGACGGGAGAGAGTAATGTCTCTCAGCTACTGGATATACCATCATGACACAGACGGGAGAGTAATGACTCAGCTACTGGATATACCATCATAACACAGACGGGAGAGTAATGTCTCTCAGCTACTGGATATACCATCATGACACAGACGGAAGAGTAATGACTCAGCTACTGGATATACCATCATGACACAGACGGGAGAGTAATGTCTCCAGCAACTGGATTATACCATCATGACACAGACGGGAGAGTAATGTCTCTCAGCTACTGGATATACATCATGACACAGACGGGAGAGTAATGTCTCTCAGCTACTGGATATACCATCATGACACAGACGGGAGAGTAATGTCTCTCAGCTACTGGATATACCATCATGACACAGACGGGAGAGTTAATGTCTCTCAGCTACTGGATATACCATCATGACACAGACGGGAGAGTAATGTGTCTCAGCTACTGGATATACCATCTTGACACAGACGGGAGAGTAATGTCTCTCAGCTACTGGATATACCATCATGACACAGACGGGAGAGTAATGTCTCTCAGCTACTGGATATACCATCATGACACAGACGGGAGAGTAATGTCTCTCAGCTACTGGATATACCATCATGACACTTACGGGAGAGTAATGTCTCTCAGCTACTGGATATACCATCATGACACAGACGGGAGAGTAATGTGTCTCAGCTACTGGATATACCATCATGATACAGACGGGAGAGTAATGTCTCTCAGCTACTGGATATACCATCATGACACAGACGGGAGAGTAATGTCTCTCAGCTACTGGATATACCATCATGATACAGACGGGAGAGTAATGTCTCTCAGCTACTGGATATACCATCATGATACAGACGGGAGAGTAATGTCTCTCAGCTACTGGATATACCATCATGACTCAGACGGGAGAGTAATGTCTCTCAGCTACTGGATATACCATCATGATACAGACGGGAGAGTAATATCTCTCAGCTACTGGATATACCATCATGACACAGACGGGAGAGTAATGTCTCTCAGCTACTGGATATACCATCATGATACAGACGGGAGAGTAATATCTCTCAGCTACTGGATATACCATCATGACTCAGACGGGAGAGTAATGTCTCTCAGCTACTGGATATACCATCATGATACAGACGGGAGAGTAATGTCTCTCAGCTACTGGATATACCATCATGACTCGACGGGAGAGTAATGTCTCTCAGCTACTGGATATACCATCATGATACCCGACGGGAGAGTAATATCTCTCAGCTACTGGATATACCATCATGACACAGACGGGAGAGTAATGTCTCTCAGCTACTGGATATACCATCATGACACAGACGGGAGTTATGTCTCTCAGCTACTGGATATACCATCATGACACAGACGGGAGAGTAATGTCTCTCAGCTACTGGATATACCATCATGACACAGACGGGAGAGTAATGTGTCTCAGCTACTGGATATACCATCATGACACAGACGGGAGTTATGTCTCTCAGCTACTGGATATACCATCATGACACAGACGGGAGAGTTATGTCTCTCAGCTACTGGATATTCCATCATGACACAGACGGGAGAGTAATGTCTCTCAGCTACTGGATATACCATCAAGACTCAGACGGGAGAGTATTGTCTCTCAGCTACTGGATATACCATCATGACACAGACGGGAGAGTAATGTCTCTCAGCTACTGGATATACCATCATGACTCAGACGGGAGAGTAATGTCTCTCAGCTACTGGATATACCATCATGATACAGACGGGAGAGTAATGTCTCTCAGCTACTGGATATACCATCATGACACAGACGGGAGAGTTATGTCTCTCAGCTACTGGATATACCATCATGACACAGACGGGAGAGTTATGTCTCTCAGCTACTGGATATACCATCATGACACAGACGGGAGAGTAATGACTCAGCTACTGGATATACCATCATAACACAGACGGGAGAGTAATGTCTCTCAGCTACTGGATATACCATCATGACACAGACGGGAGAGTAAAAGTCTCTCAGCTACTGGATATACCATCATGACACAGACGGGAGAGTAATGTCTCTCAGCTACTGGATATACCATCATGACACTTACGGGAGAGTAATGTCTCTCAGCTACTGGATATACCATCATGACACAGACGGGAGAGTAATGTGTCTCAGCTACTGGATATACCATCATGACACAGACGGGAGAGTAATGTCTCTCAGCTACTGGATATACCATCATGACACAGACGGGAGAGTAATGTCTCTCAGCTACTGGATATACCATCATGACACAGACGGGAGAGTAATGTCTCTCAGCTGCTGGATATACCATCATGACACAGACGGGAGAGTAATGTCTCTCAGCTACTGGATATACCATCATGACACAGACGGAGAGTAATGTCTCTCAGCTACTGGATATACCATCATGACACAGACGGGAGAGTAATGTCTCTCAGCTACTGGACATACCATCATGACACAGACGGGAGAGTAATGTCTCTCAGCTACTGGATATACCATCATGACACAGACGGGAGTTATGTCTCTCAGCTACTGGATATACCATCATGACACAGACGGGAGAGTAATGTCTCTCAGCTACTGTATATACCATCATGACAGACGGGAGAGTAATGTGTCTCAGCTACTGGATATACCATCATGACACAGACGGGAGAGTTATGTCTCTCAGCTACTGGATATACCATCATGACACAGACGGGAGAGTTATGTCTCTCAGCTATGGATATACCATCATGACACAGACGGGAGAGTTATGTCTCTCAGCTACTGGATATACCATCATGACACAGACGGGAGAGTAATGTCTCTCAGCTACTGGATATACCATCATGACACAGACGGGAGAGTTATGTCTCTCAGCTACTGGATATACCATCATGACTCAGACGGGAGAGTAATGTCTCTCAGCTACTGGATATACCATCATGACACAGACGGGAGAGTAATATCTCTCAGCTACTGGATATACCATCATGACACAGACGGGAGAGTAATGTCTCTCAGCTACTGGATATACCATCATGACACAGACGGGAGTTATGTCTCTCAGCTACTGGATATACCATCATGACACAGACGGGAGAGTAATGTCTCTCAGCTACTGGATATACCATCATGACACAGACGGGAGAGTAATGTGTCTCAGCTACTGGATATGCCATCATGACACAGACGGAGTTTGTCTCTCAGCTACTGGATATACCATCATGACACAGACGGGAGAGTTATGTCTCTCAGCTACTGGATATTCCATCATGACACAGACGGGAGAGTAATGTCTCTCAGCTACTGGATATACCATCAAGACTCAGACGGGAAAGTATTGTCTCTCAGCTACTGGATATACCATCATGACACAGACGGGAGAGTAATGTCTCTCAGCTACTGGATATACCATCATGACACAGACGGGAGAGTAATGTCTCTCAGCTACTGGATATACCATCATGACTCAGACGGGAGAGTAATGTCTCTCAGCTACTGGATATACCAAACATGACTCAGACGGGAGAGTAATGTCTCTCAGCTACTGGATATACCATCATGACACAGACGGAAAGAGTAATGTGTCTCAGCTACTGGAATTATACCATCATGACACAGACGGTGAGAGTAATGTCTCTCAGCTACTGGATATTACCATCATGACACAGACGGGAGAGTAATGTCTCTCAGCTACTGGATATACCATCATGACACAGACGGGAGAGTAATGTCTCTCAGCTACTGGATATACCATCATGACACAGACGGGAGAGTAATGTCTCTCAGCTACTGGATATACCATCATGACACAGACGGGAGAGTAATGTCTCTCAGCTACTGGATATACCATCATGACTCAGACGGGAGAGTAATGTCTCTCAGCTACTGGATATACCATCATGACACAGACGGGAGAGTAATGTGTCTCAGCTACTGGATATACCATCTTGACACAGACGGGAGAGTAATGTCTCTCAGCTACTGGATATACCATCATGACACAGACGGGAGAGTAATGTCTCTCAGCTACTGGATATACCATCATGACACAGACGGGAGAGTAATGTCTCTCAGCTACTGGATATACCATCATGACACTTACGGGAGAGTAATGTCTCTCAGCTACTGGATATACCATTTATGACACAGACGGGAGAGTAATGTGTCTCAGCTACTGGATATACCATCATGACACAGACGGGAGAGTAATGTCTCTCAGCTACTGGATATACCATCATGACACAGACGGGAGAGTAATGTGTCTCAGCTACTGGATATACCATCATGACACAGACGGGAGAGTAATGTCTCTCAGCTACTGGATATACCATCATGACACAGACGGGAGAGTAATGTCTCTCAGCTACTGGATATACCATCATGACACAGACGGGAGAGTAATGTCTCTCAGCTACTGGATATACCATCATGACTCAGACGGGAGAGTAATGTCTCTCAGCTACTGGATTACCATCATGACACAGACGGGAGAGTATGTCTCTCAGCTACTGGATATACCATCATGACACAGACGGGAGAGTAATGTGTCTCAGCTACTGGATATACCATCATGACACAGACGGAAGAGTAATGTCTCTCAGCTACTGGATATACCATCATGACCCAGACGGGAGAGTAATGTCTCTCAGCTACTGGATATACCATCATGACACAGACGGGAGAGTAATGACTCAGCTACTGGATATACCATCATAACACAGACGGGAGAGTAATGTCTCTCAGCTACTGGATATACCATCATGACACAGACGGGAGAGTAATGTCTCTCAGCTACTGGATATACCATCATGACACAGACGGGAGAGTAATGTCTCTCAGCTACTGGACATACCATCATGACACAGACGGGAGAGTAATGTCTCTCAGCTACTGGATATACCATCATGACACAGACGGGAGTTATGTCTCTCAGCTACTGGATATACCATCATGACACAGACGGGAGAGTAATGTCTCTCAGCTACTGTATATACCATCATGACAGACGGGAGAGTAATGTGTCTCAGCTACTGGATATACCATCATGACACAGACGGGAGAGTTATGTCTCTCAGCTACTGGATATACCATCATGACACAGACGGGAGAGTAGTGTCTCTCAGCTACTGGATATACCATCATGACACAGACGGGAGAGTTATGTCTCTCAGCTACTGGATATACCATCATGACTCAGACGGGAGAGTAATGTCTCTCAGCTACTGGATATACCATCATGACACAGACGGGAGAGTAATATCTCTCAGCTTTCTGGATATACCATCATGACACAGACGGGAAGAGTAATGTCTCTCAGCTACTGGATTTTACCATCATGACACAGACGGGAGTTATGTCTCTCAGCTACTGGATATACCATCATGACACAGACGGGAGAGTAATGTGTCTCAGCTACTGGATATACCATCATGACACAGACGGGAGAGTTATGTCTCTCAGCTACTGGATATTCCATCATGACACAGACGGGAGAGTAATGTCTCTCAGCTACTGGATATACCATCAAGACTCAGACGGGAGAGTATTGTCTCTCAGCTACTGGATATACCATCATGACACAGACGGGAGAGTAATGTCTCTCAGCTACTGGATATACCATCAAGACTCAGACGGGAGAGTATTGTCTCTCAGCTACTGGATATACCATCATGACACAGACGGGAGAGTAATGTCTCTCAGCTACTGGATATACCATCATGACTCAGACGGGAGAGTAATGTCTCTCAGCTACTGGATATACCATCATGATACAGACGGGAGAGTAATGTCTCTCAGCTACTGGATATACCATCATGACACAGACGGGAGAGTTATGTCTCTCAGCTACTGGATATACCATCATGACACAGACGGGAGAGTTATGTCTCTCAGCTACTGGATATACCATCATGACACAGACGGGAGAGTAATGACTCAGCTACTGGATATACCATCATAACACAGACGGGAGAGTAATGTCTCTCAGCTACTGGATATACCATCATGACACAGACGGGAGAGTAATGTCTCTCAGCTACTGGATATACCATCATAACACAGACGGGAGAGTAATGTCTCTCAGCTACTGGATATACCATCATGACACAGACGAGAGAGTAATATCTCTCAGCTACTGGATATACCATCATGACAGACGGGAGAGTAATGTCTCTCAGCTACTGGATATACCGTCATGACAGACGGGAGAGTAATGTCTCTGAGCTACTGGATATACCGTCATGACACAGACGGGAGAGTAATGTCTCTCAGCTACTGGATATACCATCATGACACAGACGGGAGAGTAATGTCTCTCAGCTACTGGATATACCATCATGACACAGAGGGGAGAGTAATGTCTCTCAGCTACTGGATATACCATCATGACTCAGACGGGAGAGTAATGTCTCTCAGCTACTGGATATACCATCATAACACAGACGGGAGAGTAATGTCTCTCAGCTACTGGATATACCATCATGACACAGACGGGAGAGTTATGTCTCTCAGCTACTGGATATACCATCATGACAGACGGGAGAGTAATGTCTCTCAGCTACTGGATATACCATCATGACAGACGGGAGAGTAATGTCTCTCAGCTACTGGATATACCATCATGACACAGAGGGGAGAGTAATGTCTCTCAGCTACTGGATATACCATCATGACTCAGACGGGAGAGTAATGTCTCTCAGCTACTGGATATACCATCATGACTCAGACGGGAGAGTAATGTCTCTCAGCTACTGGATATACCATCATGACACAGACGGGAGAGTAATGACTCAGCTACTGGAATTACCATCATAACACAGACGGGAGAGTAATGTCTCTCAGCTACTGGATATACCATCATGACACAGACGGGAGAGTAATGACTCAGCTACTGGATATACCATCATAACACAGACGCGAGAGTAATGTCTCTCAGCTACTGGATATACCATCATGACAGACGGGAGAGTAATGTCTCTCAGCTACTGGATATACCATCATGACACAGAGGGGAGAGTAATGTCTCTGAGCTACTGGATATACCATCATGACTCAGACGGGAGAGTAATGTCTCTCAGCTACTGGATATACCATCATGAAACAGACGGGAGAGTAATGTCTCTCAGCTACTGGATATACCATCATGAAACAGACGGGAGAGTAATGTCTCTCAGCTACTGGATATACCATCATGACACAGACGGGAGAGTTATGTCTCTCAGCTACTGGATATACCATCATGACACAGACGGGAGAGTAATGTCTCTCAGCTACTGGATATACCATCATGACACAGACGGGAGAGTAATGTCTCTCAGCTACTGGATATACCATAATGACACAGACGGGAGAGTAATGTCTCTCAGCTACTGGATATACCATCATGACACAGACGGGAGAGTAATGTCTCTTTAGCTACTGGATATACCATCATGACACAGACGGGAGAGTAATGTCTCTCAGCTACTGGATATACCATAATGACAGAGACGGGAGAGTAATGTCTCTCAGCTACTGGATATACCATCATGACACAGACGGGAGAGTAATGTCTCTCAGCTACTGGATATACCATCATGACACAGACGGGAGAGTAATGTGTCTCAGCTACTGGATATACCATCATGACACAGACGGGAGAGTAATGTCTCTCAGCTACTGGATATACCATCATGACACAGACGGGAGAGTAATGTCTCTCAGCTACTGGATATACCATCATCACTTTTGTTGTTGGAAACTACACAGTCCATCATAGTTTACCTGGCTAAGGAACTTAAGAAACATGTAACTTTCCCTCTTGAAGACAGCCAGAGGCCTCTGGAGAATGTACAGCAATCATTCACAGCTCGTATAACCTCAGTCAAGCACCTAAATTTGTGAGGGTACTTTAGAACGTAGGCATTATAATCTACACTTGAAAGATTCTAGAGGAGTTGCTCCCTAACTTGAACACCGAAATGACTACATATGAAAACAAGACGTTTGGCAGATGGTGGGGGGCGATGAGTGCACTACCAGAGGAGGGGGGCGCTGAACCCCCGGAAACGGCTACAGGTAACTGCGTGCAGCAAGCACGAACAGCCTACTTGATCAGGCTGTTCACGGGGGTGGCCAAGTGTAGGATCGGGGAGTGAGAGTATTGACTTATGAAACCATCTCCAGGTAAACCTGATCTACCTTTTCCTACCCTATGCTAACATACCCCATCCTAATCCACCCAAGTCTTCCCTAACTTGATGTAACTTAACAGTATATCCAATAAGAGTAACATTTCTTCTTTCTACAACTTCAAAAGTTAATTCTGACTAGATTAAAAGGTGTATGATCTTTGGCTTGTGTTCACTCAGTTTCTCTACGTAACATCTGGAACAAGAGCCCATCATCATTAATACACAATTTAGAAGACAGGATTATCCAGGAGAGTTTATGTAGGAAAGTCAGGCAACTGCCAAGAGTAGTTACAATAGAGTTTGAAAAATGAAAGCAATTCATTGGAAACTGATAGTAGTAAATCCCTGGTCAAACACCAAGTGTCACAATATGAACAGTGAAATCCTAACACACAATACAATGGTACTCCATTAACCTCAACAAGTGATTAGTGGTATGCAGCTATGTATTTAATACCATTCAGTTTAGTTTCGTTGTATTCAGGGCTTCAAGTATTGTTCATACTAGTGTAGAGATAAATTATAGCCTTAGTGACTCGCGTACAGTCAATAGACTTTAAAGCTAACAAACTAACTGTATAGTCAGTCGTACTCAGAGCTAACCGGAAGTATTCTAATTGCTTACTAACAGGCATAGTTGGCAGAAATGTTGGAAATAATATTGCAACTCTCAAAGGTATATATTTGGGACCAGTCCCTCCAGAATTGTCCAGGTATAACATGTAATGTATCTTTCTCGCCTTCTAAAGACACCAGAAAGTGGTTTCTTAATTTTTTTTGGTGAATGTGAAGTTACACGAGTCTGGACCTGGGGCAGAATACACGAGCATGTTATCAGTGACTTCAAAGTCAACATCAGAAACTCTGGAGATTTCACCTACATTTTCATATTTATAAAAATTTACTTGTTTGGGTCGTCTATTTGTAGACTGTTGTGTGGTTCACTGAACAGCGAGTCGTAGTGTGAATGGAACTCTGTGAACCATTAACTAATATTTTTAATTTATCTCTTCAAACAGGTGTAGTGTCTGATATGTGGAAGATGGCTAATGTAATTCCTATTTTTAAAACAGGGGACAAGTCGTTACCGTCAAATTACCGCCCAATAAGCCTGACCTCAATCGTAGGCAAATTGATAAATTAGACACATGTGCAACTCTTGGGTATCTTTATTGAGGAAACGTTTCGCCACACAGTGGCTTCATCAGTCCATACGTAGGAGAAACTTGAAGAACAGGAGGAGAATGAGGTAATCAGTCCCTCAACCTTGAGTCGATGTGTTCAGTCCATCAATCTTGAATAGAATAGGCAAATTACTAGAGTTAATTATAGCTGAGATTATAAGAAGCCATCTCGATAAGCATAGCTTGATTAATGATACTCAGCATGGATTCACAAGAGGCCGGTCTTGTCTAACTAATTTATTAACTTTCTTCAGTAAAGCTTTTGAGGCTGTTGACCACGATAAAGAGTTTGATATTATTTACTTAGATTTTAGTAAGGCTTTTGATAGAGTTCCGCACCAAAGACTGTTAAAGAAAGTGGCAGCTCATGGCATTGGGGGAAAAGTGCTCTCATGGATCGAATCATGGCTCACAGACAGGAAGCAGAGAGTGTCCATAAATGGGGTTAAATCCGAGTGGGGATCTGTAACAAGTGGCGTTCCACAGGGATCAGTCTTGGGCCCGTTGTTGTTTATAATATATATCAATGACCTTGATGAGGGAATTACTAGTGATATGAGCAAATTCGCCGATGACACAAAGGTAGGATAATCGATTCAAACGTAGCTGTTAGGGAACTTCTGGAGGATTTAAACAAACTATATTCTTGGTCAGAAAAGTGGCAGATGCAGTTCAATGTAGATAAATGCAAGGTTCTGAAGCTCGGGAGTGTCCATAACCCTAGCACTTATAAGTTAAATGATGTAGCTCAGTGGTGACGTGTACTTAGCTCAGTGGTGACATGTACTTAGCTCTGTGAAGACCTGTTTGCGCGCTCTCTACGAATTGAAGCAAGATGCCCTCTATTGAACAACTTTACCAACAGCTTAAGAAAGAATTGAGGATGGCGACGATGGAGATTCGGCGACTGACTGAGGAAAACAGGAAGATTCGTAGTGGTCCTCCTGTTTTGAGTCCTCAGTTCAAGAAAGGAAACTGGTCAGTGGCTGGACAGCAGGGAACAAAGTTGACGATCAAGACGACGAATGGAAAGGTAGAAACGATGAAGAAGAAAGAGACTGCTGTGGAAACTGTTGTGGAAACATCTAATGCTTTCTCCATGCTACCCGACGAATGTGAGTCGACTACTGGGAACGTCACGATGAACGACACCAAGGAAGGTAAGAATATTGTTGTTGGGGATAGCCAAGTTAGGTATATGGATAGGGCGTTCTGCTTGAAGGACAGGAGTAGGAGACAGAGAGTTTGCTTTCCTGGGGCTGGGATGGAGGACATTGTTAGCCGTCTGGATGACATCATGAGAGGTAATGGGAGCAATCCTATTATCTGTCTCAGTGCTGGAGGCAACGATGTTGACAGACGTAGGAGTGAAGACCTGATTAGCAGGTATAGGTCAGCAATAGAAATAATTAGGAGGAAGGGTGGGAACCCTATCATATGTGGTATTTTGCCAAGGAGAGGAGTTGGAAATGAATGGTTGTCCAGGGCAATTGGTGTCAATTGGTGGCTGGACAAATACTGTAAGGAAAATGCGGTAACATTCATTGACAACTGGGACCTCTTCTATGGCAGAAATGACATGTATGCCAGGGATGGGGTTCACTTATCTAGGTCTGGGGTGGTAGCACTGGCAACTGCAGTGGAGGGAGCTGTTAGGACTTTAAACTAGAAATAGTGGTATGGGTTTTGGCAGCAAAACAGTGAAGTCCCAGTGTAGTAATATTATGAGTTCTAGGGGAACTAGTAATAAGCAGAACGAGGTAGATATTGAAAAGCCAGTGACATTGGGTGATAAGGACAGTAATAGGTTTAGTAGAAAAACAGAAATAAGCAGGAAGGGTAAAGAGAAAGGAGAGTCTTTCAATGTTTATTATGCTAATAGCCGTAGTGCTAGGAATAAGATGGACGAGTTGAGATTAGTTGCTAGTGCAGGTAACATTGATGTATTTGCCTTAACTGAGACGTGGTTTAATTCAAAAAGTCGGGACATGCCTGCGGAATGTCACATTCAGGGTTTTAAATTGTTCCAAGTAGATAGAAGTATCGGGAAAGGGGGGCGGGGTGGCATTGTATGTCCGAGATCGCTTGAACTGTTGCATAAAAACGGGTATTAAGTCTGAAGTAACACATACAGAGTCTGTTTGGATAGAATTTTCAGAGGGGCATGAAAAATTATTTTAGGAGTGATATACCGTCCCCCAAACTTAGATAGGGACCAAGGGAGACTACTATGGGAGGAAATTGTTAGGGCCACAAGGCACGATAATGTAGTAATTTTAAGAGACTTTAACTTTAGTCATATTGATTGGAATTTCTTGACTGGGAATTTAGAATCATACGACTTCTTAGAAGTAGTTCAGGATTGTTTTTTGAAGCAGTTTGTGACAGAACCTACAAGGGGAAATAACCTACTTGACTTAGTTCTGGCAAACAATGAATCCCTTGTTAATAATTTAGAAATTTCAGAGGAACTGAGTGCTAGCGACCACAAGTCAATTACATTTAGCATTGAATGGAAGTACGATAGTAGCGATAACTCAGTAACAGTCCCAGATTTTCGCTTAGCAGATTACGATGGGCTTAGAGAACACTTATCATCTGTTGACTGGGGTAACGAAGAGAGCTATCAATATGACAGTTTTCTGAACACTATACATGCTGCTCAAAGAACGTTTATCCCATATAAAGAAATTAGATCAAATAGAAATGACCCAAAATGGATGAATAATAGGCTCAAATATCTACTAGGGCATAAGAAAGGAATTTATAGGCATATCAAAAGAGGTGAGGGTCATCTTATGAATCAATATATTGACATTAAGAGGGACATTAAAAAGGGGATAAGAAAAGCTAAAAGGGACTATGAAATTAAAGTTGCTAGGGATTCTAAAACTAACCCCAAGAGTTTTTTCCAGGTCTACAGGACAAAAGTTAGAGATAAGATAGGTCCCCTTAAAAATAACTATGGGCATCTTACTAACAAAGAGAATGAAATGTGCTCGATTTTAAATAATTATTTTCTCTCAGTTTTTACACAGGAAGACACTAACAATATTCCAGTAATTAATTTTTATAGTGGGCTAGAAGAAGATAAATTATGTAACATCACAGTCACTAGTGAGATGGTTGTGAAGCAGATAGACTGAAGCAAAATAAGTCGCCGGGTCCTGACGAGGTTTTTTCAAGGGTTCTTAAGGAATGCAAAATGGAACTCTGTGAACCATTAACTAATATTTTTAATTTATCTCTTCAAACAGGTGTAGTGTCTGATATGTGGAAGATGGCTAATGTAATTCCTATTTTTAAAACAGGGAACAAGTCGTTACCGTCAAATTACCGCCCAAATTACTAGAGTCAATTATAGCTGAGATTATAAGAAGCCATCTCGATAAGCATAGCTTGATTAATGATACTCAGCATGGATTCACAAGAGGCCGGTCTTGTCTAACTAATTTATTAACTTTCTTCAGTAAAGCTTTTGAGGCTGTTGACCACGATAAAGAATTTGATATTATTTACTTAGATTTTAGTAAGGCTTTTGATAGAGTTCTGCACCATAGACTGTTAAAGAAAGTGGCAGCTCATGGAATTGGGGGAAAAGTGCTCTCGTGGATCGAGTCATGGCTCACAGACAGGGAGCAGAGAGTGTCCATAAATGGGGTTAAATCCGAGTGGGGATCTGTAACAAGTGGCGTTCCACAGGGATCAGTCTTGGGCCCGTTGTTGTTTATAATATATATCAATGACCTTGATGAGGGAATTACTAGTGATATGAGCAAATTCGCCGATGACACAAAGATAGGTAGGATAATTGATTCAAACGTAGATGTTAGGGAACTTCAGGAGGGTTTAAACAAACTCTATTCTTGGTCAGAAAAGTGGCAGATGCAGTTCAGTGTAGATAAATGCAAGGTTCTGAAGCTCGGGAGTGCCCATAACCCTAGTACTTATAAGTTAAATGATGTAGAACTTAGCCATACAGATTGCGGAAAGGACTTGGGGGTTATGGTGAGCAGCAGCCTTAAACCAAGACAGCAGTGCCTAAGCGTACGTAATAAGGCAAATAGATTACTGGGATTAATATCAAGAAGTGTTAATTTGGCTGAGTATATATTCTGCAGTTCTTCTGTCAGGAGTAGGAAGTGAAGCACGAATCTGAGCGGCACGTAATGAGGTCTCCTTCTGAGCATGTCGCAGTTCATCAGAGCTTTCTCTAAGGTAGGCGTAAACAGCAGGAGAGAAAGGATGTCTAGATGTGGTCAGTTGTCGAGGAGTGGACCGTCGTACCACCATCTCGGCAAGACAGTCTTCTAGAAAGATGTGTCGGTTCCGAAGACTATTAGCTTTGAGTAGCTTTGTATGCTATGTCCATAGTGGCAGTGTCAGACAAGATGGTATAAACCTTGGTAATAAATACCGACAAGTTGGTTTAGAAAGACACGTAAGCAAGCACTATGACATATTTATTAGAAAACGTTTCGGTCCTGGGACCTTGATCAAAAAACTCGATCTCATCAAAAAAATATCTAGATCTGGACAAAGTAGGAAAGTCGCGACTACTCTGTCCCACCAGGCCAGATTTATTATGGTTTATAGCAGCGGGATAGAGTTGTCTGTAGGGTGAGTACGACTGGCAGCTGTTCTGTTTAAGGCAGTATATCTCACTCCCATCCGGCATACCCTGATAACAGGCGCGCGCACAGGCCTGTGCGCCCGATAGCTCTGTCGGGTGGCTAACCCGGCCGAGCAGGTGATCTGACGAAAGGTTTGGTTGGGTGAGATGGCCTGATTGCTTTATTGAACAAAATTGGATACATCAGCAGTGTGTTGCTACACTATACACTGTGGGAACAAGATCTCTCTTTTCATGTCATATTCCATAGCGCAGGATGAGGGCTCATACTAGGCGTTGAAATCTATCCACCTCATCCTGGGAGACTTCAGTAGGGTAGTGAGAATGTTGTTAAATATTCCAGTAAGTATTCATCATCCACGGTAGAGCTGGAGTCACTCTCACTTGCAAATTACCATCTCTCACGATAGCCTGTCCCGCACACAGGACGAAGGTTGGTCTGAGGTCTGATGGAGGTACAGCCAGTGGTGACCTTGATGAAGATACAGCCAGTGGTGACCTTGATTAAAGTGCAGCCAGTGGTGACGAAGGTACAACCAGTGGTGACGATGGAGGGACAGCCAGTGGTGACCTTGATGAAGGTACAGCCAGTGGCGACCTTGATGAAGGTACAGCCAGTGGTGGCCTTGATGAAGGCACAGCCAGTGGTGACCTTGAAAGCACAGCCAGTGATGACCTTGAAGGCACAGCCACTGGTGACCCTGAAGGCACAACCAGTGACCTTGAAGGCACAGCCACTGGTGACCTTGATGAAGGGACAGCCAGTGATAACCTTGATGAAGGCACAGCCAGTGGTAACCTTGATGAAGGCACAGCCAGTGGTGACATTGATAAAGGTACAGCCAGTGGTGGCCTTAAAGGCACAACCAGTGGGGACCTTGACGGCACAGCCGTTGGTGACCTTGAAGGCACAGCCCGTGGTGACCTTAATGAAGACACAACCAATGGTAACCTTGATGAAGGCACAGCCAGTGGTGACATTTGAAGGCACACAGTGGTAACCTTTGATGAAGGCACAGCCAGTGATGACCTTGAAGGCACAGCCAGTGATGACCTTGAAGGCACAGCCAGTGATGACCTTGATGAAGGTATAGCCGGTGGCAACCTTGATGAAGGCACAGCCAGTGGTGGCTTTGATGAAGGCACAGCCAGTGGTGACTTTTGATGAAGGCACAGCCAGTGGTGACCTTGAAGGCACAGCCAGTGATGACTTTGATGAAGGCACAGCCAGTGGTGACTTTGATGAAGGCACAGCTAGTGGTAAGCGCCAGAAGACTATTCCACATCAGGTGAGGCTCAAGGTTCTGGAACCTTAACTCAGGTCCCACACCTTCCTCACAGAGTGGATGACCTCTTGAAACTCTCCATTCTGTTCGAGTTAATTAAATACTGGACAGTGGAACCCCCGTGTTTGAACTTAATTAGTTCCTGGGTGGTGTTCGAACTGCGAAAAGTTCGATACCTGAAACAGTATTTCCCAGACTTTAATTATCAGCCTCACGCACTAGAGGATGTTGAACTGACTCCTCCAGAAGTCTCTGAGAGTTAGGTCAGTGTCAAAGGTCACTTCAAAGCACTTTTGAAACGTGGCTTTCGTACGTTCAAACACCGAGGTTCCACTGTACTTCCTTTAGGTTCTAACTTCTTCATTCAAGTTATAATGTAGTTCTTTTAGGCTGTAACTCTAGCCCCATAATCAATAATCTAAAGGTTATCAGAAGACGATCCCGGAGATCACCACCCCCGCGGTTCGGTTCCAGACTTGTTTGACGGCTCGATCAACCAAGCTGTTAGTGCTTGCCACATGTATTCCAATGTATGCACCACAGCATGGCTGATCAGGAGCTGGCTTGGACTTGTCAGGCTCTCTCGTAAAGAGATCATGGGGTCTGTATGAAGGGAAGGTGTTGAGAAGTCTTGGTCCCTCTACACTAGAGTTATTTTTTTGGTGTAGTGTGTAGTTTTACATAGTCTATTGTGGATCTTGCTCTCTTAGACGATGATTTCTTTTATGTGAACCATTAACCCTTAAACTGAACATTAAAATGGTATAAAATACCGACAGGTTGTTAGGTAAGACACATATGCAACAGTTAGGTATCTTTATTTCGAAACGTTTCGCCTACACAGTAGGCTTCTTCAGTCGAGAACAGAAAAGTTGATAGAAGCTTCTATCAACTTTTCTGTACTCGACTGAAGAAGCCTACTGTGTAGGCAAAACGTTTCGAAATAAAGATACCTAACTGTTGCATATGTGTCTTACCTAACAACCCTTAAACTGTCCAAACGTAGATCTACGTTTTTATTTACATTTGAAAGCACGTAAAAACGTAGATCTACGTTTTTATTTACATTTGAAAGCACGTAAAAACGTAGATCTACGTTTTTATACATTTGAAAGCACGTAAAAACGTAGATCTACGTTTTTATACATTTGAAAGCACGTAAAAAAAGTAGATTTTTTTTTTTACGTTTGAAAGCATATAAAAAAAAGTTGATCTTTTTTTTTTTACATTTGAAAGCATGTAGAAAAAGTAGATCTACTTTTGGAGCGCTACGCATGTGAACGTAGATCTATATTTGGACAGTTTAAGGTTAATCACAAGAGGTTCATATACTGACGATGAGAAGGTTATGAGTTGTAAAAGATCAATAAAGATCAATATTGAGTAGTCCATTAAAAGCTGTGCGGAGAATGCAATTTCTTTTGTTACTTCTGAGGGGCCGCACACATCACATAACTGACATAAGTACAAAAATCTTGAGGAATTCGAAAAAGAAATTAAGAACATGCCCACTCATGCAGCACGTGGATCGCAGTCGTGGGATTCCATATTTGTGAAGAGGTGAAAAAGTTCACTAGTACGAACACTCGGTATTCGTTGGAGGAAAGAGTTTAGATTTAGGTGAAATATCAGAGACCTTGGATAATTATCAACAATGGTTATAAATGACCATAATTTTTAAAGGGGTGGACCGGTAAGCCAGCGGAAGGCCTCGGTCAGATGACCAAAAGCTCCAAAGGCGGGTCATCATCTGACTAAGACCCGCGTCAGGAAACATTTGTCCTGTTTCCTGACGAACCTTACCTAACCTAACCTATCAGAGACCTTAAAGAGTGCGGACATTGTTCCTTTGCGTCAAGGAGGCAGTAAAGCACTAGCCAGAATTTGCAGACCTGTAGCCCTAATGTCACACATAAAATTCTTTTGAAATAGCTTTGAGACAAAATTAAACAGCTCAAATCAACATGGATTTAGAGCAGGAAGATCCTAATTGTTACAACTTTTAAACCACTATAACGGAATTACAGAGGCGTTAGAAGGAAAACCAAAACGCAGATGTGATCTACTAGGATTTCACAAAACCTCTTGACAAATGTGATCATAAATTGAGGACATGACGTATAACGAGAAAAATCAGCTAATGGATTCTCAATTTTCAGACAAACAGAAGACAAAATGTTTTAGTAATCAGAGCGAAATCCAATATTAGCTAAATAAAAAGCTGAGTTTCCCAATTCACGGTCCTACTGCCTTTACTGTTTCTTATCCTCATGGTGGACACAGTTACATATCATTATTTGTTGATACTGAGGTGAGCATGAAAATTATTTCGGTAAAGGATGCGAAAACATGTAAACAAAACAAAGACATAAATTAATTTTTCCAGTGGGCAGTGGAAAATAGCATGGAGTTTAATGTTGACAAGTTCAGACTACTTAGATATGGAGAGAAGAATTCAAGAAAGACAGTGTATACAAAACACAAGACGATCACTAAAGAGAATGAAAGAAACATGTGAGAGATCTGGGTGTAATAATGTCAGCTGATCTTTCTTCCAAAGAAGACGAGAAGACAAATGTCACGAAATCCAGGAAAATGATGGGGTGGATAAGGAGAACTTTCAAAACAAAGGAAATAATGACAGTGTTCTTGTGTTTGTACTTGTGCTCTCTATCACAAAGACTATCGTTCAGGGCAGGCTAGATATCAGCTGGAACAGGTACAGAGATAATTTACGGTCTGCGTCGAGCCAATAAAACATTTAAATTACTGAGAACACATTAGTCCTAAATACGGTATATATTCACAGGAGCAGAGGAGCGATACATGATAATATTTATGTGGAAGGTACTTTAGGGCCTGGCTCCAAATCTACACACTGTCATGGCAACATACTGGAGCGAGAGAGACGGGAGAATGTGTAGGATGAACCCAGTGAAAAACAGGAGCACCGTGGGCACGACAAGAGAACATTGTATGTACAGACTGTTAAACACACACACTATCACAAGATATCAGAAATACTGTCGGAACAAGTGTAGAATTTTTTAAGAGGAAGTTGGACATGAACCTCGGCTAAGTGACAGATCAAGCAGGCTGTGATGAATATGTGAGTCAGTACGCCGCGCCAGCAGTAAGAGCCTAGCCTACTCTCGCAGCCTCTCGCTGCGAGAGTAGGAAAATTTTTCGAAAGTTTCCAAAGGTATAGATTCTGGACCTGTCCCTCCAGAATTACCTATATCTTCTTCACCTACTTTCATCTCTCTTACGAATAAATCGGCAGGTACACTCATCCTTTTTTTTAATTTGCCTCCTAAGATAATTATTGGCAGTTTTAAACTGTAAGAGATAATTTTCCTTATTAGTGTATTTTAACACATCAAAAACAGTTTTGTATATTCAGAAAACAAGATGAATGAGAGAAGTGGAGTGTGTGGGGGTTTGGGGGGTGACCTTCATCTGTTCCTATCATAGCTCTACCTACGAAACATAGTAGTGTGAGAGAAAGGGAGAGGATAGTTCATGTATTGTGATACCCTCTTTCAGCTATGCAAATATTGTTTCATCTCTCGCAAACACACACGGAGATAAATATACGAATGGTAAAATATATACCCATAAATTATATATATATATAATATTATATATATATATATATATATATATATATATATATATATATATATATATATATATATATAGAAAAGGGATATGATAGAGTGGATAGGGGAGCAATGTGGCAGATGTTGTAAAGAGTTTTTATGAGGATAGTGAGGCTCAGGTTAGGGTGTGTAGAAGAGAGGGAAACTACTTCCTGGTAAAAGTAGGTCTTAGACAGGGATGTGTAATGTCACTATGGTTGTTTAATATATTTATAGATGGGGTTGTAAAAGAAGTAAATGCTAGGGTGTTCGGGAGAGGGGTGGGATTAAATTATGGGAAGTCAAATGCAAAATGGGAATTGACACAGTTACTGTTTGCTGATGATACTGTGCTTGTGGGAGATTCTAAAGAAAAGTTGCAAAGGTTAGTGGACGAGTTTGGGAGTGTGTGTAAAGGTAGAAAGTTGAAAGTGAACATAGAAAAGAGTAAGGTGATGAGGGTATCAAATGATTTAGTTAAAGAAAAATTGGATATCAAATTGGGGAGGAGTATGGAAGAAGTGAATGTTTTCAGATATTTGGGAATTGACGTGTCAGCGGATGGATTTATGAAGGATGAGGTTAATCATAGAACTGATGAAAAAAAGGCGAGTGGTGCATTGAGGTATATGTGGAGGCAAAAAACGTTATCTATGGAGGCAAAGAAGGGAATGTATGAAAGTATAGTAGTACCAACACTCTTATATGGGTGTGAAGCTTGGGTTGTAAATGCTGCAGCGAGGAGGCGGTTGGAGGCATTGGAGATGTCCTGTCTAAGGGCAATGTGTGGTGTAAATATTATGTAGAAAATTCGGAGTGTGGAAATTAGGAGGTGTGGAGTTAATAAAAGTATTAGTCAGAGGGCTGAAAAGGGGTTGTTGAGGTGGTTTGATCATTTAGAGAGAATTGATCAAAGTAGAATGACATAGCGTATAAATCTGTAGGGGAAGGAAGGCGGGGTAGGGGTCGTCTTCGAAAAGGTTGGAGGGAAGGGGTAAAGGAGGCTTTGTGGGCGAGGGGCTTGGACTTCCAGCAAGCATGCATGAGCGTGTTAGGAGTGAATGGAGACGAATGGTATTTGGGACCTGACGAGCTGTTGGAGTGTGAGCAGGGTAATATTGAGTCCTGGAAACGGAAGTACAATGCCTGCACTTTAAAGGATGGGTTTGTGATATTGGCAGTTTGGAGGGATATGTTGTGTATCTTTATACGTATATACTTCTAAACTGTTGTATTCTGAGCACCTCTACAAAAACTGATTGTGTGAGTGAGGTGAAAGTGTTGAATGATGAAAGTATTTTCTTTTTGGGGATTTTCTTTCTTTTTGGGTCACCCTGCCTCGGTGGGAGACGGCCGACCTGTTGAAAAAAAAGTTATATAATATATATATATATATAAAATATATATATATAATATATATATATATATAAAATATATATATATATTTAAAAAATATATATATAAAATACAATGTATATATATGTGGTGTGTGTGTTGTCGTGCCGAATAGGCAAAAACATTCGATTTTGGCATCATAGCAATGCTCTTCTTGCCGAAAAAGACAACCGAAAATTTGTGTATGCAATAATTTCTCATAAGTCATTGTGGACCTAACGAACAAAAATACATTTCATTGTGTTTGTTTATTATTAAATTATTGTAAACTTAGCTAAAATATATTTAGTTGGATTAGGCTAAATTAAATTGCGCTTGTTATAATAAGTCAGGTAAGTTTTTTGAGGTTCTTTTGGTATAAAATTATTAATTTTTATATTAACATAAATGAAAAAATATATCATTAAATGTATAAGAGAAAATTTTAGAAAGGATTTAATTTTAAATGAGTTATTTCCAATTGACCATTTTACCCCATTCGGTACGATATATATATATATATATATATAATATATATATATATATATATTATATATATATATATATAAATATATATATATATATATATATATATAATATATATATTTAATATTAAACTTGATAAAACATATTTTTTTAGAGGTTTAGTCTAAAAAAATATAATGTATTACCTAGTTGACAGTGTGAGCATGACATGATGTATGAGTAGATGACAGTGTGAGCATGACATGATGTATGAGTAGTTGACAGTGTGAGCATGACATGATGTATGAGTAGATGACAGTGTGAGCATGACATGATGTATGAGTAGTTGACAGTGTGAGCATGACATGATGTATGAGTAGTTGACAGTGTGAGCATGACATGATGTATGAGTAGATGACAGTGTGAGCATGACATGATGTATGAGTAGATGAAAAGTGTGGCATGACATGATGTAATGAAAATAGATGACAGTGTGAGCATGACATGATGTATGAGTAGATGACAGTGTGAGCATGACATGATGTATGAGTAGATGACAGTGTGAGCATGACATGATGTATGAGTAGATGACAGTGTGAGCATGACATGATTATGATAGATGACAGTGTGAGCATGACATGATGTATGAGTAGATGACAGGTGAGCATAACAGATGTATGAGTAGTTGACAGTGTGAGCAGACATGATTATGAGTAGATGACAGTGTGAGCATGACGTGATGTAGAGTAAAACAGGTGACATGACATGATGTATGGGGTAGTTGACAGTGTGAGCATGACATGATGTATGAGTAGTTGACTGTGAGCATGACATGATGTGTGAGTAGTTGACAGTGTGAGCATGACATGATGTATGAGTAGTTGACTGTGAGCATGACATGATGTATGAGTAGTTGACTGTGAGCATGACATGATGTATGAGTAGTTGACAGTGTGAGCATGACATGATGTATGAGTAGATGACAGTGTGAGCATGACATGATGTATGAGTAGATGACAGTGTGAGCATGACATGATGTATGAGTAGATGACAGGTGGCATGACATGATGTATGATATTGACAGTGTGAGCATGACATGATGTATGAATAGATGACAGTGTGAGCATGACATGATGTATGAGTAGTTGACAGTGTGAGCATGACATGATGTATGAGTAGATGACATTTTGAGAATGAAAATATGAATTTAGTATTGACAGTGTGAGCATGACATGATGTATGAGTAGACAGTGTGAGCATGACATGATGTATGAGTAGATGACAGTGTGAGCATGACATGATGTATGAGTAGACAGTGTGAGCATGACATGATGTATGAGTAGTTGACAGTGTGAGCATGACATGATGTATGAGTAGTTGACAGTGTGAGTATGACATGATGTATGAGTAGATGACAGTGTGAGCATGACATGATGTATGAGTAGATGACAGTGTGAGCAGACATGATGAAAGAGTAATGACAGTGTGAGCATGACCCTGATGTATGAGTAATGACAGTGTGAGCAAAGACATGATGTATGAGTAGGGTGACAGTGTGAGCAGACATGATGTATGAGTAGATGACAGTGTGAGCATGACGTGATGTATGATATTGACAAATGTGAGCATGACATGATGTATGAGTAGTTGACAGTGTGAGCATGACATGATGTATGAGTAGTTGACAGTGTGAGCATGATATGATGTATGAGTAGTTGACAGTGTGAGCATGACATGATGTATGAGTAGATGACAGTGTGAGGATGACATGATGTATGAGTTGACAGTGTGAGCATGACATGATGTATGAGTAGTTGACAGTTTTGAGCATGACATGATGTATGAGTAGATGACAGTGTGAGGATGACATGATGTATGAGTTGACAGTGTGAGCATGACATGATGTATGAGTAGATGACAGTGTGAGGATGACATGATGTATGAGTTGACAGTGTGAGCATGTCATGATGTGTGAGTAGATGACATTTTGACATGACAAATGTAGATAGTTGACATTTTGAGGATGACATGATGTATGAGTTGACAGTGTGAGCATGACATGATGTGTGAGTAGATGACAGTGTGAGCATGACATAATGTATGAGTAGTTGACAGTGTGAGCATGACATAATGTATGAGTAGATGACAGTGTGAGCATGACATGATGTGTGAGTAGATGACAGTGTGAGCATGACATAATGTATGAGTAGTTGACAGTGTGAGCATGACATAATGTATGAGTAGATGACAGTGTGAGCATGACATGATTATGAGTAGATGACGGTGAGCATGACATGATGTGTGAGTAGAGACAGTGTGAGCATGACATGATGTATGAGTAGTTGACAAATGTGAGCATGAAAATGATGTGTGAGTAGATGACAGTGTTTAGCATGACATAATGTAAAGAGTAGTTGACAGTGTGAGCATGACATAATGTTTTGATTAGATGACAGTGTGAGCATGACATGATATATGAGTAGTTGACATGTGAGCAAGACATGATGATGAGTAGTTGACAGTGTGAGCATGACATGATGTATGAGTTTTGACTGTGAGCATGACATGATGAATAGTGTTACAGTGTGAGCATGACATGATGTATGGTAGATGACAGTGTGAGCATGACATGATGTATGAGTAGATGACAGTGTGAGCATGACATGATGTATGAGTAGTTGACAGTGTGAGCATGACATGATGTACGAGTAGATGACAGTGTGAGCATGACATGATGTAAGATAGATGACAGTGTGAGCCCTGACATATGTAGAAGTAGTTGACAGTGTGAGCAGACATGATGTAGAGTAGTTGACAGTGTGAGCATGACATAATGTATGAGTAGATGACAGTTGAGCATGACATGATGATGAGTAAGATACCGTGTGAGCATGACATGATGATGAGTAGATGACCGTGTGAGCCCTGACATGATGTATGAGTAGATGACAGTGTGAGCATGACATGATGTATAGTAGTTGACAGTGTGAGCATGACATGATGTATGAGTAGTTGACAGTGTGAGCATGACATAATGTATGAGTAGATGACAGTGTGAGCATGACATGATGTATGATTTGATGAAACCCTGTGAGCATGACATGATGTATGAGTAGATGACCGTTGAGCATGACATGATGTATGAGTAGATGACAGTGTGAGCATGACATGATGTATGATAGATGACCGTTTTGAGCATGACATGATGTATGAGGTAGATGACAGTGTGAGCATACATGATGTATGAGTAGATGACAGTGTGACAGACATGATGTATGAGTAGATGCAGTGTGAGCATGACATGATGTACGAGTAGATGACCGTGTGAGCATGACATGATGTATGAGTAGTTGACAGTGTGAGCATGACATGATGTACGAGTAGATGACAGTGTGAGCATGACATGATGTATGAGTAGATGACAGTGTGAGCATGACATGATGTACGAGTAGATGACAGTGTGAGCATGACATGATGTATGAGTAGATGACAGTGTGAGCATGACATGATGTATGAGTAGTTGACAGTGTGAGCATGACATGATGTACGAGTAGATGACCGTGTGAGCATGACATGATGTATGAGTAGATGACAGTGTGAGCATGACATGATGTATGAGTAGATGACAGTGTGAGCATGACATGATGTATGAGTAGATGACCGTGTGAGCATGACATGATGTATGAGTAGATGACAGTGTGAGCATGACATGATGTATGAGTAGATGACAGTGTGAGCATGACATGATGTACGAGTAGATGACAGTGTGAGCCATGACAGATGTAAGATAGATGACAGTGTGAGCATGACATGAGTACGTAGATGACAGTGTGAGCATGACATGAAAGTATGAGTAGTTGACAGTGTGAGCATGGGCATGATGTATGAGTAGATGACAGTGTGAGCATGACATGATGAACGAGTAGATGACAGTGTGAGCATGAATGAGTTATTTAGTATTGACAGTGTGAGCCCTGACATGATGTAAGAGTAGTTGACAGTGTGACATGACATGAAAGTACGAGTAGATGACAGTGTGAGCATGACATGATGTATGAGTAGTTGACAGTGTGAGCATGACATGATGTACGAGTAGATGACAGTGTGAGCATGACATGATGTATGAGTAGTTGACAGTGTGAGCATGACATGATGTACGAGTAGATGACAGTGTGAGCATGACATGATGTATGAGTAGTTGACAGTGTGAGCATGACATGATGTACGAGTAGATGACAGTGTGAGCATGACAGATGTATGAGTAGTTGACAGTGTGAGCATGACATGATGTACGAGTAGATGACAGTGTGAGCATGACATGATGTATGAGTAGTTGACTGTGAGCATGACATGATGTATGGGGTATTGACAGTGTGAGCATGACATGATTATGAGTAGTTGACAGTGTGAGCATGACATGATGTATGAGAGTGACAGTGTGAGCATGAAAATGATGTATGAGTAGTTGACAGTGTGAGCATGACATGATGTATGAGTAGTTGAAAAAGTGTGAGCATGACATGATGTATGAGTAGTTTTACAGTGTGAGCATGACATGATGTATGAGTATGTGACTGTGAGCATGACATGATGTATGAGTAGTTGACCCGTGTGAGCATGACATGATGTATGAGTAGTTGACAGTGTGAGCATGACGTGATGTATGAGTAGTTGACAGTTTTGAGCATGACATATGAAGAAAATAGTTGACAGTGTGGACATGACATGAAAAGTATGAGTAGTTGACAGTGTGAGCATGAAAATATGTATGAATGTTGGGCAGGTGAGGGATGACATGATGGGATGAGTAATGACAGTGTGAGCATGACAAGATGTATGAGTAGTTGACAGTGTGAGCAATGACATGAGTATGATAGTTGACAGTGTGAGCATGACATGATGTAGAGTAGTTGACTGTGAGCATGACATGATGTATGATAAGTTGACAGTGTGAGCAATGACATTAGTATGAGTAGTTGACAGTGTGAGCATGACATAATTAAAGAGTAGTTACTGTGAGCATGACATGATGTATGAGTAGTTGACAGTGTGGGGCATGACATGATTTACGAGTAGATGACAGTGGGTGAGCATGACATGATGTATGAGTAAATTGGGCAGTGTGAGCATGACAGATGTATAGTAGTGACAGTGTGGGGCATGACCTGATGTAGAGTAGATGACAGTGTGGCTGACATGATTTTATGAGTAGTTGACAGTGTGAGCATGACATGATGTATGAGTAGTTGACAGTTTGGAGCATGACAAGATTAGAGTAGTGACAAATGTGACATGACATGATGTATGAGTAGTTTGACAGTGGGGAGCATGACATGATGTATGAGTAGTTGACAGTGTGAGCATGACAGAAAGTATGAGTAGTTGACAGTGGTGAGCTGAAATGATGTATAGTAGATGACAGTGTGAGCATGACATGATGTATGAGTAGATGACAGTGTAGCATGACATGATGAGATAGTTTTAACAGTGTGAGCATTTACATGATGTTTTGAGTAGTTGAACAGTGTGAGCATGACAAGATGTATGAGTATTGGGCAGTGTGAGCATGACATGAATGTATGAGTAGTTACAGTGTGAGCATGACATGATGTAGAGTAGTTGACAGTGTGAGCATGACATGATGTATGAGTATTGGAAAAGTGTGAGCATGACATGATGTATGATAGATGACAGTGTGAGCATGACATATGTATGAGTATTGACAGGTGTGAGCATGACATGATGTCTGAGTGTTGACAGTGTGGGGCATGACAATGATGTAAAGAGTAGTTGACAGTGTGAGCATGACATGATGTATGAGTAGATGACAGTGTGAGCATGACATGATGTATGAGTAGATGACAGTGTGAGCATGACATGATGTATGAGTAGATGACAGTGTGAGCATGACATGATGTATGAGTAGATGACAGTGTGAGCATGAAAATGATGGGATGAGTAGAGATGACAGTGTGAGCATGACATGATGTATGAGTAGTTGACAGTGTGAGCATGACATGATGTATCATCAGTAAATAAGTTTATACCTATCATCTTAGGTGCTCACAAGATGCACCTATCATCTTAGGTGTTCACAAGATGCACCTATCATCTTAGGTGTTCACAAGATGCACCTATCATCTTAGGTGTTCACAAGATGCACCTATCATCTTAGGTGTTCACAAGATGCACCTATCATCTTAGGTGTTCACAAGATGCACCTATCATCTTAGGTGCTCACAAGATGCACCTATCATCTTAGGTGTTCACAAGATGCACCTATCATCATAGGTGTTCACAAGATGCACCTATCATCATAGGTGTTCACAAGATGCACCTATCATCTTAGGTGTTCACAAGATGCACCTATCATCTTAGGTGTTCACAAGATGCACCTATCATCTTAGGTGCTCACAAGATGGGACCTATCATCTTAGTGTTCACAAGATGCACCTATCATTTAGGTTTCACAAGATGCACCTATCATCATAGGGGTTCACAAGATGCACCTATCATCATAGGTGTTCACAAGATGCACCTATCATCTTAGGTGTTCACAAGATGCACCTATCATCTTAGGTGTTCACAAGATGCACCATCATCTTTGGTGTTCACAAAATGCACCTATCATCTTAAAGGGGTTTACAAGATGCACCTATCATCATAGGTGTTTACAAGATGCACCTATCATCTTAGGTGTTCACAAGATGCACCTATCATCTTAGGTGTTCACAAGATGCACCTATCATCATAGGTGCTCACAAGATGCACCTATCATCTTAGGTGTTTACAAGATGCACCTATCATCTTAGCATTTCAGAAGATGTACGTACTATCTTACATGCTTTCAGGACTCATTAAAAAGCCATCATCTGGTAGAGTGCAATACCTTGGGAAGCAGTGACAGATTAGTCTTGCTGGAGTGACCGAGTGTGGGAAGTAGAGGCAGATTCTGGTGAGCGATCTCCTAGTAACTGACTGACCGAGTGTGGGAAATGACGGTAGTCTTGCTGGTGGGGAAATCATGACCACGGAAGACATCAGGGAACGTTCACGTCTCAGAGATTGTGGCAAGCAGTCATAATCTTTCTCAGTTTGCTCCTTTGTTTGTTGAGTAGTATTAACTTACCTGGGAGATATATATATATAATATATATTTATATAATTATATATATAATATTTATAAATTTATTATATATAATAAATATATATAATATATATATATATATCGTGCCGAAATGTAAAACTGGTCAATTAGCAAGAACTCATTTAAAATAAGTCCTTTCTGAAATTTTCTCTTATACGTTTAAAGATATATTTTTTTCATTAATGTTAATGTAAAAGTTTTTAATTTTGCACCAAAAGAATATTAGAAAACTTACCTAACCTTATTATAACAAGAGCAATTTATTTTAGCCTAACCCAACTGAATATATTTTAAGTACGTTTACAATAATTTAGTACTAAAAAACACAATCAAATATATTTTTTTCGTTAAGTTCAGAATGATTTTGATGAAATTATTGCATACACAAATTTTCACTTGTCCTATATGGCAAGATGAGCGTTGCTATTTAAGCCAAGATCGCAAGTTCTGCCTATTCGGCACGACATATATATATATATATAATATATATATAATATATATATATATATATATATATATATATAAATATATATATGCAAAGCAACCACTGTGGAAGGATAGTGAAATTTCAAGCGATTTCGTGACTTTTCACATTATCAAGGAACTATGATGATGTTCCTTGATAATGTGAGAAGTCACGAAAGCGCTTGAAATTTCACTATCCTTTCACACTTGTTGTCTTGCATATTCTGATATTACCTGTTTACTGCGATCTTATTGCATATATATATATATATATATATATATATATAATATATATATATATATATATATATATATATATATTATTATCACACTGGCCGATTCCCACCAAGGCAGGGTGGCCCGAAAAAGAAAAACTTTCACCATCATTCACTCCATCACTGTCTTGCCAGAAGGATGCTTTACACTACAGTTTTTAAACTGCAACATTAACACCCCTCCTTCAGAGTGCAGGCACTGTACTTCCCATCTCCAGGACTCAAGTCCGGCCTGCCGGTTTCCCTGAACCCCTTCATAAATGTTACTTTGCTCACACTCCAACAGTGCGTCAAGTATTAAAAACCATTCGTCTCCATTCACTCCTATCGAACACGCTCACGCACGCCTGCTGGAAGTCCAAGCCCCTTGCACACAAAACCTCCTTTACCCCCTCCCTCCAACCTTTCCTAGGCCGACCCCTACCCTGCCTTCCTTCCACTACAGACTGATATATATATATATATATATATATATATATATATATATATATATATATATATATATATATATGTGTGTGTGTGTGTGTGTGTGTGTGTGTGTGTGTCATGGTGTTAGAACACAAAAGTTGGTAGCTGGATCTGTAACTTCCTAGCAAATAGAGTACAAAGAGTAAGAATAAACTGAGTAAAGTCAGAGGCACTGTACTTGTGCCCATCCTGTTCTTTATCCTCATATCTGACATAGATGGAGATGTAAACCACAGCACCGTGTCTTCCTTTGAGCATGACACCCGAATTTGCATGACTGTCATCCGTCGAAAGTACTGCAAGTCTCCAAGCGAACATCACCTCTTCAAGGAGGGCTCCTTGGTGCAGTGAAGAGGCTCTTGGTCTGAGGAATTAGACCTTTTGGTCTCCTTCCTCAGACCGAACCTCATTACCCCCCAACCCCCCCTTCCCTATCCCATCTTCCCCATCCCATCTTCCCCATCCCCCCTTTCTCTTTCCTCCCTCTTCCCTGTCCCGTTTGTAGCCTCTGGGGTCCTCCCTCCTTGCATTATGGTTTCTAGGTAGGGAACAGTGTGCCAGGGTTCATCCCGCTCCGTGGGGTTCCTCGAGGGTGGTGTAGTTTGCCGTGGAATCTGGATCATCTGGAGGCGCTCTGCTCCTTTCCTGGATTTCCAGAAGGTGGGACAGGGTGTCCTGCAGGTGTCAGGTGCATCTCCAGAGGCTATCTGTCTGTTCTGGGAGGTGGCAGCCAAAGGAGGTATGCTTTGTGATGGGTATCCGACCGACCTCCTTTTTGTCTGCTGGGGTGGCTTGGTAGATGTGAGGTTGCTATCTCGGAGTGCTGGTTTACTGGCGTGAAGGGTATGGTATGGCATGGGTTTCCACACTGTTTCTGCACTGCTGGTGGTCTCGAGGTCCTCTTGGATGAGAGGGGGCACTTACGGCCCTTTCATACCTTTTAGGGACTGTTCCTCTGCTGTCCCTCTTCTTTCCTTCTTTCTTTTTTTCTTTAAAATATTAAAAAGTGCCACTATCATAGTCTTTGTTCTGTGACCCCCCCTCCTCCTATCAGGCCCCTTTTTGTTACACATCCTTTTCTGACCCAGCTTCATTATTGGATCATTCTTCAGACTTTTCCCATACCCCTGTACCTCCTGCTGGTGACATCTTGTCACCTGCTCCAGGTGCCATGGCTCTTCTGTTTCTTCTAGTGCCTCTGCCTCTTGCATGCCTTTAACTATGTGTCCGACTTCCCCAAATACGGTGCAACAGTTTCAGCAGTTTTCTGATCGTCCACCTGCCTCAGGTCAGGCTGCCCGCGATCCTACACCTAAACATTCCAGACCAACTGCTGATGATGGTTCTTCGATTTCTGCTCATTCCAAAGAGAAATGACCTACACGACACCCCCACTTCCTTTACTCACTATGTTTATAAATACACAGTGGACCAAATTCTTTTCCCTACAACCTCTACAACCCTACATCTCCAACTAATTATCTTTCAGACCACAGTATTGGTCTTTTATGACACATTGGCCAAAATATATCCTTTCACACTCTTTGGAGTGGTGCATGCATTGTTACAGTTCAGAATGCAGATCGAGCTCATCTTACTTCCCATTTTATTTTCATTGATAACATTCCTATCACAGTTCACAAGCATGCTATTCTCAGTTCTTGCAGTGGTATGGTGGTCTTACCATGTACCATTGTAGTGTGATTTTCTGTCCTGCAGTGACGATATTTTAGAGCAATTAGCCCTTCAGAACTTTCCAATTCTGAAAGTGGATACATATGTCTTGCCCGCTCATGAGGCAGAGACGCTTTCCCAGTGACATCGCCTGCTTAACCTTTGACTGCCGTGAACTCCCGTCCTCATCTTATATCTCATTTTATATCCGGGTACAGCGCCTAGGGGTCCATAAAGTGGTCCCTACACCCCAACGGTGTCAAAATTGTTGATGCTAGGAAACCTCCAACCTTGGTGGTCCCCCTGCCTACCAGCTCCTCTGGTGCCATGTCTTCCAAGGTCACCCTTGTCTCTAATTCTTTTGAAGTTTTATCCTTGGAAATCTTCAACTCCTTACCTCTTTCTACTTCTGTTTCTTCATGTTGCCCCCTAGTGTTTCAGTCTGCAAGGCCTTGCACACCTGCACCATCTTTGCGCCTATCACCTGTGAAGTTGAACCTGTCTCCTAAGCCCAAGTCTCTTCCCATTCCTCCGGTGCTTACAATTCCCCAACAATTCTCCTTTTCAGCCTCGGTGCCTAGTTCTCACCCCCTTTCTAACTCTCACATGAAGGTGGAGGTTCACCCCCTCATGTGGTGTCCTCTTCTGTTTCCACCCCCCTCCCAGAGTTTTTCTCCAGTCCCCTTCCAGCCTCCTTCCTCTCCTGTTCCACTGCAGGACTCTTGTGTCCCTGCCGGCACATCTCTCCAGGTTCATACTCCCCTCTCAGACCTCTTTGGTTCCCTCCATATTCTTCCAGATCTCTACTTGCTCTACCTCACCTGTGTCAGAAGTCATGATATCAGTATCTTCCTTGTCTGCTGAAACATTTGATTCTACCTCCGACTATATTGCGGAGACGAAACCCTCGATGGACACCAGTGTGCCTCCTTATGCCCCTTCTTATTTTTCACAACCCTCGTGGCAGTCTTTGCCTTCACAGCATTCCAGTTCCTCCTTGCTTACACATTTTCTGTGCTCCAGACATTTGACTTCACTGACCCTACTAGCCTGTAGATTTTATCACTTCTCATTGTTGGCATAACTATCTTTGTGAATAATGACTTATTTACAATGGAATATTCGTGGCCTCAGGGTTAATGAGGGAAAGCTCTAGGTGTTGCTCTCCCAGTTTTCCCCAGTATGCGTTGGGTTACAAGAGCCTAAAGTTTGTTCAGTGATTATCTGTCCTGTTTCGGGCTATGTGTTGTTGCATTTTCTGATCCCTTTCCAGATGAAACTTCTAATGAGAGTGCAGTTCTTGTGTGTTGGTTTTTGTTTGTTCTCAGCTGTATTATACTACAGCCTGTATTTATTTGCACAGGTGGTATACAGTTTGCTCTCTATATCTCTTCCCTTCCCGTTCATTCTGTATCTTGTGTGTTGTGTTCTTGTTCTCTCCTCAGTCACTGCCCATCTTATTAGCTGATTTTAATGCTCATCCTTGGGGTGGGCCCCACTTGTGGTGATCAGTTGGAGTCTCTTCTCACATCTCATCCTCTTCATGTTTTAAATACGGGTGTTCCCACCTATTTTGACTCGTACTCAGTCTCTCTCTTGCATCGATCTTTCTATCTGTTCCTCGTCAATTGCCCTTGATTGCACTTGGTCTCTTCTCCCAGATTTGCACGACAGTGATCACTTTCCTATTATTCTTACTTCTACTGCATATTCCTGACCACTTCATAGCCTTCATTGGTAATTTGGACACGAGAATTGGGACTTACTCTCATGTTACTGCTTTTTGTGGGGACCCTTCTTCGTCCTCTGTTGATGAGCTGGTGCACCAGTTTTCGACCTTAGTTTTGACTGCAGCATCACGTTCTAGTCCTCAAACCTCAGGCAGGCATTAAGCAAGGGCAGTCGCTCGCCATACGTAACGCTAAATGCACTTGTTGGCAAGACTATGTTTCTACTGTTACCTCAACCTCCCATTTGTGTGCAGTTCTGGAAAAAATTTAAGAAGGTATGGAAGTTGTGTGGCAAGTATGCTCCAGACCCAGCTCCCATTTTGTGGGTTGCTGGTGTTAGTGTTGCAGAACCTTTTGAAGTAGCCATGGAAATTGGGAACTATCTTTTCCATGTCCCCCAAGGACTTCACCTCTGTCCCTTGTTTCTCGCTTCTAAGTCTCCCAGGGACCAATTGCCCTTGGATTTCTCTTCTAATGGGATGGAACCATATAATGTACCTATTACTCTCTTAGAGCTCGAGTCCATGCTTTCCGCTTGCTGGTCATCGGCAGTTGGACCTGATGATATTCATATCCCTATGCTATAGCATCTGCATCCTATGGCCCTTACAGTTCTTTTGCATCTTTTTAATCTTGTTTGGATGCGAGGGGTTCTCCCTCAATGGAAATCTACCATTGAACTACCATTTCGTAAACCAGGCACTTTGGAGCTTGATACCTCTCACTATCCTTCCATTGCTCTGACTAGTGTAGTCTACAGGGTGATGGAATGATTGATGAATAGACGTCTGATATAGTATTTGGAGACTCGCAATAGTCTTTACCTCGCCATTAAGACTTTCGCAATGGCCGCTCTGCTTTGGACCCCTGGCTCCACTTAGTTATGTATGTGCAAAATGCCTTTGCTAATAAACACTCCATCCTAGCAGTCTTTTTTGATCTTGAGAAGGCATATGACACCACATGGAGGTATAATATCTTAGCCCAGGCCTCTCCTTAGGCTTCCACAGTAATCTACAGACCTTACTTGCTGCTTTCTTATCTGAAAGACATTTTCATGTCTATGTTGGCACCTTGCCCAGTGGCTAATGCAACGGTCTGGAGTTTTGAAACTCTGACCGCGGGCTCAAACCCCACCCATGGTATGGTTTATTTGCAATCATGTCATTGCGATTTTGTGAGTCATGTTGACGGCTTTGAGAGGACTTGAGCTAGAGTTCATCACGGCCATGCTAGCGGGAGATTCGTCTGTAAAAACTTGCATTTGTGGACACAGTGGTGCCTATGCTAACCTTCCTATGGTGTAGAAATATACCTAGTTGGATGAATCTTATTGAAGCTAGCTGGCCCAGTGGCTAACGCGACGGTCTGGAGTTTTGAGATGCTCTGACTGCAGGTTCAAACCCCACCCATGGTATGTTTTTTTTTCAGACTTTGTTCAGGCCGAGGGAGTCCCACAAGGTTGTGTCGTTAGCACTACCCTTATTCTCTTGGCTATAAATGACCTACCTTCTGTTCTTCCATCACATATTTGATCATCACTTTATGTGGATGACTTGGCTATAGCTTACACAGGTGCTGACTGTCACCTGGTAGCAGCCTCCCTTCAGGATGCAATAACCCATTTCATTACCTTCACTAGAAGTCCTCTACTCCCAGATATTCCATTGTATTTACACGGCTAGCGTATCCCGATCGAGTTTCTTGGCCTTCTATTCGATCGCCAGTTGACATGGAATCCTCTCATTTCCTCTTTGAAGGCAGCCTGCCATGGCCATCTGAAGCTCCTTAAAATTCTTGTGCATCGTTCATGGGGAGCAGATCGCTGGACTCTACTCTGCATTCCACCCTAGCCTTGTCCAAAGCTGGATTATGGCGACCAAGTCTATGCTATGGCTTCTCCTACAACTCTTTCTAAGTTAAATCCCCTTCATCATCAGGGTCTACATTTATGCCTTGGTGCATTTCGTTCATCTGTTGAAAGCCTCAATGCTGAGGCAAATGTTCCTTCCTTAGCCAATAGTCATGATGCTCATTGCCTTCATTACTTTGTCTGCTCTCATGATCTTCGTGTTCCTTATACATATAGGTTGGTCTCAGACATTAGTAGAAGCCTGTTATTTGTTCGGCACCCCTGCTTACTCCAAATGTTTTCTCTTTGTCTTCACTCTGGTCTTCTCTCCAGTTGCCTCCCTTCTATGTTCATGTAGTGTCTGCCTTTTCTCTTTCCCCTTGGGAGGTTCCGAGGGTTCGTGTCTATTCTCCCCTACTGCCATGCACCAAAGCTCTCTTCCTATGGCTGCTTCTCGCTCTCTTTTTCTTGATCACTTCCGGTCGCATACTCATGCCATCACTGTTTATACTGATGGTTCTAAATCTTCTGATGGTGTTTGGTTAGCAGCGGTGTTCCCTGACGATGTTGTCCAGGGTCATTTGTTAGACTCGGCTAGTATTTTTACTGCCGAGTTGTATGCCATCCTCATAGTGCTTCTCTGTATTACATATGTGTCTCTTCGGCATTTGTGATCATTTCAGATTCCCTCAATGCTTAACAGACCATTAAACAATTTGATTCCCCTTATCCATTGGTCCTTTGTGCAAAAACAAAGATGTTTTCTGTTCATCTCTGCCTGTCTTTGCGGCCGTTGACAACAGCAGTGGTCGGACATGCTCCATAAAAAATTACATTCAATTAAACTGCTTTTAGGTTTGTGGCCATCTTCTTACCACCATTGCTGTACTTGGAAAACTGTGCTCTCCCGTCTCCACATCGGCCATACTTGCCTTACCCATGGCTATCTCATGGAACGACACCCTATTCCTGTCTGTGGTGTTTGTCGGGTCCCTGTTTCGGTTCTTCACTTTCTTGTGGATTGTCCGAGCTCGCAGGATTTACCTCCACCGACGCCGCCGCCCTGCCACACTTACCTTATCTTTGCTTCTTGCAGATGGTGCTGCCTTTGATTTACGATCACTTTTTGACTTTTTGTCAGCAACTGCTTTCCTATACAAACTTTGACACAGCCCCTAGTGTCCCTTCCATCCCTTTTCTCCCCTCACCTGTGATCCCCTATTACATAGTTGTTTATATCCCCGGCACTATTTTCTGCCCCACAGCACTGCATGACCCTTGTTGGTTTAGTGCTTTATTTGATTATAATAGTCCAAGCAAACACCAACCAAATCTTTAAGAGGGCCGCAGAAAGATATCACAACAATGTATCTACCACATCTGCTAGAAAAATGATAGGATAGATAATGAAAACCTTCAAGACTAGGGGTGCCAAGTCCATGATGATTCTCTTCAAATTGCTTGTTCTCTCTAGGCTGGAATATTACTGTATGCTAACGGCCCATTTCAAGGCAGGTGAAATTGCATATCTGGTGAATGTACAGAGAACTTTCACAGCACATATTAGTATGATAAAGCACCTAAATTACTGGGAAATGTTGAAGTCCCTTGATTTGTACTCCCTGAAATGCAGGCGAGAAAGGTACATGATAATATACATTTTGAAAATCCTAGAGAGACTAGTCCTAAATCTGCACATGTAAATCACTCCCTGCGAAAGCAAAAGACTTGGCAGGAGACGCAGCAGCCCCCCAATGAGCAGCAGGGGTGCATGAGTACACTGAGAGACAACACAGTAAGTGTCAGAGGCCCAGGACTGTTCAACTGCCTCCCAGCATACATAAGGGGGATTACCAGTAGACCCCTGGTCGTCTTCAAGAAGGCACTGGACAGGCACCTAAAGTCAGTACCTGACCAGCCGGGCTGTAGCTCGTACGTTGGTTTAACTGAGGCCAGCAGTAACAGCCTGATTTATCAGGCCCTGATCCACCATGAGTCCTGGTCACGCACCGGGCCGCGGGGGCGTTGACCCCCGAAACCCCCTCCAGGTATACTCCAGGTGCCAGGTCAACAAGGCTGGATGGATATGTACATCAGCCGGCCATCAGCAGCAACAGCCTGTAAATGGTTTAATAAACCAAGTTGAAGAACAAGACATTTATGCAGTGTCTGGGTTTTTGCAACATTTCCACAGTAAATATACCCAGATGTTGCACTGGCGAACTGTTTCCGTATTATGATACCCAAATGTTGCACAAGCGTCTCATTCTTCAGCAGCTGCCTGGTTGAGCAGGCAAGACAGTGACCTGGTTGACCAGGCAAGACAGTGACCTGGTTGAGCAGGCAAGACAGTGATCTGGTTGAGCAAGCAAGACAGTGATCTGGTTGACCAGGCAAGACAGTGACCTGGTTGACCAGGCAAGACAGTGACCTGGTTGACCAGGCAAGACAGTGACCTGGTTGACCAGGCAAGACAGTGACCTGGTTGACCAGGCAAGACAGTGACCTGGTTGAGCAGGCAAGACAGTGACCTGGTTGAGCAGGCAAGACAGTGACCTGGTTGACCAGGCAAGACAGTGACCTGGTTGAGCAGGCAAGACAGTGATCTGGTTGAGCAGGCAAGACAGTGATCTGGTTGACCAGGCAAGACTGATCTGGTTGACCAGGCAAGACAGTGATCTGGTTGAGCAGGCAAGACAGTGATCTGGTTGACCAGGCAAGACAGTGACCTGGTTGAGCAGGCAAGACAGTGATCTGGTTGAGCAGGCAAGACTGATCTGGTTGACCAGGCAAGACAGTGACCTGGTTGACCAAGAAAGACAGTGACCTGGTTGAGCAGGAAAGACAATGCCCTGGTTGAGCAGGAAAGACAGTGACCTAGTTGACCAGGCAAGACTGACCTGGTTGACCAGGCAAGACAGTGACGTGGTTGACCAGGAAAGACAGTGACCTGGTTGACCAGGAGACAGTGACCTGGTTGACCAGGCAAGACAGTGGCATGGTTGAGCAGGCAAGACAGTGACTTGGTGGAGCAGGCAAGACAGTGACCTGGTTGACCAGGAAAGACTGACCTGGTTGACCAGGCAAGAGAGTGACCTGGTTGAGCAGGCAAGACAGTGACCTGGTTGAGTAGACAAGACAGTGACCTGGTTGACCAGGCAAGAGAGTGACCTGGTTGAGCATGCAAGACAGTGACCTGGTTGACCAGGCAAGACAGTGACCTGGTTGACCAGGCAAGACAGTGACCTGGTTGACCAGGCAAGACAGTGACCTGGTTGACCAGGCAAGACAGTGACCTGGATAACTAGGAAAGACTGGCCTGGTTGAGCATGCAAGACAGTGACCTGGTTGACCTGACCACGGGGGGGGGAGAAACTTATCAAAGGTATATAGATACAAAGGTACAAGAATCCTAAGAAAAAATATTACTAAGATAACCATATTCTTAACTTAAAGTTTTTCAAGAAAGAGAATCCTACAAGAGAGAGAGAGAGAGAGAGAGAGAGAGAGAGAGAGAGAGAGAGAGAGAGAGAGAGAGAAAGGGAGGGGAGGGAGAGTGAGAACTATAGTAAGTTGCAGTGTGTGCGCGCTCCTGCGGAGGGCCTATTGATCCTCCCAGGTGGTGCATGTCTACAGCCAGCTGCTGTGTTCACCTGTGTACTGGATCCTCGCAGGTGGTGCATGTCTGCAACCAGCTCCTGTGTTCTGGATCCTCGCAGGTGGTGCATGTCTGCAACCAGCTGCTGTGTTCTATACCTGTGTTCTGGATCCTAGCAAGTGGTGCATGTCTGCAACCAGCTGCTGTGTTTTATACCTGTGTACTGGATCCTCGCAGGTGGTGCATGTCTGCAACCAGCTGTTGTGTTCTACACCTGTGTACTAGATTCTTCCCCTACACCAGCCTGCTCCTTGCTGCTGCTTGTGTCAGCACAACCACCACAACAACACCCACAGCTGCAGCTGTGGGTGTTGTTGTGTAGAGGAGGAATCCAGTATACAGGTATAGAGCAGATCAGCTGCTGCTTTGTTGCCAAATCCACCAGAACCACCACACTGCTGTCTCATGTACCTTGTTGACACCACAACCCGCTACTTCATTCATGCGTAGCGTACCTGTCATCCCCCGAACCTCCACCATTCCCCCACCACCTCGTCAGCTACCCACCTCCAAGAACCACCTCGTCAACTACCATCCCCAACAACCACCTCGTCAACTACCACAAGAATCACCTCGTCAACTACCACAAGAATCACCTCGTCAACTTGAGATTAAGACACATGTGCAACATCTGGGTATCTTTATTGTAGACGTTTCGCCATCCAGTGGCTTTATCAATACAAATTCTAGGACATAACTTGAAGACGGTAGAACTATGTACAGAAGATGAGGTAATCAGTCCCTCAACCTAGGAGTAGGTGCGAAGAGCACCATAGTCGTGGTGCTCTTCGCACCTACTCCTAGGTTGAGGTAAATAACAAAAAGGCACAATACCGTGACTGGAACGATACACAAATACCCGCACATAAAAGAGAGAAGCTTACGAAACGTCGTCGTAAGCTTCTCTCTTTTATGTGCGGGTATTTGTGTATCCTAGGTTGAGGGACTGATTACCTCATCTTCTGTACATAGTTCTACTGTCTTCAAGTTATGTCCTGGAATTTGTATTGATAAAGCCACTGGATGGCGAAACGTCTACAATAAAGATACCCAGATGTTGCACATGTGTCTTAATCTCATCTTGTCGGTATTATATACCATTCGTACACAACCTCGTCAACTACCACCCCAACAACCACTTCGTCAACTACCGCCCCAACAACCACCTCGTTAACTACCGCCCCAACAACCACCTCGTCAACTACCACTCCCAACAACCATCTCGTCAACTACCACCCCAAGAACCACTTCGTCAGCTACCACCCCAACAACCACCTTGTCAACTACTACCCCAAGAACCATCTCGTCAACTACCAGCCCAAGAGCCACCTCGTCAACTACCATCACCAAGAACCACGTAGTCAACTACCACCCCGAGAACCACCTCCTCAACTACCACCCCCAACAACCACCTCGTTATCTACCACCCCCAACAACCACCTCGTCAGCTACAACCCCAAACTACCGCCCCATCCACCACCCAAGCCATAACCCCAACTATTCCCCAACAACCATCACCAACATCTCCACCCTCACCACCACCGCCCTCACCACCACCGCCCTCACCACCACCGCCCTCACCACCACCGCCCTCACCACCAACGCCCTCACCACCACCACCCTCACCACCACCGCCCTCACCACCACCACCCTCACCACCACCGCCCTCACCACCACCGCCCTCACCACCACCGCCTTCACCACCACCGCCCTCACCACCACCGCCCTCACCACCACCACCCTCACCACCACCGCCCTCACCACCACTGCCCTCACCACCACCGCCCTCACCACCACCACCCTCACCACCACCGCCTTCACCACCACCGCCCTCACCACCACCACCCTCACCACCACCGCCCTCACCACCACTGCCCTCACCACCACCGCCCTCACCACCACCACCCTCACCACCACCGCCCTCACCACCACTGCCCTCACCACCACCGCCCTCACCACCTCCGTCCTCACCACCACCGCCCTCACCACCACCACACTCACCGCCACCACCCTCACCACCACCACAAACAAGAACACCAACACCACCACCATCAACACCAACATCACCACCAACAGCAACATCACTAACACCACCAACATCATCACCACCAGCAGCAACATCACTAACACCACCAACATCATCACCACCAACAGCAACATCACTAACACCACCAACATCATCACCACCAACAGCAACATCACTAACACCACCAACATCATCACCACCAACAGCAACATCACTAACACCACCAACATCATCACCACCAACAGCAACATCACTATCACCACCAACATCATCACCACCAGCAGCAACAGTAATACTACTACCACCACAAACAGCAACACCACCACCAACAACAATAACACCACCACCACCACCACCAACAATAACAACAACAGCACCAAGACCAACAACAACAACAACAGACACCACCATCAGCAACACCACCACCACCAACACCACCACTACCAACAACACCACCAACACCACCATCAACAACAAACACCACCAACACCACCATCAACAACAAACACCACCAACACCACCACCACCACCACCACCACCAACAACAACAACAACAACAACGACGAACGACAACCACCACCACTACTAACAGCAACAACAACCAAAAACAGCAAACACCGCCATCAACACCACCACCACCAACAACAAGAACACCACCAACAACAACAACAACGCCGCCACCAACAAGGACAACACTGTCACCACCAGCAGCGGCGGCGGCAGAACAGCAGCAACAGTAGTAGTGGTGGTAGTAGTAGTAAACACTAACAATAACACCACCCCCACTTTTTAAAAGCCATTGACAGCATGCTGGTGAGCTGTGCCCGAGGCCCAGACTCATGGAGCTCCAGGTACATCAAGAACTGCAAGAAACCCTTCTCACGTGCCTTCAGTATGCTATGGAGAAGTAGCCTGGGTACGGGGGTCATCCCACAGTCAGTAAAAAAAATGGATATAGCCCCACTCCATAAAGTTGGCAATAAATCAATAGCAAAGATTTATAGACCGATAGCGCTAACATCCCACACTATAAAAATCTTCGAAAGAATTCCAAGAAGCAAGATCACTAGCCACCTGTATTCCCATCAGTTGCACAACCCAGAGCAGTATGGGTTTAGTGCAGGTCACTCCTGCCTCTCATAACTGCTGGACCACTATGACATGGCCATGGATGCACTGGGGGACAAACGGTGCAGATGTAGTATACACAGACTTTACCAAAGCCTTCGACAAGTGCGATCATAATGTAATATCACACAAAATGCGTAACAAAAGAATAACGGGAAAAGTAGGTAGATGGATCTTTAACTTTCTCACCAATAGAACACAAAGAGTAATAGTAAACAGAGTCAAGTCAGAAGCGGCTACAGTGAAAAGTTGTTCCACAAGGCACAGTACTCACTCCCATCCTCTTCCTCATCCTCATATTTGACATAGACAGAGATGTGAACCATATCACCGTGTCCTCTTTTGCAGATGATACTAGAATCTGCATGAGTGTCATCCATTGAAGACACTGTAAATCTCCAAGCAGATTTAAACCAAGTTTTCCATTAGGCCATGGAATGCAATATGATGTTCAATGAGGACAAATTTCAGTTACTACGTTTCGGAAAGCTTGAGAAAATAATAGCTAGAACTCAGTATACAACAAACTGAGTATACAAAAAACTAATGTGAAAAACTTGGGAGTTATAATGTCAGAGGATCTCGCCTTCAAGAATCACAACAGTGTCACTATCATATATGCGAGGAGAATGAGAGGATGGATAATTAGAACTTTCAAAACAGGGGATACCATGCCAAACGATAATCTTCTTAAGTCATTTGTTCTGTCTAGGCTGGAATACTGCTGTATACTAACAGCTCCATTCAAGGCAGTTGAAATTGTAGATCTAGAAAATATACAGGCTGAGGAATTGATTACCTCAAACTCCTCGTCTTTCACCGTTCTTCTCTGTATTGGACTGAAGAAGTCGCTGGTTAGCGAAGCGTTTCCTCTATAAAGATTCCCAAATGTTGCACAAGTGTCATTTTTCATCACTTCAAGAAGTCGTAAATAAAGTTTTCTAGTGTGACACTAACAGTAGTGATATTGAACACAGACAAATTTAATTTATTTCGGTTTGGAATAATGGAGACTAAAGACTGAAATGGAATATAAGATAAACTTGAATTAATCAATTCATCAGAGATTTAAAATGAGAATGTTATGGCAGTGTGGACAGTTGGGACCAGGTCCTCAAGCATCTTCCATGTATATAATATCATGCATCTTTCCTCCTCTCCAGCTAGTACATCTTTAGGACTTTGAGGGATTCCCAGTAATTTAAATACTTAATTGACTCTGTGGGCTATAAATGATTTTTTAATCCGTTGCAGCTCTGATAGCACTCCTACCCTGAATGGACCTATCGACACTGAACAGTAAGAGAGGGAACACAAGTGATTTGAAGAATGTCACTATTGGAACTGTTTCCCTTATTTTGAAAGTTCTCATTATCCACCCGTCATTTTCCGAGTCATCGTGACAGTTGACTTGTGTTATTTGAGCAAAGAGTCAGCTAACATTATTACTTCCAGGTTCTTTACATGTTTCTTTCATTTTACTTTGTAATCTTCTTGCGTTTTGTATACAGTATACCTTTTGAATTCTTCATTTTTTTCATATCTAAGCAGTTGGAACTTGTCACCACTGAACGTCATGTGATTTCCAGTACCCCCTGAAACACTTCTTATAGCTTCCTGAAGTTTTTCCTTTCTTCTCCCGGGGTTATATTCATGCTTATTTTGGTATCCGCAGATGACACGAAAATGTTCTTGTGTGTCCCAGATGAGGATAAGAAACCGTAAAGGAGCCAGGACTGTGCCTTAGGATATTGAGCTTTTCATTTTGCTAATGTTAGATTTTGTTCTGTTTACTACCACTCTCTGTGTTCTGTCAAAGTTGAGTATCCATTTTCCTTCTTTGATCATCATATCTGTCGCACTCATTTTGTGTTTAGTCGTCCATGGTTGAATGTGTCAGAGGGCTTTATGAAATCCGTGTACACCACACCTGCATTTTTATTTTCTTCCAGTGCCTCTGTATTTCTATCATAGTGGCTTAGTAGTAGGAAACCTGGTGTGGGACCCAGCCTAAAGGGCATTGGCCCACGAAAGCATCCTTCAGGTATCCTTCGGGTATCATGATCTTTCCACTAAATCCATACTGGTTTGGGTGGTGCAGGGACGGTCATGTTCTTTAAGATTTGTAATTTGGCATCACATCATCCTTTCCAAGATTTATGATGTTAGTGCTACTGGCCTGTAATTCTTAGCTAACGCCATACTGCCTCCTGTATGCGAAGGAATTATGCCTGTACTCTTCCAGGTCATTCCGATTTTACCTTGACCTAATCTCTTTCTCCAAAGGATACTGAGTGCTCATGCTAGTGGTATTTTACACTTCCTTATAAATAAGGAATTCCAAGAGTCCAGTCCAGGTGTTGAATAAGTGACTCACTGTTACAAATAACGTGATATCTAATAAGTGTAGAGATCTCCAGTGAATACTAGAAAGGACTGCCCTTCTAGCATCCAGCCTGTTACTGGGTTTTTGTAGCAAGTAGTCAGTATCCTGGTCCAATTATCCATTAGAAATCAGTAAGATTCAGTAGTGCTTCAGGATTACAACTGGTAGGCTACTAGCTAAAGAAATTAAAATTTAATAAGTTTATTTATAACAAAATTGTCTAGGCGTATATTATCAAAGTAAATTATAGTAATCAATTGAATATAATATAGGATACAAGTTCCTACACTTCTCTCGTGTACAGTAGTATTGTGCTGAAGGCACATATCACATCTTTATGGCTTTTAAGTACCGTCTGGTACATTGTTAGCATTTAATAGCATAATACAAATATATACAAGTAAGTTTGTGTGTAAGTGCTCTAGGTAGTTCGCTGTCTCAAGACTCGACTAGACTTAACCAGTGACTGACTAAAAGTCCTCACATAAACTAACTTCTTGACCAACCTGGCAATCAGAACAGCTTGCTTGAACAATAAAATGACTGATAAGCCGAACAGCAATATAACAAGCAACTGTGACACAGAATCAGGAACAAGGAGATAATATAATGACACTAAGTATGGACCATCTGCAGATCCTCCACAAAAGTCACAAAACTCCCATACCACTGAATCTAAGTTCAGCATAAGAAAATCCCCGACTGTGACAGTACACAGATACCAGTACAAATTAGGTCAGAAGCTACAGCTCAGGACCCAAGTTTCTCAGTGTCTATGTGACACACAACCTCAGTACAATGTCGAAAATCACTAAGTCTAGACTATGTTCTATGAACAGAGTTACACAGAACCAACAACAAGAAAGTGACAGAGATGATCTTCTAACAAAGGCCCACAAGAGAGAGGAGGTGTGGGACCTCTTGCTAGAAGTACGTCCAACCGACAAGAGACTCAGCAGCCCACGCAGACTACTCCAGGCGAGGTGTGATCACCCCCCCGATCACGTGACTCTCTGTGGACTGTTGCTGCCCAGCAACACAGAGAAGCCGGCAGGGAAACGAGCGGAGCGATAGAAAATATTGTCAGCTACTTAACACTCGAACTATAAGCACTGAACAATATATAAATGTAACATCCTACCAAATAATATAACTAAGTCAAATAATAATATAAAGCAATATATATTTACGATTTAGCTATTATCGCAAATATAAGCAATATAAAATTATATGAACAGGTAATATCATTATATACATTGTGACCCATTCAGGGGTTGCAACACTCACGAAATCGTAATGACACTGTTGTAAGCAAACCATACCACGGGTGAGGTTAGAATCCGCAATCAGAGCATCTGAAAACTCTAGACCGACGCGTTACCGTCGGCCTGGAGTTCTAACCCCACCCGTGGTATGGTTTGTTTACAATCGTGTCATTATGATTTCGTGAGTCATGTTGACGGCTTTGAGGGGACTTGAGCTAGAGTTCGTCACGGCCATGCTTGCTGGAGATTCGTGTGCGTATTTTCTATTTCTTTTTTGAGTTCTATAGGAACAGTGCTTATGCCAGTTAAACAGCAGAAGCGCTAATCCTGAATGATGTTAATGCTGCTGGTCTGTAAATTTTAGCCAGACCTGTACTGCCTCTTTTGTGCAGAGGAACTAAGTCTGCACTTTGTTAAGCTTATGGGATTTTATTTATAAACGTTTCCTCCAAAGAATACCGATTGTCCTTGCTGATGGTATTTCACATTTCTTGTAAGTAAATAATTTCATGAATCTGGCCCAGGTGTTGTGTGTGTGGGGGCCCAGGTGTTGTGTGTGCGGGGGCCCAGGTGTTGTGCATGTGGGGGCCCAGGTGTTGTGTGTGCGGGGGCCCAGGTGTTGTGTGTGTGGGGGCCCAGGTGTTGTGTGTGGGGGGGCCCAGGTGTTGTGTGTGTGGGGGCCCAGGTGTTGTGTGTGTGGGGGCCCGCTTTTCCTCTGATTTTGCCAAAGCCTTTGACCTTTGCGACGATGGTGTGATTACGCACAAAAATGCGTGCAAAAGGAGTTACTGGAAAAGTGGACAGATGGGTATTAAAAATCTTAACAGATAGAACTCCGAGTATTAATAGTTAACAGAGTAAAGTTGATGTTGCCACGTAGTTCAATCATTCCTAAGAAAAAATGACCTTCGAAATAATTCACGCTTTACACCCATGCTGTGGGATAGGCGCAGTACACCCATACTATGAGGTTGCTGTACACCCCCATGCTGTGGGATAGGCGCAGTACACCCATACTATGAGGTTGCTGTACACCCCCCATGCTGTGGGATAGGCGCAGTACACCCATACTATGAGGTTGCTGTACACCCATGCTGTGGGATAGGCGCAGTACACCCATACTATGAGGTTGCTGTACACCCCCATGCTGTGGGATAGGCGCAGTACACCCATACTATGAGGTTGCTGTACACCCATGCTATGGGATAGGCGCTGTACACCCATACTATGAGGTTGCTGTACACCCCCATGCTGTGGGATAGGCGCAGTACACCCATACTATGAGGTTGCTGTATACCCATGCTGTGGGATAGGCGCAGTACACCCATACTATGAGGTTGCTGTACACCCATGCTATGGGATAGGCGCTGTACACCCATACTATGAGGTTGCTGTACACCCCCATGCTGTGGGATAGGTGCAGTACACCCATACTATAAGGTTGCTGTACACCCATGCTGTGGGATAGGCGCAGTACACCCATACTATGAGGTTGCTGTACACCCCCATGCTGTGGGATAGGCGCTGTGCACCCATGCTATGGGATAGGCGCTGTACACCCATACTATGTGGTTGCTGTACACCCCATGCTGTCGGATAGGCGCTGTACACCCATAATATGAAGTTGCTGTACACCCCATGCTGTGGGATAGGCGCTGTACACCAATACTGTGAGGTTGCTGTACACCCATACTATGAGGTTATTTGCTGTATGCCAATACTGGGAGGTTGCTGTACACCCGTACTATGAAGTTATTTGCTGTACACCCATACTGTGGGGAGTCACTGTACACCCATACTGTGAAGATAGGCACTGTACACCCATTCTGTGGGAATAGTCGCTGTACACCCATACTGTGAGGATAGTCGCTGTATACACCCACACTGTGAGGATAGTCACTATACACCCATACTGTGGGGATAGTTGTTGTACACCTGTACTGTGAGGTTGCCGTACACCCATGCTGTGGGGTAAGAGCTGTACACCCATATTATGAGGTTGCTGCACACCCATTCTATGAGGTTGCTGTACACCCATGCTATGGGATAGGCGCTGTACACCCATACTGTGAGGATAGTCGCTGTACACCCGTACTGTGAGGATAGTCCCTGTACACCCATACTGTGAGGATAGCCGCTGTACACCCATACTGTGAGGATAGTCGCTGTACACCCATACTGTGAGGATAGTCGCTATACACCCATACTGTGAGGATAGTCGCTATACACCCATACTGTGAGGATAGTCGCTGTACATCCATACAGCGTAGAGAGGAGGAGACAGAAGCAGTGTAGAGAGGAGGAGGAAACAAGCAGTGTAGAGAGGAGGAGGAAACAGAAGCAGTGTAGAGAGGAGGAGGAGACAGAAGCAGTGTAGAGAGGAGGAGGAAACAGAAGCAGTGTAGAGAGGAGGAGAAAGAAAGAGGTAATTGGCCAGCCCTTTGCTCTGACCTGGCCACCACCGATTGGAATGCTCTTCCCCAAGGGGATGTTGACAACCAAGTGAAAGCCTTCACTGGACACATCCTTAATCTACAACAAGAACACATTCCTCACCAGGAATATGTAACGAAGCCTACAGATCAGCCTTGGTTTGGCTTTCGTTGTAGAGAGGCTGCTTCTGCTAAGTACAAAGCATGGCGAAGGTATAAGAGACATCCTACTACCTATAACAGGAACTTGCACAGGCAAGCCTGTAGGCATATGGGTGACGTTCAAAAGTGGGCCATTGCTAAATGGGAGGTGGACACTAAAAGAAAGCTAGCATCAGGTAGGGTAGGCTCCAAAACTTGGTGGTCCCTGGTCAAGGACAGACAAGGTTATCTGCCTGATGAACTCATTCCACCTCTAAATCGACAGGATGGGACCACCTCTACTAGTAGTCAAGAGAAGGCGGACCTCTTTGCTGAACACTTTGCTACCAAATGCAAGTTCCTGATCCAGCAAGGGACCCTCCTTGGCTAGCTGCAAGAACTGTGTCAAAACTGTCAGTGGTGACAGTAAGGCAGGAGGAGGTGCATTTCCTTCTTAAATCGCTTGACCAAGAAAAGGCTGTGGGCCCAGACAAGTTGAGCCCAAGATTGCTGAGAAGATGTGCAGACCAGCTAGCAGCACCTCTAACTCGCATCTTTCAGCACTGCCTCGTACAGTGTAAACGGCCCTCTCTGTGGAAAGAGGCAAATGTAGTCCCTGTTCACAAAAAGAAGAGCAGAACAGAAATCAGCAACTAGACCAGTGTCACTCCTGTCAATCACTGGTAAGATCCTTGAGACAATAATCTCAAGACAAATGACAGAGTTTTTTGACTACCACTCACTACTTTGTGATCGTCAATATGGCTTCAGGAAAGGTTACTCTGCTGCTGATCTGTTCTTAAACCTCTCCACTAAGTGGCACCAGTCACTGGATGAATCCAGAGTCAGCTGTGTGGTAGCACTGGACATAGCTGGCGCTTTCAACCGGGTGCAGCACCAGGGCCTCTTAGCAAAACTTCAAGCACTGGGAATTACAGGCTTTACCTCTTCAAGGGGGGCTCCTTGGCGTGGTGAAGAGGCTCTTGGTCTGAGGAATTAGACCTATCGGTCTCCTTCCTCAGACCGAACCCAATTACCCCCAATCCCCCGTTCCCTATCCCATCCTCCCCTTTTTCCTTTCCTCCTACTCCTCCCCACCCCTCCCTTTTGCCCTTCCTTTTTGGCCTTTGGTTTTTTTTTTTTCCCCACAGGCACGCTAGTTCCTAGGTAGGGGAAAGGGTACCGGGGTCCATCCCATTCAGTTGAGGTTCTTGGCGGTGGCGTAGTTTGCTGTGGAATCTGGATTGCCTGGGGATGTCCTGATCCCTCTCTGGTATCCCGGAGGGTGGCTTTGGGTGTCTCTCAGGCGACGGGTGTATCTCTGGAAGCCACCTTTCGGATTCCGGGGGTGGTGGCCAAAAGAGGTATGCTTTGTGGCGGATTTCCGGGCTGCCCCTCTTTTTGTCCACCGAGGTAGCTGGGCAGATGTGAGGTTGCTATCCCGGATTGCCGGTTTACTGGCATGATGGGTAGGGTATGGCACGGGTTCCATGCTGCATTTTGCGCTACTTGCGGTGCTGAGGTCCTCTTGGGCGCGGAGGGAGATTTCTGGCCCTTTCATTCCTCCTAGGAACTATCCCTCCCTGGTCCCCCCTTTTTTTATTCTTTTTTATTTTATTTTCTTTTCTTCTTTTTTTTTTTCTTAAAAACAAAAAGAAAGAAGTAACCTAACCATGGCAGCCCTAGTCCATGAACCTGCTACCCCCGGGCCCCTTCTTGATACCGCACCCCTTTCTGACCCCGCCTCGTCTTTGGACCACTCTTCGGACACTCCTCATGCCTCTGTACCTCTTGCCAGTGCTGTTTCCTCACCCGCTTCAGGTACTGAGGCCTCGACTGACTCCTTCGATTTATCTGACCTTCGCTCTCCTCTGACTATGCTTCCGGCCTCACCCTCTACGGTGCGGCAATTTTCAAATTACCGACCCGTTCCACGTCAGACCAACTCCGGTCCCACGCCTAAACGCCAACGACAATTACCTGCTGATGATACTTCTCCACCTTCTCGTTCTTCTCAGAAAAGATCGACACGTCCTTCACTACCTTTCCATGCTCAGTTTCAGACTGCACGATGGACTAAATTCTTCACTTTACAACCGACTTCCTCTACTGCCTATCTTTCTGACCACAGTATTGGCAAGGCACTCCTATGCTATGTTGGTAAAGATATTTCTTTTCATGCTCTTAAGAGCGGTATGTGCATCATCACCGTACAGAATGCTACCCAGGCTCATGAGCTTTCTCGTCTTTCCCATATCGATACTGTTCCTGTCACTATTGAAAAACATCATTCCCTCAATTCTTGTAGTGGTACCGTCATTCTGCCCCATACCATAGTTCAATAAAATTTCCAGACATGTGGCAATGACATTCTTGAACAGCTGGAACTCCAAGATCTCCCAATCCTCAAGGTAGACACTTACGTTCTTCCTGCCCGTGGGCAGAGACGATACCCAAGCAATGTGGCTCGTTTAACTTTTGACAGCCGTGAACTCCCATCCTCAGTTTATATAGCAGGACATCGGTTACAAGTTCGATAGGTGATCCCTACACCACAACAGCGTAGAAATTGCTGGCGATTTGGCCATCCAGCGAAATATTGCAGATCTATCGCCGGGTGCCCAGTCTGTGGTGCCGATGACCATTCTAATACATCTTGCAATCGACCTCCTTCTTGCCTTAATTGTCATGAGGCTCACCCTTCGTACTCTCGCCGTTGTCAAGTCTACTTAAACGAGCGGGAAATCCGTTATCTCAAAGAGGCAGAAGGTCTCCCTTATGCCATGGCAGTTTCTCATCTCTGCCTCCAAGGGAGACTACCTCGTGTTTCTTATTCCCGTGTTTCAAAATGTCCCCCCACTTCTGGTTCCCATCTTCTGCACCCACCTCTGTGGTTACCTCTCCCATAGTCACTCCTGTATCTAATTCTTTTGCTGTCCTCGGCTCAGACGTCCCTACTTCAACGCCTCAGTCTGATCTCGCTTCTTCGTGTTCTCTCTCACAAGCCTCAGTAGCGACGAGATCTCGTATGACACCTCCCAATTGTCCCTCTACTTCTCAAAAGTCAAAAAAAGGTCCGTTAACACCTCCTACCCATCTTCCACCTCCTCATTTTACCTTCCCTGTCTCTGTACCTGGTTCTCCCCCTATCACTGGCTCTGTTACAAGTGTAGAGGTTCACCCTCCTCGTACTGTACCTTTCTCCCCTGTTCCCTCCCAAGTTTCTTCCTCTTCTGCCACCTCCCAGGTATCTGCCTTTTCTGTTCCCTTCCATGCTTCTCCAGTTCCCTCCACCCTTTTGCCCCCCCTACCTTGGTAGAGTCCAATACAGTTCCAATCTTTACTCATCCTCCCCCTACCATTTCCAATATTGTCTCGCATACGACGTCTCTGAATTCTGAAACACTTGAAGCAATCTCTGAATATATTGCAGAGACCAAACCATCAATGGACACTGATCCACCCTCCACTCCTCCTCTCTCCTCTGCTCCATCTGCGCAACTCCTTTCATCACAGCGCACCGTTCCTTCACTGCTTGAACGTTTTCCACTGCCTCCGCATGTGGACTTTTCTAACCCCTCTAGTCCGTAGGAACCCTTACCTGTGGATTTCAGGTATCTTTATCATTGCCAATCATAGCCTATTTACAGTGGAATATACGCGGCCTCAGGGGTAATCGGGGTGAGCTTCAGATGTTACTCTCCCAGTTTTCCCCTGTTGGTGTTTGCTTACAGGAACCAAAATTACACTCTGCTGTTATCTCTCCCATCTCAGGCTATAATTTATTGTATTCTTCAGATCCTTTTCCTGATGGGAACTTTAATGAAAGTGCCCTTCTTCTACGCACTGATATTCCGTTCCATCAGCTATTTGTTCATACTTCGCTGCATTACACAGCAGCCCGTATCCACTTGCATAGGTGGTATACGCTCTGTTCTTTATATCTCTCTCCTTCTCGGGCATTATCTATTCCGGATATTGCCTTTCTTGTTTCGTCATTACCGCCACCGATTCTGTTACTTGGTGATTTTAATGCCCACCATTTCCTCTGGGGGGGGTCTCACTTTGATTCCCGTGGCATTCAGTTAGAGGCTTTTCTTGCCACCCACCCCCTCCATGTTTTAAATACAGGTACTCACACCCATTTTGATCCTTGGACTCACTCTCTCTCTTGCATCGATCTCTCAGTCTGCTCTTCCTCCACCGCATTAGACTTCACTTGGTCTGTTCTCCCAGACTTACATGACAGCGATCATTTCCCAATCATTCTTACTTCCCCTTCATATTCACCACCTCTTCGCATCCCATGCTGGCAATTTGATCAGGCAAATTGGAACCTTTACTCACACCTAACTGTTTTTAGAGAGGTTCCTTCTTCGTCCTCCATCGATGAGCTTTTACACCTCTTCTCGTCCTCCGTTTTAACCGCAGCTTCTCATTCTATACCCCAAACTTCGGGCAGGCATTCTCAGAAATGCGTGCCTTGGTGGTCTCCTGCTTGTGCTCGTGCAGTACGTTTGAAACACGCTGCATGGGGCAGGTACCGGTACAATAGAACCACAGAGAGACTTCTTGATTTTAAGCAGAAGCGTGCGATCCCTTGCCATGTCATCCGTGACGCTAAACGCACTTGCTGGCGAGATTATGTCTCCACCATCACCTCTGCTTCCTCTATGAGTGCAGTCTGGAAAAAAGTACGAAAACTGAGTGGTAAATATTCTCCTGACCCGGCTCCTGTTCTGCGGGTTGCCGGTGTTGATATAGCAAACCCACTAGATGTTGCCAATGAAATTGGCAATCATCTGGTCCGTATTTCTCAGGGACTCCATCTATGCCCCTCATTTCTTTCCTCAAAGTCTGCCAGAGAGTTAGCACCCTTGGACTTTTCTTCTCTCAGAGAAGAACAGTATAATTGCCTTTACACTTCAAGAACTGGAGGCAACACTCTCAGCTTGCCGATCATCGGCAGCTGGGCCCAACGACATTCATATTCGTATGCTACAACATTTACATCAGTCAGCCCTTGCAGTCCTATTACGCCTTTACAATCTCATTTGGTCACAAGGAGTTCTTCCACAGCTGTGGAAATCCGCCATTGTTCTCCCTTTCCGCAAACCAGGCACTACGGGACATGAAACCTCCCACTATCGTCCCATTGCTCTTACCAGTGCAGTTTGCAAAGTGATGGAACGCCTAGTAAATAGACGTTTAGTGTGGTATTTAGAGACACACAACAGTCTCTCCACTCGTCAATATGGCTTTCGTAAGGACGTTCTACCATAGACCCCTTACTACGCTTGGATACGTATGTTCGTAATGCCTTTGCGAATAACCACTCAGTTATTGCCATATTTTTTGACCTTGAGAAGGCATATGACACAACTTGGAGATATAATATTTTAGCCCAAGCCCACTCCTTAGGCCTTTGAGGCAGTCTACCATCCTTCCTTAAGAACTTTTTAACTGACAGGCATTTCCGTGTTCGGGTTAATAATGTGCTCTCCCCGGACTTTATCCAAGCTGAAGGTGTCCCCCAGGGATGTGTTCTGAGCACAACACTTTTTCTCCTTGCTATTAATGATTTGGCCTCTAGTCTTTCATCAAATATTTGGTCATCACTCTATGTTGATGAATTCGCTATTGCCTGTGCAGGCGCTCACTGTCACCTCATTATAGTTTCTCTCCAGCATGCAGTCGACCGTGTTTCCAATTGGGCCACCACACGTGGGTTTAAATTTTCCAGCACTAAAACCCACCAAATTTCTTTCACTAGACGCTCTGTCATCTTAGATCATCCTTTGTACCTCTATGGCTCCCGTATCCCTGAACGTGATACAGTCAAGTTTCTGGGCCTCCTCTTTGATCGTAGGTTATCCTGGAAACCTCACATTACCTCTCTGAAGGCAACTTGTCACAGCCGGCTGAACCTTCTTAAAACCCTTGCTCATCTTTCATGGGGAGCTGATCGTTGAACCCTCCTTCGCCTACATTCCACCCTTATTTTATCGAAACTTGATTATGGTGACCAGATCTATTCAGCGGCATCTCCTGCTACTCTCTCTAGCCTTAACCCCATTCATCACCAAGGATTACGTTTGTGCCTTGGTGCTTTTTGCTCTTCCCCTGTCGAGAGCCTCTATGCAGAAGCAAACGTTCCATCCTTATCCGATCGCCATGATGCCCATTGCCTTCGCTACTATGTACGCTCTCATGATCTCCGCAATCCTTCCATTTATAGAATGGTCACTGATATTAGTAGACATTCTTTATTTGTTCACCACCCCTGTTTACTCCGTCCCTTCTCTCTTCGCCTTCATTCGCTCTTGTCTTCTCTTCAATTACCACCTTTCTATGTTCATGTAGCATCTCTTTTCCCTACCCCCCTGGGAAGTTCCAGCTGTTCGAGTCTGTTCTTTCTCCCTTGCTCGAAAGCCCAACTATCTATAGTCGCTTCCCGCTCTCTTTTTCTTGACCACTTTGACTCTCATTCTCATGCCATTGCTGTGTACACAGATGGCTCTAAGTCTTCTGACGGCGTAGGATTCACAGCAGTGTTTCCGGACAGCGTCGTTCGAGGGCATTTACTATCTTCGGCTAGTATTTTTACTGCTGAATTGTATGCCATCCTTGCAGCACTTATCCGTATTGCATCTATGCCTGTGTCATCATTTGTGGTTGTCTCAGACTCCCTTAGTGCTTTAAAGTCTATACAGAAATTTGATACACCTCACCCCTTAGTCCTCAGTATCCAACTTTGGCGACGCCGCATCTTTACCAAGCATAAAGATATTGATTTTTGTTGAGTCCCTGGTCATGTTGACGTACAGGGCAATGAACAGGCAGACAATGCTGCGCGGTCAGCAGTACATGACCTACCAGTTTCATATAGAGGTATTCCATTTACGGACTATTTTGCTGCAATATCTTCCCACCTTCACACCCGTTGGCAACACCGTTGGTCTACTATGCTCTGCAACAAACTTCAATCTATTAAACCAAGTAGTATAGGTTACTGGCCGTCTTCTTATCACCAGTGTCGAGGTTGGGAGACTACTCTCTCCCGTCTTCGCATTGGCCATACTCGTCTTACTCATGGATATCTCATGGAGAGGCGCCCTGCTCCTCTCTGTGAGAATTGCCAAGCTCCATTATCAGTCAGCCACATTCTGTTGGACTGCCCACTTTATCAACGAGCACGCAGAATTTACCTCCGTCGTCGTCTTCGCTCCGCTGCTCTCTCTTTACCTTCCCTTCTCGCTGATGGACCCACCATTCATCCGGACTCTCTCATTGACTTTTTGACAACAACTGACTGACTTCACAAATTCTGATACCTTCAGCCCTTTCTACTTCAATCTCTTGCTACCCTCTACCCCCGTACTATCCCCTGCCCCGCTGTTTTCTGTAACCTACTGATCATCCCTCCTCCCTTCTGCCATCCAATATCCTCGCTTCCTTCCCTACCCTGCAGCACTGTATAGCCCTTGTGGCTTAGCGCTTCTTTTTTATTATAATAATAATAATACAGGCTCTATGCTGTCTCCTCAGTGATTACCTTCATGGTAGATCTCTAAGTGTAGTTCTCAATGGAACGGAATCAGCAAGACATCCTATTGGGGCAAGTGTTCCACAAGGAAGCGTGTTGGGACCATTGTTATGGAATGTCTACTTGAACGACCTCCTTCATCTCATCCCAGAATCACATGCATATGCAGACGACTGTACACAGACATTCACTTATCCAAGAGAAGAAATGCCAGCTGCTCTAAGCTACATCAATCACCAGCTAAGAGCTATATCAGCTTGGGGAAATAGAATGCAAGTAACATTTGCACCTGAGAAAATGCAAATGATCATCTCTAGGCACCATGATGGTAATGCTGGTGCAGTAGTCAGGATGAATGGGAGGGTGTTGGCACCTGGAGAAGAAGTTGATATCCTTGGGGTGAAATTTGACTCCAAACTAACCATGAAGAACCATGTTGTAAATCTTGCCAACAAGGAAGCCAGGAAGCTTACAGCACTTCGCTGTATCTCGCATCTGCTTGACAGTAGGGGTTGCAAGATTCTGTATGAGGCACAAGTATGCTCACACCTTGAGTATGCTCCACTTTCTTGGTTTGCCTGCCCCCCCCCCCTCTCATCTGCGACTGCTTGACAGAGTAGAGAACAGAGCAAGACGTCTCATCTCTTGCCTGGACCCATCCTGGATAGATCTGTCATTTCAGCAGAGCCTTCAACATAGGAGGGATGTGGGTGGCCTTACTGTTATGTACAAGGCCAATATTGTCAAAGTACCACACTTGGATCCACTTCGAGGGCAGCGTGAAACAAGCTTTCATACCACAAGATGGGCAGAAAGCAGCAACTTCACTCTGGCTGTACCCTTCTCTAGAACATCACTCCATCTGAGATCATATATACCCAGGATGACTCGAGTATGGAACACATTTGTACAGCATAATGATGTCGACGAGATAAAGTCAGTTGATCAAATGAAAATGCTGGTCCACAGATGGCTCCAACTTCATCCTGTTCCCTACTTGTATGTCTCATAACAATAAAAATGCTTTCAAATAAGCTGATGTAGGTAACAGCTCTTAGCTTGCCAATAAAGTTAGGAATCCTTAGCCTGTAAATAGCTTGTCAATAAAGCTAGGGATCCTTAACCTTGTCAAACCCTGTCTGTGACCCATCAGTAACACACTTGAGGAATGCATCGAGTTCCCTCGACACATTCCTCAGAACGGTGGACTTCCAGAGGAGTCTAACGCAATGTTTGCAGCCTTCACAGAGTCTCACACAAAAGATCACTTTGACAATGAAATATGGATAAGTGGTTACATCCTTTTTAGATGCGACAGAAAGAGCAGGCAACAAGGGGCGGTTGGCCTGTATGTCAAAGAGTCCCTCATCTACATGGACTTGCTGAACACCACAAATGAGGTAGTTGAAGTTATATCAATAAAGATCGAGAACCAAAACCTAGTCATTGTGGTTGTATATAAGCCACCAGATGCAACCTCCCAACAGTTCAAGGAACAGCTACTGAAAATTGATTACTGGAAAGCCTTCCAGCTCCATCCCTAAACATGTTACTGCTTGGTGATTTCAACCTAAGACATACAAAATGGAAGAATGTAGCAAATAATGTTATAGCTGACACAATCCCTGGAGGTAGCGCAAATGAAAGGTCACACACGCATGAACTACTAAGTCTCTGCGAAAAACACACCTTAAGCCAGCAGATAGTGGAGCCAACAAGACTAGAAAACACACTTGACCTTATCTTCACAAATAATGAGGACCTGATAAGAGACATAAGAATATCAAAAACAACTAATTCTGATCACAACCTAATCGAAGTCCAGACGTACATGCTTGGGGGTCCTGATCAGCAGAATGCATGTATCTGTGAAGGTGTCTTCACAAAATACAACTTCAACAACAAGAACCTCAACTGGGACCAGGTAAACCATGTCCTAAATGAAACATGTTGGGAAGATATCTTAAATGACATGGATCCAAACCAGTGCCTTGAAAGGATCAACTTCCTGGCAACTGAAGCATGTTCTAGGCATATTTCCCTAAGAAAGAAGAAGAGCAGGAGTAAACTGGAGAGAGAAAGATGCTCCCTCTACAGAAGACGACGAAGAGTCACTGAGCTCCTCAGGACTGCTAGAATATCTGATACACGAAAGGAGGTGCTGACCAGGAAAGTGGAAACTATCGAACTTAAGTTAAATGACTCTTACAGGAACCAGGAGAGACAGGAGGAGCTTAAGGCTATCAGTGAAATTGAAAGAAATTCGAAATATTTCTTTTCATATGCCAAAAACAAGGCGAATACCACATCTAGTATCGGGCCCTTACTCAGACAGGATGGGACTTACACAGATGTTAACAAGGAAATGAGTGAAATACTGAAACCCCATTACGACTCTGTGTTTAGTGAACCACTAATCAGTCTGAGGATCGACGAACCAAATGATTTCTTCATGAATGAACCTCATAACTCCATAAATGTATGCCAGATTTCCGACATTACCCTAACTCCGATAGACTTCGAAAAAGGCATTGACAACATGCCCATGTACTCAGCCCTGGGCCCAGACTCGTGGAACTCTGTATTCATTAAGAACTGCAAGAAACCAATCTCGCGTGCCCTAAGTATGCTATGGAGGAGGAGCTTGGACATGGGTGAAATTCCACAGTCACTTAAAACAACGGATGTAGCCACACCACAAATGTGGCAGCAAAGCATTAGCTAAGAACTATAGACCAATAGCTCTGACGTCCCACATCATAAAAATCTTTGAAAGAGTGCTTAGAAGCAGGATTGCAAATCACCTGGATTCCCAAAATCTGCACAATCCAGGGCAACATGGGTTCAGGGCAGGTCGCTCCTGCCTCTCACAACTACTGGATCACTATGATAAGGCCTTGGATGCACTGGAAGAAAATCAGAATGCAGATGTAATATACACAGACTTTGTAAAAGCGTTTGACAAATGCGATCATGGCATAATAGCACACAAAATACGTGCTAAAGGAATAACTGGGAAAGTGGGGAGATGGATCTTCAACTTCCTAACAAATCGAACACAAAGAGTAGTGGTCAACAGAGTTAAATCGGAGGCTGCCATAGTAAAGAGCTCTGTTCCACAAGGCACAGTACTCTCTCCCATCTTATTCCTCATCCTCATATCAGACATAGAGATATACACTACAGCACCGTATCATCCTTTGCGGATGATACTAGGATCTGCATGAGGCTGTCATCTGCTGAGGATGCGGTTAATCTCCAAGAAGATATAAACAAAGTTTTCTAGTGGGCAACGGAAAACAATATGATGTTCAATGAGGACAAATTCCAGCTACTACGTTATGGAAAACTGGAGGAGATAATAACTAGAACAGAGCATACTACTGACTCCGGCCATACAATAGAGCGGGAAAATAATGTAAGGGACCTGGGAGTATTAATGTCTGAGGACCTCACTTTCAAGGATCACAACAGTGCCACGATTACAAGTGCAAAGAAAATGATAGGATGGATAATGAGAACGTTCAAAACGAGAGATGCCAAGCCAATGATGATCCTTTTCAAATCACTTGTTCTCTCTAGGCTGGAATACTGCTGTACATTAACATCACCATTCAAAGCAGGTGAAACTGCAGATCTAGAGAGTGTACAGAGATCCTTTACTGCACGTATAAGTTCTGTCAAGCACCTTAACTACTGGGAACGCTTGGAAGCACTTGACTTCAACTCGTTGGAACGCAGAAGAGAGAGAGATATCATAATCTACACTTGGAAAATCCTGGAAGGAATGGTCCCGAATCTGCACACAGAAATCACTCCCTACGAAAGTAAAAGACTTGCCAGGCGATGCAAAATACCACCAGTTAAAACTAGGGGCGCCATTGGTACACTAAGAGAAAACACCATAAGTGTCCGGGGCCCAAGACTGTTCAACAGCCTCCCATCAAGCATTAGGGGAATTGCCAATAAACCCCTGGCTGCCTTCAAGAGAGAGCTGGACAGATACTTAAAGTCAGTGCTGGATCAGCCGGGCTGTGGCTCGTACGTTGGACTGCGTGCGGCCATCAGTAACAGCCTAGTTGATCAGGCCCTGATCCACCGGGAGGCCTGGTCATGGACCGGGCCGCGGGGGCGTTGATCCCCGGAATAACCTCCAGGTAACCTCCAGTTCCTCATGCCCCAAACTGCTCTCACACGTCGAAATAATGCAATAAAATCAAGTTTTAGCACATTTTTTCTTGGAATTATAAAATTTTACATATTTAAAAAAAATTTTTGCAAAGAACATTAAAATCTGAGCATTTACTCTACTAGCACAGAGACACTTCTCTGCTACGCGAAGTGCGGCAGCAGGTGCCACGACACTTGCTCATACGTCTCTGCTGCATGAAGAGAGGCAGCACGTGCCACGACACTTGCTCATACGTCCCTGCTACGTGAAGTGAGGCAGCAGGTGCCACGACACTTTCTCATACGTCTCTGCTACGTAAAGTGAGGCAGCAGGTGCCACGACACTTTCTCATACGTCTCTGCTACGTGAAGTGAGGCAGCAGGTGCCACGACACTTGCTCATACGTCTCTGCTACGCGAAGAGAGGCAGCACGTGCCACGACACTTGCTCATACGTCTCTGCTACGTGAAGTGAGGCAGCAGGTGCCACGACACTTGCTCATACGTCTCTGCTACGTGAAGTGAGGCAGCAGGTGCCACGACACTTGCTCATACGTCTCTGCTACGTGAAGTGCGGCAGCAGGTGCCACGACACTTGCTCATACGTCTCTGCTACGTGAAGAGAGGCAGCAGGTGCCACGACACTTGCTCATACGTCTCTGCTACGTGAAGTGCGGCAGCAGGTGCCACGACACTTGCTCATACGTCTCTGCTACGTGAAGTGAGGCAGCAGGTGCCACGACACTTGCTCATACGTCTCTGATACGTGAAGTGAGGCAGCAGGTGCCACGACACTTGCTCATACGTCTGTGCTGCGTGAAGTGAGGCAGCAGGTGCCACGACACTTGCTCATACGTCTCTGCTGCGTGAAGCGAGGCAGCAGGTGCCACGACACTTGCTCATACGTCTGTGCTGCGTGAAGCGAGGCAGCAGGTGCCACGACACTTGCTCATACGTCTCTGCTACGTGAAGTGAGGCAGCAGGTGGCACGACACTTGCTCATACGTCTCTGCTACGTGAAGTGAGGCAGCAGGTGCCACGACACTTGCTCATACGTCTGTGCTGCGTGAAGTGAGGCAGCAGGTGCCACGACACTTGCTCATACGTCTCTGCTGCGTGAAGTGAGGCAGCAGGTGCCACGACACTTGCTCATACGTCTCTGCTACGTGAAGAGAGGCAGCAGGTGCCACGACACTTGCTCATACGTCTCTGCTACGTGAAGAGAGGCAGCACGTGCCACGACACTTGCTCATACGTCTGTGCTGCGTGAAGAGAGGCAGCAGGTGCCACGACACTTGCTCATACGTCTCTGCTACGTGAAGAGAGGCAGCAGGTGCCACGACACTTGCTCATACGTCTCTGCTGCGTGAAGTGAGGCAGTAGGTGCCACGACACTTGCTCATACGTCTCTGCTACGTGAAGTGAGGCAGCAGGTGCCACGACGCTTGCTCATACGTCTCTGCTACGTGAAGAGAGGCAGCAGGTGCCACGACACTTGCTCATACGTCTGTGCTGCGTGAAGTGCGGCAGCAGGTGCCACGACACTTGCTCATACGTCTCTGCTGCGTGAAGTGAGGCAGCAGGTGCCACGACACTTGCTCATACGTCTCTGCTGCGTGAAGTGAGGCAGCAGGTGCCACGACACTTTCTCATACGTCTCTGCTGCGTGAAGTGAGGCAGCAGGTGCCACGACACTTGCTCATACGTCTCTGCTGCGTGAAGTGAGGCAGCAGGTGCCACGACACTTGCTCATACGTCTCTGCTGCGTGAAGTGAGGCAGCAGGTGCCACGACACTTGCTCATACGTCTCTGCTGCGTGAAGTGAGGCAGCAGGTGCCACGACACTCGCTCATACGTCTCTGCTACGTGAAGTGAGGCAGCAGGCGCCACGACACTTGCTCATACGTCTCTGCTACGTGAAGAGAGGCAGCAGGTGCCACGACACTTGCTCATACGTCTGTGCTGCGTGAAGTGCGGCAGCAGGTGCCACGACACTTGCTCATACGTCTCTGCTACGTAAAGTGAGGCAGCAGGTGCCACGACACTTGCTCATACGTCTCCGCTACGTGAAGAGAGGCAGCAGGTGCCACGACACTTGCTCATACGTCTCTGCTACGTGAAGTGAGGCAGCAGGTGCCACGACACTTGCTCATACGTCTCTGCTACGTGAAGAGAGGCAACAGGTGCCACGACACTTGCCTATGCGTCTATTTTACGTGAAGAGAGGCAGCAGGTGCCACGACATTTGCCTATGCGTCTCTGCTACGTGAAGAGAGGCAGCAGGTGCCATGACACTTGCTCATACGTCTCTGCTACGTGAAGAGAGGCAGCAGGTGCCATGACACTTGCTCATACGTCTCTGCTACGTGAAGAGAGGCAGCAGGTGCCATGACACTTGCTCATACGTCTCTGCTACGTGAAGAGAGGCAGCAGGTGCCACGACACTTGCTCATACGTCTCTGCTACGTGAAGAGAGGCAGCAGGTGCCACGACACTTGCTCATACATCTCTGCTACGTGAAGAGAGGCAGCAGGTGCCATGACACTTGCTCATACGTCTCTGCTACGTGAAGTGAGGCAGCAGGTGCCACGACACTTGCTCATACGTCTCTGCTACGTGAAGAGAGGCAGCAGGTGCCACGACATTTGCCTATGCGTCTCTGCTACGTGAAGAGAGGCAGCAGGTGCCATGACACTTGCTCATACGTCTCTGCTACGTGAAGAGAGGCAGCAGGTGCCATGACACTTGCCTATGCGTCTCTGCTACGTGAAGAGAGGGAGCAGGTGCCACGACACTTGCTCATACGTCTCTGCTACTTGAAGAGAGGCAGCAGGTGCCATGACACTTGCTCATACGTCTCTGCTACGTGAAGAGAGGCAGCAGGTGCCACGACACTTGCTCATACGTCTCTGCTACGTGAAGAGAGGCAGCAGGTGCCACGACACTTGCCTATGCGTCTCTGCTACGTGAAGAAAGGCAGCAGGTGCCACGAGACTTGCTCATACGTCTCTGCTACGTGAAGAGAGGCGCCAGGTGCCACGACACTTGCCTATGCGTCTCTGCTACGTGAAGAGAGGCAGCAGGTGCCACGACACTTGCCTATGCGTCTCTGCTACGTGAAGAGAGGCAGCAGGTGCCACGACACTTGCTCATACGTCTCTGCTACTTGAAGAGATGCAGCAGGTGCCATGACACTTGCTCATACGTCTCTGCTACGTGAAGTGAGGCAGCAGGTGCCACGACACTTGCTCATACGTCTCTGCTACGTGAAGAGAGGCAGCAGGTGCCACGACACTTGTCTATGCGTCTCTGCTACGTGAAGAGAGGCAGCAGGTGCCACGAGACTTGCCTATGCGTCTCTGTTACGTGAAGTGAGGCAGCAGGTGCCACGACACTTGCTCATACGTCTCTGCTACGTGAAGAGAGGCAGCAGGTGCCACGAGACTTGCCTATGCGTCTCTGCTACGTGAAGAGAGGCAGCAGGTGCCATGACACTTGCCTATGCGTCTCTGCTACGTGAAGAGAGGCAGCAGGTGCCACGACACTTGCTCATACGTCTCTGCTACTTGAAGAGATGCAGCAGGTGCCATGACACTTGCTCATACGTCTCTGCTACGTGAAGTGAGGCAGCAGGTGCCACGATACTTGCTCATACGTCTCTGCTACGTGAAGAGAGGCAGCATGTGCCACGACACTTGCCTATGCGTCTCTGCTACGTGAAGAGAGGCAGCAGGTGCCACGAGACTTGCCTATGCGTCTCTGTTACGTGAAGTGAGGCAGCAGGTGCCACGACACTTGCTCATACGTCTCTGCTACGTGAAGAGAGGCAGCAGGTGCCACGACACTTGCCTATGCGTCTCTGCTACGTGAAGAAAGGCAGCAGGTGCCACGAGACTTGCCTATGCGTCTCGGCTACGTGAAGAGAGGCAGCAGGTGCTACGAGACTTGCCTATGCGTCTCTGGTACGTGAAGTGAGGCAGCAGGTGCCACGACACTTGCTCATACGTCTCTGCTACGTGAAGTGAGGCAGCAGGTGCCACGACACTTGCTCATACGTCTCTGCTACGTGAAGTGAAGCAGCACGTGCCACGACACTTGCTCATACGTCTCTGCTACGTGAAGAGAGGCAGCAGGTGCAACGACACTTGCTCATACGTCTCTGCTACGTGAAGAGAGGCAGCAGGTGCCACGACACTTGCTCATACGTCTGTGCTGCGTGAAGAGAGGCAGCAGGTGCCACGACACTTGCTCATACGTCTGTGCTACGTGAAGAGAGGCAGCAGGTGCCACGACACTTGCTCATACGTCTGTGCTGCGTGAAGTGAGGCAGCAGGTGCCACGACACTTGCTCATACGTCTGTGCTACGTGAAGAGAGGCAGCAGGTGCCACGACACTTGCTCATACGTCTCTGCTGCGTGAAGTGAGGCAGCAAGTGCCACGACACTTGCCTATGCGTCTCACGTAGTTTGGCTACCTGGTTACCTGGAGGTTATTCCGGGGTTCAACGCCCCCGCGGCCCGGTCCATGAACAGGCCTCCCGATGGATCAGGGCCTTATCAACTAGGCTGTTTCGCCTAAGAAAAAAAAATAACTTGTTTTATAATAGTAAATAAAAGAGCGTGGTGAGGCATCAGTGGGAAGAAGAGTTGTAATGTAACTGGTTTACAGAATCGAGAAGTTGAAGAATAAGACACTTATGCAACATTTGGGAATCTTTATTGTGCAGAATGTTTCGCCAGCCAGAGGCTTCTTCAGTCCATTACAGAGAAGAACGGTGAAAGATGAGGAAGAGTAATCAGTCCCTGAGCCTGGAGTCGATGTGTTCAGTCCGTCAGTCTTGATAAAAGTGGCTTATGTAAGCCACTTCTCTGCGCATTTGCTCTACTTTTATCATTGATTTACTGAATACGTGGCTTCCAGGCTCAGGGACTGATTGCCTCAAATTCCTCCTCACTACCCACCATTCTTTTCTGCATTGGACTGAAGAAGCCACCAACGGACTAAACATCTTGCAAAATAATGATTGGCAAAACTTGAACAAGGGAAGAAGAAGAAGAAGAGAGGTATTAATACATAACACTGGAAGCTGTGAGCTCATTCACAACCCTCTTTAATAAACACATATAATAGCACTCATAACAAAAATACTGCTGTACAATATTTATACCTCACATAAAACAACACTCACACTCGATAATATAACAAGAGACTTTCGCAAATAGTGTGCTGAAAATAGTGTGCTGAAAATATCTAGCCTAGACAGGACTCGCAGCAATGGTTTTAAGTTGGAAAAATTCAGATTCAGGAAGGATATAGGAAAGTACTGGTTTGGTAATAGAGTTGTGGATGAGTGGAACAAACTCCCAAGTACCGTTATAGAGGCCAGAACGTTGTGTAGCTTTAAAAATAGGTTGGATAAATACATGAGTAGATGTGGGTGGGTGTGAGTTAGACCTGATAGCTTGTGCTACCAGGTCGGTTGCCGTGTTCCTCCCTTAAGTCAATGTGACCTGACCTGACTAGGTTGGGTGCATTGGCTTAAGCCGGTAGGAGACTTGGACCTGCCTCGCATGGGCCAGTAGGCCTTCTGCAGTGTTCCTTCGTTCTTATGTTCTTAAAAAACATTTGGCAATCTTTATTGAAGAAACATATCGCCATTATATCACTGAGAAAATGCAAATAAAAGGAGACACGAACACATCCATACTATCATACACTAGCACAAGTAAAAACTATTATGTTCGTCAAGACCGTTCTCACATATTATACTGTCACACGGGGAAGTGGTGGTGGTGTAGCCTGCCTGGCAGATGCTAAGATATCACCCATTAACACACACTCACTCTCTCTCTCTCTCTCTCTCTCTCTCTCTCTCTCTCTCTCTCTCTCTCTCTCTCTCTCTCTCTCTCTCTCTCTCTCTCTCTCTTTACACAGGGTTTGACAAGGTTAAGGATCCCTAGCTTTATTGACAAGCTGTTTACAGGTTAAGGATTCCTAACTTTATTGGCAAGCTAAGAGCTGTTACCTACATCAGCTCATTTGAAAGCATTTTTATTGTTATGAGACATACAAGTAGGGAACAGGATGAAGTTGGAGCCATCTGTTGGCCAGCATTTTCATGTGATCAACTGACTTTATCTCGTTGACATCATTATGCTGTACGAATGTGTTCCATACTCGAGTCATCCTGGGTGTATATGATCTCAGATGGAGTGATGTTCTGGAGAAGGATACAGCCAGAGTGAAGTTGCTGCTTTCTGCCCGTCTTGTGGCATAAAAGCTTGTTTCACGCTGTCCTCGAAGTGGATCCAAATGTGGTACTTTGACAATATTGGCCTTGTACATAACAGTAAGGCCACCCACATCCCTCCTGTGTTGAAGGCTCTGCTGAAATGATAGATCTATCCAGGATGGGTCCAGGCGAAAGATGAGACGTCTTGCTCTGTTCTCTACTCTGTCAAGCAGTCGCAGATGAGAGGGGGTTGGGGGCAGGCAAACCAAGAAAGTGGAGCATACTCAAGGTGTGAGCTTACTTGTGCCTCATACAGAATCTTGCAACCCCTACTGTCAAACAGATGCGAGATACGGCGAAGTGCTATAAGCTGCCTGGCTTCCTTGTTTGCAAGATTTACAACATGGTTCTTCATGGTTAGTTTGGAGTCAAATTTCACCCCAAGGATATCAATTTCTTCTCCAGGTGCGAACACCTTCCCATTCATCCTTACTACTGCACCAGCATTACCATCATGGTGCCTAGAGACGATCATTTGCGTTTTCTCAGGTGCAAATGTTACTTGCCATCTATTTCCCCAAGCTGATATAGCTCTCAGCTGGTGATTGATGTAGCTTAGAGCAGTTGGTATTTCTTCTCTTGGATAAGTGAATGTCAGTGTACAGTCGTCTGTATATACATGTGATTCTGGGATGAGATAAAGAAGGTCGCTGAAGTAGACATTCCATGACAATGGTCCCAGCACGCTTCCTTGTGGAACACTTGCCCCAATAGGGTGTCTTGCTGATTCCGTTCCATTGAGAACTACACTTAGAGATCTACCATGAAGGTAATCACTGAGGAAACATAACGTAGAGCCTGCAATTCCCAGTGCTTGAAGTTTTGCTAAGAGGCCCTGGTGCCACACCCGGCCGAAACCGCCAGCAATGTCCAGTGCTACGACACAGCTGACTTTGGATTCATCCAGTGACTGGTGCCACTTAGTGGAGAGGTTTAACAACAGATCAGCAGCAGAGTAACCTTTCCTGAAGCCATATTGACGATCACAAAGTAGTGAGTGGTAGTCAAAAAACTCTGTCATTTGTCTTGAGATTATTGTCTCAAGGATCTTACCAGTGATTGACAGGAGTGACACTGGTCTGTAGCTGCTGATTTCTGCTCTGCTCTTCTTTTTGTGAACAGGGACTACATTTGCCTCTTTCCATAGAGAGGGCCATTTACACTGTACTAGGCAGTGCTGAAAGATGCGAGTTAGAGGTGCTGCTAGCTGGTCTGCACATCTTCTCAGCAATCTTGGGCTCAACTTGTCTGGGCCCGCAGCGTTTTCTTGGTCAAGCGATTTAAGAAGCAAATGCACCTCCTCCTGCCTTATTGTCACCACTGACAGTTTTGACAGTTCTTGCAGCTAGCCAAGGAGGGTCCCTTGCTGGATCAGGAACTTGCATTTTGGTAGCAAAGTGTTCAGCAAAGAGGTCCGCCTTCTCTTGACTACTAGTAGAGGTGGTCCCATCCTGTCGATATAGAGGTGGAATGAGTTCATCAGGCAGATAACCTTGTCTGTCCTTGACCAGGGACCACCAGGTTTTGGAGCCTACCCTACCTGATGCTAGCTTTCTTTTAGTGTCCACCTCCCATTTAGCAGTGGCCCACTTTTGAACGTCACCCATATGCCTACAGGCTTGCCTTTGCAAGTTCCTGTTATAGGTGGTAGGATGTCTCTTATACCTTCGCCATGCTTTGTACTTAGCAGTAGCAGCCTCTCTACAACGAAAGCCAAACCAAGGATGATCTGTAGGCTTCGTTACATATTCCCGGTGAGGAATGTGTTCTTGTTGTAGATTAAGGATGTGTCCAGTGAAGGCTTTCACTTGGTTGTCAACATCCCCTTGGAGAAGAGCATTCCAATCGGTGGTGGCGAGGTCAGAGCAAAGGGCTGGCCTATTACTCTCTCTCTCTCTTTTTTTTTTTTTTTTACACAGGGTTTGACAAGGTTAAGGATCCCTAGCTTTATTGACAGCTATATTACAGGTTAAGGATTCCTAACTTTATTGGCAAGCTAAGAGCTGTTACCTACATCAGCTCATTTGAAAGCATTTTTATTGTTGTGAGACATACAAGTACGGGACAGGATGAAGCTGGAGCCATCTGTGGGCCAGCATTTTCATTTGATCAACTGACTTTATGTCGTTGACATCATTATGCTGTACGAATGTGTTCCATACTCGAGTCATCCTGGGTATGTATGATCTCAGATGGAGTGATGGTTCTGGAGAAGGGTACAGCCAAGTGAAGTTGCTGCTTTCTGCCCGTCTTGTGGCATAAAAGCTTGTTTCACGCTGTCCTCGAAGTGGATCCAAGTGTGGTATTTTGACAATATTGGCCTTGTACATAACAGTAAGGCCACCCACATCCCTCCTATGTTGAAGGCTCTGCTGAAATGACAGATCTATCCAGGATGGGTCCAGGCGAGAGATGAGACGTCTTGCTCTGTTCTCTACTCTGTCAAGCAGTCGCAGATGAGAGGGGGGGCAGGCAAACCAAGAAACTGGAGCATATTCAAGGTGTGAACGTACTTGTGCCTCGTACAGGATCTTGCAACCCCTACTCTCTCTCTCTCTCTCTCTCTCTCTCTCTCTCTCTCTCTCACTGGTATAGTGTACATGGGAGAAGGTACGTGCTCTCTCTCAAGCCTCTCACGCATTCCACTAATATTAGCGACAAGTCCGTTACACAACACGCGCGGGGCAGCGTAATGCTGGTAGTAGAGAAGACACCCTCCCGCTAACCTCCCTCCCCCCCCCCCCCTCTCTCTCTCTCTCTCTCTCTCTCTCTCTCTCTCTCTCTCTCTCTCTCTCTCTCTTTTTTTTTTTTACACAGGGTTTGACAAGGTTAAGGATCCCTAGCTTTATTGACAAGCTATTTACAGGTTAAGGATTCCTAACTTTATTGGCAAGCTAAGAGCTGTTACCTACATCAGCTCATTTGAAAGTATTTTTATTGTTATGAGACATACAAGTAGGGAACAGGATGAAGTTGGAGCCATCTGTTGGCCAGCATTTTCATGTGATCAACTGACTTTATCTCGTTGACATCATTATGCTGTACGAATGTGTTCCATACTCGAGTCATCCTGGGTATATATGATCTCAGATGGAGTGAAGTTCTTGAGAAGGGTACAGCCAGAGTGAAGTTGCTGCTTTCCGCCCATCTTGTGGCGTGAAAGCTTGTTTCACGCTGTCCTCGAAGTGGATCCAAGTGTGGTACTTTGACAAAATTGGCCTTGTACATAACAGTAAGGCCACCCACATCCCTCCTATGTTGAAGGCTCTGCTGAAATGATAGATCTATCCAGGATGGGTCCAGGCGAAAGATGAGACGTCTTGCTCTGTTCTCTACTCTGTCAAGCAGTCGCAGATGAGAGGGGGGGGGGGGCAGGCAAACCAAGAAAGTGGAGCATACTCAAGGTGTGAGCGTACTCTCTCTCTCTCTCTCTCTCTCTCTCTCTCTCTCTCTCTCTCACACACACACACACACACACACAGACACACACACACACACACACAACACACACACACACACACACACACACACACACACACACACACACACACACACACACACACACACACACACACCTCGCTCACACCTCTCACTCCACACCTCTCTCTCACACCTATCACTCACACCTCTCTCTCACACCTCTCTCTCACACCTCTCTCTCACACCTCTCTCTCACACCTCTCTCTCACACCTCTCTCTCACACCTCTCTCTCACTTCTCTCTCACTTATCTCACTTCTCTCACTTTTCTCTCACTTTCTCTCACACACGCACAGAGTCGTGTATAAATCAGTGTATATTACCCCCAACCTGGTTACTGAGGTCATCAAGTAGGAGTCATGGTCTGGGACCTGGCCGTGTGGACGGTGACTCCAGATACCATCTTCAGGTAACTGCTGGTAGTAGGTTGAATAGTATTGAAGTATGAAATTTAGCAGTGTTATTGTACCCATGGTACCCTTTTCACTGGGTATGATTACGCTTCTTACCATATCTCTCACTCCAGTAAACTGACGTGGTAGTGTGTATATACAGTGTGTATATCTCTCTCTTGTTTATTCTAGAGAGTACATTGCCAGCTCTGTGAGTGCAGTAAATGATCTCAGTATCTTTTCCAGCTCTGATCCGTCTCTTCTGCCTTGAACGGAGTCATCAGCACCCAAGAATAATCAAGATGACAGAGCACAAAGAATTTGAATGGTGTCACCATTGACATTATTCTTTTCTTTTGGAAGTTCTCATTCTCATCCTATCATTTTCTGATCTTCAGAGCATTTTTCGCATTTTCCTTGTTGTTTCTTATTAATAGGTAATCTGACATGTTTTCGTTCTTGTGTTTTGGCTTGACAAAGCTCCTGGAGAGCGAAACGTTGCCACAATAAAATGTCTCATTAGTTGCACCTGTGTCCATTTACCTAACACACCTTAGGAGGTTTTCATTCTTTCCATATACGAGCAGTAGGAATTAGTCACTATTAAATATTTTATTTTATACTGCCCACTTGATAATTTTGTTGATATCTGCTTGCCAGGTTTTTTTTTTTTTTGTTATTTTTACCAACATTTTTTTTCATACTTCGGTATCTTCCCCAAAGGCTAGTGTTTTTTTTTATCTGTCAGTTATAAAGAGGAGAAATAGCAAAGGCGGTAGGACCGTGCCTTGGAGTACCAAGGATACAACTGGCTGCACGCAGTCCAACATACGAACCACAGCCCAGCTAATCAGGAACTGATTTGAGGAACATGTCGAGTTCACTCTTGAAGACAGCCAGAGGACTGTTGGTAATTCCCCTTATGCGCTGAAGAGTCGGGGACCTCTGACACTCGTCGAGTTCTTTCTTAGTGTATTCGTTATGCTACTGCTGTGCAACGTCTCCTAAGTCTTTTTTCATACAGAATGAATTTAGTGTGCAGGCTTGGGACCAGTCTCACCAGGATTTTCCAGGCGTAGATTATAATGTGCTTTCCTCGCCTATGTTTCAAGGAATACAAATGAAGAGATTTCAATCGTACCCAGTAGTTCATCTGTTTGATTGTATACGAGTAGTGAGTTTTGTTTTCTAGCTCGGCATTCTCGTTTAAATTGAAGGGATCAGTTAGTATATAGCAGAATTCCAGCCTGGAGAAAATGACTTGAATATCATTATTGGTTCAGTGTCTTTTGTCTTGAAAGTTCTAGTTATCCAACCTATCATTTCCCTTGTTGTAGCAACAGCAGCATTGTTGAGATCCTTGAATATGAGATCTTTTGACATCATCACTCCTAAGTATACACACACAACTTTCACTGTTACAAATGTTTGAGTTTGTCCTGTACTCCGTTACAGTCTTTATTTCCTCCATTCTTCAGTAGTGGAGCATCTGAAACTTGTCTTCATTGAACATCATAGCGTTGTCTGAGGCCCACTGGGTAACTTTATTTTTATCCAGTTGGAGATTAACTGCGTCTTCATCTGAAAACATTTGTCAAATGAATTAGCAACGTTCGTTTAGGTCACATCTGAGTTTTTTTTTTTTTTCATTTTTGAAGGTTCTGTAATTTCGTAATAGTAGTTGAGTAGCTGTGATAAGCATTATTTTCCTGCTCTAAATCCATGTTGACTTGAGCTGCCTAGGACATACCTCTATATAAAATTTGTAATTTTGCATCTCATCACTCTTACCTTTGATATACCTTTGAAGAGTTTCGAGAAAGTATCTACTCTCTGAACTCGGCCATGGGCCAGGCTTGTCTGGTGCTTGCCTGGTCAACCAGGCTGTTGCTGCTGGAGGCTCCACTGCCTCACATATCCATTAAAGCCTGGTTGATCTGGCACCTGGTGAAGATACTTGTCCAGTTTCCTCTTGAAGGTTTCTACACTTGTTCCAGCAGTGTTTCTGATATCTTCTGGTAAGATGTTGAATATTCTGGGACCCCGGATGTTGATACAGTGTTCCCTTATTGTCCCCACCGCACCCCTACTCCCTGCTCCTCACTGGGTTCTGTAGACTTGAATGTGTGATGTTTGTGTAACTGGTCTATAATTTTTTGATAAGAGTTTTGCCATCGCCTTTGTGCAGAGGAGCTATGTGTGCACTTTTTAAGGCCTCTGGGTTTCATTTATATCTAAGCTCTTTCTTCAAAGAATACTGTGTAATCCTGCTAATGAGATTGTGCATACATTTATAAAGCGATAGTTCCATGACTTAAGATCCAGGTGCTGCAGCATGGTTTCTATTTCCTTTTTTATTTCTGGGGGATTTGTGTTTGTTAGTATTTACAGGATTGACAGAGGTTATTAAAATATCTGCATTCTCAACCCTCCTCTCGTTTAGTGGACTGCACAACACTGATTCATACTAGCTTCTAAGTAAGTTTATTAACGTTCTGGTACACACAAATACAGTTACATAAATTATCATACATAGTAACGTGTGTGAATTACGTAGGATAACCCAAAATTTTATCTCCTCATTTCTGTTTTTGTTAAAAGTTGTGTAAACCTCCTGTGAGTAATGGGTAGTAGGTGATATTCGACTTTGAAATTTTTTTGATGTTTCAAATTGCTTTAATCAGCTTTTTGTTTCTCTTATTCTTCTTCAGTTTGGTGTGAATGTTTTGGTTTCTCCTCAGACTGGGTAATGTTGCTAGGTACATTATTCTTTACTGTGTTGTTGTCATGTAGGGGGGTAATGATTGAATCGGACTCCACCATATACTTGGGGAATATGGGAGTAAGGGATTATGTAGGCAGGGGAGAGGCAGGCGAGGTGGTAGGAGTGAGATGATTAGCGGAGGTAGGTAGGTAATGACAGGTCAGTGGTGACCACCACGACACTCTCATTAACTCTACACTACTCACTAACATATGCCTCGCCCATTCTTCACTCATATAAACATAATCAAATATAAGAAAAAAGAATAAATAACGGTGGGCAGTGAATATTACTATTCTACTCAAACACAGTTTATTATTAAGTCTTTGTACAATAATATATTTGGGAACAGAGCATTATTGTGGTTTAGATAAATGGGGTGGTACACATAAGCAGTGAGACAGGGAAATACAATCAACTTGACGAAAATGAATATAACTTACAATATAGCACAGAGGACAGTTCACTACAGGAACTAAGCCACAGGTCCCAAGACCTATACAACACGAGTAATGCGCCAAGCCAGTACTCTGCCCAATGCCTCCAACAGTCTCCTCCAGAGACTTCAGCAGCCTTCTCCCGAGCCCTGCACCCCAGCAGCAGCTCCGCTCGAAGTCTCTGCTCAGGAGCTCTGCATCCCAGCAGCAGCTCCGCTCGAATCTCCTGCTCAGGAGCTCTGCGCCCCAGCAGCAGCTCCGCTCCAATCTCATGGTCATGCTCTTCCTTGGGCTTTTATGGTGGTCCAAGCACCCTCCACAACCACGTGTACGACCTGACGCCTAGGTCTGAGGCATCAAGAACAAAAGACCTCAGACGTGGGCGTGGCTACAGACGTTTGCCAAGGCAAGGTGTGACCATATAATTGGTTAAATTAGGTCTCCCCAGAGACCTCACAAGCCCAGCTGGACTACATCACATCCCCCTTTCTCCCCCAATTTAAAATATCTGAGAACTAGGACAATTTGTCCTAGTTATTAGACTATTTTAATCCTTATCCCTTAAATCTATTGCAATACAAAGACAAAATTATCCCATAATACAATTATATTTCCCTCAACTCCTCAACTACCACAAGGCAGCATAATCAGTACCTCTGGCAGTTGGCCAGCATAATAGTCGCTCTCTGTGCAAAGCCTCCTTACCCGTTATTTCTCCTTAAACCTAAATATCGGGCTCCAGTGCCTTCCCTACTTCTACTAGAAATGCACTAGCCAATGCTAGTCACCCTCGCACGTTAACCATGGCCAAACCTCTCTAGGCTTCTATGGCGTGGAAAACTGCTCCAACGGGTTGCATTCTTTCAAGTAACTGCAACTGGACCCCTTCACGACCCCCAAAGGGTCGCATTTTCGGCACACTTCACATGCACACTACAACATCTGAAAATCGAGACAGGGCAGGCATCGCAGCTAAGACCCTCCATTATCCTATGCCACTACTAGGATTCACTGGCCTCATAAAACAAGGCGGCCATAATCACTGGACCGTTTTCAAGGTCACCTTATTTCACACAGGTAACACTAACACTTCTGGCAAGTCAAAGTAGGCTGGGGACATCTCACACTCTCAACTGTCTCTCATGGCTGGCAGGACATCCCCGCATACCTGTCGTACAGATCGACCAACAAGGCAGGATACACCTCCATTCCGCCCTTGAAAGCAGGCTGGTCCCAGCAGCTGGAGTCCATCTCCGCGGCTCACTTCCTTCCATATCTCCGAGGATGGCAACTCCTTCATAGTAGATTCTCCTGTCCTGGCACACCAGCCAGAATCCCTCACACACCACTGCATCACCGCCATCTCCTCTTGAGCTAGGCAGCATCGCAGCATCACAGCACGGCCACAGCATATCCATCATCACAGCACGGCCGCATCACAGCAGCACACAGCACGGCCACAGCATCGCAGCACGGTCCCAGCATCACAGCACGGCCGCAGCATCTCAACATCATAGCAAGGCCGTATCACAGCAGCACACAGCACGGCCACAGCATCGCAGCATGGCTACAGCATCGCAGCACGGTCGTATCACAGCAGCACACAGCACGGCCACAGCATCGCAGCATGGCTACAGCATCGCAGCACGGTCCCAGCATCTCAGCACGGCTGCAGCATCTCAACATCACAGCAGCACACAGCACGGCCACAGCATCGCAGCATGGCTACAGCATCGCAGCACGGTCATATCACAGCAGCACACAGCACGGCCACAGCATCCCAGCATGGCTACAGCATCGCAGCACGGTCCCAGCATCTCAGCACGGCTGCAGCATCTCAGCAGCATCACAGCAGCCGACATCAGCCGTAGCAGGCTATGGTCAGTTGCTTGAGGTGAGGTGAGGTCACTTCAGGTCATCAACAGCAGGTGCCGTCACCCATCCCTGGCAACTGCGAGTAACTGGCGGTCCGTGGGTGATGGTCACAGAGGCTGGGTGACGCAGACAGACACCCACTACACTGGATGACAGACCAGGGCAGCAATACATCTACTGGGGCACATCAGCTGGGTGACTGGGCATATCAGCTGGGTGACTGGGCACATCAGGTGGACAGCAATTATAGGCAACTCTACAATGGGTGACAGTTGTGGGCTAGTCTTCAAAGGCGGGCTGGGTGACTTCTCATTCCTCTGTAAATATTCAATTTCGACCAGTAATTGCTTCCCCCAAAAGTCTCACCCAAATACTGATATTCTCCACCATTTATCTCAAACCAACAACCAACTCCACCAAATATAATATTACACCCAAACAATTATTCAGACCCACCGTCAAAAAAGGACAGTTAAGGTTACTAGGATTATAATATCATACAGATATTCACTTTAGATTTTACACACACAAGAAAAAAAAAGTGGTAGCAAATGGTAGCATAACAAGTATAACCGAGCAGTCAAAAATAAAGCACATGGGACTGGTTCCTACTATAAAAATAATAAGAACCACCACCGCTTAGACACCATGTCATGTAGGGGGGGTAATGATTGAATCGGGCTATATAAGGGGAATATGGGAGTAAGGGATTATGTAGGCAGGGGAGAGGCAGGCGAGGTGGTAGGAGTGAGGTATGCGGAGGTAGGTAGGTAATGACAGGTCAGTGGTGACCACGACACTCTCATTAACCCTACAATACTCACTAAATTATGCCTCGCCCACTCTTCACTCATATATATACATAATAAAATATAAGAAATAGGAATAGCAAATAACGGGGACAGTAAATATTACTATTCTACTCAAACACAGTTTATTATTAAGTCTTTGTACAATAATATATTTGGGAACAGAACATTATTGTGGTTTAGATAAATGGGATGGTACACATAAGCAGTGAGACAGGGAAATACAATCAACTTGACGAAAATGAATATAACTTACAATATAGCACAGAGGACAGTTCACTACAGGAACTAAGCCACAGGTCCCAAGACCTATACAGCACGAGTAAGGCTCCAAGCCAGTACTCTGCCCAATGCCTCCAACAGTCTCCTCCAGAGACTTCAGCAGCCTTCTCCCGAGCCCTGCACCCCAGCAGCAGCTCTGCTCGAATCTCTGCTCAGGAGCTCTGCATCCCAGCAGCAGCTCCGCTCGAATCTCCTGCTCAGGAGCTCTGCGCCCCAGCAGCAGCTCCGCTCCAATCTCATGGTCATGCTCTTCCTTGGGCTTTTATGGTGGTCCAAGCACCCTCCACAACCACGTGTACGACCTGACGCCTAGGTCTGAGGCATCAAGAACAAAAGACCTCAGACGTGGGCGTGGCTACAGACGTTTGCCAAGGCAAGGTGTGACCATATAATTGGTTAAATTAGGTCTCCCCAGAGACCTCACAAGCCCAGCTGGACTACATCACATTGTGACGTGGGGATCCTTTGTAAACAATGATTTCTTCTTCAGTACATTTTTCTGTGTTCTTAATATTGATCTCCTTGTTGGATTTCCCAGTGAAAAATATTTTATATACACATTGTATCATTTTGTATTCATTTTTTCATGCATTTTTATGGGTCAAATACCGCATTTTTATGGGTCAAATACCCCGGTCAGTTCTGTGGGTGTTGTCGTTAAATTTCTATACTTCCTCTTCCATAACCCACCATCCACTACCTCTTCCATAACCCACCATCCACTACCTCTTCCATAACCCACCATCCACTTCCTCTCCTAACCTCACATCATCCACATCCCTCTTTCATAACCCACCATCCACTACCTCTTCCATAACCCACCATCCACTACCTCTTCCATAACCCACCATCCACTCCTCTTCCATAACCCACCATCCACTACCTCTTCCATAACCCACCCCCCATCCAAACTTCCTCTTCCTTAACCCACCATCCATCCCTCATTTCATAACCCACAACCACTACCTCTTCCATAACCCACCAATCCACTCCTCTTCCATAACCCACCATCCATACCTCTTCCATAAACCCACCAAACACTCCCTCTTCCATAACCCACCATCCACTCCCTCTTCCATAACCCACCATCCACTCCCTCTTCCATAACCCACCATCCACTACCTCTTCCATAACCCACCATCCACTAAACCCCATCCATAACCCACCACCACTACCTCTTCCATAACCCACCATCCACTCCCTCTTCCATAACCACCATCCACTTCCTCTTCCATAACCCACCATCCACCCTTCCTCTTCCATAACCCACCATCCACTACCTTTCCATAACCCAACCATCCACCCTCTTACCATAACCCACATCCATCCTCTTCCATAACCCACCATCCACTCCCTCTTCCATAACCACCATCCACTCCCTCTTCCATAACCCACCATCCACTCCTCTTCCATAATCTCCATCCACTCCCTCTTCCATAACCCACCATCCACTACCTCTTCCATAACTCCCACCATCCACTCCCTCTTCCATAACCCACCATCCACTCCCTCTTCCATATCCACCATCCACTCCCTCTTCCATAACCCCCATCCACTCCCTCTTCCATAACCCGCCATCCACTCCCTCTTCCATAATCCACCATCCACTCCCTCTTCCATAACCCGCCATCCACTCCCTCTTCCATAACCCGCCATCCACTCCCTCTTCCATAACCACCATCCACTCCCTTCTTCCATAACCCCATCACTCCTCTTCCATAATCCCCATCCACTCCCTCTTCATAACCGCACATCCACTCCCTCTTCCATATCCCCATCCACTCCCTCTTCCATAACCTGCCATCCACACTCCCTCTTCCATAACCCGCCATCCACTCCCTCTTTCCAAATACTCCATCACTCCTCTTCCATACCCATCCACTCCCTTTCCATAACCCCCATCACTCCCTCTTCCATAACCACCATCCACTCCCTCTTCCATAACCCGCCATCCACTCCCTCTTCCATAACCCGCCATCCACTCCCTCTTCCATAACCCACCATCCACTCCCTCTTCCATACCGCCATCCACTCCCTCTTTTTCATAACCTGCATTCACTCCCTCTTCCATTATCCCCTCATCCCTCCTTTTTCATAATCCACTATGCACTCCGTCTTCCATTATCCAATTTCCCCTCCCTTTTTCATAATCCACTATCCATCCGTCTTCCATTATCACCATTCCACTCCTCTTCCAAATCCACTATCCACTCCGTCTTCCATAATCCACCTCCATCCACTCTCTTCCATAACCGCCATCCACTCCCTCTTCCATAACCTGCCATTCACTCCCTCTTCCATTATCCACCATCCACTCCCTTTTTCATAATCCACTATGCACTCCGTCTTCCATTATCCACCATCCACTCCCTCTTCCATAATCCACTATCCACTCCCTTTTCCATAACCCGCCATCCACCACCTCTTCCATAAAATACCATCCTCTCTATCTTCCACATTCATCATTCTCTCCTCTTCCATATTCATCATTTTCTCTCCCACATTCATCATTTTCTCACCCACATTCATCATTCTCTCCGTCTTCCATATTCATCATTTTTCTCTTCCACATTCATCATTCTCTCCATCTTCTACATTCATCATTCTCTCCCTCTTCCATATTCATCATTTTCTCTTCCACATTCATCATTCCCTCCCACATTCATCTTTTCTCACCCACATTCATCATTCTCTCCGTCTTCCATATTCATCATTTTTCTCTTCCACATTCATCATTCTCCATCTTCTACATTCATCATTCTCTCCCTCTTCCATATTCATCATTTTCTCTTCCACACTCATCATTCTCTCTCCCACATTCATCATTTTCTCACCCACATTCATCATTCTCTCCGTCTTCCATATTCATCATTTTTCTCTTCCACATTCATCATTCTCTCCATCTTCTACATTCATCATTCTCTCCCTCTTCCATATTCATCATTTTCTCTTCCACATTCATCATTCTCTCCCTCTTCCACATTCATCATTCTCTCCCTCTTCCACATTCATCATTCTCTCCCTCTTCCACATTCATCATTCTCTCCCTCTTCCACATTCATCATTCTCTCCCTCTTCCACAACTGGTTGCCTGCCACATTCTTGACATAATCCTGAACCACTTGCACTCCATCCTTCTCATCCTCTTTCCTACTCCATTCATGCTTTCACACCCTTTGTGTCCCTCCTCTTTATCTTGCCTCTCTATCCCACCCCGCCTCAGCTCCACCCCAGTCTCCCTGCCGGACCCCTGCCCCTCTATCACACTTCATGCCTCCCCTCTCCCCTCTCAGCTTCCCCTTGAAGTTCCTGAGGTGTGTCAGGAGTGTCTACTATATTTCATCATAGCTCTCCATGCTGTCACTACACCAGCCTTTCCCTCCTGCCACCTCCTCCACTCCTTTATTTTCTTCATCGTATTATTCCGTTCCAACTATTATTATGGCGCCATCTGTCTCTCTCATGCTTCCCATCCTCTATTCACTTCCTCTCTCCATCCATCCATTCCCTCAAGTAGGTTGATTGATGTTGGTAGTAGGTTAGTAGACAGCATTATTCAGGGAGCTGCTGCTGTCCTGTCAGATGAGTGTGAAACGTAAACTTGTTATTTTTGTGCTCTCTGGTAGGTTGCTGATCCTTGTTTCAGTAATACGTCAGCCTGATATGCAGGCGACAAGTTTCTGCAATAAGATACTGCATCACCAGCGTATTTTGGTACTGACATCTCTCTCAAAACGAGATGTCAAGCTTGTGATGATAGTCTTCAGGTCACTCGTCTCTAGGCTGGAAAATTGATGTGTGTTAACGACCCACTTCAAGGCAGAGGAAATTTCCGGACTGGAGAATGTACAGAGAATCTTCACATCTCCTATAAACTTAAGTCAAGCACCTGAATTACTGGGAATCCTTGAAGTTCCTCGAACTGTACTCCTTAATCGTAGGATACTTGAAACCTAAAGGGCGATTCTGGTGGTCACCGCCCGGTCCCAGACCAGGCCTCCTAAAGGAACAAAGCCTGATCAACTAGGCTGTTACTACTGGCCGCACGCAGTCCAACATACGAACCACAGCCCGGCCGGCCAGGCACTGATTTGAGAAACTTGTCCAGTTCTCTTGAAGACCTCCTATGCATGGAGGGAGGGCGTTGAAAAGTCGGGGACCTCTGACACTTGTCGTACCCCTGCTTTTAAGAGGCACGTAAGTTCCTCCGTCTTCTAATAACATGTTATTTTTCCACTATAATCTACGTGTCTATAATTACTATCGCATTTGCTTTGTCTGTTTCGTAAAGTTAAGTCTAGGATCTTTCCTTAATTCCTTAAGTCTAGGATCTTTTCTTAATTCCTTAAGTCTAGGATATTTCCTTAAGTCTAGGATCTTTCCTTAATTCCTTAAGTCTAAGATATTTCCTTAAGTCTAGGATCTTTCCTTAATTCCTTAAGTCTAGGATATTTCCTTAAGTCTAGGATCTTTCCTTAATTCCTTAAGTCTAGGATATTTCCTTAATTCTGAGCTGTGCTCACACCTCTACAACACAATTGTCATCAAATATTAGTCAAGTTATACCATGAATTAAGGAAAGATCCTGAACTTCACCTTACGAAACAAAGCAAATGCGATAATAATTATGGACAAGGTAGATTATAGTGGAAAAATGAACATGTTATTAGAAGACGGGGAACTTACGTGCCCCTTAAGTGGCAGTATTTTACAGCGTCTGCCAAATCTCTTGTCATACGAGGTGATTTCAGTATTCAGGTTTGGAACCAATCCCTCAAAGATTTTCCAAGGGAATATTATATGAACCTTTCTCACCTGCGATCCAGTTGAAGAAACTTCAAGCGTTCCCAGAAGTTCAAGTGAGTTGCTCTGTACGTTGACTAGCTCAACAGCTTCTGCTGCAATGAAGGTGGCCGTCAATACTCAGCAGTATTTCACCTTGGAGAGAACAAGTGACTTAGAGTATCATCATTGGCTCGGCGTCTCGTCTTGAAAGTCATAGTTATCCAGGTTATCATTGTCCTTGCGGTAGCTGTGGCAACATTGTTGTAATCATCGAATGTGAGATCTTCTGACATCCTTACGCCTAAGTCTCGTACATGTGACTTTCTTTCTTTACTGAATGATTTAAGTTTGTCTTGTACTTCATTAGACTTTATTTCCTCCATTCTTCCATGACGGAGCAATTGAAACTTGTCCTTGTTAAATATATTGTTGTCTGAGACCCACTGGAAGACTTTATATCCGCCTGAAGATTCGCTGTGTCTTCGACGGATACCATTCTCATAGAAATTCTGGTGCCATGAGGAAAAGATGTTACGTTGCTTTGATTTATTTCCTTGTATATGTCGGATATAAGTATGAGAAACAGAAATGGGGTGATTACTGTGCCTTGAGGAACAGAGATGTTCGCTGTGGCAGCCTCTGTTTAATACTACCCTCTCGGTTCTTTTTGTTAAGAAGTTAAACATCCCTTTGCTCACTTATTCCTGTTACACGCTCACTTATTCCTGTTACACATCATGGTCTCACTTGTCGAAGACTTTTTAAAATAGGTGTACATCACATCAGCATTTAACATATCCTCTAGAGCATCCAGGATAGTGTCGAAATGATTTGGCTATGTGAAAATCAAGAGCGACCTGCTCTGTACCCATGCTGACTTTGGTTGTGTAATTGTAGTGATTCCATGTGACTAGCAGTCCTGCTTCTTAGAATCAGTTCAGATTATTATTATCAAAAAGAAGCGCTAAGCCACAAGGGCTATACAGCAATCAATTCAAAGATTTTGATAACGTGTGAGGTTATCCCTATTGGTCTATAATGTTTCTCAGTTGGTTTACTGCCTCTTTGTGAAGTGGGGCAATATCAGAGGTTTTCAATGACTGTAGGATGACGCCTGTGTCCAGGCTGCTGCTCCATAAAATACTAGAGGCCCGAGTTAGTGGTTTCTTACAATTATTAATAAACATAATTTCAAGAGTGTGGACCTGGAGGAGAAGGCATGAGCACGCTGTCGATGGCTTCTTTAAAATTAACTTGGGAGAGGACTTCATCGGAAATTGTGGAGGTGTTTTGAGTCTCATTCATGAAAATCTCGTTTGGGTTATCAGTCTGTGGACTGAAACGTTTCGCTCTCCTGGAGCTTTGTCAAGTCGTTACAAACAATACATGGACACAGAGGGGTATATATAGGCTTAGAGTGAGGTGTAATACTACTGGTAGTCGTAGTAGTAATACAATATGGTAGAACATTCAACTTGCACATGAGTAAAAGGATATAAAAGCTATTACTTGGGTAACATAGCTTATTTTTATGCTACCCTTTTACTCATGTGTAAGTTGATTGTTCTACCATATTGTATTACTACTACTACTACTACTACTACTACTACTACTACTACTACTACTACTACTACTACTACTACTACTATTATTATATATTATATATTGTATTGATAAAGCCACTGGATGGCGAAACGTCTACAATAAAGATAACCAGATGTTGCACAAGTGTCTTAACTTTCGTCTTCATAGGCTCACTGTGATCCTATATTTACCCTCTGTGTCCATGTATTGTTTGTAACGGCTTGACAAAGCTCCTGGAGAGCGAAACGTTGCCACAATAAAATGTCACATTAGTTGAACTTGTGTCCATTTACTTTACATATTGTCGGTAATTCTACCAGCATTTATACATTTCCTTATTGCCAACAGTGATGTCTTATAACCTATACTGGATGTTGTTTTCACACTAAATTTTGCTTAAGCGAAAAAATTGGGATATCTGATTTCATTTATGGCTCTGCTCCAGTTTCTTCTAGACTCTGTAAGATGCAATCAATTTCTTGCATAAAAGTTTCTGAAAAATTCTCTACTAAAGTTTCTATTCATATGCATAAAAACAAAAAGAAAAACAGGGGTGCAGTGAGCTCACTAACGGAATATCATCAAGTGTGTTGGTACCAAAACTTTTCAATACTCTCCCTTCATATATAAGGAAAATTATGATGCCAATGGGCTGAACGCATCGAATCCAGGCTGAGGGACTGATTACCACAATAAGTGTCTGGGGCCCAAGATTTTTCAACTGCCTCCCAGCATACATAAGGGGAATTACCAATAGACTCCTGGTTGTCTTCAAGAAGGCACTGGACAGGCACCTAAAATCAGTACCTGACCAGCCGGGCTGTGGTTCGTACGTCAGTTTGCGTGGGGCCAGCGGTGACAGCCTGGTTGATCAGATCCTGACCACCATGAGGCCTGGTCTCAGACCGAGCCGCTGGGGCGTTGACCCCCGAAACCCTCTCCAGGTAAACTCCAGGTAACCTCAAATTCCTCATCTTTCACCTTTTCTGTATTAGACCGGAGAAACTACTGGCTGGGGAAAATGTTTCCTCAGTAAAGATTCCCAAGTGTTGCGCAAGTGGTCGTTCTTCATGACGGGGATTACCAATTGATCCCTGGCTGTCTTCAAAAAAGAACTGGACAAGTTTCTCCAGTCAGTCCTTGTTCTGCTGGACTGTGGTGCTTACGTTGGAATTCATGTAGATAGCACCAAGAAGCTGGTTGATCAGGTCATCCACCGGGGGAGTCTGGTCTGGGACCGGGCCACAGAAGCATTGACCCTCGGAACATTCTCCAGGTAGACCCTAATTATGCTGCTTATGTTATACGTTTTATGTATACTTCCGGCGAAATGTTGCCGTTATGTCCCCCCCCCCAGGTCATTTTCACTTGGTGATCTTTGCAGCGCTTCCGCCCATGCTGTGTTCCGTGTCTGGTCTGCCCTCACCTCCATTTCACATAACCTTGCGTTTGTTCCGGTTGAACTCGAAAAGCCACTTAATAACATGTCTAATCAGTCAAAGTCTCCCTAAAGTTTATCATTTTGCTTCTCTTGTTCTTCTCATTAGTTTTACATCATCCTCAGTCGGTGACAAACAGGACTCGGTTCCCTCTGGTAGGTCGTTCACATATATTAGTAACGGTAACAGTCCTAATACTAAGTATTGCATAACCCCATTCGTTACTCCCATTCTGTTTCATCCTTCACTGTTATTTTCTGCTGTCTGCCATTCAGGTTCTCCCTCACCCATTGCAGCATTCTGAGTTTTAACTCGACCTGTTCCTCCAGTTTGTTGACTAGTCTCTGATATAGTACTGTATTAAATGTTTTCTTGTAGTCCAGGAAGATGCAGTCCACCCAACCCTGTCGCGTAGTATCTTGTGTGACTGTCGTAGAACTCCAGCAGAGTTGTGTATGGTATCGCCTCTCCAAGTGTGATGCTAGAGATATGGGTCTGTAGTTCAGCGCCTCTTTGTTTGTCCGGTTTTTTATATATGGAGACTAATTTTGTCTTTTTCCAGTTTTCTGGCAGTTGCTTTGAATTGAGAGGTCGGGTCACACAGTGGTTCTGTTCCTTCTCTCAGCACCCATAGAGATACGTTATCTGCTGTGTTGTGCTGATGTTTACTGGACAAGTATCTTCACCAGGTGCCAGATCAACCAGGCTGTGATGGATATGTTGGGCAACGGGCCTCCAGCAGCAATAGCCTGGTTGATCAGGCAAGCATAAGGTATCTGTTGATCTGCTCTAATAACACTGCATCCTGGGTACTCGCTACTTTCTTCTGTATAGATCTCTGAAAGTTTTGCTATACTCGTGTGTACTCACCTAATGTACTCACCCTGTTGTGGTTGCGGGGGTCGATTCACAGCTCCTGGCCCCGCCTCTTCAACTGGCCGCTACCCGGTCACTCTTCCCACTCCGTGAGCTTTATCATACCTCTTCTTAAAGCTATGTATGGATCCTGCCTCCACTACATCACTGCCCAGGCAGTGTGTGTACACTTTGTGCATGGTGGTGTGCGTAATTGTCTTCGCACACTCGCTGGCATTGTGTACACGCTGATGTGCATATTGGATAGTTGTTACACTCACGGTTGTGTGTACACACATAAACAATTACACTGTTGTGATAACCAGGATATGCGCGGTGTTGTGCTCATCTCATTAGTGATGAATTTCCATCTGACACACTGCAAGGCGGACCTTATGTGAATATTGAAGTCGTCCTCACACGGTGGTTCATAACGAACGTGTTGTTTCTTACTGTCAACGAGGCTACAGTCTCACCTCTGTCTTCAAGGGAACACCTGACTAGTTCCTGATCAACCGGGCTGTGCTGCTTGTAGCAAACACTAACAGATTCAGTGATCAGTCTGTCAGCCAACCTATTCTCCACCTAGAGCGTGCATTATTTCACGAATATTAGGCTACTTCTGAATTTTTTTTTTTTTTCAAAAATATATATATTCGTTACTCTCAGCAAGATAAGGGTAGGTTAAGTCGGGTTATGTTAGGCAACGTTAAAATATATTAACCATTATTTACGATAAAAAGTGGTTGCTTACTCATGGCAGTGCGGACATTTTGTAAAATGCTGAGCGTGCATTTTTCTCATACATGTGAAAAAATTAAGTGAAGAGAGTGGTGTGTGTGTGAGGCGGGAGGCTTGGCGTGGTAGCGGGCACCCTGGGCGATGACACCCGGAACTCACCCCAAGCGCTGACCCACGAAATAGAGTGCAGGTAAACTGCAGGTCGGCATCCGTGCTGCCAGACGTTGCTCTTCCCTTCACGCAGGTTAAACTAACACGCACCTGCAGTATCACATGACCACTCTATACCTGGCAAAGAGGATGACGATCACCACTATCATGTTACCTTGTAATCAAATAATCCCCAGTACTTTATGGTGAGTGTAAAACAAATCTCTGAAGAGTTTCTCAGTAAAATTATTAAATACAAGAAAAGTACTCTTGTGAAGGACACCCCGGTAGTTTTAACAGAACTGAAAGATGAATTTAATTATCAGAAGAATAAGGGAACCTTAAATAAATTAAGAAGTGGTATAAATATATATAATGAAGCGGGTACTATACAAGAATTATAGACTTAGGCCACTTAGAGTATAATTATAAATAAGATTATCCAGCTGCCGTTAGCATCGTGAAAATAAAATCACGCAACATCTCTTTGTGCATAACCTACTTGCACTGGGGAATCCTGCCTACCAGGCTAGCACCAGACGAGCCTGGCCCATGGCCGGGCTCAGAGAGTAGATATACTCTCGAAATTCTGATACTGATACTGCCTTCGTCTGCTGCACCTTCCTCATCTGATGCCAGTATATAAGCCTGTGCTTCAGAGTCTTCAAGACGACGGTGCTCATCACCAACTCCAAGGCTGCGGGGACTGATTACCTCATCTTTTGTATATAGTTCTATAGTCTTCCAATGATGTCCTTGAATTTGTATTGATAAAGCCACTGGATGGCGAAACGTCTACAAATAGAGATACCCAGATGTTGCACATGCATCTAATTCTTCAACATAGATAGGTGTAGATAGATGCCGCCGGAACTCTTTTATATACCAATATAGAAAATCAACAGCTACTATTCACCCACATTATGATGGCGCTACCAGACTAGCAACTTTGTTAATTTACACTGGATCCACCATGATAGGAGCGCTACTGTCCACTCAGACGATACTACACCCCAACACATGAAGTTACTGTCAACACCCTGTTAACATCACCATCACATAGCGACTTCTGTTAGTACAGCGGACCCGCCTACAGTGTATGCTCCAGCGTGTCCCACAACTCTCACTAACCCAGGGTCTCCGAGCGACACTCCCCACCCCGGGGAGCTATTGCAAAACTATTGCACAAGAAAGAAGAAAGACGACGAATGACACTTCCACACCCGGGGAGCCTATGCCGGGTCACCACACCACATCAGAGAGACCCGGGTCGGAACCATATCAGCGAACCACTTTTGAAAGTCGAACCGAGTTTCCCTTTCGCTTAATACTTTATTGCTACATCAAACCATGCATGGCGAAAAATCCGCAACTGCACTAAACCACGTACGTGTTCATATGCTCACGTGCGTGTAAATATATATTTGCTATGTAAACGTGTTGGAATGTTATATGTATACTGTATATCTCACTTGCCATCCTCTCTTGTTATGCAGAAACACATTCTAACTCTTTCTAACTCTTACCTCAGACCTTACTTAACCTTTTTCTTTCCTTATCTATCATTTTTTTCCTACCGCCTTACCATATTTTATGGTCGGCAATCCATGTAGTCATTGTACTCTAACCTAGACTAAAACACGTCAGCTTTATTTGATATATAAGTGTAAAACGTCCAGAAATAAACGCACTGTAATACGTAAGAAAACCAGCGGGATGGTATGAGGATTAACTGGTTTGGCGTGTTAATGTGTAAATCTTACATATACAAAGTTTGGCTTCACACTCATTGCAGTTCGTCAGTTTCTACACGGTTCAAGCCAAGACTCAAAATGAAATATTGATCTTTCTATTCCTATGCAAAATCCAAGCTAAGAACTACCTGTAGAATTGGACTATTATTGAGAGGAGATTCGTATACTGACGATGTGGAGGAAATTTGAGAATTTTGATAAGTTCAGTGATTCTTCGTCTTCGTCTGTCGAGGGAGCGTCTCTCTCTAACTTGCTCCTTCTCTTCTTGTGTTGCTACCGTAATGGTGTATGTCTGGAGCACTTCTAGTGCTAGTGAATTCATCTTCTCGAGTCACTGGTTTAAATTCATGATATTCGTAATATCTTATTTGCATATTTCATTGAGGTCAGGGAGAGAGAGAAAGAGAAGAGGGGGTAGTGAGAGTGGTGATGGAGAGGTGAAAGGAGCAGTGAGAGAGAGAGAAGGGAAGAGAGAATGGTAAGTGTGTGACGAGAGAGTGAGGGAGGGAGAGAGAATGGTGAGTGTGTGATGAGAGATAGAGAGAGAGGGAAGGGGAAAAATTGTGTGTAACGAGAAAGAGCCAGACAAACAGAACTATAATCATCAAAAATAATAATCTCAGTGAAGCAGAACCTTGAGAAATTAGGAAGCAGATTAAGCCCTAAGAGGAATACACACACACTGATATAATCGAAGCACCAAGACTAATTTCATATATATAAATGAAGGTGGATGTGTGAGTACAGAGCGGTAAGTTCTTCAATGAAGAGTTCCCTAAACCCAGATATTATTGCAGCAGCCTAGTGCTTATTTATGATTGTAATAATTGTAATAATATTGCAGTAACCATGAGTTTTAACCTCGGTGGAGAGAGGCCAAGTAAATGACCCACACACAGATGTATGAACTTTGCTGCACTGTAAGGAACAAGATAGGGGATAAATGGCGATCAGTGCATCTAAAAAGTATTTAGACAGAAATTAAGAAAATGTCCACATGTTACCCCTGCGGCCCTGGCTGCACCTTCAAGAAGGACCTTAAAAGCTTATCTCAAGTATGTGCTATACAGACCCTGAACATTGCAAGAGAAATTTTGCCACGAAATTGTTAATTCTTTTAGCCCATCCTCTAACGTAAACAACGAACATGGGAATACCAACACACTCAGGGACTACCATCAGTCCAGCGTTGCCAGAAGTAACGTATATATCAATGTAGTTTACCTTAACCTAACTAATCTCAAGTATTTACCTTACATAATTCAAGCAGAGGAGCTGCTGTTTCTGTTCACCAGAATGTGCTTGGCATTATTTATTTTTGAGTCAAATTAACTAGAATAGTGTTACAGGGAGTGCCATACCTTCCCTACAGTGTGACAAGAACCACTAAACTGTGTAACAGCCGCCCAGAAGCAACACTAGACTTAATCTGGCTCTAACAAAGCATGCCCAACACCGCTTAGCTAAGCTATGGGTAGCAGTTAGCTAAAGGAACATTACATTGGCTGCTACACACACAGGATAGCCAGGGTCGCTATATTTAGCAGTGTAACAAAGGGAGAGGGGCTTGGCTTTAACCTGGCTTTAACTTGGATTAAACAAAGCCAGATAGCTTAGCTAGAGGGAACACAAGCCTTAGCCTGATACTGGCAGACCTGGAAATCCAGATAAACTGGATGTATTGCGATCACCGTGTGATGGTACAAGGTGTTACCAGTGTGATGGTACAAGATGTTATCAGTGTGATGGTACAAGATGTTACCAGTGTGATGGTACAAGATGTTACCAGTGTGATGGTACAAGGTGTTACCAGTGTGATGGTACAAGATGTTACCAGTGTGATGGTACAAGATGTTACCAGTGTGATGGTACAAGATGTTATCAGTGTGATGGTACAAGATGTTACCAGTGTGATGGTACAAGATGTTACCAGTGTGATGGTACAAGGTGTTACCAGTGTGATGGTACAAGATGTTACCAGTGTGATGGTACAAGATGTTACCAGTGTGATGGTACAAGATGTTACCAGTGTGATGGTACTAGATGTCACCAGTGTGATGGTACAAGATGTTACCAGTGTAATGGTACAAGATGTCACCAGTGTGATGGTACAAGATGTTACCAGTGTGATGGTACAAGATGTCACCAGTGTGATCGTACAAGATGTCACCAGTGTGATGGTACAAGATGTCACCAGTGTGATGGTACAAGATGTTACCAGTGTGATGGTACAAGATGTTACCAGTGTGATGGTACAAGATGTCACCAGTGTGATGGTACAAGATGTTACCAGTGTGATGGTACAAGATGTCACCAGTGTGATGGTACAAGATGTTACCAGTGTGATGGTACAAGATGTTACCAGTGTGATGGTACAAGATGTTACCAGTGTGATGGTACAAGATGTTACCAGTGTGATGGTACAAGATGTCACCAGTGTGATGGTACAAGATGTTACCAGTGTGATGGTACAAGATGTTACCAGTGTGATGGTACAAAGTTACCAGTGTGATGGTACAAGATGTCACCAGTGTGATCGTACAAGATGTCACCAGTGTGATGGTACAAGGTGTTACCAGTGTGATGGTACAAGATGTTACCAGTGTGATGGTACAAGATGTTACCAGTGTGATGGTACAAGATGTTACCAGTGTGATGGTACAAGATGTCACCAGTGTGATCGTACAAGATGTCACCAGTGTGATGGTACAAGGTGTTACCAGTGTGATGGTACAAGATGTCACCAGTGTGATGGTACAAGTTCTGCTTTCCATTATTATTCCCCTCCTTCATTTTCGTTCCTTGTTCTCCCTGCCTCCCATCATTATTCTCTCTTCCCTGCCTCTCCTCACAGCACTATTCTCTCCCTCAGTCTCTATCACTACCTCTCCCCGCATCCATCTCGTTATTCTCTCCCTCCGTACCTACCTCCCTCCCTCCTTCCCTCCCCCCTCCCTCCCTCCCTCCCTCCCTCCCTCCCTCCTTCCCCCCTCTCTCCCACTCCTCATTATTTTAATGTGAGTCAAACTTTTCCCTCCCTCACACACTCATCTTTATCCCTTTTCCCCTCACCTCCCACTCTCTCTTCTACCTTTCCAAGTGTCTAGTTAAGTGGTGTGAAGTGCGTGGGAGGGGAGTGTGTGTGTGTGTGTGTGTGTGTGTGTGTGTGTGTGTGTGTGTGTGTGTGTGTGTGTGTGGTGTGTGTGTGTGTGAGGTGTGTGAGGTGTGTGGTTGTGTGTAGTTGTGTGAGGTGTGTGTGTATGTGAGGTGTGTGTGTGTGTGTGTGTGTGTGTGTGTGTGTGTGTGTGTGTGTGTGTGTGTGTGTGTGTGTGTGAGTGAGGTGTGTGATTGTGTGACATGTATGCAGGGGCGAGTGCTCACTGATATGTGTTGTCGGGGTTGAGGCTTATCTCCTGGCCCCGCCTCCTTTACCACACTGATCGACATCGCTGACTTCTGCCCTGTTGGATCTTATCATATCTACTCTTGAAGCTGTGGATAGACTTTGCCTCCACCACTTCCTGATCCAAGTCATTCCACTCTTCAACCAGCCTGAGACTAAAGAAATACTTCCTTACAGCCCTATAGCTTATCTGTGCCTTTAGCTTTCACATGTGTCCCCTTGATCCTGGTCCTTTTAATTTAGACAATCTGTCCCTATCAGCCCTATCAATTCCTCATAATATTTGGTACATTATAATCATGCCATCCCTTGTCCTTCTCTCCTCTCAGGTCAAGTTCAGTTCTTTCAACGTCTGCTCATATTGCATTCCTCTCGGTACTGGTATTAGCCTGGCTGCAAACCTTTGGTCCATTTCTTGTTTACGTGCTTAAGAACATAAGAATGTAGGAACACCGCAGAAGGGCCACTGGTCCATACGAGGCAGGTCCCCATCAAAACGACATCCACCCAAAGCTACCCAAGAAACAACTCCCGCACCCCCTGACACCAATCAAACCCAGCCCCTCCCACTCATATATCTGTCCAGTCTCCTCCCAAAGCTACCCAAGGTCCCAGCCTCCATCACCCCACTGGGAAGCTTGACCAGGTGTGGGCTCCATACTGAGACTGCAGACTCAGTGGTTGGCTTAAGATGTCAAGGTTCAGAAGGATTCTTTATTCAAGTTCCTGAATGCTGTTCTGAAGTTTGGTAGTCTTGCACATGCCGCTGCCGTTGTATGTGTAATTCTGGCTGTATATTTAGTGTTATATTCACCTCAGGTCTTTTTCACTCCCTGATATTTGCAGCTTCTCTCTTCCCATGATGTATTCTGTGACCGATCTGCCCTCTCCAAAATGCATGATCTAGTAACCAGCTGGCCCAGTGGCTAACGCATCGGTCTGGAGTTTTATGACTGATCGCGGGTTCTATCCCCGCCCGTGGTATGGTTTGTTTACAATCGTGTCATTATGATTTCGCGAGTCATGAATGATATTCCATTTGCTTGGGTTGAACTTGAGAAGCCACTTGCTTGACCACATCCCCTGTCTTTTGAGGTCTCTCTGCAGTTTATTACTATCCTTACCTGTTCATATTCTACTGCTAGGTTTCACATTGTTAGGAGATAGTGGCATATAGGACTCAATCCCCTCTGGTAGATCATTCACGTACATTAGTAACAGTAGTGTTCCTTGTGCTCGTAAGAATCTCACTCGTTTTTTTCTCCTTTTCTGATGTCTCATCCCATACTGTTACTCTGCCTTATGTTATTTAGGCTCTTCTTAACCCACTGGAGTACTCTGCCCTGTTAACTCTGCTTGTTCTTCTAATTTCTGGACTAATATCAGGTGTCGTACTGTATTAAATGCGTTTCTATAGTCCAGGAAAATGCAGTCCACACAACTCTGCCATTGTTGTTTTATTACTGTGATTGTAGTAGTCTTCTACCAAATTCTTAAAACATCACTAAATCTATGCTGGTTTTTCCAAAAAGAATCATCTCTCCAAGTGTTCTAATATTATTTTTCTTACTAGTTTCTACTTTAGAGTCGAGACAATATGCATGTTAGAGATACTGGCCTGTAATTCACGGTCTTTAGTTTCTCATCTTTTGTATTAATAGTAAATACATTTCCCATTTTAGGTAAAGGCAGGAATACATGAACGTTAATTCAGAGAAAATTGCATGGTCTAAGTAAGGAAAGTTGTAGTAGGTGAGATAGATGACGGGGCTGTGGACACTTAAGAGTCCAACACCTGCCCCCTCTCTTACCCTTCCCCTTTTCCTTCTCTGTCCCCCTTTCCCTTCTCCCTATCCCCTTCCCCTTTCCTCTCCCACTCTCTCGATCAATCGGCCTCATGCCATATAATGGAAACCCTAGCCTTGGGCTGGCAGATGTGTAGAGTCAGTGTCAGGCTCAATACTACTAGTGTACAAAGAGAGGGAGAGAGAGAGAGAGAGAGAGAGAGAGAGAGAGAGAGAGAGAGAGAGGATCAGCTCTTTGTGTGAGTGCTTCTTCTGCAAGTGAAAACAACCACAGAACTTCTCAAGAGTGCAAGACTATCTAAAGTGTGGAAGGAATCTCTTAGCTTGGGAAATGGAAGATATTGCATATGAATGAATCATACAGAATCCAAGAAAGAGAGAGGGAGCTAAAAGCAGTGAATTTGAAAGAAATTCAATATATTCGTTTATGGAAAATCCAGGACAAAATCCAAATGCAGTATTTGGAATTTAAACTGACTATAACAAAGAAATTCTTCATCAGTGAGACTCAAAACTTTATCAACATCTCCAGTTTGACTTTGAAAAAAGCCATTTGCAGAAGGCCCATGACAAGTTGGACTCTGTGTTCATCAAGAACTGCAAGAAGGCCCTATCATGTTCCCTAAATATTCTATGGAGAGAGAACCTAGACACGGGGAAATCCCACAATTGCTTAAAACAACGAATACAGCCCCACTCCTCAAAGGTGGCAGCAAAACAGTAGCAAAGATACCACTAACATCCCACATATAAACATCTTGGAAAGAGTTTTAGGATCACTAGCCACGGGGATTCCCAGTAGTTGCACAACCCAGGTCAGCATGGGTTTAGAGCAGGTCGCTCCTGCCTCCATTATCTACTGGACCATTACGACATGGTCTTGGAGGCACTGAAACCAAAATGTAGGTGTATCATACACAGACTTTGCACAAGTCTTTGATAAATGCGATCATGGTGTAAAAGTAGACAGAATGCAGAAGGATTAACAAAAAAAGTGGGCAGATGGGTTTCAAATTTCTGACAAATAGAATGCAAAGAGCAGTAGTAAACAGAGACAAATCAGGGGCCGCCACAGTGACAAGCTCTGTTCTGCAAGGCACAGTACTCGCCACCATCTTTCCTTTTAGCCTAGTATTTTACATAGGGAAATCAGTCGTACCGTAGTATCATACTTTGCAGACGATACTAGAATTTGCGCGAGAGTGGCATCCAAAGAAGACACTGTAAACCTCCAAGTGGATATCGTCTGACCACAAGGCTGTTTTTACGACACTTAAGATCCCAACAGAACGAGGTGAGGAGTCCACACGCACAACCTGGCTATGGGAAAGAGGTAATTGGCCAGCCCTTCGCTCTGAGCTCGCTACCGCCGATTGGAATGCTCTTCTCCAAGGGGATGTTGACAACCAAGTGAAAGCCTTCACTGGACACATCCTTAATCTACAACAAGAACACATTCCTCACCGGCAATGTGTGACGAAGCCTACGTATCAGCCTTGGTTTGGCTTTCGTTGTAGAGAGGCTGCTACTGCTAAGTACAAAGCATGGCGAAGGTATAAGAGACATCCTACCACCTATAACAGGAACTTGCACAGGCAAGCCTGTAGACATATGGGTGACGTTCAAAAGTGGGCCACTGCTAAATGGAAGGTGGACACTAAAAGAAAGCTAGCATCAGGTAGGGTAGGCTCCAAAACCTGGTGGTCCCTGGTCAAGGACAGACAAGGTTATCTGCCTGATGAACTCATTCCACCTCTAAATCGACAGGATGGCACCACCTCTACTAGTAGTCAAGAGAAGGCGGACCTCTTTGCTGAACACTTTGCTACCAAAATGCAAGTTCCTGATCCAGCAAGGGACCCTCCTTGGCTAGCTGCAAGAACTGTGTCAAAACTGTCAGTGGTGACAATAAGGCAGGAGGAGGTGCATTTCCTTCTTAAATCTCTTGACCAAGAAAAGGCTGTGGGCCCAGACAAGTTGAGCCCAAGATTGCTGAGAAGATGTGCAGACCAGCTAGCAGCACCTCTAACTCGCATCTTTCAGCACTGCCTAGTACAGTGTAAATGGCCCTCTCTATGGAAAGAGGCAAATGTAGTCCCTGTTCACAAAAAGAAGAGCAGAGCAGAAATCAGCAACTACAGACCAGTGTCACTCCTGTCAATCACTGGTAAGATCCTTGAGACAATAATCTCAAGACAAATGACAGAGATTTTTGACTATCACTCACTACTTTGTGATCGTCAATATGGTTTCAGGAAAGGTTACTCTGCTGCTGATCTGTTGTTAAACCTCTCCACTAAGTGGCACCAGTCACTGGATGAATCCAAAGTCAGCTGTGTGGTAGCACTGGACATTGCTGGCGCTTTCGAACGGGTGTGGCACCAGGGCCTCTTAGCAAAACTTCAAGCATTGGGAATTGCAGGCTCTACGCTATGTCTCCTTAGTGATTACCTTCATTGTAGATCTCTAAGTGTAGTTCTCAATGGAACGGAATCAGCAAGACATCCTATTGGGGCAAGTGTTCCACAAGGAAGCGTGCTGGGACCATTGTTATGGAATGTCTACTTCAACGACCTTCTTCATCTCATCCCAGAATCACATGCATATGCAGACGACTGTACACTGACATTCACTTATCCAAGAGAAGAAATACCAACTGCTCTAAGCTACATCAATCACCAGCTGAGAGCTATATCGGCTTGGGGAAATAGATGGCAAGTAACATTTGCACCTGAGAAAACGCAAATGATCGTCTCTAGGCACCATGATGGTAATGCTGGTGCAGTAGTAAGGATGAATGGGAGGGTGTTCGCACCTAGAGAAGAAGTTGATATCCTTGGGGTGAAATTTGACTCCAAACTAACCATGAAGAACCATGTTGTAAATCTTGCAAACAAGGCAGCCAGGAAGCTTACAGCACTTCGCCATATCTCGCATCTACTTGACAGTAGGGGTTGCAAGCTTCTGTTCGAGGCACAAGTACGCTCGCACCTTGAGTATGCTTCACTTTCTTGGTTTGCCTGCCCCCCCCCTCTCATCTGCGACTGCTTGACAGAGTAGAGAACAGAGCAAGACGTCTCATCTCTTGCCTGGACCCATCCTGGATAGATCCGTCATTTCAGCAGAGCCTTCAACATAGGAGGGATGTGGGTGGCCTTACTGTTATGTACAAGGCCAATATTGTCAAAGTACCACACTTGGATCCACTTCGAGGACAGCGTGAAACAAGCTTTTATGCCACAAGACGGGCAGAAAGCAGCAACTTCACTCTGGCTGTACCCTTCTCCAGAACTTCACTCCATCTGAGATCATATACACCCAGGATGACTCGAGTATGGAACACATTCGTACACCATAATGATGTCAACGAGATAAAGTCAGTTGATCAAATGAAAATGCTGGCCCACAGATGGCTCCAACTTCATCCTGTTCCCTACTTGTATGTCTCATAACAATAAAAATGCTTTCAAATGAGCTGATGTAGGTAACAGCTCTTAGCTTGTCAATAAAGTTAGGAATCCTTAACCTGTAAATAGCTTGTCAATAAAGCTAGGGATCCTTAACCTGTAAATAGCTTGTCAATAAAGCTAGGGATCCTTAACCTGTAAATAGCTTGTCAATAAAGCTAGGAATCCTTAACCTGTAAATAGCTTGTCAATAAAGCTAGGGATCCTTAACCTGTAAATAGCTTGTCAATAAAGCTATGGATCCTTAACCTGTAAATAGCTTGCCAGTAAAGCTAGGGATCCTTTACCTGTAAATAGCTTGTCAATAAAGTTAGGAATCCTTAACCTGTAAATAGCTTGTCAATAAAGCTAGGGATCCTTAACCTTGTCAAACCCTGTGTAAAAAAAAAAACCACAGAAGACAGTATGATGTTCATTAAAGACAAATTTCAGTTACCCTTCCTTTTTAAAATTGCGGAAATAATAACTGAAACGAAGTGTAAAACAAACTTAGCACCTAGTAGACTGAGAATTTAATGTGAAGGACTTAGGAGTGATAATGTCAGAGGCTCTCATGTTCTAGAATCACAACGGTGTCTTGTCACAACCGCAAGGAAAATGATAGGCTGCATAACGAGAACCTTCAAAATAAGAGATGTCAAGCCCATGATGGTCCTCCTTAAGTCAGTTCTTCTCTCTAGCCTAGAATATTGCTGTACATTAGCAGCTCCAAGTTAGGAAACGAAATTACGGACTTAGAAAAAATGCAGAAAACCTTCACTGTATGTGAAAATTTATTAAATCTCCCAAATTACCAGGAACATTCGACAGTACTGAATGGCCCTAATGACAAGCAAGGGTGTAATGAGTACAGTTAAAAGGTAACACATTATAAATTGTTATAGGCCCAAGACTTCTACAACCTTCCCTTTATACAAAATGGAAAATTACAAGCAAACTCCTAGTTCCTCCCGTAGGATGTGACCCAGAACAGTCGACTATCTCTTAGGTATCTTTTTACTGCTAGGTAAAAAGGTACCTAGGTATTTGGAGACTTGTCCATACGTCTCTCACAGCCCCGGATCAAACGGGATTTTTTCGGTTGTGAGACGAACACGAAGTCATTCAGGGGACGTGAGGAACACTCAGGTGGCGTGCCAAGAGAGTGAGGTGTGGCCGAGGCAGCGAAACTGACCGTAATAATCATCATGTTTCAGTGTAGAGTCTCAGTGTAGGATCCCGAGACTTGGTGTATTAGACACTTGTGCAACACTTAAGTATCTTTATTGTGGAAACTTTTTTCTTCTCCAACCAGTGGCTTCCTCAGTCTAATACTGAGAAGAATGGTTGAATATCAGAAGGAGTTTGAGGTAACGAGTCCTTCAGTCAAAATTGATAGTGATTACATCGACTCCAGGCTGAGGTACTAATTACCTCAATCTCCTCCTGATTTTCAAATTTTCTTTTCTGTAATGGACTGCTTGAAGAAAAAGTCTCCACAATAAAGATAGCCAAGTGTTGCACAAATATCTAGTGCATCATCTTGTTTATTCTCTGAACCATTTATTGACATTCCTGAGACTTGTTGCTCAACGGCCTCATAGGAATCATGTTTCTTGTAATATTACTCACACTTTTGATGGTTACTTGTGCGATGAAATCTACTTGTGGATATACATCGAAAAATCTTGAAGGGTCAGTTCAAATTATTATCATGAGGAAGTAGAGTACGAGACTTATACATGCTGTCTGGAGCAGCAGTACAGGAGGAATGTCAGAGGTTGAGCTAGACGCTGGCAGCATCAGTATTCTGGGATACAAGGCATTACATTATAGAGTGCTACATAGCGTGTATACCAAGTAGCGAGTATCACAGACATCAGCTGTAGCACTGTAGGGGACCTTGGTAACAACAGTGGCTCGAGCATTACCTGTACTTGAGTACGGGGAGAGGGGGGGGCAACGGCCCCCAAGGCCCTGTCCCACTCTAGGCTTCCTGATTGACGGCCTGATCAGATTATTGGTTCTGGCCACACGCAGTTTAAGGTAGGCGTCACAGCTTGGGTTATAGGGTAGGAACTAACACGAGGAACTTATCAAATTCCCTTTTCTAGACGGCTTGACCTTGACGAGAGCTGCGGAGTATGACGAGAGTGTTGATATCAATAAAGACAGCAGCGTGACAGGCAGCAAGAATCACAGTCACGTGTCATTGTGGTGGACCTTGGTAACACAGACGCAAGCCTTGTTATTCCTAGTGACATATTGGAGAATTCCTAGAGAACGCCTCGGACAGTGACCAGACTCTTCACATTAAGGAAGGCATCACAAATCGTAACTATGTCATTGTGGTAGATCCTAGTTGCCAGAGTGAGGTGAGTCTTGGTGAGACATCTACAGCTGGAGGCCAGGCTGCTCATATTAGAGAAGGCCAGAGTATCACAAGTCATGTGGACCACCACACTGATGAACACTTCCTCAATCGTGATGACTGCTACCAGTTACGTAAAACCAGTACTGAGAGTCTTGCAAGATATGTGTAAAAATTTCTGGGTTACCTGGAGGTTATTCCGAGGATCAACGCCTCCGCGGCCCGGTCCATGACCAGGCCTCCCGATGGATCAGGGCCTGATCAACTAGGCTGTTACTGCTGGCCGCACGCAGTCCAACGTACGAGCCACAGCCCGGCTGATCCGGCACTGACTTAAGGTATCTGTCCAGCTCTCTCTTGAAGGCAGCCAGGGGCTTATTGGCAATTCCCCTAATGCTTGATGGGAGGCTGTTGAACAGTCTTGGGCCCCGGGCACTTATGGTGTTTTCCCTTAGTGTACTGTTTTGCTTAAGTTTGGGTTAGTTTATAGTAGACCTGTTTTCAAATAGTTGGATGTTTGGATACTCTTAAGTTATAATGTTCCAATGTATGATCTCAGATTTTGTTCACACACCAGTGCATGGCCTTGTTTCTGCTCACACCAGTGTATGACCATGTCCACACACTAGTGTATGGTCCTATATCTGTAAACACACCAATGTATAGGCTATATTTAACCCACACATCAGTGTATAGGCTATGTTCAGTCCACACACCAGTGTAAAGGCTGTCTCTGTCATGAAGGAAAGAGAGGTCGTGGAGACGAGGATCAACTGCTGTAGAGGGCGCCACCCAGAATAAGTTAAGAGCCCCCTGGTGTGGATGATCTGTGTGATATTATTTTTAGTCCGCAGGTCATGTTTGTGTTCCAAAGGACTTGAGTTTAGAAAATTTTCAAACTTGAGGAATGTGCTTGATCGTTGTTTGGGAGTGTAGGTTTGCATGGCAATATCAGATGTTGTTGTTTACCTGGGTGGCGGGAAATGCTTTTATTTTCTAATGTGGTGCAGCTCTTGTAATCAAAATAACTTCGTGTGTAGTTGTTATTGTAATTCATTTTTGATTCACTCTCCCATGACTTAAATATTCTGTCAATTACTTTGCTCAGTCCTGAACCAGGACTGCTAGTTGCTGAACCAGCCAAGTCATGCTGTTAGTATTACCCAAGTTTTTTTTTCGTTCTTTTTTGAAGACTTGGTCAATTGGTAATTTCCCCAATATATAGAAGAAGGATGTTAAAAAGTTTGGGTGACCTGTAGCGCAATCGGCTCACAAGTGACTCGAAGAGTATCATCATTGGCTTGGCATCTCTTGTTCTGAAAGTTCCTTATCCAGCCTATCATTTTCCTTGCAGTTGTAGTAGCAGCATTGTTGTAATCCTTGAACATGTTAAAATTCGTTTATCCAACACTTCCGAGATTGTTAGTCCTATGCTCACCAAGATTCATTTGTTCCTCTATTAAGGATGTAAATGCATTATTACTCTGTTCCTGTATTAATTTCTTATATTTTTTCATACTGGGGTAACTGAAATTTGTCTTGGTTGGATAAAATGACCAGTGTCACGAATGTTGGTGGAGAAAAATATAGCGCTGCCTCTTTTCCTGCTTGACGTGAATTGTTCGTCTCTTAGAGTAAAAGAAGAAAGAAAAGTCTGGGAAGACGGCGAGGGATCAGGTGAGGCTTGTGACCAGTGGCGAGTTTCTGCCGGCTGTGAAGGAAGGTGGGTGTGAAGGAAGGTGGGTATGAAGGAAGGTGGGTGTGAAGGAAGGTGGGTGTGAAGGAAGGTGGGTGTGAAGGAAGGTGATTGTGAAGGAAGGTGGGTGTGAAGGAAGGTGGGTGTGAAGGAAGGTGGGTGTGAAGGAAGGTGGGTGTGAAGGAAGGTGGGTGTGAAGGAAGGCTGGTGTGAGGTGTCAGTGTTCACTGCCCTTCACCACTCTTCTGACGGGTGAGTGAGAGATGTTAGCGGATATTTTCTAGCAGACAGAACACAAGTTCGGTCTTGGCAAGTAAAATGTTCACTACCCCAAGCTACGGTCTTCGCACCTCTACATTTTTCACTCATAACATAGTGAAAACTAACCGTGGCTTCGTATCATCTTTTGCCAACTATACCACACTGTTATGAAAGTTGCCTCAGTAGAAGAGAGAAAAATTACAGATATCAATAAGATTTCCTAATGTTCTAGTAAAAAATAGGAGTATGAGTGGAATAAAGATCTCATAACGAGAAAGCAGGGATCAAGTAACAGACTTAGGAATAATTATGTCAGAAGGGTTGCAGTAAGGATAAGGAAAATTAGAGGATGTTTTATGAGAATATTCGTTACTAGAAGTAACGCCAGTGATGGTACATTTTAAATCACTTGTGGTTTCATGACTCGAATGTTGTTCTGTGCTCACAATGCCTTTCAAAAGAGAGAGAGAGAGAGAGAGAGAGAGAGAGAGAGCTGCAAAATGTAAAGAGTCTTTATTGCCCACATAGTCAATAAAACTTGGGAACCAGAGGGAAATGCCTCTCAGCAGTTGAATTGCTCTCTGAAATGGAGAAGAAAAGATTTTGTTGTTATTTGTTCAGTCTTTGTTTACAGGCATGAATGATGTTAGGTTATATTTGTTGGGGGAGGGGGATGATGTTACACTTGGGGGGGGATGATGTTACAGTTAGGGGAGGTGGAATGATGTTACAGTTAGGGGAGGGGGGGGTGAAGATTAGCATTAATATGTGCAGCTCTGAAGGTAAAGACACCCAGATGTTGCACATGTCTAATTTATCTTGACTTCTAGATGCTGATACATTCTTATGATTTCTTGCTTTTTTTTTGTTTTTGTTTCCTGACACCTGGAGGTTACCTGGAGGTTATTCCGGGGATCAATGCCCCCGCGGTCCGGTCCATGACCAGGCCTCCCGATGGATCAGGGCCTGATCAACTAGGCTGTTACTGCTGGCCGCACGCAGTCCAACGTACGAGCCACAGCCCGGCTGATCCGGCACCGACTTTAGGTATCTGTCCAGCTCTCTCTTGAAGGCAGCCAGGGGTTTATTGGCAATTCCCCTAATGCTTGATGGGAGGCTGTTGAGCAGTCTTGGGCCCCGGACACTTATGGTATTTACCCTTAGTGTACCAATGGCGCCCCTACTTTTTATTGGGGGCATTTTGCATCGCCTGCCCAGTCTTTTACTTTCGTAGGGAGTGATTTCTGTGTGCAGATTTGGGACCATTCCTTCCAAGATTTTCCAAGTGTAGATTATGATATATCTCTCCCTCCTGCGTTCCAACGAGTACAAGTCCAGTGCTTCCAAGCGTTCCCAGTAGTTAAGGTGCTTGACAGAACTTATACGTGCAGTAAAAGATCTCTGTATACTCTCTAGATCTGCAGTTTCACCTGCTTTGAATGGAGATGTTAATGTACAGCAGTATTCCAGCCTAGAGAGAACAAGTGATTTGAAAAGGATCATCATTGGCTTGGCATCTCTCGTTTTGAACGTTCTAATTATCCATCCTATCATTTTCTTTGCACTTGTAATCGTGGCACTGTTGTGATCCTTGAAAGTGAGGTCCTCAGACATTACTACTCCCAGGTCCCTTACATTATTTTTCCGCTCTATTGTATGGCCAGAATTTGTAGAATACTCTGTTCTAGTTATTATCTCCTCCAGTTTTCCATAACGGAGTAGCTGGAATTTGTCCTCATTGAACATCATTTTGTTTACCGTTGCCCACTGGAAAACTTTGTTTATATCTTCTTGGAGATTAACCGCGTCCTCAGCAGATGACAGCCTCATGCAGATCCTAGTATCATCCGCAAAGGATGATACGGTGCTGTGGTGTATATCTGTTTATGTCTGATATGAGGATAAGGAATAAGATGGGGGCGAGTACTGTGCCTTGTGGAACAGAGCTCTTCACTATGGCAGCCTCCGATTTAACTCTGTTGACCACTACTCTTTGTGTTCGATTTGTTAGGAAGTTGAAGATCCATCTCCCCACTTTCCCAGTTATTCCTTTAGCACGTATTTTATGGGCTATTACGCCATGATCGCATTTGTCAAATGCTTTTGCAAAGTCTGTGTATATTACATCTGCATTCTGATTTTCTTCCAGTGCATCCAAGGCTGTAAGTGTCATGTTATATTTAACATTCCTGTGATATAAAACTTGACTCGTTCTCATCATGTTTAATGCAGGATACTTTCTCATAACATTGTTTCTTATTTGTTGATCTATATCTCATTTTTATGTGATAATACTTGCATGTCTTGAACAAACACATGTCTTTATTTAAGAGATTATCCCACTTCCGTGGTCGTATTTATATGTTACATTAATTTTACCTGGCTGTCCATATCTGCAAGTTCCCCAAGCATTAATACCATATTTTCTGTCATATAAGGCGCACGAGTGTCGGCTGCTTGCTGACGCGATGTTTCCGATCAGTTGTAACGTAACGTTAGCAAACAACTGCTAAAGCGTAACCCAAAGGCTAACCTTAACCCCCGACCTTGAGCATATAAGGCGCAGTGTGATTTTTCCAAGACCTTTTTTGGGAGGGAAAAGCGCGCCTTATATGCCGGAAAATACGGTAATACTGACACACGGGAATTCTGTTGACTGGTGACTGGTGACTCTCGGCATTCTTTGAGGTTCACCCCTGCCACTACAAACTTAAAGCTGCTAGAGCAGGGGTTCTTAAGCTATTTTGGGTCGCGCTCTCTATCGTAATTGGTCCTCATCTCCACGCTCACTCTTTCCTTCATATAAACATTCTAATTGTAAAAGTTAACAACAGTATTCTTCATTTAAATATGTAAATTGAGAAACTAGTTTTCAGTCTTTGTTCTGTTATTTTTTAGCTATTCTAAAGAATCTGAGGAGTAAATTGCAAATACACAATATAAAAAGTGAGAACACAATTATTGAGAGTTCTGACACCGCTTCTGAGTTACCAGATCCTGAATACGTTGGTACATGATAAATTAGACACATGTGCAACTCTTGGGTATCTTTATTGAAGATACCCAAGAGTTGCACATGTGTCTAATTTATCAACATGTCGGTTCTCTGAACCATTCATCTACAAACGTTGGTACATGAGAGACAGAGAGAGAGAGAGCTGATGTAGGTAACAGCTCTTAGTTTGTCAATAAAGTTAGGTATCCTTAACCTGTAAATAACTTGTCAGTAAAGCTAGGTTTGATCCTTAACCTTGTCAAACCCTGTGTAAAGAGAGAGAGAGAGAGAGAGACAAACACAGGTCTGCTTCAACGTTCACATTGTTTATGAATTCGATATTAGTATATTCTGCTCTCTTTTAAATGTTGATAATTATCTATTGTTGTGTATGATTTTTGTAACTTGTTTCGAGTGGCAATAAATTTTGTGAAAAATGAAGAGTCTTCTAGACTGCAGTTGAAAGTTGTTATATGTGGTTATTATGGCACAATATATTAAACCAATCAGCTCGAAGCAGGAAAGTGCCATCTCTGTAGGATGAATATTTGAGATTTACCCAAATTTAGTGACTTACAGTAGAATTTCACATTTCGATTGACGTGTTTAGAACATTTTGAACTGTCTGTGGTGAGCGAAACTTTTCCTTTCTCCCCCCCCTCCTATGAAAAACCAAATGAGGACATAGAAGCACAAGTTAAGGATATTCCTTATTTTTGCTCTGGGCTCACACCCCCTTCCCAGGAAATTATTCACCCCCCCCACCTGGAGTTTACCTGGAGGGTATTGCGGGGATCAACGCCCCAGCGGCCCGGTCCATGACCACGCGGCCTGGTGGATCAGGGCCTGATCAATCAGGCTGTTTCTGCTGGTCGCACGTAGTCCAACGTACGAACCACAGCCCGGCTGATCCGGCACTGACTTTAGGTATCTGTCCAGCTCCCTCTCGAAGGCAACCAGGGGTTTATTGGTAATTTCCCTTATAGCTGGTGGGAGGCTGTTGAACAGTCTTGGGCCCCGGACACTTATTGTGTTTTCTCTAATGGCGCCCCTACTTTTCAATGGGGGTATGTTGCATCGCCTGCCAAGTCTTTTGCTTTCGTAGGGAGTGATTTGTGTGTGCAGATTAGGGACCAGTCCCTCCGGGATCTTCCAGGTGTAGATTATGACCTCTCTCTCTCGCCTGCGCTCTAGTGAGTACAAGTCAAGTGCTTCTAAGCATTCCCAGTAGTTAAGGTGTTTGATGGATCTTATATGAGCAGTAAAGGTTCTCTGTACATTCTCTAGTTCTGCAATTTCACCTGCCTTGAATGGTTATGTTAATGTACAGCAGTATTTCACCCTTGAGAGAACAAGTGATTTAAAAAGGATCATCATTGGCTTGGCACCTCTTGTCCTGAATGTTCTCATTTCCATCGTATTAGTTTCCTCGCAGATGTGATAGTGGCACTGTTGTTATCCTTGAAGGGGGTGGGACCCCGGTTAAGAATCTCTGTGCTAGAGTGCCTTAGAGCCTTTTCTGCTCCTAGTCTAAACAGGTGGTTTCGCTAAACCATGCTCTGTCCAGGCCCCTCCTTTACCCCGTCCCTCCAATCTTTCCTAAGGCGACCTCTATCCCACCTTCCCTCCACCACAGGTTTATATGCAGTTCAAGTCTTCTAATTTCGCACCACCCACTGCAAGTGCAAAAACCACCTTAACAACCCCTTATCAGCCCTCTAGATAATATTTTTAGTAACTCCACAGCTTCTAATGTCCAAATTTCGAATTCTCTGCATAATATTCACACCACACATTGCCCTCAGACACACAATCTCCACTGCTTCCTCCTTGCTGCAATAGTCATAACCGATGCTTTGCCCATACAAGTGTTGGTACTACTATAATCTCATACATTTCCCTTTTTGCCTCCATAGATAATGTTCTTTGTCTCTACAGATGCCACAATGCACCACCCACCGTTTTCCTTTCTATAGTTCCTCTCGACTTTGAGACCCGTCCGTTGATAAGTTCACTCCCAAATATTTGAACACTTCCTCTATACTCCCTCCTTCCAACCTGATATCTAATCTTTCATTACATATTTTTTTGGGTTTATCTTCATCACTTTGCTTCTTTCTGTATTCACTTATAATTTGCCTTTTTTACATCCCCACCCAAGTTCGTCCACCAACTTTTGCAACTTCTCTTCAGAATCTCCCAGAAGCATATCAAGATGGTATACAATACTGACAGGTTGGTAGGTAAGATACAGGCAACATTTAGGCAACTTTATTCCGAAACGTTTCGCCTACACAGTAGGCTTCTTCAGATCAAACAAATCTCACTGGAAAAAGTTGTCCAAGGTGTTTTCTCTTCTGTACCAAGATGCTAGTGTGTGTAGGCGAAACGTTTCGGAATAAATTTGCCTAAATTTTGCCTATGTGTCTTACCTACCAAACTGTCGGTATTGTATGTACAAGAATGGTATACAATACCGACAAGATGATGAAATTAAGACATATGTGCAACATCTGGGTATCTTTATTGTAGACGTTTCGCCATCCAGTGGCTTTATCAATACAAATTCCAGGACATAACTCGAAGACAGTAGAACTATGTACAGAAGATGAGGTAATCAGTCCCTCAACCTTGGAGTAGGTGCGAAGAGCACCGTAGTCGTGAAGATTCTGAAGCAGAAGCAAGGGGTCTGAAGCTTATATACTAACGTCAGGTGGAGAGGGGACGTGTAGCAGACGAGGGCATAGTCACTGGTAGGCGGGATTCCCCAGTGGAAGTAGGTCCTACCCAAAGAGATGGGTTAGTTGTAGTAGTAGTTGTCGTAGTCGTGAAGGTTATGTATTTATAACGACATGTAACTCTTGGAGGTTGATGGAAGGATCCTGTTTGCTGGTGACGCAAACATTCACTCTTGTTTACTTTTCTTGTACAGTTCTTTGAACTAAATTTATATCTAAATTTTATTTAAAAGCATATTTGAATGTGAGTTACCATTTAATTTGTATAGAAATAAGTATTCTTGTGTAGGTATACAGTTGATGAGTAAGGCACATAGTTGGGTATCTTTATCGTTGAAGTCTTTCACCTACACTGTAGGCTTCTTCAGTCAAATACAGAGGCAGTGCATAGTGATTTGAGGTGGTCAGTCCCTCAGCTCCATGGTCTGGAACCATGGAGATGAATTCTTCTCCAGGCTGAGGTAGCTGTGAGAGACATATACAGTGTTGATGGTGAGGGAAGGTAGAACTGAGCAGGAGGAGGAAGGTGGGGAGGGGGAAGGGAGGGCGGGGGCCGGCCTGGGAGGACGGGGGAGAGAGCAATTAGGACCCGGGAAGAGGGCAAGGAGGAAGGGGTGAGGGGGCAGGGGGCAGGGAGATTACGGGGGTAGGGGGCAGGGAGAGTACAGGGGAGGGGGCAGGGAGAGAACGGGGGAAGGGGCAGGGAGAGAACGGGGGGAGGGGGCTGGGAGAGTACGGGGGGAGGGAGGACGGCGTCCGGGAAGGAAATTTGAAATCTGGTGATAGTGATTTGCCATTGTTGACGGAAGAGTAAAGAGGGAGGGAAGGTTGATAGGGGTGTCTGGCAGGAGAGAGTGAACAGGGGCTTGACAGCAAAGTTAGCTTGGTACAGGTGGGGAATGGTGGTGTTGGGAGCGTGTTATTGAAGGGGGAGAGGGGGGGGAAATCAAGGTACGTACATTGTTTTTTAATAAAGCTAAATTGGGTAGATGAGTCCGCTGTTACTCTGTGTGATAGACATTGTCTAGAAGAACAACAATATTTCCGTGTCATATTCTGTCACACAAGATTCTTATATGAGATAGTGATGTGTGTCCGCCTGAGATGGTAGACTTAGCAGATCACATCGACTCCAGACTGAGAAACTGGTTACCTCAAACTCCTTTTCTACCACCTGTCTCTGCATTGGACTGAAGAAGCCACTGGCTGGCGAAGCGTTTCCAGAATAAAGATACTCAGGTGTTGCACAAGTGTCTCATTTCTCAATATTTTTTTCTTTTAACCATTTGTTTACATATCACTTTTGGGTGGGGAAGAGGTGTGCCGAATATGAAAATGGTATACAATACCGACAAGTTGATAAGTAAGACACAGGTACAACAGTTAGGTATCTTTATTCCGAAACGTTGCGCCTACACAGTAGGCTTCACAGAGGAGTTTGCAGAAGCAGTAGAGATGTGAAGACGATGTAAGGGTGGACAGATTACATCATCTTCACATCTCTGCTACTTCTGCACACTCCTCTGTACTCGACTGAAGAAACCTTCTGTGTAGGCGAAACGTTTCGGAATAAAAATACTTAACTCTTGCACAGGTGACTTATCATCAAGTGGAGTACTGTTGCAAGAATGATGTACACCAGCTTGTGAAGTGTACAGTGGATCGTGTTGTGGGTAGGGAGAGTATTGTTCAGAGGAAGAAGATGGGTGGTACAGTAGTACCACGTGATGGGTGGAGGGTTGGGGACCTGCCTCTGAACCTGAGAGATCATTTTCTCAAGAGGAAGAGTGGAAGTGGTATGGTACAGTGACTCGTGTGGGTGAGAGGAGCGTTATACTTACCTCTGCACGTCACTTCGCGCATATGCTGTATTCCTATTAAGATTAATGGACTGATTCTGTCGACTCCAGGTTGAGGACTAATTATCTCAAACTCCTGATCTTCGCCATTCTTCTTTGTATTGGACTGAGAAAACCACTGACACGAGGTCCCCCCCCCCCAGCCTCAGGTGTTCTACTTGGAGGGTGCTCCCAGGGTCAACGCCCCCGTGGCTCAGTCCTTGACCAGGACTCCCGGTGCTGCCTGGAGTATACCTAGAGAGGGTTTCGGGGGTCAACGCCCCCGCGGCTCGGTCTGAGACGAGGCCTCGTGGTGGATTAGGGTCTGATCAACCAGGCTGTTACTGCTGGCCGCACGCAAACTGACGTACGAATCAAAGCCCGGCTGGTCAGGTACTGAATTTAGGTGCCTGTCCAGTGCCTTCTTGAAGACAGCCAGGGGGTTGCTGGTAACCCCCCTTATGCATGCTGGGAGGCAGTTGAACAGTCTTGGGTCCCTGACACTTATTGTGTTGTCTCTTAACATGCTAGTGGCACCCTTGCTTATCATTGGGGAATGTTGCATCGTCTGCCGAGTCTTTTGCTTTCATAGAGAATGATTTTCGCGTGCAAGTTTGGTACTAATCCCTCTAGGATTTTCCAAGTGTATATAATCATGTATCTCTCCCGCCTACGTTCTAGGGAGACTTATATACTGTCAAGAGTTGAGGCACAGCCTACTAGTAGAAGAATGAATGTAATAACTGAGAGGGTACCTGGAGTTTACCTGGAGAGAGTTCCGGGGGTCAACGCCCCCGCGGCCCGGTCTGTGACCAGGCCTCCTGGTGGATCAGAGCCTGATCAACCAGGCTGTTGCTGCTGGCTGCACGCAAACCAACGTACGAGCCACAGCCCGGCTGATCCGGAACTGCCTTTAGGTGCTTGTCCAGTGCCAGCTTGAAGACTGCCAGGGGTCTGTTGGTAATCCCCCTTATGTGTGCTGGGAGGCAGTTGAACAGTCTCGGGCCCCTGACACTTATTGTATGGTCTCTTAACGTGCTAGTGACACCCCTGCTTTTCATTGGGGGGATGTTGCATCGTCTGCCAAGTCTTTTGCTTTCGTAGTGAGTGATTTTCGTGTGCAAGTTCGGTACTAGTCCCTCTAGGATTTTCCAGGTGTATATAATCATGTATCTCTCCCTCCTGCGTTCCAGGGAATACAGGTTTAGGAACCTCAAGCGCTCCCAGTAATTGAGGTGTTTTATCTCCGTTATGCGCGCCGTGAAAGTTCTCTGTACATTTTCTAGGTCGGTACAGAAAATATCTTGGGCAACTTTTTTTTAAGTGAGAATGAATGGATTTGAGAGGGATCTGCCCTCTCAGTTATTACATTCTTTCTTCTTCTAGTGGACTGCACCTCACCTCATGACAATATATATATCTCCAAACTGTTACTCTAACTTCACATTGTTCCAGACTATGGAATAAAACTCTTCTCCAGGCTGAGGGACTGACCACCTCAAAACTACGTCTTCAAGGGTGATGGACTGATGACATCGTCTTTACATCTCTACTACTACTGCTCTTCTGTACTCGACTGTAGAAATCTACTGTGTAAGCAAAACGTTTCGGAACAAAGATACTAAACTGTTGCACATGTCTTATTTACCAACCTGTCGGTATTGTATACAATTTTAATATTCACTCAGAACAAGAGTGAATATTTACTCTCGCTAGGCTGCACTACTGCTGTACTCTTAAGAGTTCCGTTCAAGACAGGCGAAATTACAGACCTGGAGAATGTGCTGATAACCTTCGCTGCCCGCATAGATTCTGGCAAACATTTAAATTACTGGGAACATTTGAAGTAGTAGTAGGTTGGTAGACAGCAACCACCCAGGGAAGTACTACCGTCCTGCCAGATGACTGTGAAACAAAAACCTGTAACTGTTTTGCATGATGGTAGGATTGCTGGTTTCTTTTTCTGTCTCATAAACATGCTAAGATAACAGGGATATCTTGCTACTCCTACTTACACTTTGGTCACACTTCACAGACACGCACATGCATATATATATATACATACATCTAGGTTTTTCTCCTTTTTCTAAATAGCTCTTGTTCTTTTTATTTCTTCTATTGTCCATGGGGAAGTGGAAAAGAATCTTTCCTCCGTAAGCCATGCGTGTCGTATGAGGCGACTAAAATGCCGGGAGCAATGGGCTAGTAACCCCTTCTCCTGTATACAATTACTAAAAAAGAGAAGAAGAAAAACTTTATAAAACTGGGATGCTTAAATGTGCGTGGATGTAGTGCGGATGACAAGAAACAGATGATTGCTGATGTTATGAATGAAAAGAAGTTGGATGTCCTGGCCCTAAGCGAAACAAAGCTGAAGGGGGTAGGAGAGTTTCAGTGGGGGGAAATAAATGGGATTAAATCTGGAGTATCTGAGAGAGTTAGAGCAAAGGAAGGGGTAGCAGTAATGTTAAATGATCAGTTATGGAAGGAGAAAAGAGAATATGAATGTGTAAATTCAAGAATTATGTGGATTAAAGTAAAGGTTGGATGCGAGAAGTGGGTCATAATAAGCGTGTATGCACCTGGAGAAGAGAGGAATGCAGAGGAGAGAGAGAGATTTTGGGAGATGTTAAGTGAATGTATAGGAGCCTTTGAACCAAGTGAGAGAGTAATTGTGGTAGGGGACTTGAATGCTAAAGTAGGAGAAACTTTTAGAGAGGGTGTGGTAGGTAAGTTTGGGGTGCCAGGTGTAAATGATAATGGGAGCCCTTTGATTGAACTTTGTATAGAAAGGGGTTTAGTTATAGGTAATACATATTTTAAGAAAAAGAGGATAAATAAGTATACACGATATGATGTAGGGCGAAATGACAGTAGTTTGTTGGATTATGTATTGGTAGATAAAAGACTGTTGAGTAGACTTCAGGATGTACATGTTTATAGAGGGGCCACAGATATATCAGATCACTTTCTAGTTGTAGCTACACTGAGAGTAAAAGGTAGATGGGATACAAGGAGAATAGAAGCATCAGGGAAGAGAGAGGTGAAGGTTTATAAACTAAAAGAGGAGGCAGTTAGGGTAAGATATAAACAGCTATTGGAGGATAGATGGGCTAATGAGAGCATAGGCAATGGGGTCGAAGAGGTATGGGGTAGGTTTAAAAAATGTAGTGTTAGAGTGTTCAGCAGAAGTTTGTGGTTACAGGAAAGTGGGTGCAGGAGGGAAGAGGAGCGATTGGTGGAATGATGATGTAAAGAGAGTAGTAAGGGAGAAAAAGTTAGCATATGAGAAGTTTTTACAAAGTAGAAGTGATGCAAGGAGGGAAGAGTATATGGAGAAAAAGAGAGAAGTTAAGAGAGTGGTGAAGCAATGTAAAAAGAGAGCAAATGAGAGAGTGGGTGAGATGTTATCAACAAATTTTGTTGAAAATAAGAAAAAGTTTTGGAGTGAGATTAACAAGTTAAGAAAGCCTAGAGAACAAATGGATTTGTCAGTTAAAAATAGGAGAGGAGAGTTATTAAATGGAGAGTTAGAGGTATTGGGAAGATGGAAGGAATATTTTGAGGAATTGTTAAATGTTGATGAAGATAGGGAAGCTGTGATTTCGTGTATAGGGCAAGGAGGAATAACATCTTGTAGGAGTGAGGAAGAGCCAGTTGTGAGTGTGGGGGAAGTTCGTGAGGCAGTAGGTAAAATGAAAGGGGGTAAGGCAGCCGGGATTGATGGGATAAAGATAGAAATGTTAAAAGCAGGTGGGGATATAGTTTTGGAGTGGTTGGTGCAATTATTTAATAAATGTATGGAAGAGGGTAAGGTACCTAGGGATTGGCAGAGAGCATGCATAGTTCCTTTGTATAAAGGCAAAGGGGATAAAAGAGAGTGCAAAAATTATAGGGGGATAAGTCTGTTGAGTGTACCTGGTAAAGTGTATGGTAGAGTTATAATTGAAAGAATTAAGAGTAAGACGGAGAATAGGATAGCAGATGAACAAGGAGGCTTTAGGAAAGGTAGGGGGTGTGTGGACCAGGTGTTTACAGTGAAACATATAAGTGAACAGTATTTAGATAAGGCTAAAGAGGTCTTTGTGGCATTTATGGATTTGGAAAAGGCGTATGACAGGGTGGATAGGGGGGCAATGTGGCAGATGTTGCAAGTGTATGGTGTAGGAGGTAGGTTACTGAAAGCAGTGAAGAGTTTTTACGAGGATAGTGAGGCTCAAGTTAGAGTATGTAGGAAAGAGGGAAATTTTTTTCCAGTAAAAGTAGGCCTTAGACAAGGATGTGTGATGTCACCGTGGTTGTTTAATATATTTATAGATGGGGTTGTAAGAGAAGTAAATGCGAGGGTCTTGGCAAGAGGCGTGGAGTTAAAAGATAAAGAATCACACACAAAGTGGGAGTTGTCACAGCTGCTCTTTGCTGATGACACTGTGCTCTTGGGAGATTCTGAAGAGAAGTTGCAGAGATTGGTGGATGAATTTGGTAGGGTGTGCAAAAGAAGAAAATTAAAGGTGAATACAGGAAAGAGTAAGGTTATGAGGATAACAAAAAGATTAGGTGATGAAAGATTGAATATCAGATTGGAGGGAGAGAGTATGGAGGAGGTGAACGTATTCAGATATTTGGGAGTGGACGTGTCAGCGGATGGGTCTATGAAAGATGAGGTGAATCATAGAATTGATGAGGGAAAAAGAGTGAGTGGTGCACTTAGGAGTCTGTGGAGACAAAGAACTTTGTCCTTGGAGGCAAAGAGGGGAATGTATGAGAGTATAGTTTTACCAACGCTCTTATATGGGTGTGAAGCGTGGGTGATGAATGTTGCAGCGAGGAGAAGGCTGGAGGCAGTGGAGATGTCATGTCTGAGGGCAATGTGTGGTGTGAATATAATGCAGAGAATTCGTAGTTTGGAAGTTAGGAGGAGGTGCGGGATTACCAAAACTGTTGTCCAGAGGGCTGAGGAAGGGTTGTTGAGGTGGTTCGGACATGTAGAGAGAATGGAGCGAAACAGAATGACTTCAAGAGTGTATCAGTCTGTAGTGGAAGGAAGGCGGGGTAGGGGTCGGCCTAGGAAGGGTTGGAGGGAGGGGGTAAAGGAGGTTTTGTGTGCGAGGGGCTTGGACTTCCAGCAGGCATGCGTGAGCGTGTTTGATAGGAGTGAATGGAGACAAATGGTTTTTAATACTTGACGTGCTGTTGGAGTGTGAGCAAAGTAACATTTATGAAGGGATTCAGGGAAACCGGCAGGCCGGACTTGAGTCCTGGAGATGGGAAGTACAGTGCCTGCACTCTGAAGGAGGGGTGTTAATGTTGCAGTTTAAAAACTGTAGTGTAAAGCACCCTTCTGGCAAGACAGTGATGGAGTGAATGATGGTGAAAGTTTTTCTTTTTCGGGCCACCCTGCCTTGGTGGGAATCGGCCGGTGTGATAATAAAAAAATAATAAAATATATTTGAAGTCACTCGATCTGTACCTCTTGGATCCATTTTAATCTACACCTGGAAAAGTCTAGAGGTATTGGTATACCTAGAGAGGGTTTCGGGGGTCAACGCCTCCGCGGCCCGGTCTGTGACCAGGCCTCATGGTGGATCAGGTCCTGATCAACCAAGTTGTTATTGCTGGCCGCACGCAACCCGACGTACGAATCACAGCCCGGCTGGTCAGGTACTGACTTTAGGTGCCTGTCCAGTGCCTGCTTGAAGACGGCCGGGGGTCTGTTGGTAATCCCCGCTATGTAAGTTGGGAGGCAGTTGAACAGTCTTGGGCCCCTGACACTTATTGTGTTGTCTCTTATCGTGCTAGTGGCGCCCCTGCTTTTCATTGGGGGAATGTTGCATCGTCTGCCGAGTCTTTTGCTTTCATAGGAAGTGATTTTCGTGTGCAAGTTTGGTACTAATCCCTTTTAAGATTTTCTAAGTGTATATAATCATGTGTCTCTCCCGCCTGCGTTCTAGGGAGTACAAGTTGAGGAACTTCAAGCGTTCCCAGTAATTGAGGTGTTTTATCGCAATTATGTGTGACGTGAAGGTTCTCTGTACACTTTCCAGGTCAGTAATTTCACCTGCCTTAATAGGTGCTGCTAGTGTGCAGCAATATTCCAGCCTTGTAGATGAATGGTTCAAAGAACCGACATGTTGTTAAATTAGACACATGGACTGATGAAGCCACTGTGTGGCGAAACGTTTCCTCAATAAAGATACCCAGGAGTTGCACATGTGTCTAATTTAACAATATTCCAGCCTAGATAGAACAAATGACCTGAAGAGTGTCATCATGGGCTTGGCATCCCTAGTTTTGAATGTTCTCATTATCCATCCTGTAATTTTTCTAGCAGATGCGATTGAAACAATGTTATGGTCTTCGAAGGTGAGATCCTCTGACATGATCGCCCCTAGGTCTTTTACGTTAGTTTTTCGCTCTATTGTGGGGTTGGAGTTTGTTTTATACTCCGATGTAATTTTAATTTCCTCACGTTTTCCATATCGGAGTAATTGAAATTTCTCATCATTGAACATCATATTGTTTTCTGAGGCCCATTTAAAGATTTGGTTGATGTCCGTCTGGAGTCTTGCGGGGTCTTCAATGGAGGACACTGTCATGCAAATTCGGGTGTCATCTGCAAAGGAAGACACGGTGCTGTGGCTGACATCCTTGTCTATGTCAGATATGAGGATGAGGAACAGGATGGGAGCGAGTACTGTGCCTTGTGGAACAGAGCTTTTCACCGAAGTTGCCTCAGACTTTACTCTGTTGACTACTACTATTTGTGTTCTATTTGTTAGGAAATTATAGATCCATCTACCAACTTTTCCTGTTATTCTTTTATCACGCATTTTGTGCGCTATTACACCATGGTCACACTTGTCAGAGGCTTTTGCAAAGTCTGTGTATAGCTACATCTGCATTTTGTTTGTTTTCTAGAGCATCCAGAGCCTTGTCATAGCGGTCCAGTAGTTGGGACAGACAGGAGCGAGCTGCTCTAAACCCGTGTTGCCCTGGGTTGTGTAACTGATGAGAATCTAGGTGGGTGACGATCTTGCTTCTTAGAACACTTTCATAGATTTTTATGATATGGGACGTTAGCACTATCGGCCTGTAGTTCTTTGCTATTGCTTGACTGCCCCCTTTGTGGAGTGGGGCTATGTCTGTTGTTTTTAGCAGGTGTGGGACGACCCCAGTGTTCATGCTCCCTCTCCATAGAATGTTAAAAGCGCATGATAGGGGCTTCTTACAGTTCTTGACGAACACGGAGTTCCATGAGTTTGGGCCTAGGGCAGAATGCATGGACATGTCATTTATCGCATTTTCGAAGTCATATGGCGTCATGGTAATATCAGATAGGTTCGAGTCTGCCAAATTCTCTCATAAAAAAATCATTTAGATCTTCGACTCTCAGTCTGTTTGGCGGCTCACTAAAAACCGAGTCATACTGGGACTTGAGTCACTCATTTCCTTGCTGTCATCTGTATAGGACCTATCTCGTTTAAGTAGGGGCCCAATGCTGGATGTTGTTCTCGACTTCGATTTGGCATGATAAAAATATTTTGGGTTTCTTTCAATTTCATTTATGGCTTTTAGTTCTTCCCAAGTTTCTTGACTCCTGTAAGATTCCTTTAGCTTTAGTTCGATGTTTGCTGTTTCTCTGACCAGCGTCTCCCTACGTATTACAGGTATATTGGCCTCTTTTAGCCGCTCTGTTATTCTTAGCCTTCGCCTGTATAGGGGGCGCCTTTCTCTTTCTAGTTTACATCATCTCCTTTTCCTTAAAGGAATATGCCTGGAGCATACCTCGAGTGCCACAGAGTTAATTTGTTTTAGACATAGGTTTTTGTTACTGAAGTTGAATTTGGTGAAGGTTCCCTCGTGACTGATCACATTTTGTTGGTCTGGGGCCCCGAGCATACATGTCTGAACCTCTATTTGTTGTGATCTGAGTACATTGTTTTTGATATAGTGATATTTCGTATCAGATCATCATTGTTAGTGAAGATGAGGCCCAGTGTATTCTCCAGTCTTGTAGGCTCTATTATTTGCTGATTTAAGGTGCATTTAGTGAAGAGATTTAAAACTTGTGTGTGCGCGAGTTTTCATCTGAGCTGCTTCCTGGTGTTATCTCTGCTACAGCATTATTTGCTAAATTCCTCCAATTTAGGTACTCGCTGTCCCAAATTTGCACGCAAAATTTGTTTCTCATGACAGTAAGAGGCTTGACAGACGGTGCAAAATACCCGTATGAAAATCCCTGACGCAATGAGTACACTAAAATGAATATCAGTAAGTGTGAAGAGACCAAGACTTTTCAACGTCCTCCCTTAGTGTCCCGTGGCCTGGTAGGTAACGCTTGCGCTTCACACTCAGTGTCCGTGGTTCGATAACCAGCAAGGGTGGAAACATTGGGCGTGTTTCCTTACACCTGTTATCATCGTTCACCTAGCAGTAAGTAGGTACCTGGGTGTTAGTCGACTGGTGTGGGGACAACATTTAAGGACCCGTGAAAATAAGACAGAGAGTCCTTGATGACGCACTGAGCTTCTTGAGTTATCCTGGGTGGTTAATCTTCAGGGTTAAAAATTCGAACAAAACCTTATCATCGTACATAAGCGGGATTACCAACAGATTCCTGGCTGTCTTCAAGAACCGGACAGGTTTCTCATTGAGTCCCTGATCATGATCAGCGGAGCTGTGGTACCTACGTTGAAGTTGGTGTGACCAGGTCTTTGGTTTAGAAAGACACGTAAGCAAACACTATAACATATTTATTAGAAAACGTTTCGGTCCTGGGACCTTGATCACTTCTAACATACAGAGGTAAAAAGACATTATATATATAGACGGAGAGTGAGATGTGACGCACGTGACCTATATATATATATTTTTTTATTTTTTTTTTTATTATCACACTGGCCGATTCCCACCAAGGCAGGGTGGCCCGAAAAAGAAAAACTTTCACCATCATTCACTCCATCACTGTCTTGCCAGAAGGGTGCTTTACACTACAGTTTTTAAACTGCAACATTAATACCCCTCCTTCAGAGTGCAGGCACTGTACTTCCCATCTCCAGGACTCAAGTCCGGCCTGTCGGTTTCCCTGAACCCCTTCACAAATGTTACTTTGCTCACACTCCAACAGCACGTCAAGTATTAAAAACCATTTGTCTCCATTCACTCCTATCAAACACGCTCACGCATGCCCGCTGGAAGTCCAAGCCCCTCGCACACAAACCTCCTTTACCCCCTCCCTCCAACCTTTCCTAGGCCGACCCCTACCCCGCCTTCCTTCCACTACAGACTGATACACTCTTGAAGTTATTCTGTTTCGCTCCATTCTCTCCACATGTCCGAACCACCTCAACAACCCTTCCTCAGCCCTCTGGACAACAGTTTTGGTAATCCCGCACCTCCTCCTAACTTCCAAACTACGAATTCTCTGCATTATATTCACACCACACATTGCTCTCAGACATGACATCTCCAATGCCTCCAGCCTTCTCCTCGCTGCAACATTCATCACCCATGCTTCACACCCATATAAGAGCGTTGGTAAAACTATACTCTCATACATTCCCCTCTTTGCCTCCAAGGACAAAGTTCTTTGTCTCCAGAGACTCCTAAGTGCATCACTCACCCTTTTCCCCTCATCAATTCTATGATTCACCTCATCTTTCATAGACCCATCCGCTGACACGTCCACTCCCAAATATCTGAATACATTCACCTCCTCCATACTCTCTCCCTCCAATCTGATATCCAATCTTTCATCACCTAATCTTTTTGTTATCCTCATAACGTTACTCTTTCCTGTATTCACTTTCAATTTTCTTCTTTTGCACACCCTACCAAATTCATCCACCAATCTCTGCAACTTCTCTTCAGAATCTCCCAAGAGCACAGTGTCATCAGCAAAGAGCAACTGTGACAACTCCCACTTTATGTGTGATTCTTTATCTTTTAACTCCACGCCTCTTGCCAAGACCCTCGCATTTACTTCTCTTACAACCCCATCTATAAATATATTAAACAACCACGGTGACATCACACATCCTTGTCTAAGGCCTACTTTTACTGGGAAATAATTTCCCTCTTTCCTACATACTCTAACTTGAGCCTCACTATCCTCGTAAAAACTCTTCACTGCTTTCAGTAACCTACCTCCTACACCATACACCTGCAACATCTGCCACATTGCCCCCCTATCCACCCTGTCATACGCCTTTTCCAAATCCATAAATGCCACAAAGACCTCTTTAGCCTTATCTAAATACTGTTCACTTATATGTTTCACTGTAAACACCTGGTCCACACACCCCCTACCTTTCCTAAAGCCTCCTTGTTCATCTGCTATCCTATTCTCCGTCTTACTCTTAATTCTTTCAATAATAACTCTACCATACACTTTGCCAGGTATACTCAACAGACTTATCCCCCTATAATTTTTGCACTCTCTTTTATCCCCTTTGCCTTTATACAAAGGAACTATGCATGCTCTCTGCCAATCCCTAGGTACCTTACCCTCTTCCATACATTTATTAAATAATTGCACCAACCACTCCAAAACTATATCCCCACCTGCTTTTAACATTTCTATCTTTATCCCATCAATCCCGGCTGCCTTACCCCCTTTCATTTTACCTACTGCCTCACGAACTTCCCCACACTCACAACTGGCTCTTCCTCACTCCTACAAGATGTTATTCCTCCTTGTCCTATACACGAAATCACAGCTTCCCTATCTTCATCAACATTTAACAATTCCTTAAAATATTCCCTCCATCTTCCCAATACCTCTAACTCTCCATTTAATAACTCTCCTCTCCTATTTTTAACTGACAAATCCATTTGTTCTCTAGGCTTTCTTAACTTGTTAATCTCACTCCAAAACTTTTTCTTATTTTCAACAAAATTTTTTGATAACATCTCACCCACTCTCTCATTTGCTCTCTTTTTACATTGCTTCACCACTCTCTTAACCTCTCTCTTTTTCTCCATATACTCTTCCCTCCTTGCATCACTTCTACTTTGTAAAAACTTCTCATATGCTAACTTTTTCTCCCTTACTACTCTCTTTACATCATCATTCCACCAATCGCTCCTCTTCCCTCCCACACCCACTTTCCTGTAACCACAAACTTCTGCTGAACACTCTAACACTACATTTTTAAACCTACCCCATACCTCTTCGACCCCATTGCCTATGCTCTCATTAGCCCATCTATCCTCCAATAGCTGTTTATATCTTACCCTAACTGCCTCCTCTTTTAGTTTATAAACATTCACCTCTCTCTTCCGTGATGCTTCTATTCTCCTTGTATCCCATCTACCTTTTACTCTCAGTGTAGCTACAACTAGAAAGTGATCTGATATATCTGTGGCCCCCTCTATAAACATGTACATCCTGAAGTCTACTCAACAGTCTTTTATCTACCAATACATAATCCAACAAACTACTGTCATTTCGCACTACATCATATCTTGTATACTTATTTATCCTTTTAACCTTAAAATATGTATTACCTATAACTAAACCCCTTTCTATACAAAGTTCAATCAAAGGGCTCCCATTATCATTTACACCTGGCACCCCAAACTTACCTACCACACCCTCTCTAAAAGTTTCTCCTACTTTAGCATTCAGGTCCCCTACCACAATTACTCTCTCACTTGGTTCAAAGGTTCCTATATATTCACTTAACATCTCCCAAAATCTCTCTCTCTCCTCTGCATTCCTCTCTTCTCCAGGTGCATACACGCTTATTATGACCCACTTCTCGCATCCAACCTTTACTTTAATCCACATAATTCTTGAATTTACGCATTCATATTCTCTTTTCTCCTTCCATAACTGATCATTCAACATTACTGCTACCCCTTCCTTTGCTCTAACTCTCTCAGATACTCCAGATTTAATCCCATTTATTTCCCCCCACCGAAAACTCCCCTACCCCCTTCAGCTTTGTTTCGCTTAGGGCCAGGACATCCAACTTCTTTTCATTCATAACATCAGCAATCATCTGTTTCTTGTCATACGCACTACATCCACGCACATTTAAGCATATATATATATATATATATATATATATATATATATATATTATATATATATATATATATATATATATATATAATATATATATATAATGTAATGTCTTTCTACCTCTGTATGTTAGAAGTGATCAAGGTCCCAGGACCGAAACGTTTTCTAATAAATATGTTAGTGTTTGCTTACGTGTCTTTCTAAACCAACTTGTCGGTATTTATTACCAAGATTTATACCGACCAGGTCTTTCACTGGGAGACCTGGTCATACCTAACAGAAGTACTAAGGGAATAAAGGGCCATACAGGATATTGCAAGAATCCCAAAATATTTCTATTCCTATGCAAAATCCAAGCTAAGAACTACCTCTAGAATTGGACTATTATTGAGAGGAGATTCGTATACTGACGATGAACAGGAAATGAGGGAAATCCTCAAAAGAACAGTAGGAGTCGGTGTTTAGCAACCCACTAAATGACAGCAAGGTAGAAAATGCAGAAGCATTTTTCACTCCAGCAGAAGGCCGCACAGACCAACTAACTGACATAGTACAAATCCCATAGATTTCGAAAAAGAAATGGATAATGGATAACATGCCCACTCAACACCTGGACCAGATTCAGGAAATATCCTAATTATAAAGAAGTGCAAAGATACCACTAGCACGAGCCCTCAGTATTCTTTGGAGAAAGAGCTTAGATCTAGGTGAAATACCGGAGGCCTTAAAGAGTGCAGACATAACTCCTTTGCACAAGGGAGGTAGTAGAGCACTAGCTAAAAAATACAGACCAGTAGCCCTAACTTCTCAGTTAAAAATCTTCGAAAGAGTGATGAGACGGCAGATGACAAATTTCATGGACCACCACAACCAGCATAACCCGAACCAGCATGTTTTTAGAGCAGGACGATCATGTCTGTCACAGCTGCTGAACCATTATGACAGAATTACGGAGGCACTGGAAGACGACCAAAATGCAGATGTGATTTACACAGATTTTGCAAAGGCGTTTGACAAATGCGATCATGGAGTGATAGCGCACAAAATGAAGGCCATGGGCATTACGGGGAAGGTAGGCAGATGGATTTTTGGGTTCCTAGCACACACAGCACAAAAATTAGTAGTAAACAGAGCAAGATCCAGTATAAGCGAGGTGAGAAGCTCAGTGCCCCAAGGCACTGTCCTGGCACCTCTGCTGTTTCTCATCCTCATAGCAGACATAGATAAAATCACCCAACACACCTTTGTATCATCATTTGCAGATGACACTAAAATAAGTAGGAAAGTCACTATGGTAGAGGACATAAGCAGGGTTTTCCAGTGGGCAGTGGAGAACAACATGACGTTCCATGGTGATAAGTTCCAGCTGCTTAGGTATGGATAGAATGAAGAACTCAAGAGGAACACTACTAAACTCAAGAACGTCACGAAATAGAACGAAATGAACACGCAAAATACTTGGGAATAATTGTCATCTGACCTTTCTTTTAAAGACCATAACAAGACAAAGATCACGACAGCCAGGAGGATGACGGGGTGGGTATTGCGAACTTTCAAAACAAGGGAAATAATGCCAGTGGTGACATTCTTTAAATCGCTAGTGCTCCCTCACTTAGAATATTGCTCAGTGCTGACTGTCCCGTTCAAGGCTGCAGAAATATCAGAGCTGGAACAAATAGAGATCGTTTACGGTTCACATTGAGCCAGTAAAGCACCTAAATTACTGGGAACGCCTGCAAGTCTTGAACATGTACTCATTAGAGTGGAGGAGAGAGAGGTACATGATAGTATATACCTGGAAAATACTCGAGGGCTTGGTCCCAAATATATACACTGCCATAAGAACATGCTGGAATGAGAGTTATGGAAGGAAGTGCAAAATAAATCCAGTGAGGAACATGGATGCGGTGGGGACAATAAGGGAACACTGTATCGACATTACCAGAAGATATCAGAAACACTGCTGGAACATGTGTAGAAGCCTTCAAGAGGAAACTGGAGAAGTATCCTCATCAGATGCCAGATCAACCATGCTGTGATGAATATGTGGGGCAGGGGCCTCGAGCAGCAACAGCCTCGTTGACCAGGCAAGCACCAGACGAGCCTGGCCCATGGCCGGGCTCCGAGAGTAGTGAAACTCGCGAAACTCTTCAAAGGTAAAGGTAAAGTATGTAGATCATACTGACTTAACATCCTGACATACAGAAATAACCTGCATATAGGGGACTGAAATTTTTGACGACGTTTTGGTCCGACTTGGACCATTAACTAGTTAATGTTCTTGTAAGCGCGGGATGTTTGTATATTTTTTTGTCACTGTACTGTGCATTGTTATTCTTTATATTGACATAGTAAACATGGATCACTGGTATTGCAAATTCCTTTGGAAATAAGTACGTGTGTATTTCTCTGGTAATTAACTTTTTATAAAGGAGAGCTAGACGCGACCAGGACACACTTGTAAACCTGTCAGGATGTTCCTGTTGTGCAATTTATTTCTCCCACCACCGGTGAGTGATACTAGTGCAGGCCTTGACGTGCTGGTGCTGCTGCGGTGCTGGTGTTGTTGCTGCAGGTGTTGATGTTGGTGCTGCTGCTGGTTCTGCTGATGCTACTGCTGCTGGTGTTGCTGTTGTTCCTACTGGTGATGTTGGTGTTGTTGCTGCTACTGTTGCTGCTGCTCTTGTTGCTATGCTGCTGGTACTGCTGCTCTTGTTGGTGCTGCTGCTGCGGTGCTGATGGTGTCACTGGTGGTACTGCTGCTGGTTCTGCTGCTGTGCTGCTGCTGATGTTACTGCTGCTGGTGTTGGCGCTCTTGTTGCTTCTGGCGATGCTGGTGTTGCTGCTGCTGCTACTATGCTGCTGGAACTGCTGCTGATGGTGGTGCTGGTGCTGCTGTTGCTGCTAGTGCTGATGCTGCTACTGGCACTGCTGTTGTTGGTGCTGCTGCTGTAGTTGTTTTAATGCACTGTTTATATGTAGTTTAATACAGAGTTTTATAAGCTTATCAGCTGTCCTCTGATTGGTTAGTTACTAATTACTAACACAAAAAATATTTTTCAACGTACACGAATAAGTACACAAATAATTCGTACTCGAATAATAAGTATTCTAGTTACATTCGTACGTATAACAACACGAATGATTTAACCTAATTTAATAACGTAGTTATGTTTGGTTGGTTAGATTAGTTTACCTTCAGTTTTACATTATATTTTGGGGAGTATGTATTGGCAAGGTAACAGCAGACAAGTTACATTACATGTTACATCTACATGTTACGTCTGCATATGTTACATTACATGTTACATCTGCATATGTTACATACATTTACCCTACTGTTAGTCTGCATAGTTACATACTGTTACATCTACATGTTACGTTGCATATGTTACATTACATGTTACTCTGCAATGTTACATATGTTACATCTACATGTTACGTCTGCATATGTTACATTACATGTTACATCTGCATATGTTACATTACATGTTACATCTACATGTTACGTCTGCATTTGTTACGTCTACATGTTACGTCTGCTTTTAGTCCTGTTAATCTGCATAGTTACTTACAGTTACGTCTGCATATGTTAATTACATGTTCGTTGCATTTGTTACTTACATGTTACGTCTACATAATTTACATTACATTTTCATCTACATGTTTGTCTGCAGTTACATTTCATTTACGTCTGATATGTTACTCTACATGTTACGTCTGCATATGTTACATTACAGTTACGTCTGCATATGTTACGTCTAATGTTCGTCTGCATGTTTCGTCTACATGTTACGTCTGCATATGTTACGCTACATTTATGCCCGCATTGTTACGTCTAATGTTACGTCTGCAATGTTACATCTACATGTTTTCGTCTGCATTGTTTTCATTTCATGTACGTCGCATATGTTACGTCTACATGTTATGTCTGCATATGTTACGTCTACATGTTACGTCTGCATATGTTACGTCTACATGTTACGTCTGCATATGTTACATTACATGTTACGTCTGCATATGTTACATTACATGTTACGTCTGCATATGTTACATTACATGTTACGTCTGCATATGTTACATCTACATGTTACGTCTACATATGTTACATTACATGTTACATCTACATGTTACGTCTGCATGTTACATTACATGTTACGTCTGCATATGTTACGTCTACATGTTACGTCTGCATATGTTACATTACATGTTACGTCTGCATATGTTACGTCTACATGTTACGTCTGCATGTTACGTCTACATGTTACGTCTGCATATGTTACGTCTACATGTTATGCCTGCATATGTTACGTCTACATGTTACGTCTGCATATGTTACATCTACATGTTACGTCTGCATATGTTACATTACATGTTACGTCTGCATATGTTACGTCTACATGTTATGTCTGCATATGTTACGTCTACATGTTACGTCTGCATATGTTACGTCTACATGTTACGTCTGCATATGTTACATTACATGTTACGTCTGCATATGTTACATTACATGTTACGTCTGCATATGTTACGTCTACATGTTATGTCTGCATATGTTACGTCTACATGTTACGTCTGCATATGTTACATTACATGTTACGTCTGCATGTTACGTCTACATGTTACGTCTGCATGTTACGTCTACATGTTACGTCTGCATATGTTACATCTACATGTTACGTCTGCATATGTTACGTCTACATGTTACGTCTGCATATGTTGCGTCTACATGTTACGTCTGCATATGTTACATCTACATGTTACGTCTGCATATGTTACGTCTACATGTTACGTCTTTCCCTATGTTACGTCTAAATGTTACGCTGCATGTTACGTCTACATGTTACGTCTGCATATGTTACATCTACATGTTACGTCTGCATATGTTACGTCTACATGTTACGTCTGCATATGTTACGTCTACATGTTACGTCTGCATATGTTACATCTACATAAGTTATTTATGCTCCACGGGGAAGTGATTTAGAATCTTTCCTCTGTAAGTCATGCGTGTCGTAAGAGGCGATTAAAATGCCTGGAACAAGGTACTAGTAACCCCCCTTTTCTGTATACATTACTAAACGTAACAAGAAGAAAAACTTCACGTTTCTTCTTTTTCGGGTTACCTTGCCTCGGTGGGAGACGACCGCGGTGTAACAAGTATATTTTATATATATATATAATAAATATATATATATATAAATATATATATATATATATATAAAATATATAAAATATATATATAATTTTGCAAGAAAACAAGAGCTTTCACGTATCATTGTCTCTTGTGTGTTGAAAGTTCAACTTGTATAAGTTTAGTAACTTAAGGAAGAGCAGCATAGGCTGAGTTTGTTATCTAATAACCAGTGATAGTGTTATACCAGTGATGGTGTTGTACCAGTGATAGTGTTATACCAGTGATGGTGTTGTACCAGTGATGGTGTTGTACCAGTGATGGTGTTGTACCAGTGATAGTGTTATACCAGTGATAGTGTTATACCAGTGATGGTGTTGTACCAGTGATGGTGTTATACCAGTGATGTTGTTGTACCAGTGATGGTGTTGTACCAGTGATGGTGTTGTACCAGTGATGGTGTTGTACCAGTGATGGTGTTGTACCAGTGATGGTGTTGTACCAGTGATGGTGTTGTACCAGTGATAGTGTTATACCAGTGATAGTGTTATACCAGTGATGGTGTTGTACCAGTGATGGTGTTGTACCAGTGATGGTGTTGTACCAGTGATGGTGTTGTACCAGTGGTGTTGTACCAGTGATGGTGTTATACCAGTGATGTTGTTGTACCAGTGATGGTGTTGTACCAGTGATAGTGTTATACCAGTGATGGTGTTAACCAGTGATGGTGTTTTTACCAGTGATGGTGTGTACCAGTGATTTGGGGTTGTACCATTGGTGTTATACCAGTGATGGTGTTTTTACCAGGGATGGTGTTGTACCAGTGATGGTGTTGTACCAGTGATGGTGTTATACCAGTGATGGTGTTGTACCAGTGATGTTGTTGTACCAGTGATGGTGTTATACCAGTGATGGTGTTTTTAAACCAGTGATGTTGTACCCGTGATGGTGTTTGTACCAGGGGGGTGTTGTACCAGTGATGGTGTTGTACCAGTGATGGTGTTATACCAGTGATGGTGTTGTACCAGTGATGGTGTTGTACCAGTGATGGTGTTGTACCAGTGATGTTGTACCAGTGATGGTGTTGTACCAGTGATGGTGTTGTACCAGTGATGGTGTTGTACCAGTGATGGTGTTATACCAGTGATGGTGTTGTACCAGTGATGGTGTTGTACCAGTGATAGTGTTATACCAGTGATGGTGTTATACCAGTGATGGTGTTGTACCAGTGATGGTGTTGTACCATTGGTGTTATACCAGTGATGGTGTTGTACCAGGGATGGTGTTGTACCAGTGATGGTGTTGTACCAGTGATGGTGTTGTACCAGTGATGTTGTTGTACCAGTGATGGTGTTGTACCATTGGTGTTATACCAGTGATGGTGTTGTACCAGGGATGGTGTTGTACCAGTGATGGTGTTGTACCAGTGATAGTGTTATACCAGTGATGGTGTTGTACCAGTGATGGTGTTGTACCAGTGATGGTGTTGTACCAGTGATGGTGTTGTACCAGTGATGGTGTTGTACCAGTGATGGTGTTGTACCAGTGATAGTGTTATACCAGTGATGGTGTTGTACCAGTGATGGTGTTGTACCAGTGATGGTGTTATACCAGTGATGGTGTTGTACCAGTGATGGTGTTGTACCAGTGATGGTGTTGTACCAGTGATGGTGTTGTACCAGTGATGTTGTACCAGTGATGGTGTTGTACCAGTGATGGTGTACCAGTGATGGTGTTGTACCAGTGATGTTGTACCAGTGATGTTGTTGTACCAGTGATGGTGTTATACCAGTGATGGTGTTGTACCAGTGATGGTGTTATACCAGTGATGGTGTTGTACCAGGGATGGTGTTGTACCAGTGGTGTTGTACCAGTGATGTTGTTGTACCAGTGATGGTGTTATACCAGTGATGGTGTTGTACCCCGTGGGTGGTTTAATTTCCCGTGATGGGGTTGTAACCAGTGATGAAAGTTTTTACCATGATGGGTGTTGTACCAGTGATGGTGTTGTACCAGTGATGTACCAGTGATGGTGTTGTACCAGTGATGGTGTTGTACCAGTGATGATGTACCAGTGATGGTGTTGTACCAGTGATGGTGTACCAGTGATGGTGTTGTACCAGTGATGTTGTACCAGTGATGATGTACCAGGGATGGTGTTGTACCAGTGATGGTGCTGTACCAGTGATGATGTTGTACCAGTGATGTTGTACCAGTGATGTTGTACCAGGGATGGTGTTGTACCAGTGATGGTGTTGTACCAGTGATGTTGTACCAGTGTTGGTGTTGCACTAGTGGTGTTATACCAGTGTTGGTGTTGCACTAGTGGTGTTATACCAGTGATGGTGTTGCACTAGTGGTGTTATACCAGTGATGGTGTTCACTAGTGGTGTTATACCATGATGGGGTTGCACTAGTGGTGTTATACCAGTGATGGTGTTGCACTAGTGGTGTTATACCAGTGATGGTGTTGCACTAGTGGTGTTATACCAGTGATGGTGTTGCACTAGTGGTGTTATACCAGTGATGGTGTTGCACTAGTGGTGTTATACCAGTGATGGTGTTGCACTAGTGGTGTTATAAACCCGTGATGGTGTTGCACTAGTGGTGTTATACCAGTGATGGTGTTGCACTAGTGGTGTTATACCAGTGATGGTGTTGCACTAGTGGTGTTATACCAGTGTTGGTGTTATGTCACAGCACCGTGTCTGTCTTTGCGGATGACACCTGAATTTGTATGACGGTGTCATCCACTGAAGACACTGCAAGACTCCAGGCGAACAACATCCAAATCTTTAAATGGGCCGCAGAAAACATAAAGTTCAATGAAGAGAATTTTCAATTACTCCGGTATGGAAAAGTCGAGGAAATTAAAACCGTATCGGAGCATACAACAAATTCCAATTACACAATAGAACGAAAAACTAATGTGAACGACCTGGAACTGATAATTTCAGAGGATCTCACTTTTAAAGATCAGAATAAATAGGATGGATAATAAAAATCTTCAAAACTAGGGTTGCCAAGCCCATGATGATTCTCTTCAAATCGCTTGTTCTCTCAAAGTTGGAATACTGCTGTACACTAACGGCCCCTTTCAAGGCAGGCGAAATTGCAGACCTAAAGAATGTACAGAGAACTTTCACGTCATGCATAAATACGATAAACCACCTAAACTACTGGGAACAGTTGAGGTCTTTTGATTTGTATATCTTGAGTGCAGGCGACAAAGATATATAATAATATACACTTGGAAAATCCTAGAGGGATTAGTCCCAAATTTGCTCATGAAAAACCTCTCCCTACGAAAGTAAAAGACTGGGCAGGAGGTTCAACATCCTCCCAATGAAAAGCAGGGGCGCTACGAATATACTGAGAGACAACACAGTAAGTGTCAGGGGCCCAAGACTGTTCAACTGTCTCCCAGCATACATAAGGGGGATTACCAATAGACTCCTGGCTGTCTTCAAGAAGGCGCTGGAAAGGCACATAGTCAGTACCTGATCAGTTCGTACGTCGGTTTGCGTGTAGTCAGCAGTAACAGCCTGGTTGATCAGACCCTGAACCACCAGGACGCCTGGTGGATCAGGGTCTGATCCACCGGGCCGCGGGGGCGTTGATCTCCGAAACCCTGTCCAAGTATGCCAGCGTTGGTGTTATGCCATTGTTGGTGTTATGCCAATGTTGGCATTACACCAGTGTTGGTGTTATACCAGTTGTGATAACCAGTGTTGGTGATATATCAGTGGTGATAACCAGTGTTGGTGATATATCAGTGGTGATAACCAGTGTTGGTGATATATCAGTGGTGATAACCAGTGTTCGTGTTATACCAGTGCTGATAACCAGTGTTAGTGTTATACCAGTGGTGATAACCAGTGTTGGTGCTATATCAGTGGTGATAACCAGTGTTGGTGTTATACCAGTGGTGATAACCAGTGTTAGTGTTATACCAGTGGTGATAACCAATGTTGGTGCTATATCAGTGGTGATGACCAGTGTTGGTGTTATACCAGTGGTGATAACCAGTGTTGGTGTTATACTAGTGGTGATAACCAATGTTACTGTTATACTACTGGTGGTATTATACCAATGGTAATAACCAGTTTTAGTGTGATACCACTGATGTTATATCAGTGGTGATAACCAGTGTTAGTGTTATACCAGTGGTGGAAGTAACCCACTAGTATTCTTGATAGCTGAGAGGATTCATATAGCTGGTCTGTTTGTTCAGCTGGATAAAGAGAGCTGCTCTCTCTCTCTCTCTCTCTCTCTCTCTCTCTCTCTCTCTCAATATAAAAAGACAGTTATTGTTTCTCACCCATCCTCCTTGCCTCTCAGTCATCCTCCTTGCCTCTCAGTCATCCTCCTTGCCTCTCACTCATCCTCCTTGCCTCTCACTCATCCTCCTTGCCTCTCAGCCATCCTCCTTGCCTCTCACTCATCCTCCTTGCCTCTCAGCCATCCTCCTTGCCTCTCACTCATCCTCCTTGCCTCTCACTCATCCTCCTTGCCTCTCACTCATCCTCCTTGCCTCTCACTCATCCTCCTTGCCTCTCAGCCATCCTCCTTGCCCCCTCACTCATCCTCCTCCTTGCCTCTCAGCCATCCTCCTTGCCTCTCAGCCATCCTCCTTGCCTCTCAGTCATCCTCCTTGCCTCTCAGTGATCCTCCTTGCTTCTCAATGATCATCCTTGCCTCTCAGTCATCCTCCTTGCTTCTCAATGATCCTCCTTGCCTCTCAGTCATCCTCCTTGCTTCTCAATGATCCTCCTTGCCTCTCAGTCATCCTCCTTGCCTCTCAGTCATCCTGCTTGCCTCTCAGTCATCCTCCTTGCTTCTCAATGATCCTCCTTGCCTCTCAGTCATCCCCCCTTGCCTCTCAGTCATCTCCTTGCTTTCTCAATGATCCTCCTTGCCTCTCAGTCATCCTCCATGCCTCTCAGTCATCCTCCTTGCCTCTCAGTCATCCTCCATGCCTCTCAGTCATCCTCCTTGCCTCTCGTCATCATCCTTGCCTCTCAGTCCTCCATGCCTCTCAGTCATCATCCTTGCCTCTCAGTCATCCTCCTTGCCTCTCAGTCATCTTCCTTGCCTCTCAGTCATCCTCCTTGCCTCTCAGTCATCCTTCTTGCCTCTCAGTCATTATCCTTGCCTCTCAGTCATCCTCCTTGCCTCTCATTTATCCTCCTTGGCCTCTCCCCTCATCTCCTTGCCTCTCACTCATCCTCCTTGCCTCTCAGTCATCCTCCTTGCTCTCGTCATCCTCCTTGCCTCTCAGTCATCCTCCTTGCTTCTCAATGATCCTCTCTGCCTCTCAGTTATCCTTCTTGCCTCTCAGTCATCCTCCTTGCCTCTCAGTCATCCTCCTTGCTTCTCTATGATCCTCCTTGCCTCTAAGTCATCCTCCTTACTTCTCAATGATCCTCCCTGCCTCTCAGTCATCCTCCTTGCCTCTCAGTCATCCTCCTTGCCTCTCAGTCATCCTCCTTGCCTCTCAGTCATCCTCCTTGCTTCTCAATGATCCTCTATGCCTCTCAGTTATCCTTCTTGCCTCTCAGTCATCCTCCTTGCCTCTCAGTCATCCTCCTTGCCTCTCAGTCATACTTCTTGCTTCTCAATGATCCTCCTTGACTCTCAGTCACCCTCCTTGACTCTCAGTCATCCTCCTTGCCTTTCAGTCATCCTCCTTGCCTCTCAGTCATCCTCCTTGCTTCTCAATGATCCTCCTTGCCTCTCAGTCATCCTCCTTGTTTCTCAATCATCCTCTTTGCCTCTCAGTCATCCTCCTTGACTCTCAGTCATCCTCCTTGACTTCCAGTCATTCTCCTTGACACTCAGTCATCCTCCTTGACTCTCACTCATCCTCCTTGCCTCTCAGTCATCCTCCTTGCCTCTCAGTTCATCCCCCCTTGCCCCCTCCCGTCCATCCTCCTTGCCTCTCACTCATCCTCCTTGACTCTCACTCATCCTTTGTCTCTCAGTCATCCTCCTTGACTCTCACTCATCGTCCTTGCCTCTCAGTCATCCTCCTTGACTCCCAGTCATCCTCCTTGACTCCCAGTCATCCTCCTTGACTCCCATTTATCCTCCTTGCCTCTCAGTCATCCTCATTGACTCTCAGTCATCGTCCTTGACTCCCATTCATCCTCCTTGCCTCTCAGTCATCCTCCTTGACTCCCAGTCATCCTCCTTGACTCAGTCATCCTCCTTGCCTCTCAGTCATCCTCCTTGACTCCCAGTCATCCTCCTTGCCTCTCAGTCATCCTCCTTGCCTCTCAGTCATCCTCCTTGATTCTCATTCATCTTCCTTGACTCTCAGTCATCCTCCTTGACTCTCACTCATCCTCCTTGCCTCTCAGTCATCCTCCTTGACTCCCAGTCATCCTCCTTGACTCTGTCATCCTCCTTGCCTCTCGGTCATCCTCCTTGCCTCTCAGTCATCCTCCTTGACTCTCAGTCATCCTCCTTGACTCTCAGTCATCCTCCTTGACGCTCAGTCATCCTCCTTGCCTCTCAGTCATCCTCCTTGACTCCCAGTCATCCTTCTTGACTCCCAGTCATCCTCCTTGACTCCCATTTATCCTCCTTGCCTCTCAGTCATCCTCCTTGACTCTCAGTCATCCTCCTTGACTCCCAGTCATCCTCCTTGACTCTCAGTCGTCCCCCTTGCCTCTCAGTCATCCTCCTTGACTCCCAGTCACCCTCCTTGCTTCTCAGTCCATCCTCCTTGCCTCTCAGCCATCCTCCTTGCCTCTCAGTCATCCTCCTTGCTTCTCAATGATCGTCTTCGCCTCTCAGTCATCCTCCTTGACTCTCAGTCATCCTCCTTGACTCTCAGTCATCCTCCTTGACTCCCAGTCATCCTCCTTGACTCTCAGTCGTCCTCCTTGACTCCCAGTCATCCTCCTTGCCTCTCAGTCATCCTCTGACTCTCAGTCATCCTCCTTGACTCTCAGTCATCCTTGACTCTCAGCCATCCTCCTTGCCTCTCAGTCATCCTTGACTCTCAGTCATCCTTGACTGTCAGTCATTCTTGACTCAGTCATGTGTCCCGCCCACCTGTGGCCTGACTACAACTGTATATACGGGTTCATCTTCCTGCCCATCTTCGGATTCATCAGGACTGAGTCTTTGAACACCAGATTCTAGCCTGAGTGACTGATTATCTCGTCTTCTACCCTCTTCAGTTTTAACACTAGTTAACGAACGGTCTTCAAATAAAGAAAAATGTGTTGTGTATGCAAATTTGTTTAAAGTTGTGGGTATTTTATACCAATATTGTAATGATAAAATTTAATAAGATTCTTAAGGTAGTTATGAGACAAGAGAAATTTCGGACCCCCTTTTAAACGAATTTACGCTCAAAAAAATTCAATGTATCATTGACAGAATAGAGTAAACACACTGTAAAACTCAGAACAAACATTTAAATTTATTTTATAGGTTAAATTTTTTTTTTTTACAAAAAAATTATCTGAACTCAATAAATTAAACGCGAGATAAATTGTTTTTAAATGTTGGAAAGCAGGGAAACAGGACCCATGAACTCTGCGTCTAGTAGGTGTAAGGATAAGCAGGGAAGTAAGGCACGAGGAAGAGCCATGAAAGATACTCCCTGATTTCAAACAGATATAACATGTAACTTTATTGTAATAATCTTTCAGAGTTAGTAGCTTCAGATGCAGGATATCATTCAGTTTCATGTGGTATAGTGTAGCGTTAATGGTAGTCAATGTGCGTCCCTCTGGTTGCTCGGTAAACATCGATGTGATAGTCCAGTTGGGTCCAGACCCTCTGCAGTATATCTGGTGTTATGTGAACTACTGCAGTGATCAAAATTTTCAGCTCCTTCAGGGTTGCAGGTAGTGGTGCTACGTAAACTGTGCTCTTCACGTACCCCCAAAGATAGAAGTCACAAACAGGTCTGGTGACCTCTGCAAGTGGCCTGCGAGGTCACCGGACCTATGATGTGTGTGTGTGTGTGTGTGTGTGTGTGTACTCACCTAGTTGTACTCACCTAGTTGAGGTTGCTGGGGTCGAGTCCAAGCTCCTGGCCCCGCCTCTTCACTGGTCGCTACTAGGTCACTCTCCCTGAACCATGAGCTTTATCGTACCTCTGCTTAAAGCTATGTATGGATCCTGCCTCCACTACATCGCTTCCCAAACTATTCCACTTCCTGACTACTCTGTGGCTGAAGAAATACTTCCTAACATCCCTTTGATTCATCTGTGTCTTCAGCTTCCAACTGTGTCCCCGTGTTGCTGTGTCCAGTCTCTGGAACATCCTGTCTTTGTCCACCTTGTCAATTCCTCTCAGTATTTTGTAAGTTGTTATCATGTCCCCCCTATCTCTCCTGTCCTCCAGTGTCGTCAGATTGATTTCCCTTAACCTCTCCTCATAGGACATACCTCTTAACTCTGGGACTAGTCTTGTTGCAAACCTTTGCACTTTCTCTAGTTTCTTTACATGCTTGGCAAGGTGTGGGTTCCAAACTGGTGCCGCATACTCCAATATGGGCCTAACGTACACGGTGTACAGGGTCCTGAACGATTCCTCATTAAGATGTCGGAATGCTGTTCTGAGGTTTGCCAGGCGCCCTTATGCTGCGGCAGTTATTTGGTTGATGTGCGCTTCAGATGTGCCTGGTGTTATACTCACCCCAAGATCTTTTTCCTTGAGTGATGTTTGTAGTCTCTGGCCCCCTAGACTGTACTCCGTCTGTGGTCTTCTTTGCCCTTCCCCAATCCTCATGACTTTGCACTTGGTGGGATTGAACTCCAGGAGCCAGTTGCTGGACCAGATCTGCAGCCTGTCCAGATCCCTTTGTATTTCTGCCTGGTCTTCGATCGAATGAACTCTTCTCATCAACTTCACGTCATCTGCAAACAGGGACACCTCGGAGTTTATTCCTTCCGTCATGTCGTTCACAAATACCAGAAACAGCACTGGTCCTAGGACTGACCCCTGTGGGACCCCGCTGGTCACAGGTGCCCACTCTGACACCTCGCCACGTACCATTACTCGCTGCTGTCTTCCTGACAAGTATTCCCTGATCCATTGCAGTGCCTTCCCTGTTATCCCTGCTTGGTCCTCCAGTTTTTGCACCAATCTCTTGTGTGGTACTGTGTCAAACGCCTTCTTACAGTCCAAGAAAATGCAATCCACCCACCCCTCTCTCTCTTGTCTTACTGCTGTCACTATGTCATAGAACTCCAGTAGGTTTGTGACACAGGATTTCCCATCTCTGAAGCCATGTTGGCTGCTGGTGATGAGATCATTCCTTTCTAGATGTTCCACCATTCTTCTCCTGACAATCTTTTCCATGATTTTGCATGCTATACATGTCAGTGACACTGGTCTGTAGTTTAGGGCTTGATGTCTGTCTCCTTTTTTAAATATTGGGACCACATTTGCTGTCTTCCATGCCTCAGGCAGTCTTCCTGTTTCGATAGATGTATTGAATATTGTTGTTAGGGGTACACATAGCGCCTCTGCTCCCTCTCTCAGGACCCATGGAGAGATGTTATCTGGCCCCATTGCCTTTGAGGTATCTAGCTCACTCAGAAGCCTCTTCACTTCTTCCTCGGTTGTGTGTACTGTGTCCAGCACATGGTGGTGTACCCCACCTCTCCGTCTTTCTGGAGTCCCTTCTGTCTCCTGTGTGAACACTTCTTTGAATCTCTTGTTGAGTTCCTCACATACTTCACAGTCATTTCTTGTTGTCTCTCCTCCTTCCTTCCTTAGCCTGATGACCTGGTCCTTGACGGTTGTTTTCTTCCTGATGTGGCTGTATAACAGCTTCGGGTCAGATTTGGCTTTTGCTGCTATGTCGTTTTCATATTGACGTTGGGCCTCCCTTCTTATCTGTGCATATTCGTTTCTGGCTCTACGACTGCTCTCCTTATTCTCCTGGGTCCTTTGCCTTCTATATTTCTTCCATTCCCTAGCACACTTGGTTTTTGCCTCCCTGCACCTTTGGGTAAACCATGGGCTCATCCTGGCTTTTTCATTATTCCTGTTACCCTTGGGTACAAACCTCTCCTCAGACTCCTTGCATTTTGTTGCTACATATTCCATCATCTCATTAACTGGCTTCCCTGCCAGTTCTCTGTCCCACTGAACCCGTTCAGGGAAATTCCTCATTCCTGTGTAGTCCCTTTCTTGTAGTTTGGCTTCATTCGTCCTGGCCTTCCTGCTTCTCCCTCCACTTGTAGCTCTACTGTGTATTCGAAGCTTAAACCACATGGTCACTGGCCCCAAGGGGTCTTTCATATGTGATGTCCTCGTATCTGCACTACTCAAGGTGAATACTAAGTCCAGCCTTGCTGGTTCATCCTCCTCTCTCTCTTGTAGTGTCCCTTACGTGTTGGCACATGAAGTTTTCCAGTACCACCTCCATCATCTTAGCTCTCCATGTATCTTGGCCGTGTGTGTATGTGTTTGTGTGTGTGTGTCTGTGTGTGTGTGTATGTGTGGTGTGTGTGTGTGTGTGTGGTGTGTGTTGTTTTGTGTGTGTGTGTGTCTGTGTGTGTGTGTTTGTGTGTGTATGTGTGTGTGTGTGGGGTGTGTGTGTGTGTGTGTTTGTGTGTGTGTATGTGTGTGTGTGTGTGTATGTGTGTGTGTGTGTGTGTGTGGGGTGTGTGGGGTGTGTGTGTGTGTGTGTGTACTCACCTAGTTGAGGTTGCGGGGGTCGAGTCCAAAACTCCTGGCCCCGCCTCTTCACTGATCGCTACTAGGTCACTCTCCCTGAACCGTGAGCTTTATCATTACCTCTGCTTAAAGCTATGTATGGATCCTGCCTCCACTACATCGTTTCCCCCAAACTATTCCACTTACTGACTTCTCTGTGGCTGAAGAAATACTTCCTAACATCCCTGTGATTCATCTGTGTCTTCAATTTCCCAACTGGTCCCCTTGTTACTGTGTCCAACCTCTGGAACACCCTGTCTTTGTCCACCTTTCAATTCCTCTCAGTATTTTGGTATGTCGTTATCATGTCCCCTTTATCTCTCCTGTCTTCCAGTGTCGTCAGGTTGATTTCCCTTAACCTCTCCTTGTAGGACTACCTCTTAGCTCTGGGACTAGTCTTGTTGCAAACCTTTGCACTTTCTCTAGTTTTCTTACGTGCTTGGCTAGGTGTGGGTTCCAACTGGTGCCGCATACTCCAATATGGGCCTAACGTACACGGTGTACAGGGTCCTGAACGATTTCTTTTATTTAAAATGTCGGAATGCTGTTCTGCGGTTTGCTAGGGCGCCCATATGCTGCAGCAGTTATTTGGTTGATTGTGCGCTTCAGGAGATGTGCCTGGGTGTATTACTCACCCCAAGATCTTTTTCCATGAGTGAGGTTTGTAGTCCTGGCCCCTAGCTGTAAATCCGTCTGCGGGCTTTTTTGCCCTTCCCCCAATCTTCATGACTTGCACTTGGTGGGATTGAACTCCAGGAGCCAATTGCTGGGCCAAGTCTGCAGCCTGTCCAGATCCCTTTGTAGTTCTGCCTGGTCTTTTGATCGAGTGAATTTCTTCTCATCAACTTCACGTCATCTGCAAACAGGGACACCTCAGAGACTATTCCTTCCGTCATGTCGTTCACAAATACCAGAAACAGCACGCGGTCCTAGGACTGACCCGTGTGGGACCCCGCTGGTCACAGGTGCCCACTCTGACACCTCGCCACGTACCATGACTCGCTGCTGTCTTCCTGACAAGTATTCCCTGATCCATTGTAGTGCCTTCCCTGTTATCCCTGCTTGGTCCTCCAGTTTTTGCACCAATCTCGTGTGTGTGTGTGTGTACTCACCTATTTGTACTCACCTATTTGTGGTTGCAGGGGTCGAGTCCTAGCTCCTGGCCCCGCCTCTTCACCGGTTGCTACTAGACCCTCTCTCTCCCCGCTCCATGAGCTTTATCAAACCTCGTCTTAAAACTGTGTATGGTTCCTGCCTCCACTACGTCATTTTCTAGGCTATTCCACTGCCTTACAACTCTATGACTGAAGAAATACTTCCTACTATCTCTCTGACTCATTTGTGTCTTCAACTTCCAATTGTGGCCTCTTGTTTCTGTGTCCCCTCCCTGGAACATCCTGTCCTTGTCCACCTTGTCTATTCCACGCAGTATTTTATATGTCGTTATCATGTCTCCCCTGACCCTCTGTCCTCCAGTGTCGTCAGGCCGATTTCCCTTAATCTTTCTTCATAGGACATTCCCCTTAGCTCTGGAACTAACCTTGTTGCAAACCTTTGTACTTTCTCTAGTTTCTTGACGTGCTTTATCAAGTGCGGGTTCCAAACAGGTGCTGCATACTCCAGTATGGGCCTGACATACACGGTGTACAGTGTCTTGAATGATTCCTTACTAAGGTGTCGGAATGCTGTTCTCAGGTTTGCCAGGCGCCCATATGCTGCAGCAGTAATCTGATTGATGTGTGCTTCCGGAGACATGCTCGGTGTTATACTCACCCCAAGATCTTTCTCCTTGAGTGAGGTTTGCAGTCTTTGGCCACCTAGCCTATACTCTGTCTGTGGTCTTCTGTGCCCTTCCCCTATCTTCATGACTTTGCATTTGGCAGGATTAAATTCGAGAAGCCATTTGCTGGACCAGGTGTCCAGTCTGTCCAGGTCTCTTTGAAGTCCTGCCTGGTCCTCATCAGACTTAATTCTCCTCATTAACTTCACATCATCTGCAAACAGGGACACTTCTGAGTCTAACCCTTCCGTCATGTTCACATATACCAAAAATAGCACTGGTCCTAGGACCGACCCCTGTGGGACCCCGCTCGTCACAGGTGCCCACTGTGATACATCATTACGTACCATGACTCGTTGTTGCCTCCCTGTCAGGTATTCTCTGATCCATTGCAGTGCCCTTCCTGTTATATGCGCCTGATGCTCTAGCTTCTGCACTAATCTCTTGTGAGGAACTGTGTCAAAGGCCTTCTTGCAGTCCAAGAAGATGCAATCAACCCACCCCTCTCTCTCTTGTCTTACTTCTGTTATTTTATCATAAAACTCCAGAAGGTTTGTGACACAGGATTTGCCTTCCGTGAATCCGTGCTGGTTGGCATTTATACTCCTGTTCCGTTCCAGGTGCTCCACCACTCTCCTCCTGATAATCTTCTCCATAATTTTGCATACTATACACGTCAATGACACAGGTCTATAGTTTAGTGCCTCTTTTCTGTCTCCTTTTTTGAAAATGGGAACTACATTTGCCGTCTTCCATACCTCAGGTAGTTGCCCAGTTTCCAGGGATGTGTTGAAGATTGTGGTAAGTGGTACGCACAACATATCTGCTCCCTCTCTAAGGACCCATGGAGAGATGTTGTCCGGTCCCATTGCTTTTGAGGTATCGATGTCCCTTAGCAGTTTCTTCACCTCCTCCTCATCTGTATGTATGTCGTCCAACACTTGTTGGTGTATTCCTTGTTGGTGTCCCCATCTGGTCTGTCCCCCCAGAGTCCTTCCTGTCTCTACTGTAAATACTTCCTTAAATCTCGTGTTGAGCTCCTCACATACCTCTTGATCGTTTCTTGTGAGTTCTCCACCTTCTTTCCTCAGCCTTATCACCTGGTCCTTGACTGTTGTCTTCCTCCTAATGTGGCTATACAGCAGTTTCGGGTCAGATTTGACTTTCGATGCTATGTCGTTTTCATACTGTCGTTGGGCCTCCCTCATCTGCGCATACTCGTTTCTGGCTCTTCTACTAATCTCCTTGTTTTCCTGGGTCCTATGCCTCCTGTACCTTTTCCATTCTCTGTTGCACTTAGTTTTTGCCTCCCTACACCTTCGGGTAAACCAAGGACTCGTTTTGGTCTTCCTATTATTTCTGTTTCCCTTGGGAACAAAACTTTCCTCTGCCTCCTTGCACTTTGTTGCCACATATTCCATCATCTCGTTTACTGATTTTCCTACCATTTCTCTGTCCCACTGAACCTCCTGCAGGAAGTTTCTCATACCTGTGTGTGTGTGTGTGTGTGTGTGTGTATGTGTGTGTGTGTGTCTGTGTGTGTGTGCATGTGTGTGTGTGTGTGTTTGTGTGTGTGCTCACCTAGTTGTACTCACCTAGTTGAGGTTGCGGGGGTCGAGTCCGAGCTCCTGGCCCCGCCTCTTCACTGATCGCTACTAGGTCACTCTCCCTGAGCCGTGAGCTTTATCATACCTCTGCTTAAAGCTATGTATGGATCCTACCTCCACTACATCGCTTCCCAAACTATTCCACTTACTGACTACTCTGTGGCTGAAGAAATACTTCCTAACATCCCTGTGATGTGTGTGTATGTGTGTATGTGTGTGTGTTGCTCGGCTAGACTCTACTTAGAATGTGACTGACAAAATAATTTCCTCGATAAGCTAACTTCTGACTCATAGAGAGGCAATATAACAGCTTGCTTGAACAGTAGGACGAACAGTACGCCAAACAGCAATATGCAGGAAGCAGCCGTGAACAACATGTCAGGTAAGGAAGGAGACCAAAAAATAAACCAAGTTTGGGACAATCAACAAGTCCTCCATACAAAGCAAAAAAAAAAAAAAATCAAAACCCCTACAGGATAGGCACCTGAAGTCAGTACCTGACCAGCCGGGCTGTGGTTCGTACGTCGGTTTGCGTGCGGCCGGCAGTAGCAGCCTAGTTGATCATGCCCTAATCCACCGCGAGGACTGGTCATGGACCTGGCCGCGGGGGTGTTGACCCCCGGTACACACTCCAGGTATACGACAGTGCGTATATGCCAGAACAAGGCAGGAAATATAATAATCACATTTTTCTGAGGCGACTACACTATGTCAATTCCAACAACCTCGCTAGTTAATATTCAATGCTCATGTTAACCGACTAACAGAAAAAATCTCTAAATTCTGAGAACTTCCGAGGTTTTACTCATCTCGGTTCGTGCCAGTGTGACGTGTTACTTCAAGATCTCTTCACAGTCTTTTGATAACTGATCTGTGTTTATATACGTGTAACTTGAGGCAACAACGATGTGCGTCATCCAAGGAAGCGTAAGACGTGTAATTGTGCCTACTTCCTGTAGGCGTCCATTACAGTATTCTTATGGGCATTAAAAAGTCCTTAGACATGGAAAACCGCAGAAAAACACGTGTTTGTTTTTTTCTTGAATTTGTTCGAATGTATTATTCATTCGGTCAGTTCATTGGTTCCTGGTAAGGTCTTCGGTGGTGGTTTATATACAAGGATAATGACATTCTTGTTTTAATTCTTAACTCATCTACTGCATCAATTTATGATTTCAGCAGTTTGTGTACCTAGGCTGTCAGTATTTCTCTCTGACTATTTACTCTGTTACATCTGTAAGCAGTATAGTTGTGTACAAGACATCCCTTGTATATGTGTCTGTGAAAGCTCCATACATTGTATTTGTTTCTGTAAGGACCTCACTTATATACTTTATTGCTTTACATTAACATTAAAATCCTCCCTTTCTCTTTTCCTTTTTAAATCTTGGATGTTACCAAAAATTAAGGAGGATTTACCATTAGAGTTGTTTGGATATTATGTAGCATTAGGTGGTGGGTTTGTACATCCCTGGTCTCTACTGCAGTGGTTGTTCTTGCAGGATCGATCCTGGTGTATGAGCTGCGGTTTGTTGTGTTTCACTCTCATGTATCTCCAGTGTAGTGAAATTTAGACATTTGCTTGAGAATTTTGTATTACGTTTGTGGTAGGAACAAGGGAAGGTGGTGGTGTGGTAGGAACAAGGGAAGGTGGTGTTGTGGTAGGAACAAGGGAAGGTGGTGTTGTGGTAGGAACAAGGGAAGGTGGTGGTGTGGTAGGAACAAGGGAAGGTGGTGGTGTGGTAGGAACAAGGGAAGGTGGTGGTGTGGTAGGAACAAGGGAAGGTGGTGGTGTGGTAGGAACAAGGGAAGGTGGTGGTGTGGTAGGAACAAGGGAAGGTGGTGTTGTGGTAGGAACAAGGGAAGGTGGTGTTGTGGTAGGAACAAGGGAAGGTGGTGTTGTGGTAGGAACAAGGGAAGGTGGTGGTGTGGTAGGAACAAGGGAAGGTGGTGGTGTGGTAGGAACAAGGGAAGGTGGTGTTGTGGTAGGAACAAGGGAAGGTGGTGTTGTGGTAGGAACAAGGGAAGGTGGTGTTGTGGTAGGAACAAGGGAAGGTGGTGGTGTGGTAGGAACAAGGGAAGGTGGTGGTGTGGTAGGAACAAGGGAAGGTGGTGTTGTGGTAGGAACAAGGGAAGGTGGTGTTGTGGTAGGAACAAGGGAAGGTGGTGTTGTGGTAGGAACAAGGGAAGGTGGTGTTGTGGTAGGAACAAGGGAAGGTAATGTTGTGGTAGGAACAAGGGAAGGTGGTGTTGTGGTAGGAACAAGGGAAGGTGGTGTTGTGGTAAGAACAAGGGAAGGGGATGGTGTGGTAGGAACAAGGGAAGGTAGTGTTGTGGTAGGAACAAGGGAAGGTGGTGTTGTGGTAGGAACAAGGGAAGGTGGTGGTGTGGTAGGTACAAGGGAAGGTGGTGGTGTGGCAGGAACAAGGGAAGGTGGTGGTGTGGTATGAACAAGGGAAGGTGGTGGGGTGGTAGGTACAAGGGAAGGTGGTGGTGTGGTAGGAACAAGGGAAGGTGGTGGTGTGGTAGGTACAAGGGAAGGTGGTGGTGTGGCAGGAACAAGGGAAGGTGGTGGTGTGGTATGAACAAGGGAAGGTGGTGGTGTGGTAGGTACAAGGGAAGGTGGTGGTGTGGTAGGAACAAGGGAAGGTGGTGGTGTGGTAGGTACAAGGGAAGGTGGTGTTGTGGCAGGAACAAGGGAAGGTGGTGGTGTGGTATGAACAAGGGAAGGTGGTGTGTGGTAGGAACAAGGGAAGGTGGTGGTGTGGTAGGAACAAGGGAAGGTGGTGGTGTGGTAGGAACAAGGGAAGGTGGTGGTGTGGTAGGAACAAGGGAAGGTGGTGGTGTAGTATGAACAAGGGAAGGTGGTGGTGGTGGTGTGGTAGGAACAAGGGAAGGTGGTGGTGTGGTAGGTACAAGGGAAGGTGGTGGTGTGGCAGGAACAAGGGAAGGTGGTGGTGTGGTATGAACAAGGGAAGGTGGTGGTGTGGTAGGTACAAGGGAAGGTGGTGGTGTGGTAGGTACAAGGGAAGGTGGTGGTGTGGCAGGAACAAGGGAAGGTGGTGGTGTGGTAGGAACAAGGGAAGGTGGTGGTGTGGTAGGTTCAAGGGAAGGTGGTGGTGTGGTAGGAACAAGGGAAGGTGGTGGTGTGGTAGGAACAAGGGAAGGTGGTGGTGTGGTAGGAACAAGGAAGGTGGTGGTGTGGTAGGAACAAGGGAAGGTGGTGGTGTGGTAGGAACAAGGGAAGGTGGTGTTGTGGTAGGAACAAGGGAAGGTGGTGGTGTGGTAGGTTCAAGGGAAGGTGGTGGTGTGGTAGGAACAAGGGAAGGTGGTGGTGTGGTAGGAACAAGGGAAGGTGGTGGTGTGGTAGGAACAAGGGAAGGTGGTGGTGTGGTAGGAACAAGGGAAGGTGGTGGTGTAGTATGAACAAGGGAAGGTGGTGGTGGTGGTGGTGTGGTAGGAACAAGGAAGGTGGTGATGTGGTAGGAACAAGGAAGGTGGTGGTGGTGTGTAGGAACAAGGAAGGTGGTGGCGTTGTGGTAGGAACAAGGAAGGTGGTGGTGTGGTAGGAACAAGGAAGGTGGTTGTGGTGTGATAGGAACAAGGAAGGTGGTGGTGTTGTGGTAGGAACAAGGAAGGTGGTGGCGTTGTGGTAGGAACAAGGGAAGGTGGTGGTGGTGTGTAGGAACAAGGAAGGTGGTGGTGTTGTGGTAGGAACAAGGAAGGTGGTGGCGTTGTGGTAGGAACAAGGGAAGGTGGTGGTGGTGTTGTAGGAACAAGGAAGGTGGTGGTGTTGTGGTAGGAACAAGGAAGGTGGTGGTGGTGTTGTAGGAACAAGGAAGGTGGTGGTGTTGTGGTAGGAACAGGAAGGTGGTGGTGGTGTGGTAGGAACAAGGAAGGTGGTGGTGTTGTGGTAGGAACAAGGAAGGTGGTGGCGTTGTGGTAGGAACAAGGGAAGGTGGTGGTGGTGTTGTAGGAACAAGGAAGGTGGTGGTGTTGTGGTAGGAACAAGGAAGGTGGTGGTGGTGTTGTAGGAACAAGGAAGGTGGTGGTGTTGTGGTAGGAACAAGGAAGTGGTGGTGGTGTGGTAGGAACAAGGAAGGTGGTGGCGTTGTGGTAGGAACAAGGAAGGTGGTGGTGTGGTAGGAACAAGGAAGGTGGTGGTGGTGGTGTGATAGGAACAAGGAAGGTGGTGGTGTTGTGGTAGGAACAAGGAAGGTGGTGGCGTTGTGGTAGGAACAAGGGAAGGTGGTGGTGGTGTTGTAGGAACAAGGAAAGTGGTGGTGTTGTGGTAGGAACAAGGAAGGTGGTGGCGTTGTGGTAGGAACAAGGGAAGGTGGTGGTGGTGTTGTAGGAACAAGGAAGGTGGTGGTGGTGGTGTGGTAGGAACAAGGAAGGTGGTGGTGTTGTGGTAGGAACAAGGAAGGTGGTGGTGTGGTAGGAACAAGGAAGGTGGTGGTGTTGTGGTAGGAACAAGGAAGGTGGTGGTGTTGTGGTAGGAACAAGGAAGGTGGTGGTGTGGTAGGAACAAGGGAAGGTGGTGTTGTGGTAGGAACAAGGAAGGTGTTGGTGTTGTGGTAGGAACAAGGGAAGGTGGTGGTGTGGTAGGAACAAGGGAAGGTGGTGTTGTGGTAGGAACAAGGAAGGTGGTGGTGTTGTGGTAGGAACAAGGGAAGGTGGTGGTGTTGTGGTAGGAACAAGGAAGGTGGTGGTGTTGTGGTAGGAACAAGGAAGGTGGTGGTGTTGTGGTAGGAACAAGGAAGGTGGTGGTGTTGTGGTAGGAACAAGGAAGGTGGTGGTGTTGTGGTAGGAACAAGGAAGGTGGTGGTGTTGTGGTAGGAACAAGGAAGGTGGTGGTGTGGTAGGAACAAGGGAAGGTGGTGTTGTGGTAGGAACAAGGAAGGTGGTGGTGTGGTAGGAACAAGGAAAGTGGTGGTGTTGTGGTAGGAACAAGGAAGGTGGTGGTGTTGTGGTAGGAACAAGGAAGGTGGTGGTGTTGTGGTAGGAACAAGGAAGGTGGTGGTGGTGTGGTAGGAACAAGGAAGGTGGTGGTGTTGTGGTAGGAACAAGGAAGGTGGTGGTGTGGTAGGAACAAGGAAGGTGGTGGTGTTGTGGTAGGAACAAGGAAGGTGGTGGTGTTGTGGTAGGAACAAGGAAGGTGTGGTGTGGTAGGAACAAGGGAAGGTGGTGTTGTGGTAGGAACAAGGAAGGTGTTGGTGTTGTGGTAGGAACAAGGGAAGGTGGTGGTGTGGTAGGAACAAGGAAGGTGGTGTTGTGGTAGGAACAAGGAAGGTGGTGGTGTTGTGGTAGGAACAAGGGAAGGTGGTGGTGTTGTGGTAGGAACAAGGAAGGTGGTGGTGTTGTGGTAGGAACAAGGAAGGTGGTGGTGTTGTGGTAGGAACAAGGAAGGTGGTGGTGTTGTGGTAGGAACAAGGAAGGTGGTGGTGTTGTGGTAGGAACAAGGAAGGTGGTGGTGTTGTGGTAGGAACAAGGAAGGTGGTGGTGTGGTAGGAACAAGGAAGGTGGTGTTGTGGTAGGAACAAGGAAGGTGGTGGTGTTGTTGTAGGAACAAGGAAGGTGGTGGTGTTGTGGTAGGAACAAGGAAGGTGGTGGTGTTGTGGTAGGAACAAGGAAGGTGGTGGTGTTGTGGTAGGAACAAGGAAGGTGGTGGTGTTGTGGTAGGAACAAGGAAGGTGGTGGTGGTGTGGTAGGAACAAGGAAGGTGGTGGTGGTGTGGTAGGAACAAGGAAGGTGGTGGTGGTGTGGTAGGAACAAGGAAGGTGGTGGTGGTGTGGTAGGAACAAGGAAGGTGTGGTGGTGTGGTAGGAACAAGGAAGGTGGTGGTGTGTGGTAGAACAAGGAAGGTGGTGGTAGTGTGGTAGGAACAAGGAAGGTGGTGGTGTGTGGTAGGAACAAGGAAGGTGGTGGTGTTGTGGTAGGAACAAGGAAGGTGGTGGTGGTGTGGTAGGAACAAGGAAGGTGGTGGTGGTGTGGTAGGAACAAGGAAGGTGGTGGTGGTGTGGTAGGAACAAGGAAGGTGGTGGTGGTGTGGTAGGAACAAGGGAAGGTGGTCTTGTAGTTTTTTAGTTAAAAATTGAATGCATCACATTGTGCTGCCACTGTACTCTGTATGCTGTTTACACAGTGGGAACAAAGGTCACATTCCATCACACCGGACGGGAAACTCTTGTGGTGGAGACAGGAGTAAAGGACTTTAGGAAAAGGGGTCTCTAGGGGTCTATAAGCAGAGTAGGAAGTGGATGGGTGAGAGTACATACCTTTATATCTTTAACAGTATTTGTCAGTGTTCATATCACCGTTGGTCTCGTTTACAACCTTAGAATAGTATTCGGTGTTGACGATGGTTGCAGCAGGAGAGAAATCAAAGGTGGTTATGACAGAGATTGTTTACTTCCCGCACGGAACCAATAAAGCACTTAAACTACTGAGAACGACTTAAAGTACTGGGAATGTAATCTCTGGAGTGAAAGGGAGAGAGGCAGACAGACAGACACACACACACAGACACAAACCGAGACCGACCAACCAACCAACCAACCAACCGACCGACCGACCGACCGACCGACCGACCGACCGATATCAGCACATGGAGGATACTTGAAGGTAGAATAAGAGAAAACTGTATCAAAATCTGTTACCCACAGCTGTAAGAAATATTGCTGGAACAAGTGTAGAGGTTTTCAAGAGCAAACTGCATTACTAGTTCCGCCAAATGCCAAATCTTTGAAGAGTATATCGGCCAGCAGGCTGCCAGCAGAAGCAGCCTGGTGCACAAGGCAAGTACAACAAAAGTCTGGAATCAAGTCGGGCTGTGAGGGTTGAAATATTTCCAAAATCTGTCACAAGTATATACAGGTTATCCAGTCAACAGAAAAATCTGGCTCAGGCGGAGCCTGGAGGTATATCTCTTTAAACTGGTCACAGGTGTATTGTTACGCGTTTTATCTTAATGTTCACATTATAAACTCGGAGACAGAATACTGGGTGCATCTAAATTCTGGCACCTTATGTAGTTAGTGTCTCACACCATCCAGAGTTCAAGCAACTACAACAGTGTCAAACACACTGCCTAAAGTACAAGCAACTACAGTGTCAGACACACCCAGAGTGCAAGGAAGTACAATCGTGTCAGATACACTACCAAGAGTGCCAGGAACCACAACAGTGTCACACTACCCAGAGTGCATGGAACTACAACACTGTCAGAACCAGTTTCCTGCTAAAGCCAGCTCCCAAAGACCAGTTTGACCCAATACCCTGCCTGGTGTGGGAGAGGGCCGCAGGGGCCATGACCTCTGCTACCTTGTACAGAAAAACACCTGACCTGGACGTCTAGGAGGAACCATGGTCTCCAAACTCGAGACCTGGGCGTCAATTAAGAAGAACCATGGTCTAACACCTGAAATGGCTGTCTAAGAGGAACCATGCTCTCCTAACACCTGTATGCACACAAACACGAACTGTAACATACAATGAGTATTAAAATCTGGAAGTATGTGGGCATCAGACAGGTTCCTGGAGTTGGTAATGTACTCAGTTGTGTTCACAGGTGTCGAGTCACTGTTCTTGGTCTTCTTTACTGATTCTTGTCCTCTATGTCCTCTATGCAATAAAGATAGAATATTTTTATTACGTAAACTGGGTCAGTTCCATCGTATAGTGGCCGATCGTGATGGCTGTGTAGAACTACCGACTGCTAACACCAACATCCTTGTTGATCAGGTAGTCAGTAAAGAATTGTAATCTTAGGCCAGGCTACGAGTGTAGAAGAACCCTGGAACTGGTCACAGGTATTATCTTCCACTCACCATATGTAAGTTGTGGTCATTAGTGTAGATGTCAGGTGGGGTGGAGGGGGAGTAGGCTAAATAAAATAAAATAACATTTTATCTGGATCTTAAACAGAGGAAGGGAAGGTTAGCCACCCAGGACAACCCAGGAGTTAGGGGACTGTCTTGTCTTACTTTCATTTATGATCCTTTTAATCTTGTCCACAAGGATGCGACCGACAACAGACAGTTAACATCCAGGTACCTATTTGCTAATAGATGAACAGAGGCAGCAGGTGTAAGGAAACATGTCCAATGTTTCACCCTTGACGGGGATCGATCCCGACCATCAGTATTTAATCTGAACACGCTACCAACCAAGTCGGTTCAAAACTAGATACTGAGAAATAAACGGGAGAAGTCGTCGTCATTATGAAACAGTGACCATGACTTTGTGAAGAGTAGCCCCATTGCTCCTCTTCCTCCTTCCTTGATTCGCCGGTACGCTCCCGGCGCAGGGTTTTTCCAGATGGCGACCCGGCCTTGGCTCCCTGTCTAGGGAGTGTTGTGAGTCCTACGTCTCCCATGGGAGGAGGTACAGGTGCCTCCTCATCTTCTGGGACCAACTGTCCCCAGGCCTAGCCCCATTCCTCGCCCTCACGGGGCTCGTAGGGAGAAGCTAGGCCTCTGGTCTGCCATCTTCCCCGTCCCAGGAGGGCTCGTGGGAATGGCAGTCTTGTGAGCTGCAGGTGGTAGCAAGCTTTGGCTCTGGCACCTTCCCCGCCCTGGAAGGGCTCGTGAAGTGGTGTCTACTATATTTCCACTCCTCTTCCTTCTATAAGCCCATTGGTTACTAAACAAATCGATTATTTAGACTAAACTTGGGTGAAAAAAAGAGGAAAAATATACGTGGGGTACCATGGTTTAGACTGCTCTCCAGGACTGTTGTTATGGAGGTTCCTGGTGTTGACTCAGAAGGAAATTTTGTGTGTAGTATACAAATACTATATGAAAGTATAACTGGGTAAAGCAACAAGGAGGTAGGAGTTCACTGTTAAAAGAAAACACACACAGCCAGTGGAAATATTACAAGTGGAAGGAATAGTGACATAGGACTATTTTTAGAGCGTACATTACTTTTCTGTGTTAATGATTCCAAATGGAAGAAATTACGCTAGTGAATCTTGTACATTGCATCACAGTTACATAATATATATATATATATATATATATATATATATATATATATATATATATATATATAATATATATTTATATATATATATATATATATATATATATATATATATATATATATATATATATATATATATATATATATATATATATGTATGTATGTATGTATTTCAACACACCGGCCGTATCCCACCGAGGTAGGGTGGCCCAAGAAGAAAGACAAAAGTTTATCTTTGTAAATTTAGTAATGTATACAGCATCACACTGTCTCACTGACTCCCTCTCCTACCATCACACTGTCCCACTGACTCCCTCTCCTAACATCACACTGTCCCACTGACTCCCTCTCCTACCATCACACTGTCCCACTGACTCCCTCTCCTACCATCACACTGTCCCACTGACTCCCTCTCCTACCATCACACTGTCCCACTGACTCCCTCTCCTAACATCACACTGTCCCACTGACTCCCTCTCCTACCATCACACTGTCCCACTGACTCCCTCTCCTACCATCACACTGTCCCACTGACTCCCTCTCCTACCATCACACTGTCCCACTGACTCCCTCTCCTACCATCACACTGTCCCACTGACTCCCTCTCCTACCATCACACTGTCCCACTGACTCCCTCTCCCAGTATCACACTGTCCCACTGACTCCCTCTCCTACCATCACACTGTCCCACTGACTCCCTCTCCTACCATTACACTGTCCCACTGACTCCCTCTCCTACCATCACACTGTCCCACTGACTCCCTCTCCCAGTATCACACTGTCCCACTGACTCCCTCTCCTACCATCACACTGTCCCACTGACTCCCTCTCCTACCATCACACTGTCCCACTGACTCCCTCTCCTACCATCACACTGTCCCACTGACTCCCTCTCCCAGTATCACACTGTCCCACTGACTCCCTCTCCTACCATCACACTGTCCCACTGACTCCCTCTCCTACGATTACACTGTCCCACTGACTCCCTCTCCTACGATTACACTGTCCCACTGACTCCCTCTCCTACCATCACACTGTCCCACTGACTCCCTCTCCTACCATCACTTTTCTTTTACCTACAGTCTCCCCCTAGAATTTTTTGTTTTTGTCATCCCCATATTATCCTGTGAACGTTCATTGTACTGTTAGATCTTCTCTTACTCCTTCCCCTCCTCTGTGTTTAAACTAATAAAAGTGAGACAAGTCTTGCCAGTGAACCCGTGTGTAAATCAGTCTTGCACAATCTGGCTTGACCTTTCACACCGACCTTAGTTGATTTTGTATTGGAAACTTAAGAACATGTATGCGTGGTTAGGGTGCAGACAAAAGTGTTCAAGTGTGAGTGTGATGACCAGTGTACAAGAGTATGATCATAAGATCATAAAAAAGAAGGAGCACTGCAGCAGACCTACTGGCCCACGCGAGGCAGGTCCAGGTCACACCCACCCACACCCTTTCATGCAATTATCTAACCTATTTTTAAAACTGCATATTGTTTTAGCTTCAGTGATGCTACTAGGGAGTTTGTTCCACTCATCCACAACTCGATTACCAAACCAGTGCTTTCCTATATCTTTTCTGAATCTAAATTTTTCCAACTTGAAACCATTGCTACGAGTCCTGTCTTAGATAGTTATTTTTAGCACGTTATTTACACCTCGTTCACATCCCCCTAATTGCACGCCTTTCTAGAGAGTGCAGACTCAGGGACCCTCAGTCTATCCTGGTAGGAAAGATTTCTGATACATGGGATCAACTTTGTCATCCTTTGTAGGTTTTCAAGCGAATTTATATCCATTCTGTAATACGGCGACCAAAACTGTGCAGCATAATCTAAATGAGACTAACCAGCGATATATAAAATTGAAGAATAACTTGCGGACTCCTGTTATACTTCTTGATATGAAGCCAAGAATTCTATTCACTTAATTTGGTTAGTTTGGTAGGTTATTACTATATAATGTACCACCAGTGTTAGTTAGTTTGGTAGGTTAATACTATATAATGTACCACCAGTGTTGGTTAGTTTGGTAGGTTATTCCTATATAATGTACCACCAGTGTTAGTTAGTTTGGTAGGTTATTACTATAATGTACCACCAGTGTTAGTTTGGTAGGTTAATACTATATAATGTACCACCAGTGTTGGTTAGTTTGGTAGGTTATTACTATATAATGTACCACCAGTGTTGGTTAGTTTGGTAGGTTAATACTATATAATGTACCACCAGTGTTAGTTAGTTTGGTAGGTTAATACTATATAATGTACCACCAGTGTTGGTTAGTTTGGTAGGTTATTACTATATAATGTACCACCAGTGTTGGTTAGTTTGGTAGGTTAATACTATATAATGTACCACCAGTGTTAGTTAGTTTGGTAGGTTAATACTATATAATGTACCACCAGTGTTGGTTAGTTTGGTAGGTTAATACTATATAATGTACCACCAGTGTTGGTTTAATCCATATGGACTGTCCAGGGATCATTCAGGCAGCATGTCACGTGTACACCAATAATCCTCTAAAATAGAGATTCAAGTTAACACTCAGTGTATATACACTGACACACATACACTCGACGCACTTTATATACACTGTTGTCAGTATGTGTGTATAATGCATGTATTTATGCAATAATATAAACGTCTACCTGAATAAATTATTATTATTACTTTTAACAGCATTTATTTCGTGTTGTTGCAGGTTCAACCAGTGGCAGAGTTGGTGGAGTTGTCAGTGCGTCAGTCTGTGGACGGACGGGAGGTCACTCTCAACCAGGACCAGATTCAGAGTGGCACCCTCAAGAGGTCGCCCTCTAAGCGTCTCCTACACCAAGTGGTGAGTAGTAACCTATACACACTCGCCAACCTTCAGGGATCCCACCTTTTCCACTGAGCTGTCACCAGTGTATTTCCCTGCTGACAGACACAATTCAACCACCAGTCAGTTTCTCTTCAGTGGTGGTCATCTTTCACCCGGGGACTCTGTGCACATTTATCACCATTTCCACCATCAGTTTTTCACTCCCTCGTCTCATTTTCACTTCTGACATCGGGTTTAAATCTGGAATCGTTTATTTGAATAGGAATGGGTTGGCATGATTATAGAATGCCTACCTTGAACCAGTAGGCCTAGACACGAAAATTTGGAATATTTTATTAAGAGCCATTTCTTATTAAATGTTTTTCCTGCTAGAGGCATTTATCAACCCAGAAGTTACCTAACATGAGCCAGTTGGCTTTCTGCAGTGCGCCTCTCCTTGTGTTGTCATGTTTGTAAGATACTTGTATCAGTAAAACAGTATCTTCATCAACAGAAATCATAGTTAATAACCACACTGGTGTACACACAGCAGCTCTGATGTGTGCACAGCCTGCTGATGTGTGCACAGCCTGCTGATGTGTGCACAGTCTGCTGATGTGCACAGCCTGCTGATGTGCACAGTCTGCTGTGTGCACAGCCTGCTGATGTGCACACAGACGGCTGATGTGTACACAGCTGGCTGGTGTAATGGCGGTGTGTTTGTGTAAATGTTACAGGTAAGTGTTGGTGTTTTTAACATTATATTGGCTATCATTGTGCAGCTGTTCTTATCTGTGTGAATATGTACAGGACTAGTATCAGGTGTATGCAGAGTACCCTTAGTGATAAGCAGCAATAAAAGGATAATAAGTGTAGAGGGACAAAGACTCCTCAACACACACACACACACACACACACACACACACACACACACGTACGTGGCGAGGTGTCAGAGTGGGCACCTGTGACCAGCGGGGTCCCACAGGGGTCAGTCCTAGGACCAGTGCTGTTTCTGGTATTTGTGAACGACATGACGGAAGGAATAGACTCTGAGGTGTCCCTGTTTGCAGATGACGTGAAGTTGATGAGAAGAATTCACTCGATCGAAGACCAGGCAGAACTACAAAGGGATCTGGACAGGCTGCAGACCTGGTCCAGCAATTGGCTCCTGGAGTTCAATCCCACCAAGTGCAAAGTCATGAAGATTGGGGAAGGGCAAAGAAGACCGCAGACGGAGTACAGTCTAGGGGGCCAGAGACTACAAACCTCACTCAAGGAAAAAGATCTTGGGGTGAGTATAACACCAGGCACATCTCCTGAAGCGCACATCAATCAAATAACTGCTGCAGCATATGGGCGCCTAGCAAACCTCAGAACAGCATTCCCACATCTTAATAAGGAATCATTCAGGACCCTGTACACCGTGTACGTTAGGCCCATATTGGAGTATGCGGCACCAGTTTGGAACCCACACCTAGCCAAGCACGTAAAGAAACTAGAGAAAGTGCAAAGGTTTGCAACAAGACTAGTCCCAGAGCTAAGAGGTATGTCCTACGAGGAGAGGTTAAGGGAAATCAACCTGACGACACTGGAGGACAGGAGAGATAGGGGGGACATGATAACGACATACAAAATACTGAGAGGAATTGACAAGGTGGACAAAGACAGGATGTTCCAGAGATTGGACACAGTAACAAGGGGACACAGTTGGAAGCTGAAGAAACAGATGAATCACAGGGATGTTAGGAAGTATTTCTTCAGCCACAGAGTAGTCAGTAAGTGGAATAGTTTGGGAAGCGATGTAGTGGAGGCAGGATCCATACATAGCTTTAAGCAGAGGTATGATAAAGCTCACGGCTCAGGGAGAGTGATCTAGTAGCGATCAGTGAAGAGGCGGGGCCAGGAGCTCGGACTCGACCCCCGCAACCTCAACTAGGTGAGTACAACTAGGTGAGTACACACACACACACACACACCTACACACACCTACACACACCTACACACACCTACACACACACACACACACACACACACACACACACACACACACACACACACACACACACACACACACACACACACACACACACACACACACCTACACACACAACAGGCCTAGTGTCTAATCGACATGTGCCTAGGACAAAATGGTAACTAACACTCCTGGCTGTTCCTGCACACATTCCTGATCAGCCGGCTTGTGACTATGCCAGAGTGCGTGCCGCGTACACAAACAGCCTGACTAACCCGGCCGTGAGGGCGATGATTCCTGGGACTGTTATCAGGTAGACAAGAGTTAGAGGTAGACTCAATTGCATATTATTTTATACATTAAATGTTGACAATCACAGAAAGTCATTTATTTTCTTACTCTTAATATTTTTAATGTGCAGGTAGAAACCAGTCCTCCAGAAAGAATAAAAAGGCACAATACCTTAAATGGCACAATACACAAATAACCCGCACATAGAATGAAACTTAGGACGTTTCGGTCTGACTTGGACCATTAATTACGGTTCCAGTCGGACCTAGACGTCGCCAAAAGTTTCGTTGTCTTGTGTGCGGATTATTTGTTCATTGTATACAATCCTCCAGAATTTTCCAGGTATGGGTTACAATGCCTTTTTTCTCGCCTTAATTTCAACTAGTCCAGTTTGAGATCATTTAGGCCTTCGTAAATATTTGACTTTAGATGATACATGCATGAAAGTTCCCCACATTATCCTGAGCTACTGTTTCACCCGCTTTAAAAAGTGGTTGTCAGTACAGAGTAACATTGCAGCCTAGTGAGTACAAGTGACTTTTAAAGAGTATTTTTATTAGCCTGTCAAATCTTTTTTTTTTTTGAAGCTTCTTGTTAGCTAGCCTATCATTTTCCTTGTACTGTTTTGTGTTCATTAAGCGTAAGATGTGGTTACTACACGGTCCTCACATGCTTCAGCATTCTGGAGTGTTTGAGAATTTTCCGTAGCGGAGCAACTGAGATTTGTCCTGGATAATGTGGCCAGTGGAAGACCTATTTTATGATAGCTTACAGATATGCTGATGATATACTGATATGTTGTGTCCTCGCTGTATGATAGCTTGCAGATATGTTGTGTTCTCGCTGCATGATAGCTTGCAGATATGTTGTGTTCTCGCTGCATGATAGCTTGCAGATATGTTGTGTCCTCGCTGTATGATAGCTTGCAGATATGTTGTGTTCTCGCTGTATGATAGCTTGCAGATATGTTGTGTCCTCGCTGTATGATAGCTTGCAGATATGTTGTGTTCTCGCTGTATGATAGCTTGCAGATATGTTGTGTCCTCGCTGTATGATAGCTTGCAGATATGTTGTGTTCTCGCTGTATGATAGCTTGCAGATATGTTGTGTTCTCGCTGCATGATAGCTTGCAGATATGTTGTGTTCTCGCTGCATGATAGCTTGCAGATATGTTGTGTTCTCGCTGTATGATAGCTTGCAGATATGTTGTGTTCTCGCTGTATGATAGCTTGCAGATATGTTGTGTTCTCGCTGTATGATAGCTTGCAGATATGTTGTGTCCTCGCTGTACGATAGTTTGCAGATATGTTGTGTCCTCGCTGTATGATAGCTTGCAGATATGTTGTGTCCTCGCTGTATGATAGCTTGCAGATATGTTGTGTCCTCGCTGTATGATAGCTTGCAGATATGTTGTGTCCTCGCTGTATGATAGCTTGCAGATATGTTGTGTTCTCGCTGTATGATAGCTTGCAGATATGTTGTGTCCTCGCTGTATGATAGCTTGCAGATATGTTGTGTCCTCGCTCTATGATAGCTTGCAGATATGTTGTGTCCCTCGCTGTATGATAGCTTGCAGAAAATGTTGTGTCCTCGCTGTATGATAGTTTGCAGATATGTTGTGTCCTCGTTGTATGATAGCTTGCAGATATGTTGTGTCCTCGCTGTATGATAGCTTGCTGATATGTTGTGTCCTCGCTGTATGATAGCTTGCAGATATGTTGTGTTCTCGCTGCATGATAGCTTGCAGATATGTTGTGTCCTCGCTGTATGATAGCTTGCAGATATGTTGTGTTCTCGCTGCATGATAGCTTGCAGATATGTTGTGTCCTCGCTGTATGATAGTTTGCAGATATGTTGTGTCCTCGCTGTATGATAGCTTGCAGATATGTTGTGTCCTCGCTGTATGATAGTTTGCAGATATGTTGTGTCCTCGTTGTATGATAGCTTGCAGATATGTTGTGTCCTCGCTGTATGATAGCTTGCTGATATGTTGTGTCCTCGCTGTATGATAGCTGCAGATATGTTGTGTCTCGCTGCATGATAGCTTGCAGATATGTTGTGTCCTCGCTGTATGATAGTTTGCAGATATGTTGTGTCCTCGCTGTATGATAGCTTGCAGATATGTTGTGTCCTCGCTGTATGATAGCTTGCAGATATGTTGTGTCCTCGCTGTACGATGGTTTGCAGATATGTTGTGTCCTCGCTGTATGATAGCTTGCAGATATGTTGTGTCCTCGCTGTATGATATCTTGCAGATATGTTTTGTGTCCTCGCTGTATGATAGCTTGCAGATATGTTGTGTCCTCTCTGTATGATAGCTTGCAGATATGTTGTGTCCTCGCTGTATGATAGGTGCAGATATGTTGTGTCCTCGCTGTATGATGGTTTGCAGATATGTTGTGTCCTCGCTGTATGATAGCTTGCAGATATGTTGTGTCCTCGCTGTATGATAGCTTGCAGATATGTTGTGTCCTCGCTGTATGATAGCTTGCAGATATGTTGTGTCCTCGCTGTATGATAGCTTGCAGATATGTTGTGTCCTCGCTGTATGATAGCTCGCAGATATGTTGTGTCCCCCGCTGTATGATAGCTTGCAGATATGTTGTGTCCCTCGCTGTATGATTTGCTTGCAGATATGTTTTTGTCCTCGCTGTATGATAGCTTGCAGATATGTTGTGTCCTCGCTGTATGATAGCTCGCAGATATGTTGTGTCCTCGCTGTATGATAGCATACAGATATGCGTGTTCTTACCATATCTTGGTATATGCTACTCACTTACAAATTCCCGTAACGTTTGAACAGGATATACCTGGAGGTTACCTGGAGGTTGTTTCTGGGATCAACGTCCCCGCGGCCCGGTCCATGACCAGGCCTCCCGATGGATCAGGGCCTGGTCAACTAGGCTGTTACTGCTGGCCGCACACAGTCCAACGTACGAGCCACAGCCCGGCTGATCCGGCAATGATTTTAGGTATCTGTCCAGCCCTCTCTTGAAGGAAGCCAGGGGTTTATTGGTAATTCCCCTAATGTTTGATGGGAGGCTGTTGAACAGTCTTGGGCCCCGGACACTTATGGTGTTTTCCCTAAATGTACCAATGGCGCCCCTACTTTTTATTGGGGGCATTTTGCATCGCCTGCCCAGTCTTTTACTTTCGTAGGGAGTGATTTCTGTGTGCAGATTTGGGACCATTCCTTCCAAGATTTTCCAAGTGTAGATTATGATATATCTCTCCCTCCTGCGTTCCAAAGAGTACAAGTCAAGTCCTTCCAAGCGTTCCCAGTAGTTAAGGTGCTTGACAGAACTTATACGTGCAGTAAAGGATCTCTGTACACTCTCCAGATCTGCGATTTCACCTGCTTTGAATGGAGATGTTAATGTACAGCAGTATTCCAGCCTAGAGAGAACAAGTGATTTGAAAAGGATCATCATTGGCTTGGCATCTCTCGTTTTGAACGTTCTCATTATCCATCCTATCATTTTCTTTGCACGTGTGATCGTGGCACTGTTGTGATCCTTGAAAGTGAGATCCTCAGACATTACTACTCCCAGGTCCCTTACATTATTTTTCCGCTCTATTGTATGGCCGGAGTCAGTAGTATACTCTGTTCTAGTTATTATCTCCTCCAGTTTTCCATAACGGAGTAGTTGGAATTTGTCCTCATTGAACATCATATTGTTTACCGTTGCCCACTGGAAAACTTTGTTTATATCTTCTTGGAGGTTAACCGCGTCCTCAGCAGATGACAGCCTCATGCAGATCCTAGTATCATCCGCAAAGGATGATACGGTGCTATGATGTATATTGCTGTTATTTATGTTTGTCTCTGATAAGAGCAAAATAATTATAGTTAATACTCTTGGTAGAGGAAGACAACTTTTCACTGTGACAACCTCTAATTATACTTTCTTGACTACCAGTCTGCCTACTCTCCCTAGTTATTCCTTTCGTTCAATTATAACTCAATTATCTTTACAATTCAACACATTACTGAATTGTACTGTGCAACATTTTCATCTTGTACGAATATTTCAGTAGTATTTACTATTGAAGCTAACTTCTTTGCTAACAGACATGTAGTTTTAATTATTTATTCTCAACCTGGGATACAAAAATTAAGTGACAGAGTTTGTGGTAAATACCTTGCCTGTCAGCTCCTTGTGTTTACATTTCATCAGCAAGAATGTTAACTCTGGTCACACCTACGGTACCACCTTTCTTAAAAGATATCTCACTACCTTTTGACTCCTTGTTAATGGTCCCGGGGGTCATCGCCCCAGCAGCGCTGTCCCAGAGTATGTCTGATGGTTGATATTCTGATCAGTCAGGCCATTGGTGTTAGTAGCCCCCAGGACAACGGAAACACGGCTTATCAGGAACTGCTTAGAGGAATTGATCAAGTTCCGTCTTGAAGATGTTTGCTCTGGCTTAGTATGTTTCTGTCCACTCTGGGGTTCAGAAATATCCAACAGTGGTTAGCAACTCTCCATTCACGGTACAAGAATGTGGACTTGGTGCGTGGGCCATGAGTGCAGTGGTATATGAAGGAGGCAGTCTGATACAACGACCTCGCACTGTAGTAGACTTGCCTTGTAGTAACTTCATTGGTTATTCACAGATGTGTCCTTGGGAAGTGGCGGGTCTGGTGTGCTTGTGCTACAAACTAGGAAGAAGATATACAATGTTCAGCAGGACGCGGGTCTTGAACCCTCCTCCTCCAACAAGACTCATCACTTGAACACTTTAAGGCGAATCTCTGTGGATGGAGGGCTGAGCACACACATCTCACCTTTAGCCACCTATAAATAACAAAAAGTCACAATACCTTGACTGGAACAATACAAAAAAAAACACACATAGGAGAGAGGAGCTTACGACAACATATCGGTCCTACTTGGACCATTTACTTTGGACTTTATAAATGGTTCAAGTCGGACCAAAGCGTCGTCGTAAGCTCCTCTCTCCTATGTGCGGGTTATTTGTGTATAGCCACCTGTTTGCAGGTGCTGCTTCCTTCCTCGCTGTAGTTTTTATTGCTATTTTACACAAATCAGTTTTACGGCTAAGAGCTATTTTCCAACCTCGGCTCATTTCCGAGCCCAGCGCTGTGTAAGGTATACTGCCACCCAATGGCAGCCAACCCATAACAGTCGACTACCACCCAGGTACCTGCTTACTGCTACGTGAACTTGGGCAGCTGGTGTAAGATGACTGGACACCTAGGTACCTACTTCTAGGTGAACAGGGGCAACTGGTGTAAGATGATTTGACACTCAGGTACCTACTTACTGCTAGATAAAGAGGAGCAGCAGTTGTGAGGGAACAAGACCAAGGTTACCACCAGTGTGCAGCTGACTGTGGAACACATGTTAACACTTCGCTGACGACTTAAAGCTTTTGCTGTTGTCATGAGTTACATAATTATCAGGGTGACTGTAGGGTGTCAGGCAGGTATTATCAGGTAACTGTAGGGTGTCAGGCAGGTATTATCAGGTAACTGTAGGGTGTCAGGCAGGTATTATCTGGGTAACTGTAGGGTGTCAGGCAGGTATTATCAGGTAACTGTAGGGTGTCAGGCAGGTATTATCTGGGTAACTGTAGGGTGTCAGGCAGGTATTATCAGGGTGACTGTAGGGTGTCAGGCAGGTATTATCAGGGTAACTGTAGGGTGTCAGGCAGGTATTATCAGGGTAACTGTAGGGTGTCAGGCAGGTATTTTCAGGGTAACTGTAGGGTGTCAGGCAGGTATTATCAGGGTGACTGTAGGGCGTCTGGCAATTATCAGGGTGTCTGGCAATTATCAGGGTGTCTGGCAATTATCAGGGTGTCTGCAGACAACTATCACAGTTACCATCCTAACTTCCATATTGTACATGTTAGGGTGTTGGTAATTCCCCTTACACTGGAAGCGATGGTGTTTAATAAATAATTTAAAAATAGGGAAAGAGGATCAATACAAGGCAACACCAGCTGCCTCTTCCATACAGCTTAGCAGTGATACCAGTGATTCTCACCCAGGGGTAAATTTTTACCCCCCAGGGGTAAATTTACCCCTGGGGGTAAAAATTTACATGCCAAGGGGTAAATATTTGTGTGCTATTTTTGTGCAAAACCTGAATAATTTATTTTTTTCTGACCTTGTTTTTCTGTCACTTTATGATGGCGATAAATTTTTGTATGGAAGTGAGGCGGTAAATGGAGAAATACACAAGCCGAGGGAGTTAATGATGGAGGACACGCTGAGAATCTCTGCATTATACTATAACATTAAGCTTGTTTTCTAAAATATATGACTAAAAATACTGGAGGGTCAGGTCCCCAGTGTACACACTCCAGCAAGCTGTTAGTGAAGTGAAAAGCAGAGACACCATGAGCACTATAGGAGGACTCTGTGTCAACATGTGCGGTCCAAGACTATTAAACCTGCTGTCAGGAGATATCAGAAGTATTGCTGGAGTAAATGTAAATGTTTTCAAGAGGAAACTGGGTGACTACCTTATGCAAATGCCATATCAAACAGATGGTGATGGTTATATTGCGCCTGCGGGCCGTTAACACCAATGGCCTGGTTGATCAGACAGTTAATAAGAAAGCCTGGCATCAAGCCGGGCTACGAGGGTAGCACCCTTGAAACAGGTCATAGGTATGTCACAGTTTACAGTCATACTTGTGCCAGTATAGTGATAATTATATCAGTTTACCATTATTGTTGCAATTCCTGTTGTTGTAAACATATATTAGTATCTTTAAATCCATGAACCTCGGTAGTGGTGGTGGTGTCGATGGTGGTAGTGTTGGTGGTGGTGGAGATAATTGTGGTGAGGGTGATAGTACTGTTCCTGGTGGTGGAAGGATGGATATTTATTGAACCATCACTATGTATTAACAGTTAGGGAGAGTGGTGGTGGCTGCTGGGGAAGGGCTTTAGCGGCGGCAGTTTTCCAGTGTAGTGGTGACGGTGAATTGTTGTTGGTGGCTCTATTATTTAGAGGTGATGGCGCTTTCGTGACGCTCATGGTGGTTTAATGGTGGTGATGGTGGTAGTTGTGGTAGTGACCTGCAGCTGTTGTTGCTGTGTCAATGTTTTGATTATATTTCATGTTGTTTATATTATTTTCTATTAAAAAGTACTGTGTTACACGCGCTCCTCTTCACTCTTACCTTAAATGGCTTTCTTAAACGACCACTTTTTGTTGTGGTGTCCAATTTTGGACTTGTGGTCCCGTTTTGTGATCCCAGTGTCAGAGAAGTTTGTCATTGCAATGTCTGCATTTATTGTGAATTGACCTGGCAGTGTGTGTGTGTGTTCACAGGTTGTGCTATAGCTTCTGGATCTGTATTTGACTTTCCAGTGCTATCATGTGGTTCTCGTGTATATGTTTCTAAGTTCTTTTATTGGATTGACCTCATCATGCACCAGTACTAGACTAAGACCGAGTCGAAGGGGCGTTCATCTCCAGAATCATTAGTATATATAACATGAAGAATTAGACAAACGTGCAACTTCTGGATATCCTTATTTGTAGACGTTTCGCCATCCACTGGCTTTAGCAATAAAATACAACTATAAAATGCGGAAAATGTAGAATCATATACCAATAAAGATACGCAGATGTTGCACCTGTCTAATTCTTCACCTTGTCGGTATTATATACCATTCATGTACAAGAATTATTAAGAATAACGTAGAAAAGTAATAGTATATGTATACTGAATGTTAGTGAAAGTTTGTAAGGCTTACCTGTCAGTTTGTGTTCAAGGAACAAGACCAGCACTCCTGTCGGTGTGAAAAAAATGTATATCGGTCACAGAGAACGGTATCCCCGTGTTGCATAACCTCAGTCTTCTGTGCCTCATTGCACGTGGTTGGAACTGTGCAGAGTGCTGCATAAATTTTTGATGCAAGACTCACGAAATCGTAATAATACGATTGCATACAAACCACGGAACGGGTGGGGTTTGTTCCCATGGCGAGTGAATGCTAAAACTCCAGGCCAGTGCTTAATTAAGCCACTGGGCCAGCTGGCAACAGTAATCTTCATCCAACTAGTTATATCTCTATACATCATAGGGAAGTTAACATGAGCCGTCTAGTTGGATGAACCTTCTTACAGCCAGCTGGCCAAGTGGCTTACGCACTGGCTTGAAGTTTTAGGACTCACTATTGGTTCAAATCCTACCCGTTTAATTTCTAATGGAATTAATGTTGAAGATTGAAAGCTAATCAGAAGAGGATTTCACAAGTTATCACATCGAAACTATTGCAATTCCTTCAATAAAAACTGAAAATTAGGAAATACACCAGCACTTTAAGTTTGAAGCCGCTCAGGAATTGCTTTAACAGATTATCAGCATTGAAAGGTGAAGGTAATCGGATGTGATACTCAGAAATTATTTTTCAAGACATTGAAAAATTGCAGGAAGATATAAGTAGGGTTTTCCAGTGGGCAGTGAAGGACAACATGACGTTCAGTGGTGATAAGTTCCAGCTGCTGAGGTATGGAAAGAATGAAGAACTCAAAAAGGACACTGTATACAAAACTTAAGAGGATCACCAAATAGAACGAAAAGAACACGTAAAAGACTTGGGAATAATTATGTCAGCTGACATAGTAAGACCAAAATCACGACAGCCAGGAGGATCACAGGGTGGGTAATGAGAACCTTAAGATCAAGGGAAATAATACCAATGGTGACACTTTTCAAATCGCTAGTGCTCCCACATTCGGAATATTGCTCAGTGTTGACGGCCCCTTTCAAGGCAGAAGAAATATCAGAACTTGAACAAATGCAGAGATCGTTTATGGCCCCCATAGAGCCAGTAAAACATTTAAATTACTTGGAACGCCTTAAAGTCTTGAACATGTACTCACTGAAGCGGAGGAGAGATAGACGATAATATATACCTGGAAAGTACTTGAGGGCTTGGTCCCAAATCTGCACAATGCCATAACATACTAAAGCGAAAGATTTGGGAAGAAGTGCAGGGGTGCGGTGGGCACAATAAAGGAACACTGTATCAACATTCGTGGCCTTATATTATTCAACATCTTACCAGAAGATATCAGAAACATTGCTGGATCAAGTGTTGAAGTCTTTAAGAGAAAATTGGACAAGTACCTTAACCAGGTGCCAGATCAACCACACTGTGATGGATATGTGGGGCAGCTGTCCTCCAGCAGCAACCGCCTGGTTGACCAGGCTACTCTCGGGGCCGGGACTCGAGAGTATTAAAACTCTCGAAACTTATCAAAGGTAAAGGTTCCATAAAAGAGACAAGTTGGGACCTACACAAGTCTGAATCAGAATCAATCCTAACGTTCCTCTAGGTAAGGTTGACCAGTGCTTAAGTAATCGAGGAAGTTTTATTTAAACAAAATAGTTTAGAATTAAACCATTTATCACAGGAGGTTCGTAAACTGATAACAATGTAATGAGTGAAATTCTAAAAGGCCAATATGAGTCAGTGTTCAGCATTGCATTAAATGAAAGCAGAGTGGAGTTACTCCCTGAAGGCCACATACATTACTGACGTCAATACAAATCCTGAAGAATTCCTTATAAGAAATTACAAAATACCACTAAAACTAGCACTCAGTTTTCTTTGGAGGAAGACCTTAGTTCTAGGTGGAATTCCAGAGGACTTAAAGAGTGCAAACAATGCTCCTTTACATGAAAGAGGCAGTAGAGCACTAGCCAAAAATTACAGAGCAGTAGCCATAATATCACGGATCGTAAAAGTCTTCGAGAGTATGATGAGACATCAAATTACAGACTTTATTTAACAACATAACCTTAACCTTCCGAGCCAGTCCGGATTTAAAGCAAGTGCATTATTGTTGCCACAGTTGCTAAACCACTATGACAGAATTACGGAAGTGTTGGAAGGAAACCAAAACACGGATGTGGTCTGCACGGATTTCGCAAGATGAAGGTGATCATGAGGTGATTGTGCATAAACTGTAGGCGCTAACTAAGTATAACAGTAGAGGTAGACAATTGTTTTTTTTAATTTTCTGACAAAGCGTAGAAGTCAATACAGCAAAATCGAACATTAGCCATATACAAAGCTCTGTAGGCCTAGGCATGGTGCTAGCTCCTTTTCTGTTTACCACCATGGTGAACATAGTTACGTACCATAATTAGCAGATGATACCATAATAGGCTTGAAAATCACCTCGGCAGAGGATACGAAATAATTGCAGGAAGGTATAAACAAAGTCTTCTAGTGGGTCGTGGAGAATAACGATGTTCAATATTAACATGTTCAAACTACTTATATATGGTAAGAATAAAAAATTAAAAATAGACATTTTACACAAAACGCAAGACGATCACCAAATAAAATCAAACACTGACTTATTTCTGATAAGAAGACATTTTATAATTAACTTAGAGCACATTAAAACTTACACAACTTAAAATCAAGGTGAGACTTGGTAAGCACATTAGAACTTAAAGTTGGAAGCCAACCAGAAGATGCATTCTTCAGTTATTAAATACAATACAACAAAATTTGCACCTACACATCCTGTACCCACAATAAACGTTACATTTCATACGATGCATCAGCTATTAATGTTTGCTTCTCGTTATTGATTTATTTTAATCATAGACGATAAAACTATATTAGGCATATAGCGCCCGTGGAATGGGAGGCATTCGATCCCAGGAAGGATAATCCAGTTCGTTGAATCAAGAGCTTCTCACCTGCGTCAAGACACGTTCCTTGTGAGGCCATACTTCAGTTATTTAATGCAAAATAATGCTATACCATTTCCAGATTAAAAGTGACAAGATGGCACCTACATACACTATTAAGAATACCAACCTTCTTTTATTTAGACACACGTTGAAATTTTATACCCAATCAGAAGAGGTTTTCTAAGGTTATCGCATGGATAACACTTTTGGAACTGACCTAGATAAAACTGTGCAGGAGGCGTTGGCACTTGTCAGTTGTTCCTCGAACGTTCGCCTAGTTTTTGTTCATCAGGGTTGAAACTTTACAACTGACTGGATAAGACCTTGTGAAGTTAGTGGATAATAGGAAGACTACCTAACAGTGTTTCGGCTCTGACATTTGCCTCTACAGATATATCTTTGATATATATATCTTTGAGGAGTTCCGAGAGTTTCCTACTCCCGGAGCTCGGCCATGCACCAGAATTTAAGGCTAACTAAACTCTTGAAAATTATTAATAATGGTAGCAAAATGCGAGTTTTTAAACCATACCATACCCCCGGCCGGGATTGAACCCGCGGTCATAGAGTCTCAAAACTCCAGCCCGTCGCGTTAGCCACTGGACCAGCTAGCCACAATAAGATTCATCCAACTAGGTATATTTCTACACCATAGGAAGGTTAGCATAGGCACCACTGTGACCACAAATGCAAGTTTTTACAGACGAATCTCCAGCTAGCGTGACCGTGACGAACTCTAGCTCAAGTCCCTTCACTGCCGTCAAGATGGCGAGTTTTTAATATTTCTCAGTTTCGTTTTTTTTTTCATTTCTATTTAAATAGTTTTACAGTCATTTAAAAAGATATATGTGTGTGTTTTAAGGTAATCCAATTGATTAAAAATTCCCTGAGATTGGCCAAATTCAGTGCAAAAATCCTTCCAGTTAATGCATCTGTGTTTAATGTTTCAAGCCGACCAGAAGAGTCGTTCTCTAGTTGTGTGGAACTGTAATAAAATTGTTAAGTTAAACTTTATATAGCTTCAGTGTGAAAGCCAAACTTTCTTTCAATAAAGTCTATCAATATCGAAATTATGAAGTCTTTCAGAAAAGGTATTCTCCATTAATTGCTTTGAATCCAACGATTTCTTTTTTTTAATTTCGTTAAAATTTCAAATTTGCAGCTGGTGTCTAAATTTATAGTGTGTCATCCGTCATCCTTATATACTGCATCAGTGTTAATATTCTAATGATGATGAGCTGTTGTTTAGTTAACGAAAGAAAATAACTTTCACCATTCCAAAAGCTATCAGAAACACTGCTGGCACAAGTGTAGAAGTCTTCAAGAGGAAACTAGACAAGTATCTTCACCAGGTGTGAGGGATAATATTGGTCAGGAGGCCACCAGCAGCAACAGCCTTGTTGACTAGGCAAGCACCAAAAGAGCCTGTCCCAAGGCCGGGCTCTGGGAGTAGAAAAACTCGAAACTCATCAGAGGTATCACTAATACATAAAACTGGCAAATTGGAGACTTAAGAATCCCAGTAACAGCACAAACTTTGCCTTCTGGCAAACACTCCAGAAGAGACATTCTCCAGTTTTCACGCGGATTCTAATGATTCCAAGATGTATTTTTTAACCAATTTAGTAAACTGCTAAATTTGTCCACACTCAAACTATCCTGACTGATGCATCAACCATTAAATATTTAAACCATTCAGAAGAGGTAGATCCAAATATATTTAAAGTGATGTAACAAGAATGAAAAAAATCTCTGTTTTGCACACAAAATTGGAAAATGTGCAGCTGCACAACTGAATTTCAGTTTTCATTCTTGTCGAATTAGGAGGCATTTTTTTTATCATTTGAAGTGAAGCAGCAGTAGGTTTTGTAAGTTATCAGAGGCATTGCAGGAATCTTGGAATGTGTTCTACAAATTAAGTCATAAGGCACTTGCACGTACCAGTTGCTTCAAGAATTTTGTCCTAGTTACCTTACGCTAGCGTTGGAAATTTTAAGTTGATTGGATAAGACCTAATGTTACCAGCTAAATACAAACTAAACCTTGGAGGAAGAAATAAATTCAGTCCCCCCCCCCTTGAAGTTCCCCCTTCAGGGATTCCTAATTTAGGCCCCCATTTGAAGGTCCCCCTCCAGGGGTACCTAATTCAGACCCCCACTTGAAGGTCCCCCTTCTAGGGTACCTAATTCAGGCCTTCACTTGAAGGTCCCCCTTCTGGGGTACCTAATTCAGGCTCCCACTTGAAGGTTCCCCTTCAGACACAACAGTCGTCCACTTACCGTTCGTTTGGCTGAACAGTAATACCTCCGTGGATGGTCGGTGTCTACCAACCTACTAAGTCTCTAGATGCGACCTTCGCATGAAATTATGAATTCACTTTTATGTAGGCTTCACACTGCAATGTTAAGAAAACCTTGTGGCCCTCATTACACATTTAACCATCAAATGTGGCAGACTTGTGTGGGAAGGATGAGGACCCATGGCAAGTGAGTCCTTAAACTCTAGGCAAGTACGTAAGCCAACTGGCTACAATAAGATTCGTGATGGCGGTTTTGAGGGGACTTGAACTAGAGTTCGTCACAGCCATTCTGGTGTGAGATTCATATGTAAAAATTTGTGGTCACAGTGGTGGCCTATGCTAACTTCTCTATGGTGTATAGAAATGTATATACCTAGTTGGATGAATGTTATTGTAGCCAGGTGGCCTACTGGCATACGCACTGACCTCGAGTTTTAGGACTCACTCGCCATGGGTTCAAACCCCACCCGTACGGTGGTTTGTTTACGGTCGTGTTATCTAGGGTATATTACCACCGCCCAGGATGTCACCCATAACAGTCAAGTAACAAGATGGAGAGAAACGACGCAAAGCAGACAAGTGGTATAAAAAAAATACACAGTTACAGAGAGGAATTTTATTGAAACGTTTCAATAAAATCCCCTCTGTAACTGTGTATTTTTTTATACCACTTGTCCGCTTTGCGTCGCTTCACCTTTGGACACACTTGTTCAGTCAATACACCCAGATATAAACAAGTACGTTTATACCAGTGTAATCAGGTGAGTGGGTGGGTCAGTGAATGGTAATTAATGGCATGGTGGGGGCACGGCAAAACCGTGTACTCATCTCATTGTGTTTTCATGGCTGGAATCATAGCTCCTGGCGCTGCCTCTTAACTTTTACCGACTAGTTTCTTCGATTACTGGCCTCATGGGCCCGATCATATCTACTCTTGCAATTGTATACAGTGTTATGCTTCCATCTCTTCATCTAGTGCGTTCCATTCACTATCCTAAGACTGAAGAACCTCTTAAGTTTCTTATCCCACATCGCCTTCAGGTGCGATCTATGTCCCTGACTCCTCTCATCTCAGCCAACCTTCTCCATCGACTCTCTCTGATACTCTTAACATTGTGTAAGTCCCTCTGGTCCTCCTCGCTTCTAGTGTTAGAGTTCTCTAAGTTTCTCCTTGTAATTCATCCTCCCCATTTCCTACACTATTCTTGTTGCGAGTATTTGCATCTTCTCTATTTCCTTACACTCGTATCTTTTATCAGGTGTGGGTTCTGTACTGGTGTCACATACCCCTACGTGTTCATTGTGTATTATGT
>NC_069435.1:35010995-35028495 GCF_026875155.1 Cherax quadricarinatus | reverse complement strand
GCTCACCTTCCTGTCTGCCTGCTTGCTCACCTTCCTGTCTGCCTGCTTGCTCACCTTCCTATCTGCCTGCTTGCTCACCTTCCTATCTGCCTGCTTGCTCACCTTCCTGTCTGCCTGCTTGCTCACCTTCCTATCTGCCTGCTTGCTCACCTTCCTGTCTGCCTGCTTGCTCACCTTCCTATCTGCATGCTTGCTCACCTTCCTGTCTGCTTGCTTGCTCACCTTCCTGTCTGCCTGCTTGCTCACCTTCCTGTCTGCTTGCTTGCTCACCTTCCTGTCTGCCTGCTTGCTCATCTTCCTGTCTGCATGCTTGCTCACCTACCTATCTGCATGCTTGCTCACCTTCCTGTCTGCTTGCTTGCTCACCTTCCTGTCTGCCTGCTTGTTCACCTTCCTGTCTGCCTGCTTGCTCACCTTCCTGTCTGCCTGCTTGCTCACCTTCCTGTCTGCCTGCTTGCTCACCTTCCTGTCTGCCTGCCTGCTTGCTTGCCCACCTTCCTGTCTGCTTGCTTACCTTCCTGTCTGCCTACTTGCTCACTTTCCTGTCTGTCTGCCTGCCTGCCTGCTTGCTTGCTTGCCCATCTTCCTGTCTGCCTGCTTGCTCACCTTTCTGTCTGCCTGCTTGCTTACCTTCCTGTCTGCCTGCTTGCTCACCGTCCTGTCTGCCTGCTTATTTGCTTGCTTCCCCTCTAATTCCTTTAGTGCGTCCCTGCTTTCCTACCAGCTTGTCTTTCTACTCACCTGCTTGAATCTCTGCTTGGCTGCTTGTCTCTCTGTTTGCCTGCTTGTCTCTCTGCTTGCATGCTTGTATCTCAGCTTGTCTCTCTGCTTGCCTGCTTGTCCACCAAAATACTATTTGAAATTTCGGTGTCCATTTCAAGGACTACAGAAAAGAAGAAGAGGGTTATGAGAGACCCGTGAGTAAGTAACACATGAAGACGTTGTCATGCGAGTACAGTTGTTTTGCATGACAACGCCACCAGTTATCAGACTTGTGCATGACACCACCACCAGTTATCAGACTTGTGCATGACACCACCACCATTTATCATACTTGTGTATGACACCACCAACACCATGTTTCATACTTGTATATGACACCACGACTAGTTATCATATTGTGCATGACAACAACACTAGTTGTCACACAGTTGAAGGGAAACAGTTGACAGTGCTGCCATCTATGCTGTTACAATCAACATTAACGTAAACATTCGTCGAGACAGTATCCTTATTTTTTTTTTTTTTTCAAGAAATCGGCAGTCTCCAACCGAGGCAGGGTGACCCCCCCCCCCCAAAAAAAAAAAAACTTTAACCATCACTCATTCCACCCCTCCTTTAGAGTGCAGGCACTGTACTTCCCACCTCCACCATCCTTTAGAGTGCAGGCACTGTACTTCCCACCTCCACCATCCTTCAGAGTGCAGGCACTGTACTTCCCACCTCCACCATCCTTCAGAGTGCAGGCACTGTACTTCCCACCTCCACCTTCCTTCAGAGTGCAGGCACTATACTTCCCACCTCCACCCACCTTCAGAGTGCAGGCACTATACTTCCCACCTCCACCCACCTTCAGAGTGCAGGCACTATACTTCCCACCTCCACCCACCTTCAGAGTGCAGGCACTGTACTTCCCACCTCCACCCACCTTCAGAGTGCAGGCACTATACTTCCCACCTCCACCCGCCTTCAGAGTGCAGGCACTGTACTTCCCACCTCCACCCACCTTCAGAGTGCAGGCACTGTACTTCCCACCTCCACCCACCTTCAGAGTGCAGGCACTGTACTTCCCACCTCCACCCACCTTCAGAGTGCAGGCACTATACTTCTCACCTTCAGAGTGCAGGCACTGTACTTCCCACCTCCACCCACCTTCAGAGTGCAGGCACTATACTTCCCACCTCCACCCACCTTCAGAGTGCAGGCACTGTACTTCCCACCTCCACCCACCTTCAGAGTGCAGGCACTGTACTTTCCACCTCCACCCACCTTCAGAGTGCAGGCACTGTACTTCCCACCTCCACCCACCTTCAGAGTGCAGGGACTATACTTCCCACCTCCACCCACCTTCAGAGTGCAGGCACTATACTTCCCACCTTCAGAGTGCAGGCACTATACTTCCCACCTTCAGAGTGCAGGCACTATACTTCCCACCTTCAGAGTGCAGGCACTATACTTCCAACCTTCAGAGTGCAGACACTATACTTCCCACCTTCAGAGTGCAGGCACTATACTTCCCACCTTCAGAGTGCAGGCACTATACTTCCCACCTTCAGAGTGCAGGCACTATACTTCCCACCTACACCCACCTTCAGAGTGGAGGCACTGTACTTCCCACCTCCACCCACCTTCAGAGTGCAGGCACTGTACTTCCCACCTCCACCCACCTTCAGAGTGCAGGCACTATACTTCCCACCTCCACCCACCTTCAGAGTGTAGGCACTATACTTCCCACCTCCACCCACCTTCAGAGTGCAGGCACTATACTTCCCACCTTCAGAGTGCAGGCACTATACTTCCCACCTTCAGAGTGCAGGCACTATACTTCCCACCTACACCCACCTTCAGAGTGGAGGCACTGTACTTCCCACCTCCACCCACCTTCAGAGTGGAGGCACTGTACTTCCCACCTTCAGAGTGCAGGCACTATACTTCCCACCTCCACCCACCTTCAGAGTGGAGGCACTGTACTTCCCACCTCCACCCACCTTCAGAGTGCAGGCACTATACTTCCCACCTCCACCCACCTTCAGAGTGCAGGCACTATACTTCCCACCTCCACCCACCTTCAGAGTGCAGGCACTATACTTCCCACATCCACCCACCTTCAGAGTGCAGGCACTATACGTCCCACCTCCACCCACCTTCAGAGTGCAGGCAATCTACTTCCCACCTCCACCCACCTTCAGAGTGCAGGCACTGTACTTCCCACCGCCACCCACCTTCAGAGTGCAGGCACTGCACTTCCCACCGCCACTCACCTTCAGAGTGCAGGCACTGCACTTCCCACCTCCACCCACCTTCAGAGTGCAGGCACTATACTTCCCACCTCCACCCACCTTCAGAGTGCAGGCACTGTACTTCCCACCTCCACCCACCTTCAGAGTGCAGGCACTGTACTTCCCACCTCCACCCACCTTCAGAGTGCAGGCACTATACTTCCCACCTCCACCCACCTTCAGAGTGCAGGCACTATACTTCCCACCTTCAGAGTGCAGGCACTATACTTCCCACCTCCACCCACCTTCAGAGTGCAGGCACTATACTTCCCACCTCCACCCACCTTCAGAGTGCAGGCACTGTACTTCCCACCTCCACCCACCTTCAGAGTGCAGGCACTGTACTTCCCACCTCCACCCACCTTCAGAGTGCAGGCAATCTACTTCCCACCTCCACCCACCTTCAGAGTGCAGGCACTGTACTTCCCACCTCCACCCACCTTCAGAGTGCAGGCACTGTACTTCCCACCTCCACCCACCTTCAGAGTGCAGGCACTATACTTCCCACCTCCACCCACCTTCAGAGTGCAGGCACTATACGTCCCACCTCCACCCACCTTCAGAGTGCAGGCAATCTACTTCCCACCTCCACCCACCTTCAGAGTGCAGGCACTATACTTCCCACCTCCACCCACCTTCAGAGTGCAGGCACTCTACTTCCCACCTCCACCCACCTTCAGAGTGCAGGCACTCTACTTCCCACCTCCACCCACCTTCAGAGTGCAGGCACTCTACTTCCCACCTCCACCCACCTTCAGAGTGCAGGCACTATACTTCCCACCTCCACCCACCTTCAGAGTGCAGGCACTATACTTCCCACCTCCACCCACCTTCAGAGTGCAGGCACTCTACTTCCCACCTCCACCCACCTTCAGAGTGCAGGCACTGTACTTCGCACCTTCACCCACCTTCAGAGTGCAGGCACTCTACTTCCCACCTTCAGAGTGCAGGCACTGTACTTCCCACCTCCACCCACCTTCAGAGTGCAGGCACTATACTTCCCACCTCCACCCACCTTCAGAGTGCAGGCACTGTACTTCCCACCTCCACCCACCTTCAGAGTGCAGGCACTATACTTCCCACCTCCACCCACCTTCAGAGTGCAGGCACTATACTTCCCACCTCCACCCACCTTCAGAGTGCAGGCACTATACTTCCCACCTCCACCCACCTTCAGAGTGCAGGCACTGTACTTCCCACCTTCAGAGTGCAGGCACTATACTTCGCACCTTCACCCACCTTCAGAGTGCAGGCACTGTACTTCCCACCTTCAGAGTGCAGGCACTATACTTCGCACCTTCACCCACCTTCAGAGTGCAGGCACTGTACTTCCCACCTTCAGAGTGCAGGCACTGTACTTCCCACCTCCACTCACCTTCAGAGTGCAGGCACTGTACTTCCCACCTTCAGAGTGCAGGCACTATACTTCGCACCTTCACCCACCTTCAGAGTGCAGGCACTATACTTCGCACCTTCACCCACCTTCAGAGTGCAGGCACTCTACTTCCCACCTCCACTTTATTATATATCTCGGTTGGAAACTGTAAGTAGTTGCCAGCTTCTATTTTCTTCTGTGTTTCATTTTTGTTTTCCTCATAACAGGAGAATGTTTCATCTGATCGGTTTCAAATTTTGAAAGCAGAACAATTGTCATGTGCAGTTGCCTCATGACTAAAGTTGTAGGAACCATCGGACAACCCTACCATGGCTTTGATAATTTCCGAAATTCTCTGGTGCTCGGCTTCAGACGGTGAAGAAAAATTTGCTATTTTGAGGATGGAAGAGTCTTTGTGACGTCGCATCATTTGTCTGTTTTATGTTTAAAAAATTATTCACCTTAAAATTCGTTAAATGTATTTGAGTCTTCCTTTTCTTAATGATTTTATATCATGTTTGATACGTGTTACGACCTAGACACACTAAGTTTGGGTGTGGCCAACTTGGAATCGTTGGATTCCATAAACTTTTAGTGCTGGTGTGCTTTCCGAGACACTTGTTCGGTAACGTCTGTTGCTGAAATAATCTGTTAGGCAACAACAGCCTGGTTCACCAGGCAAGTACTAGACGAGTCTGGCCTATGGCCGGGCTCCGGGAATGGAAAAACGCTGGTAATTCATCAAAGGTATATCAAAAGCGACTCTTTGTAAAAGCTGCAAACATTGCCTTTAACTCTGCGAGAAGACCATTGATAAACAGTATTTTGTTTTTCCTTTGTTTGAGACCTTGTCTGTATGTCTATTTGTAAAGGCAAAAGATGATACATTGGTGGTAGTTGTTGTGAGAGGAATCTTGTTGGTTGAACTTAGTGTCTGTGACTCTGATGAGCCAGACACTGGCTTTGGTTCCACTCCAGCATGGCTCTTAAGTGGTGATACGATCTTTACATTTTTGGCCATTATTTTCCTCTTCTTGACACAAACATTCCTGTTGGTTGTATAATTATAGTTTTCATGATTAGTGTGTTGTTGTATGATTCGTGTGGAAGACTGAGCTCTCTGAATTATAGCATTGTCCTCCGAGTGGAATGACTTTCTTATGCTCTTCCATTGTATCTGGGAAGAAATGGAGAAGACAGTTGATCAGGCTCCTCATGCATGTGGCCTTAAGACATTCCAGGCTGAGGTATAACCTGATCTACACATTGGCCAGCTTTTTTCTGCTGCACTTGCTACACTCTGTTCATGATTTAGGGCTACAGTTTTGCACAGGTATTTTCTATATTTTCCCGTCATATCAGTGTTGGTATATAACACCGATGGCAGTATAATGCTATCCTTTATTGACAGTGTTTCACCCACACAGTGGGCTTTATCAAATAACATGGGTAAAATGTTGAGCCCCAGTTATGTTTTTGGCTAATTTCTTGGAGTATGATTTTCTTTTTGCTTCAGAGATAAAGATCTTAACAAGGAGGACTCGTATTGCGTACTGTTATAAAAAAGTGTTCTGTGTTCATTACAAAGTTGCAGGCAACGCTTAGTGCTCTCGTTCAAACAGCCGCCTGCTTGTTTCTCTGTTATACAGGGATTAGCAAGACGTGGGTGTTTGGCAACTCATTCCACAGGGATTCTCATTTTGAGACGACTGTCAGTTGAGGATAAGGAACACGTGTATGCTGGCGCTCCTGCTCCTCTCTCTGCAGCTTGTGGCATGCAGGTGACTCTGAAATACATTTTACCTGATAAATGAGACACTTTTGCGACATCTGGGTATCTTTATTCTGGAAACGTTTCACCAGGCAGTGGTTTCTTCAGTCCAATGCGGAGAAAGGTGGAAGATGAAGAGGCATTTGAGGTAATCAGTCCCTCAGCCTGGAGTCTGTGTTCAGTCCGTCAATCTTGACAACTTGTTGGTTTTCTCAACCGTTTATTCACACAATTTAGCTACCAATAATTTACTCCTCTTTAGAGTTTTCTTTTCATAATTACCATAGTACCTTTGGGGGTCTCGGTAAACTTGGTAATTCCCATTATCAGTTGAGTGAGTTTTACAATTTATGCTGCTTTTTTTTTAGTTGATGTGATTTTTATTTGTGTTGGGTGTTTTAATCATGCTAGCAGTTTTATATTTACTCGTTTTACCTTTAACGTTAACGTTATTGTATCTGTTTTTTTTATTGTCAAGAATGCTGATGATTATTGAAGTCTAAATGGTCCTCAGGTATTAAAATTATTACATGCTAGAAGCGAAAATAAGATTTTATCTTGACAAGTATAAGGAACTTACGAGGGACAAGACATATTGTAAACTCAGACCTCAACCTCAAGGAAGTGTAAACACAGTCTGGAAAACATAGTCAACATGAGAAAATATTTAGCATATTCAACTTTAACAACTTAAGAGTTGATTGTACCAGCATATTCATGGAACTATTAAGTCATTCTCAGCATTCTTCACGGATGGAAATGTTAATGAAGTAGCATACAAGATTTGTACAGAATATGACCCTTTACACAGAGTCTAGAAAATTTTAAAGGTGAACGACGACGATTGCTGAGTTGAGTAAATAATAAATATCATAACAAAGGAAGGAAATTCTACACCGAGATAGTGCAGAAACTAAATCATTCGTATCAGACAAGAAAAACACAAAAGGAACGAAGAAGAATTCAAGAAATTGTTAAAACGTAAAATACTTTTTCACTTACAGATTCAGCAAATGATGTTTGGCACAGAAAAGGATATTGATCCACTGCTAAATTGCAAAGGAATTTCTAGCAACATAAAGAGGCTTGCTGTGCAGGCGAAACGTTTCGGAATAAAGATACCTAACTGTTGCACATGTGTCTCACTGCTCATCATGTGTCAGAAATGCTGCCAGAAGAAGGACTGATATTTTAAAGAAGCTGGACAGCTGAATCAGCCAGGTTGTGATGGTTGTGTGGTGGTTGGGTCGCTAGTACAAGTAACCCGGATGACCAGGTAGTCAACAAGACCGTCCTCGCTCCTGGCTACCAGAGTAAATTAACCCTGAAAACTGGTCGCAGATACAGTTACTACTGTATATATTACCAGGTATCTCTTTCTCCTTCTTCAAAAAAAGTATATTCCAAAAACGTTGTTGCATTTGCAAATTCTCTAACAAGACGAAAATACCAAGAAGCAAATGATCTTTGTACATATTACAGTTCTAATATATCTCCTGCCTTGCATAGAGACATAGGAGAAAATGTCTTGATTAGTGAGACAATTTCTCTATTTATCAGATTGTTATCGTGTATCTTTTTTCATGTCTTTGCTGCATTTTTCTTGTGTTGTCTACACTATATTTCATTTGGTATTATTATTTATAAGTTGTTCCCCTGTTCCGTTTGTTCTAGATGGTGTTCCTATGTATCTTGTGCTGGTGAACACTTTCATTAAGACTATTGATCAATATGTTCTTTACCTCTGATTACTGGAAGAGTTTAAGAGCGCAGGTAATAGTTACAGTGGCTGGCATCATCAGGTGACATTGACTTCATCAGTCACTTCACCTGTAGTCACTACCGTCGCTGAGAGCGCAGGTAATGACTACACAGGTTGACTTTATCATGTGATAAGGGTAAATGTGTCTTTATCAAGGTTCATGAGTAACTTGTGCGTCATGGGTGTTTTCATAGATAAAAAGATAGAGCTTATCTCACCACCACGAATAACATTTTTCAGTTTTTAACATATACCTTATCCAAGGTCAATAGATGATGTTATTTCTAAACTACGTAATATTTTCAGAGTTATACATTACCCAGTGTATAATTTTGGGATCGTCTTTTGTTTTTGCCAGAAAATCTTTATAAAGTTCAGAATCCCATTCATAAAAGCTTCACTAAGTGTTTAGTGTTGCCTTTTAATAAACGCTGAAACAAATAGAATCGTGTCAACGGCTGGACATTAATGTAGCAGTCAGACGCTATATTGCCATCACTGGATTATTAGTGAAGCTTACCTTTGAACCTTTGAATACATTTGAAGAGTTTCGAGAGTTTATCTAGTCTCTGAGCCCGGCCATGGGCCAGGCTCGTCTGGTGCATGCCAGACGAGGCTGCTGGAAGCCCGCTGCCCCACATATCCATCACAGCCTGGTTGATCTGGCACCTTGTCCATAAATATAATAATGAGAATTCTGGTACCCAAAGCCAAACATGATGACATCGTTGGAAAAGGATGTATTTTTCCTATTGAAAGAACTTTCCAGTAAAAGTATTGAAGCAGGAAGAAGACGGAATGTAAAATGTTACGATGGTCAGTCATAACAGTACTGTCTTCTATCATAAACGTGATTATGACTGAAATATAGACCTTGGCAGTTGCTTACTAAACGTGTATTGTTGATTCAAAATTTTCTTGCACCAGTTATAAATTTTAATTTATCTGAAGGGCAATTTAATATCAACACTGTAATTTACACCCGTCAGTGGTAACTTTCCAAAATGCTTGACGATAAAGTTGTTGGTGGAAGTCAGTTGAGTGAATGTTAAACTGCTGGTGCATCTTGGGCATTATAAGAGAACACTATATCAACACTCGTGGGCCTAGATCATTCAACATTCTACCAGAAGGTATCACAAATACTGCTGCGACAAGTGTAAAAATCTTCACCAGGAAATTTGATTTGTATCTCCACTAAGGTGGAACTGAAAAAAATAGAGGCAACAAGAGGGTTGGAATTTACATGTTAAGAGTCGCTCTTATGTACTAAGTTGCTAAACAACGCAAGTGATGTAGCAGACGTTTTGGCGGTTAAAACTGATAATCGGGATATAGTTGCACTCGTATATAAACTACAGATGCAGCTTCCCAGGAGTTAAAAGACAGACTATTGAAAACAGAGTTTTTTTAAAAATATGTCAAACCCAGCACTAAATATCCTATTGCTTAGCGACTCTAAAAATTTTAAAAATGAAGCAGTGTGAAAGATATTGTGATAGCAAGGAGAACCACAGGAGCAAAATTGAATGAACGGTCTCTGAAGAAGCGAATTACTAAGCCTCTGTGGTAAGTTGGTCTTATGTCAGCAGATACCACAACCGAGCAGACTAGGAAATACCCTCGACCTGGTCCGGGATGGAGTGGTGTCAAAGACAGTATACTCAGACCACAACCTAATTTAGGGGAAATTCAACAAATTTAAATTTTTTTTAATTTAAAAGGGAACATCAGTTGGGATGACAGTCATGACTTTACTGAAATATACTGGAAAATGTTTTAACATGATCCTGAGTCAGTATCTTGGAAAGGTGATCTCAATGGCACTTGAAGTATGCTCCTGCCACATACCTTTGGAAAAAGGTAAGAGAGATGCAAATTACAGATAGCTACCCTAACTACAGGCGAAGGAAATGTATAACAGAGCTTCTTAAAGGCAACGGGATTTCTGAACAACGAAGGTTACATTGGTTAGATAAAGGGAAAACATCGAACTCAAACTGAATATTTCATTACAGTCCCGGCAAGGCAGGGAAAACAGTCATTTATGAAAATAGAAGAAATCCCAAATACATTTTGTCACTTTCAAAATTCAGGGCATTGGGCCGCTACTCATAGGAGAGGGAACATTCACTGATGATAAAGGAGTGAGTGAAATGCTGAAATCATATACAACCCTCTGCTCAGTGAGCCATTAATTTGTTTAAAGATTGCCAAGCTAAACAAGTTTCATGAATGAGGCTTTAAATCCTTCAAATATCTTCATATTTACTAATGTACGTTAATTCTTGTGTCCACGGCGCCCCTACTTTTCACTGGGTTTATTTTTGTACTCCCATGTCTCTCACTCCAGTATGTTATGTTGTAATTTCCAGGTATATATTGCCATATATTTCATTCTCCTTCGCTCCATCCAGTACGTATTCAGGACATTAAGGCATTCTCAATAATTTAAGTTCATCATTTACAACTCGCTATGCCAGTTGTAAATGATGAACACTGTACATTATTCTAAGCGAGAGAGAGCACAAGCGATCTGAATACTTTCACCATTGGCACTATTTTCCTTGTTTTGAAAGTTCTTATTATCCACCCTGTCAACTTCCTGGCTGTCATTACGTTTGCATTATTGTGTTCTTTGAAAGAAAGGTCAGCCGACATAAGTACTCCCAGGTCTTTCATGAGTTTCGTTCGTTTTGTTTGATGATTCTCTCGAGTTTTGTATATAGTATCCCTTTTGAGTTCTTCACTCTTTCGACATCTAACAGCGTGGGTACAGAACAGAGAGTCCATAGAGATAAGTAAAAGCTGTGAAGATACTGAAAGGGAAAGTCAGCATATAAACAAAGATAAAAGTTAAAAACTCTGAAGATTAAAAAAAAAACAGAGAAGAGGAAATACTAGATATAAAAATAAGACACAAGTGGTAGAAAAACAAATACCACGAGCAGAGGAAACGCTGAGAGGGAGATAAACAGTGGAAAGCCAAGGATAATGAAAGAGAAATCTCTGCAGGTGGTGGTATCACGAACCACTGTGACACACACACACACACACACACACACACACACACACACACACACACACACACACACACACACACACACACACACACACACACACAGGAAGGCACCTCAGATAGCATCAGCACATATTCAAAACTGTGTATTATGTCATGGGAATATGTTGATATGGAAAAAAATGTAATTACCCTCACCCAAAGAAATTCCTTATCATTCTGATATAGAAAAAAATCTCGTTTTAAAGAAAACTGTAATTCTGTCTTCAAATATAAATTTTCCATTTTTTTATTTAAGAGACACTAAAATGTAGAGACGTGCATTTTTTTTTTTTGATAGGCAAAGATAAAGGAAAACAAAAGAGAGAGAAATGTTACAGACTCAGTCGAAACAAACATGGAGAGAGAGAGAGAGAGAGAGAGAGAAGAAGAAGAGGAAGATAAACAGTTACTACATCTCCAAATACAAAACTGTCACCAACACTGGATGAAGAGAGCAATGGTTACAACAACGAAAATACAACAGGATGGAACAGTACTGGACAAACCCACAACACTGCACCTACAACAAGCAGCCCAGCAACCAGTAACAGCCAGACTGCTCTTACCACCAGTGCTAGATCACCCAACAATATCATTAGTTCAAACCAACATGAGTGTGGAGTGTTTGTATTGAAGTCACAGGGTGTTTGCACCTGAAATCACTGGGTTTGCACCTGAAGTCACTGTGTTTGCACTGAAATATCAGCGTGTTAGCACTAAAGTCGCGTGATAAGCGTCCGGCATATTCGCGGTTCAGCGTGTGTGTTTACCTCTTCCTGAGTCCCAACAAAACTGTGCATGTTTTGAGTTTAATACTATACGTTGCTTCTAATACGAATACTGTAATAACAGCAATAATAATAATAATATGAACGAATCTAATGTTTATATAAGAATTCTGAAGAATTGATAATGTGTTTACATTATATATATGCTAATACTATCACTATGAACATTGGTCACTTAATAGATCATAATCTTGTTAAATATGAATTCCATTGATCTAGGGAGTGCAAAGTGTGGATAAGACATAAATATTTCAGATTAATTATCATCAACAGGAAGTGATTTACAATTTCGTGTCTGGATTGTTTGGACCTGTCTCTTAAATTGTTGGATGTATGGGTACTAAAATATAATGTTAAAGTGTGTAGCTCTTGTCTCCGTCCACACACTTTGCATTTCATGTGATTGACATCTCTGTGCTGGTTACTTATGGATTGCACTATGGTGGACATTGGGTTGGATATTTAGTATCTTTGCTGTTCAACAACAAACTTGTTCCTTACGTCTTTTTTAACAATAATTTTAAAGATTTGTTGCAGAGATTTTGAAGTTATATTCAACGTTATCTTTGTTTACTGCTAGATTGGCCAAGGCATCGACTTACTAATGATCCAGGAGACCTGTGGGAGAGGAATCCGTAAAACTTTAGCGCCCATGTACACTAGATATATTTCGGTCACTGTGTGATCCAAAGAAGGCATCCCAGTATTACATAACCCCAGACCCCCCCCCACTCAGTGCACGCGATTGGAATAGTGCAGAGTGTGGCATAAGTTGATAACGTAGTTAAATATTAGTGTTGCAGATCTGAAGGAAATCAAACGAGGCATTCATAAGTCATCATATGAAAACTAATATTTAATTTTCTTCAGTAAAAATTGTAAATTCGGACAGATACGACCCAAATCTAACTGACACTTTTCAAAGAGAACAGCATCCTAAAATACACAAGTATATTAATTTTGAATTCGAGTCGTGGGAGAGTGGCAGCGGCGGCACCGCCGCTGCCACTCTCCCACGACTCGAATATTGATGTGTGCTCATAGCACCATTGAAGGCAGGAGAGATAGCAGAGGAACAGTATATTACACTACCAACATAAAGTCAAGGAAACATCTCAGTACTGTGAACACCAGAGAACACTTGTATTGTTACGCTGTGGGACGGAGGAGAGATATATACCTAGTAATATATACGTGGAATATTCCACTCAGCTCTCCACACTACTCGAATAACTTATTGCATTGAAGAATGTGCAAGAAAATGTAAAATAAATCTAGTGAATAGCAAAGATATATAAGTAGAGTGGGAGACTCTTAACTTGTGCTAACATTAGTGGTCCTGGACTCTTGTGCTAACATTAGTGGTCCTGGACTCTTGTGCTAACATTAGTGATCCTGGACTCTTCTGCTAACATTAGTGGTCCTGGACTCTTGTGCTAACATTAGTGATCCTGGACTCTTGTGCTAACATTAGTGATCCTGGACTCTTGTGCTAACATTAGTGGTCCTGGACTCTTGTGCTAACATTAGTGATGATGGACTCTTGTGCTAACATTAGTGGTCCTGGACTCTTGTGCTAACATTAGTGGTCCTGGACTCTTGTGCTAACATTAGTGGTCCTGGACTCTTGTGCTAACATTAGTGGTCCTGGACTCTTGTGCTAACATTAGTGGCCCTGGACTCTTGTGCTAACGGTGGTCGTGGACTCTTGTGCTAACATTAGTGGTCCTGGACTCTTGTGCTAACATTAGTAGTCCTGGACTCTTGTGCTAACACTAGTGGTCCCGGACTCTTGTGCTAACATTAGTGATCCTGGACTCTTGTGCTAACATTAGTGGTCCTGGACTCTTGTGCTAACATTAGTGATCCTGGACTCTTGTACTAACATTAGTGGTCCTGGACTCTTGTGCTAACATTAGTGATCCTGGACTCTTGTGCTAACATTAGTGGTCCTGGACTCTTGTGCTAACAGTAGTCCTGGACTCTTGTGCTAACATTAGTGGTCCTGGACTCTTGTGCTAACATTAGTGGTCCTGGACTCTTGTGCTAACATTAGTGGTCCTGGACTCTTGTGCTAACAGTGGTCCTGGACTCTTGTGGTAACATTAGTGGTCCTGGACTCTTGTGCTAACATTAGTGGTCGTGGACTCTTGTGCTAACATTAGTGGTCCTGGACTCTTGTGCTAACATTAGTGGTCCTGGACTTTTGTGCTAACAGTGGTCCTGGACTCTTGTGGTAACATTAGTGGTCCTGGACTCTTGTGCTAACATTAGTGGTCCTGGACTCTTGTGCTAACAGTGGTCCTGGACTCTTGTGCTAGCATTAGTGGTCCTGGACTCTTGTGCTAACATTAGTGGTCCTGGACTCTTGTGCTAACAGTGGTCCTGGACTCTTGTGCTAAAAGTGGTCCTGGGCTCTTGTGCTAACATTAGTGGTCCTGGACTCTTGTGCTAACAGTGGTCCTGGACTCTTGTGCTAACATTAGTAGTCCTGGACTCTTGTGCTAACATTAGTGGTCCTGGACTCTTGTGCTAACATTAGTGATCCTGGACTCTTGTGCTAACATTACTGGTCCTGGACTCTTGTGCTAACAGTGGTCCTGGACTCTTGTGCTAACATTAGTGGTCATGGACTCTTGTGCTAACATTAGTGGTCCTGGACTCTTGTGCTAACATTAGTGATCCTGGACTCTTGTGCTAACATTACTGGTCCTGGACTCTTGTGCTAACACTAGTGGTCCTGGACTCTTGTGCTAACATTAGTGGTCCTGGACTCTTGTGCTAACATTAGTGGTCCTGGACTCTTGTGCTAACATTAGTGGTCCTGGATTCTTGTGGTAACAGTGGTCCTGGACTCTTGTAACATTAGTGATCCTGGACTTTTGTGGTAACATTAGTGGTCCTGGACTCTTGTGGTAACATTAGTGGTCCTGGACTCTTGTGCTAACATTAGTGGTCCTGGACTCTTGTGCTAACATTAGTGGTCCTGGACTCTTGTGCTAACATCAGTGGTCCTGGACTCTTGTGCTAACATTAGTGATCCTGGACTCTTGTGTTACATTAGTGATCCTGGACTCTTGTGCTAACATTACTGGTCCTGGACTCTTGTGCTAACACTAGTGGTCCTGGACTCTTGTGCTAACATTAGTGGTCCTGGACTCTTCTGCTAACATTACTGGTCCTGGACTCTTGTGCTAACACTAGTGGTCCTGGACTCTTGTGCTAACATTAGTGGTCCTTGACTCTTGTGCTAACATTAGTGGTCCTGGACTCTTGTGCTAACATTAGTGGTCCTGGACTCTTGTGCTAACATTAGTGGTCCTGGACTCTTGTGCTAACATTAGTGGTCCTGGACTCTTGTGCTAACATTAGTGATCCTGGACTCTTGTGCTAACATTACTGGTCCTGGACTCTTGTGCTAACACTAGTGGTCCTGGACTCTTGTGCTAACATTAGTGGTCCTGGACTCTTGTGCTAACATTAGTGGTCCTGGACTCTTGTGCTAACATTAGTGGTCCTAGACTCTTGTGCTAACATTAGTGGTCCTGGATTCTTGTGGTAACAGTGGTCCTGGACTCTTGTAACATTAGTGATCCTGGACTTTTGTGGTAACATTAGTGGTCCTAGACTCTTGTGGTAACATTAGTGGTCCTGGACTCTTGTGCTAACATTAGTGGTCCTGGACTCTTGTGCTAACATTAGTGGTCCTGGACTTTTTTGGTAACATTAGTGGTCCTGGACTTGTTGTAAGTGGTCCTGGACTTGTGGTAAGTGGTCCTGGACTCTTGTGCTAACATTAGTGGTGCTGGACTTTTGTGGTAACATTAGTTGTCCTGGACTCTTGTGCTAACAGTGGTTCTGGACTCTTGTGGTAACATTAGTGATCCTGGACTCTTGTGCTAACAGTGGTCCTGGACTCTTGTGGTAACATTAGTGATCCTGGACTCTTGTGCTAACATTAGTGGTCCTGGACTTTTGTGGTAACATTAGTGGTCCTGAACTCTTGTGCTAACATTAGTGATCCTGGACTCTTGTGCTAACATTAGTGATCCTGGACTCTTGTGCTAACAGTGATCCTGGACTCCTGTGCTAACATTAGTGGTCCTGGACTCTTGTGCTAACATTAGTGGTCCTGGACTCTTGTGCTAACATTAGTGATCTTGGACTCTTGTGCTAACATTAGTGATCCTGGACTTTTGTGCTAACATTAGTGATCCTGGACTCTTGTGGTAACATTAGTGGTCCTGGACTCTTGTGCTAACATTAGTGGTCCTGGACTCTTGTGCTAACATTAGTGATGATGGACTCTTGTGCTAACATTAGTGGTCCTGGACTCTTGTGCTAACATTAGTGATGATGGACTCTTGTGCTAACATTAGTGGTCCTGGACTCTTGTGCTAACATTAGTGGTCCTGGACTCTTGTGCTAACATTAGTGGTCCTGGACTCTTGTGCTAACATTAGTGGTCCTGGACTCTTGTGCTAACATTAGTGGCCCTGGACTCTTGTGCTAACGGTGGTCGTGGACTCTTGTAACATTAGTGGTCCTGGACTCTTGTGCTAACATTAGTGGTCCTGGACTCTTGTGCTAACATTAATGGTCCTGGACTCTTGTGCGAACAGTGGTCCTGGACTCTTGTGCTAACATTAGTGGTCCTGGACTCTTGTGCTAACATTAGTGGTCCTGGACTCTTGTGCTAACAGTGGTCCTGGACTCTTGTAGCATTAGTGGTCCTGTATTCTTGTGCTAACATTAGTGGTCCTGGACTCTTGTGCTAACATTAGAGTGGTCCTGGACTCTTGTGCTAACATTAGTGGTCCTGGACTCTTGTGCTAACATTAGTGGTCCTGGACTCTTGTGCTAACAGTGGTCCTGGACTCTTGTGCTAACAGTGGTCCTGGACTCTTGTAAAATTAGTGGTCCTGGACTCTTGTGCTAACAGTGGTCCTGGACTTTTGTGGTAACATTAGTGGTCCTGGACTCTTGTGGTAACAGTGGTCCTGGACTCTTGTGCTAACATTAGTGGTCCTGGACTCTTGTGCTAACATTAGTGGTCCTGGACCTTTGTGCTAACATTAGTGGCCCTGGACTCTTGCACTAACATTTGTGGTCCTGGACTCTTGTGGTAACATTTGTGGTCCTGAACTCTTGTGCTAAGATTTGTGGTCCTGAACTCTTGTGCTAACATTAGTGGTCCTGGACGCTTGTGCCAACATTAGTGGTCCTGAACGCTTGTGCCAACATTAGTGGTCCTGGACTCAAGCTATTACCAGCGGATATCAGAAATGTTTCTGTAAGGAAGTTAAAACTTTTTAAGAGGGTAGTTGATCGGTATGTTGCAAGTGGCTGATAAGTAGCATTGTGATGAGTGTGGTGTTGTGGGCCGGAGAAATATCGGAGCTGGAACAAATACAGAGATCGTTTACGGCTCACATTGAGCCAGTAAAGCACCTAAACTACTGGGAACGCCTGCAAGTCTTGAACATGTACTCATTGGAGCGGAGGAGAGAGAGGTACATGATAATATGTACCTGGAAGGTACTCGAGGGCTTGGTCCCAAATCTGCACACTGCCATAACAACATAGTGGAGTGAGAGATATGGGAGGAAGTGTAAAATAAACCCAGTGAGGAGCAGGGGTGCGGTGGGGACAATAAGGGAACACTGTATCAACATCCGGGGTCCCAGACTTTTCAACATCTTACCAGAAGATATCAGAAACACTGCTGGAACAAGTGTTGAAGC
>NC_069435.1:34618495-35005995 GCF_026875155.1 Cherax quadricarinatus | reverse complement strand
TTATACCTTCTCCAGGTCTTGTACTTAGCAGTAGCAGCCCCCCCCCCCATCTCTCCCTCCCTCGCCTCTTTTTCTCTCTCCCTATCTCTACGGCCGGCCTCAAAGTTTTGATAGCTGAGCAAGTTACAGAGGTAATGAATTCACAATTTACAAAGGTAATGAACTTACCTTTGTAAATTGTGAGTTCATTACCTTTGTAAATTGTGAATTCATTACCTCTGTAACTTGCTCAGCTATCAAAACTTTGAGGCCCAGTCCCTGGACCCATTATGTACCTCTGTAATCTTTTGACTACCGCCCACTGGATGGGTATGGGGTACATAATAAACATATTAAACTAACCTATCTCTACATCTCTCCCTCTTCCCTCCCCCTCCCTCCATACCTCCCTCTCCCTCTCTCTTCCCTCCCCTCCCTCTCTCTTCCCTCCTCTCCCTCCTTCCTCCATCTCCTTCCCTCCATTTTCCCCTGACTCCCCCCTTCCCTTCCCTCCCTCCCACCTCTTTCGATCTCACATTTCGCCTGTGTAAAGTGAAGCACTCATCACTCTACAGATCAGCTACACTAAAATGTTTTTCGTGAATGAAATTGAAAGAGGCGACATCACAGTTTTTTATGTATCTTTCACCCCATTTGACTTTGAAGAATCCATGGATAGCATACCCGTGCATACTGACCCAGGCCTAGACTCCTGGAACTCCATAGACCGACAGCGCTAACTCCACACACCAGTATCATTAAAGAAGGCTTAACAAGCAAGATTGCCAATCACACGGAATGACAACAGTTGCACAGTCCAGGACAGCATGGATTTAGTGCAGGTCGCTCCTGTCTTTCACAGTTGTAAGGCTATTACGACATGGTCTTGAATATACTGGAAGGCAGGCTAAATGTTGATGTAGTTTACGCTAATTTTGCAAAAAGCCTTCAGCAAGCACAGTTATGGTGTGATAGCGCACAGAATGCGTGCAGAAAAAAGTGAATAATTAGAAAAGTGGTCAGATGGACATTGAACTTCTTAATGAATAGAACCCAGATAGTAAGCAGAGTGGAGTCGGAGACTGCTACAGTGAAAAGCTCTGATCCTCAAGACACAGTACTCAGCTCACTTCTGTTTCTCATTTTTATATCCAGCACAGGCAAGGACATAAATCATAGCACCGTAACATCCTTTACTGATGACACCAGAATCTCTGAGAGTGACGTCTGGCAACGACACAGAATCTTCAGACACATGTACGTCAAGTCTTCCAATGGGCCATTCAATTTTGAGTGAAATTTCTATGTGCAAGACTTGGGAGTAAAGATGCTAGGTCTTGCATTCATGAATCACAACAATGTTGCTAATGCTACAGCAAGGAAAATGATAGGTTGGATAACTAGAACTTTCAAGACAAAAAAGAAATGCAAAACAAATGATACTCTAAAGTCACTTGTTCTCTCCGGTCAGGAATTACTGTTGTATACTGACCGCCATCTTCAAATCAGGCGAGATTGACGAGCCAGGAAACATACACAGAACGTTCACTGTAAGTATACGTACATTCAGTCGAATTTCTGAAATACTGTGAACTCTATCAGACATCCACATTATTGGGAACTGTACTCCCTGGAATGTAGTTGAGAAAGATACACTATAATTTACGCTTGTAAAATCCTGAAGGGATGGATCCCAAACCTGCACACTGCCATCACTACAAAAGAAAACAACAGACTTGACTAACGTTACAAAGTGCCTCCGATAAAAAACAAAGACGCAGTGAGTACGTAGAGATGACTCGATGAGTGTCAGAGGTCCCCGACTTTTCAACGCCTTCTTTTCATACATAAGGGAATTACCATCAAACTTCTGGCTGTCATCAAGAGATAACTTCTCATGTGAGGTACTCAGATTAGTTCCTAGACTGTGTGCTGCCAGTAACAGCCTGGTTGATGAGACTTTGATTCACTAAGAGGCCTGGTCTGGCACCGGGCAGTGGGGGCGTTGGCCCTCTAAAACATCCTTAAGTTTGTCTCCCTCGTCCTTCCCTCCCTCACTTTTCCTCTGCTGTCTTTGCTTCAACTACTGACAGGAAAAAAAAAAACCATACCACGGGCGGGATTTGAACCCGCGGTCAGAGAGTCTCAAAACTCTGGGTTCAAATCGCGCCCGTGGTATGGTTTGTTTGCAATCGTGTCATTACGATTTCGTGAGTCATACTGACAGGAGAGTAGAGGTGGCTTGACTATACTTCGTTCTCACAAGGTGTCTGTAGTTGTATATTTATGGTGTAGCACTAAATCTGCAAAGGTCACACAGTGCCTTCAGATTTGGAAGTAATCAGGTTTAATCCAAGGTAGTGGAGAGTAGCTCCAATTTCTTGGATCAAGAGCTCTTCAGCAGCATCACGGCATCTCCCTGACTTTGTTAACTTTATTTCCCTGTTTTCCCATCTTTTTCTCAGTATGTGCAACCCACTTAAGAAAATTGCATTTGATATTACCCAAGTAAACTTGCACAAACATCCCGCACTTAAGAGATTATCCTTATGAGGATGTTTCAGTCTATCCTCTCTCTATCAACTGTCTCCTCTCAACCATACTCTCTCTATCCTCTGTCTCCTCTCAACCATCCTCTCTCTATCCACTGTCTCCTCTCAACCATCCTCTCTCTATCCACTGTCTCCTCTCAACCATCCTCTCTCTATCCACTGTCTCCTCTCAACCATCCTCTCTCTATCCACTGTCTCCTCTCAACCATCCTCTCCCTGTTCACTGTCTCCTCGCATTAAACCATCCTTTCCCTAGGAACTGTCTCCTCTCAACCATACTCTCTCTATCCTCTGTCTCCTCTCAACCATCCTCTCTCTATCCACTGTCTCCTCTCAACCATCCTCTCTCTATCCACTGTCTCCTCTCAACTATCCTCTCCCTAGCCACTGTCTCCTCTCAACCATCCTCTCTCTATCCACTGTCTCCTCTCAACCATCCTCTCCCTAGCCACTGTCTCCTCTCGACCATTCTCTCTCTAGCCACTGTCTCCTCGCATCTCAACCAGCTTCTCTCTGTCCACTGTCTCCTCGCATCTCGACCATCCTCTCTCTGTCCACTGTCTCCTCGCATCTCAACCATCCTCTCTGTCCACTGTCTCCTCGCATCTCAACCAACCTCTCTGTCCACTGTCTCCTCGCATCTCAACCATCCTCTCTGTCCACTGTCTCCTCGCATCTCAACCAGCCTCTCTGTCCACTGTCTCCTCGCATCTCAACCAGCCTCTCTGTCCACTGTCTCCTCGCATCTCAACCAGCCTCTCTGTCCACTGTCTCCTCGCATCTCAACCAGCCTCTCTGTCCACTGTCTCCTCGCATCTCAACCAGCCTCTCTGTCCACTGTCTCCTCGCATCTCAACCAGCCTCTCTGTCCACTGTCTCCTCGCATCTCAACCGGCCTCTCCCTCTCCACTCTCTCCAGTTGTCTTCCATTAGAATTTCTTTTACTTTCTGGAACACCACTCACACGTATTGTTTTATTTCCTTCTGTATAAAAGGCAGAGATGTGTTTCATGCTGCCAGCTGGAAACTAGGATGTTCCTTTACCAGGGAAGCCTGTGTGTGTGTGTGTGTGTGTGTGTGTGTGTGTGTGTGTGTGTGTGTGTGTGTGTGTGTGTGTGTGTGTGTGTGTGTGTGTTTCTGTGTCTGTGTGTACTCACCTAGTTATTCTCACCTGGTTTTGGTTGCAGGGGTCGAGTCACAGTTCGTGACCCCGCCTCTTCACCACTGGCCGCTACTAGCTAATGTACTCACCTAATTGTGGTTGCAGTGGTCGAGACTCAGCTCCTGGCCCCGCCTCTTCACTGATCGCTGCTAGGTCCTCTCTGCTCCCTGAGCTTTGTCATACCTCGTTTTCAAGCTATGTATGGTTCCTGCCTCCACTACATCACTTGCTAGACTATTCCACTTCCTGACAACTGTGTGTGTGTGTGTATGTGCTCACCTAATTGTACTTACCTAATTGTGGTTGCAGGGGTCGAGACTCGGCTCCTGGCCCCTGCTCTTCACTGAGTGCTACTAGGTCCTCTCTCCCTGCTCCATGAGCTTTGTCATACCTCATCTTAAAGCTATTTACCTGGAGTTTACCTGGAGAGAGTTCCGGGGGTCAACGCCCCCGCGGCCCGGTCTGTGACCATGCCTCCTGGTTGATCAGAGCCTGATCAACCAGGCTGTTGCTGCTGGCTGCACGCAAACCAACGTACGAGCCACAGACCGGCTGGTCAGGAACCGACTTTAGGTGCTTGTCCAGTGCCAGCTTGAAGACTGCCAGGGGTCTGTTGGTAATCCCCCTTATGTATGCTGGGAGGCAGTTGAACAGTCTCGGGCCCCTGACACTTATTGTATGGTCTCTTAACGTGCTAGTGACACCCCTGCTTTTCATTGGGGGATGTTGCATCGTCTGCCAAGTCTTTTGCTTTCGTAGTGAGTGATTTTCGTGTGCAAGTTCGGTACTAGTCCCTCTAGGATTTTCCAGGTGTATATAATCATGTATCTCTCCCGCCTGCGTTCCAGGGAATACAGTTTTAGGAACCTCAAGCGCTCCCAGTAATTGAGGTGTTTTATCTCCGTTATGCGCGCCGTGAAGGTTCTCTGTACATTTTCTAGGTCAGCAATTTCACCTACCTTGAAAGGTGCTGTTAGTGTGCAGCAATATTCCAGCCTAGATAGTGACCTGAAGAGTGTCATCATGGGCTTGGCCTCCCTAGTTTTGAAGGTTCTCATTATCCATCCTGTCATTTTTCTAGCAGATGCGATTGATACAATGTTATGGTCCTTGAAGGTGAGATCCTCCGACATGATCACTCCCAGGTCTTTGACGTTGGTGTTTCGCTCTATTTTGTGGCCAGAATTTGTTTTGTACTCTGATGAAGATTTAATTTCCTCGTGTTTACCATATCTGAGTAATTGAATTTTCTCATCGTTGAACTTCATATTGTTTTCTGCAGCCCACTGAAAGATTTGGTTGATGTCCGCCTGGAGCCTTGCAGTGTCTGCAATGGAAGACACTGTCATGCAGATTCGGGTGTCATCTGCAAAGGAAGACACGGTGCTGTGGCTGACATCCTTGTCTATGTCGGATATGAGGATGAGGAACAAGATGGGAGCGAGTACTGTGCCTTGTGGAACAGAGCTTTTCACCGTAGCTGCCTCGGACTTTACTCTGTTGACGACTACTCTCTGTGTTCTGTTAGTGAGGAAATTATAGATCCATCGACCGACTTTTCCTGTTATTCCTTTAGCACGCATTTTGTGCGCTATTACGCCATGGTCACACTTGTCGAAGGCTTTTGCAAAGTCTGTATATATTACATCCGCATTCTTTTTGTCTTCTAGTGCATTTAGGATCTTGTCATAGTGATCCAATAGTTGAGACAGACAGGAGCGACCTGTTCTAAACCCATGTTGCCCTGGGTTGTGTAACTGATGGGTTTCTAGATGGGTGGTGATCTTGCTTCTTAGGACCCTTTCAAAGATTTTTATGATATGGGATGTTAGTGCTATCTGTCTGTAGTTCTTTGCTGTTGCTTTACTGCCCACTTTGTGGAGTGGGGCTATGTCTGTTGTTTTTAGTAACTGTGGGACGACCCCCGTGTCCATGCTCCCTCTCCATAGGATGGAAAAAGCTCGTGATAGGGGCTTCTTGCAGTTCTTGATGAACACAGAGTTCCATGAGTCTGGCCCTGGGGCAGAGTGCATGGGCATGTCATTTATCGCCTGTTCGAAGTCATTTGGCGTCAGGATAACATCGGATAGGCTTGTGTTAACCAAATTTTGTGGCTCATAAAAATTCATTTTGATCTTCGACTCTCAGTCTGGTTAGCGGCTTGCTAAAAACTGAGTCATATTGGGACTTGAGTAGCTCACTCATTTCCTTGTTGTCATCTGTGTAGGACCCATCTTGTTTAAGTAGGGGCCCAATACTGGACGTTGTTCTCGACTTTGATTTGGCATAGGAGAAGAAATACTTTGGGTTTCTTTCGATTTCATTTATGGCTTTTAGTTCTTCCCGCGATTCCTGACTCCTATAAGAATCCTTTAGCTTAAGTTCGATGCTTGCTATTTCTCTGACCAGTGTCTCCCTACGCATTTCAGATATATTGACCTCTTTTAGCCGCTCTCTTATTCTTTTCCATCGCCTGTAAAGGGAGCGCCTGTCTCTTTATATTTTACATCTACTCCTCCTTTTTCTTAGAGGAATAAGCCTTGTGCATACATCGAGTGCCACCAAGTTAATCTGTTCTAGCCATAAGTTGGGGTCTGTGTTGCTTAGTATATCTTCCCAGCTTATATCGGTTAGGACTTGGTTTACTTGGTCCCACTTTATGTTTTTGTTATTGAAGTTGAATTTGGTGAATGCTCCCTCGTGACTAGTCTCATTATGTCGGTCTTGGGCTCCATGCATACATGTCTGAACCTCAATTATGTTGTTTTTGATATGGTGACATTTCTTATCAGATCATCATTGTTAGTGAAGATGAGGTCTAGTGTATTATCCAATCTAGTAGGCTCTATTATTTGCTGGTTTAAATTGAATTTTGTGCAGAGATTTAAAAGCTCGTGTGAGTGTGAGTTTTCATCAGAGCTGCCTCCTGGTGTTATTACTGCAACAGTATTATTTGCTATATTCATCCATTTTAGGTGCCTTAAGTTGAAATCCCCCAGGAGCAAGATGTTGGGTGCAGGAGCTGGAAGATTTTCCAGACAGTGGTCAATTTTTAACAGCTGTTCCTGGAATTGCTGGGATGTTGCATCCGGAGGCTTGTAGACTACCACAATGACTAGGTTTTGGTTCTCGACCTTTACTGCTAAAACTTCCACTACATCATTTGAGGCATTTAGCAGTTCTGTGCAAACAAGTGACTCTGCAATGTACAGGCCAACCCCCCCCCCTTTTGCCTGTTCACTCTGTCACATCTGTATAGGTTGTAACCTGGGATCCATATTTCGTTGTCCAAGTGATCCTTTATGTGGGTCTCAGTGAAAGCCGCGAACATTGCCTTTGCCTCTGCAAGCAGTCCACGGATGAAAGGTATTTTGTTGTTTGTTGCTGGCTTTAGACCCTGTATATTTGCAAAGAAGAATGTCATCGGACTGGTGGTATTGTTGGTACTGGGTGGGGGGGGATTTTTTTTCTGGCATTAGTATCTGTATCTGTTGGTTTGGAGTGGAGGCAATCGACTGTGGTTCCACTCCAGGAATGACTGGATTTGGTGTACGATTTCTGCCATTTCCTGCCAGTTTTTTTCCTTCCTGGCACTAAAAAACCTCTCCCTCTTGAGTGGCTGTGGCTACCCAGGTTTTCCCATGGCCTGGATGTTTTGTACCTTTTTGTACCCTTTAGATGGTGTGCCTGGCAATTTAAGTTATAGCACAATCTTTCCTGTACTGAAGAGGTACACATTTCAGGGTGAAAAAGCTTACAGGAAGGGAGTTTGCATTTTCCTGTTGTCATATGGGCATGGCATTTTCTAGGGTGGTCATAGTTGCACATCCCGTCTGTTTTTCCAGATTTCCCATGTCTGCAGATACCAAGTGCATAGTATGTGCACAGGCTTGGTTTCCGTTTGCCTTGCGTTTCTGTGACTGTATTCCCTGTTGGTGCATGTTTCCCTGTCTTATTCCTATCCTCCCTAGCACCAACAATGGAGCTCCCACCAGTTGTTTTTGGTAATATATCCTCACTATTGCTAGTGGAGTCCTCTTGTTTGCTATTTCCTGTGGTATTTCTAGTTTGCAATATTGGTTTTATCTTATCTTTGACTACACTTGTTTCCCCACTACGGCTCCTGTCCCCTATGAGGTCATTTATATGTATTCCTTCCTGCGTATAATTCCCGACTACCTGGACAAAATCTCCAGCTTCACCATTACTGTCTCCCAGGACAGCACCTCCAGCTTCACCATTACTGTCTCCCAGGACAGCACCTCCAGCTTCACCATTACTGTCTCCCAGGACAGAACTATCAGCCCCATATTTACTGACTACCAGGACATCACCTCCAGCCTTACAGTTTCTGACTACATGGCCAGTATCAAGGGCAGTACCATTCAGCCCAGACTTTTTATGTTCCCATCTGTTGTAGAAAGCTTCCAGGTTGTCTATGAAAGCAGCTTTGATGTTATCCTCTTTTAATACCCTTGTGATTTTAGTCCACAGATTTATCTCATTTGGGCATACCCAAAAACACTTCCCTGTTTTAATACTGCTTGTAGCTAGTTCTTGGATATCTGCACAAGGGGCGTGCCACCAATTTCCACAAAAATGACAATTTATCCATGTGGAAGCCCGTTTGTTTGATTGACTGCAGACTATACAGAGCTTCATAATGATTTGAATGGTTGATTTACTGTAATTCTACTAGCAACCTCTTGAATACTCTATTAATAACCTCCTTAAATGAAGCTCTAGCTATTTGTATTTCTATTTCTAACTGTACTTGTATATTGGACAGCTTACCATGTACGTTCCTGATTTATATTTATTGTTTGTGTTTGATAAGGGCGCCTACAACCCCATCCGTTTACAGTCTGCTTTATTGTCCAACGAATCCGTTTGAAACCAGTCAAGGGTTCGGACCATCAAGGGTTCGGACCTGTCGATCTGATCTGATCAGTGGGTCACTTATTTAAAACATACTAGTCGGTGATTTGGGCTAACACATTTAGGATCTACTTGAAATTATCTACCCGAGTAATATGCGATTTGATTGATACAAAAGTATAACTTGCGTGTTGAAGAACCGGTGATTTCTGGCAGCTCCTACAATGACGAACGGTCGAGCCTCAACCCTTGTTTATCAATCGCTGTATCTAGCTTTTCTAGTTTTTTTTCGTCTCCACCACAATAAATGCTATATTATCACTATAGTTGACTGGTGGAAATTTTGGAGGAAGGACGCTTTTTCTGTAGTAATAATTTCTTCTCGTTGTGTATATTGCGACCGCTGGTAACTACAGGTTATATGAAATTCACAGTATACGTCTGGTATTTCAAGAAAAAAGAAACTAATGAAAGTCACTCCACTCCACTAAGTACCATTATAATACTGGTTAGTTGCTACTACAACACTGTATTCTGCTATTCACTGGTATCACTAGATTATATGCGAGTACACTAGCAGGCCAGGAAGATTATTAAAACAGCTGACCACTGTGGTAAGATTCTGGCGACTTCTGGCACCTGCCTCTATAGGCTTATCACTTCATTTACAAATTCACCTGTTTTCAAATGACACTTTAGCCTTTATCATCTACATGTATATACTAGGGAGCCACTGTAGTATTGGTTCAATGGATGCCGTAAACGATCTATGTATTTATTCCAGCTCTGATATTTCTCCTGCAGTGAACGGGACCGTCAACACTGAACAATATTCCTAATGAGGGAGCACAAGAGTCACCACTGACATTATTTCCATTATTTTGAAAGTTCTCATTATCCACCCCGTCGTCACCCTGGATGTCGTGACAGTGTTCCTTGAAGGGAAGGCTAACAATATTACACATGGAGATGAATAGGTGTATGCAAAACAGACTACGAGATACACCAGTACAGTGAGGAGGAGCTGGAGCAAGATCAGGAGCAGCAGCAGCAGCAGCAGCAGCAGCAGCAGCAGCAGCAACTGCAACAATAGCAACATCAGGAGCAGCAGCAGCAGGAATAGCAGCAACAGCAACAATAGCAACAGCAGCATTAGCAGCAGCAGCAACACACTACACAAAAGCTGGTTACTCGACATGTAATGATACACTACACGTACCAGCCACTACAACTTTCCCAAACCACCAACTCAACATTCACTCACAGACTCTTCTTTTCTATAAGTGTATCTCTGTCTGCCACTCGCGCACGTTCATACACACACATACAAGGTCATACAATTCAGGGAGGAAGAGGGGAGAATAAAAAAAGGAATATGCAAAGATCGAGACTAAAACTACAAACAATCAGCAATCAATATTTTTTTTTATAAATAGTTTAGAAAACCGACAAGTTGATAAAAGTGACATGCATGCAACATTTGGGTATATTTATTCTGAAAACGTTTCACCAGTCAGTGACTTCTTCAGTCCAATGCAGAGAAGAACAGTGGACGATGAGAAAGAGTTTGAAGTTATCAGTCCCTCAGCCTGCAGTCGATGTGTTCAGTCCCTCAGCCTGGAGTCGATGTATTCAGTCCCTCAGCCTGGAGTAGATGTGTTCAGTCCCTCAGCCTGGAGTCGATTTTTCAGTCCCTCAGCCTGGAGTCGATGTATTCAGTCCCTCAGCCTGGAGTCGATGTGTTCAGTCCCTCAGCCTGGAGTCGATGTATTCAGTCCCTCAGCCTGGAGTCGATGTATTCAGTCCCTCAGCCTGGAGTAGATATGTTCAGTCCCTCAGCCTGGAGTAGATGTGTTCAGTCCCTCAGCCTGGAGTCGATTTTTCAGTCCCTCAGCCTGGAGTCGATGTATTCAGTCCCTCAGCCTGGAGTAGATATGTTCAGTCCCTCAGCCTGGAGTCGATGTATTCAGTCCCTCAGCCTGGAGTAGATGTGTTCAGTCCCTCAGCCTGGAGTAGATGTGTTCAGTCCCTCAGCATGGAGTAGATGTGTTCAGTCCCTCAGCCTGGAGTCGATTTTTCAGTCCCTCAGCCTGGAGTCGATGTATTCAGTCCCTCAGCCTGGAGTCGATGTGTTCAGTCCCTCAGCCTGGAGTCGATGTATTCAGTCCCTCAGCCTGGAGTCGATGTGTTCAGTCCCTAAGCCTGGAGTCGATGTATTCAGTCCCTCAGCCTGGAGTCGATGTGCTCAGCCCCTCAGCCTGGAGTCGATGTGTTCAGTCCCTCAGCCTGGATTCGATGTGTTCAGTCCCTCAGCCTGGAGTCGATGTGTTCAGTCCCTCAGCCTGGAGTCGATGTATTCAGTCCCTCAGCCTGGAGTCGATGTGTTCAGTCCCTCAGCCTGGAGTCGTTGTGTTCAGTCCCTCAGCCTGGAGTCGATGTGTTCAGTCCCTCTGCCTGGAGTCGTTGTGTTCAGTCCCTCAGCCTGGAGTCGATGTGTTCAGTCCCTCAGCCTGGAGTCGATGTGTTCAGTCCCTCAGCCTGCAGTCGATGTGTTCAGTCCATCAATCTTGATGAAGGTACAGCATATGCAGGTTCATGTTCATATAGGTTTGCCAGGACGGGTCCTGGCCGGGGTCTTCTCCATGTGGTCACCCGGCAGTGACTCCTGAAGGAGTGTCGCAGTTCATACAAGTGATGTACAGTTTACAGCACTATGGCGGGGTTAGCCATAGTGCTGTCTTGCTATTGTTAATTAAAATTTCTCTACATAACCTGCCTCAAGCTAATCTTGGAATACACATCACCAGTGTAAAGGGACCAAGACTCTTCCACTCTATAATCATGCATAAGGGGAATTTCTACCACACCCCCAGATGTCATCAACAGGAAACTTGATAAGTTGCTCAACTTAGTTGTACCTACGGGAAAAAAAGACACAGATGCAGAGCATGTTGGAATCAAGTCGAGGTTTTTTCTCTATGTAGAGGTTGATCCAGAGCTTCTTGACTCAAGCTCTGCACCTGTAGGTAGTAGGCACTACAACTTATATATTTTAGTGCCTACAATTGAAGTGCGTACTGCTAGCACTCTTACTGATCAGGCCACCAACCAGGAGGTCTGGTCTAGGACGCAGCCCCGAGGTAATGACTATCAATCAACAACAGGTAGACACCAAGTAGACAACCTTCCACCTCATCAATCATGTTCCCAAGCTTGAGTGTCTTTGATATAACTTTGGTGAATTTCTCGTGTTTGTCTACTCCTGGAGACTCGGTCCTGACTGGTGCTTGCCTGGTTACCAGGTTGTTGCTGCTGGTATTCAAACAAATTAGTCCCAGAACTGAGGGGTCTGTATTCCGAGAAGAGATTAACAATATTATACTAAAGTCCTGGAAGGGACTGGAGGGGATATGATTATGAGATACAAGATAGACAAATTCATAATGCAGACCATACCACGGGCGGGGCTTGAACCCGCGGTTAGTGAGTCGTAAAACTCCAGACCGACTCGCCAACCGCGAGTTCAATTCCCACCCGTGGTATGGTTTGTTTGCAATCGTGCCATTACGATTTCGTGAGTCATAATGCAGGCAGGGACAGACTAGGAAAAATGAAGATAGAAACTAAAACAATATGTAACTCACAAGGAAACGCTTTAAAGTGTTAAATATTTAGTCACTGGAGCGGAGGAAATACATGACAGTATATACCTGGACGATACTTGAGGGCCTGGTCCCAAATCTGCACACTGCTATAACATACTGGAGCGAGAGATATGGGAGGAAATGCAAAATAAACACAGGGAAAAGCAAGGGTGCGGTGAGAACAATAGGGAACACTGTATCAACATTCGTGGCCCCAGATTAATAAGTGTCTTACTAGAAGATACCACAAACGCTGCTGGGACAAGTGTACAAGTCTTCAAGAGGAAACCAAAGAAGTATCTTCAGGTGCCAGATCAACCAGGCTGTGATGTGTATGTGGGGCAGTGGGCCTCCAGCAGCAACAGCCTGGTTGACCAGGCAAGCACCAGACTAGCCTAACCCATGGTCGGAACTTATCCAAGATATAACTAGCTGGTGTTACCTTGTGTAATGATCTAATACCATTGTGTACTGGTACTATCAGTGTGTACTGGTAGTACCAGTGTGTACTGGCACTATCAGTGTGTACTGGTAGTACCAGTGTGTGCTGGTAGTACCAGTGTATGCTGGTAGTACCAGTGTGTACTGGTAGTATCAGTGTGTACTGGTAGTACCAGTGTGTACTGTTGGTGCCAGTGTGTACTGGTAGTATTAGTGTGTACTGGTAGTACCAGTATTTACTAGTAGTACCAATGTGTGCAGGTAGTTCCAGTGTATGCTGGTAGTACCAGTGTGTGCTGGTAGTACCAGTGTGTACTTATACCAATGTGTACTGGCAGTACCAGTGTGTACTAATACCAATGTGTGCTGGTAGTACCAGTGTATGCTGGTAGTACCATTGTGTGCTGGTAGTACCAGTGTGTACTGGCAGTACCAACGTGTGCTGGTAGTACCAGTGTATGCTGGTAGTACCATTGTGTGCTGGTAGTTCCAGTGTATGCTGGTAGTTCCAGTGTATGCTGGTAGTACCAGTGTGTGCGGTGGAACCAGTGTATACTGGCAGTACCAGTGTGTACCGGTAGTGTCAATGTGTAGTTCAGTGTGTCAGTGTAGTTCAGTGTGTCAGTGTAGTTCAGTGTGTCAGTGTAGTTCAGTGTGCCAGTGTAGTTCAGTGTGCCAGTGTAGTTCAGTGTGCCAGTGTAGTTCAGTGTGTCAGTGTAGTCCAGTGTGCCAGTGTAGTTCAGTGTGTCAGTGTAGTTCAGTGTGTCAGTGTAGTTCAGTGTGTCAGTGTAGTTCAGTGTCAGTGTAGTTCAGTGTCTCAGTGTGTCAGTGTAGTTCAGTGTGCCAGTGTAGTTCAGTCAATGTAGCCCATTGTGTCAGTGTAGCCCAGTGTGCCAGTGTAGTCCAGTGTGTCAGTGTAGTTCAGTCAGTGTAGCCCATTGTGTCAGTGTAGTCCAGTGTGCCAGTGTAGTCCAGTGTGTCAGTGTAGTTCAGTGTGTCGGTGTAGTCCAGTGTGAAAGTGTAGTCCAGTGTGTCAGTGTAGTTCAGTGTGTCAGTGTAGTCCAGTGTGCCAGTGTAGTCCAGTGTGCCAGTGTAGTTCAGTTTGTCAGTGTAGTCCAGTGTGCCAGTGTAGTTCAGTGTGTCAGTGTAGTCCAGTGTGCCAGTGTAGTCCAGTGTGCCAGTGTAGTCCAGTGTGTCAGTGTAGTTCAGTGTGTCAGTGTAGTCCAGTGTGCCAGTGTAGTCCAGTGTGTCAGTGTAGTTCAGTGTGCCAGTGTAGTCCAGTGTGTCAGTGTAGTTCAGTGTGTCAGTGTAGTTCAGTGTGCCAGTGTAGTTCAGTGTGTCAGTGTAGTCCAGTGTGTCAGTGTAGTTCAGTGTGTCAGTGTATTCCAGTGTGTCAGTGTAGTCCAGTGTGTCAGTGTAGTTCAGTGTGCCAGTGTAGTCCAGTGTGTCAGTGTAGTCCAGTGTCAGTGTAGTCCAGTGTGCCAGTGTAGTCCAGTGTGTCAGTGTAGTTCAGTGTGTCAGTGTAGTCCAGTGTGTCAGTGTAGTCCAGTGTGTCAGTGTAGTCCAGTGTATCAGTGTAGTTCAGTGTGTCAGTGTAGTCCAGTGTGTCAGTGTAGTCCAGAGTGTCAGTGTAGTCCAGTGTGCCAGTGTAGTCCAGTGTGTCAGTGTAGTCCAGTGTGCCAGTGTAGTCCAGTGTCAGTGTAGTCCAGTGTGTCAGTGTAGTCCAGTGTGTCAGTGTAGTCCAGTGTGCCAGTGTAGTCCAGTGTCAGTGTAGTCCAGTGTGCCAGTGTCAGTGTAGTCCAGTGTGTCAGTGTAGTCCAGTGCGTCAGTGTAGTCCAGTGTGTCAGTGTAGTCTAATGTGTCAGTGTAGTCCAGTGTGTCAGTGTAGTCCAGTGCGTCAGTGTAGTCCAGTGTGTCAGTGTAGTCCAGTGTGTCAGTGTAGTCCAGTGTGCCAGTGTAGTCCAGTGCGTCAGTGTAGTCCAGTGTATCAGTGTAGTTCAGTGTGTCAGTGTAGTCCAGTGTGTCAGTGTAGTCCAGTGTGCCAGTGTAGTCCAGTGTGTCAGTGTAGTCCAGTGTGTCAGTGTAGTCCAGTGTGTCAGTGTAGTTCAGTGCGTCAGTGTAGTCCAGTGCGTCAGTGTAGTCCAGTGTGTCAGTGTAGTCCAGTGTGTCAGTGTAGTCCAGTGCGTCAGTGTAGTCCAGTGTGTCAGTGTGTCAGTGTAGTCCAGTGTGCCAGTGTAGTCCAGTGTGTCAGTGTAGTCCAGTGCGTCAGTGTAGTCCAGTGTGTCAGTGTAGTCCAGTGTGTCAGTGTAGTCCAGTGTGTCAGTGTAGTCCAGTGCGTCAGTGTAGTCCAGTGCGTCAGTGTAGTCCAGTGTGTCAGTGTAGTCCAGTGTGTCAGTGTAGTCCAGTGTGCCAGTGTAGTCCAGTGTCAGTGCAGTCCAGATCGCTCCCAGTTTTGTTTTTTAAATACTATTGACATTGGTTAGCTTATAGCGAGCAGTAAAGACGTATCTAATCCGGTGTAAAATGAAAGTAATAATCAGTTGTGATGATGAGTTTGTGAAGTGGATGTGATGTATGGTTACGTTGTGAGGTCAGGACATTACACTATGTTGAGGTCATGACAAGAAAGTGTGAAGTGTACTGAGTGTCACGTCTTGGCTCAGGTGAAGGTTGGTCACGCTCTTGGCTCTACAGGTAAGCAAACTGCTGAGTTGCTTACTGTGCTCACTCTTGGCGAGCCCAGCTGTGAGCTGGGCTTGCCTAGGCTCAACACCGGCTTGGACTGGCCTAGCAGGCAGGGCCGGGGTTAAGCTACCTAGGGCTGGATTAGGCCGAGCAGGAACGGGCTGGATTGGAGTGTCATTGACTGTGAGAGGATGAGTAGTGGTGACTCTGGTGTAAGAGACACGTTGGACTGAGGAAGTGACAGCGAGAACAATACATTGTTGAGCACCTCCTGCATGTGTGCTAGGCAGGTAACCGGGACCTAAATGTGATGGGGAATTGTGTGTGTATGTGTGTGTGTTAGTTACCATTTGTGTGTGTGTGTGTGTGTACACGTGGGTCGATACCTAGCTTCTGTCCCAGCCTCCTTAATTGCATTGATCGACGTCACTGTTTTCTATCCTCATGAGCCTTATCATATCTACTCTTGAAGCTGTGCATTATGTTTGCCTCTTCCAAGTAATTCCACTTTTCAACCAAAGCAGTACCACCTTCAAGACCCTATGGGACTTCTGTGTCGTCAGCTTCCACCTGTGTCCCCTTTATCCTGGTCCCCTTTATCCCAACAGCCTTTCTCAATTTGCCATCCCATCCCTCACGATTTTGTATGTTGTAATCATGTCTTCCCTTGTCTTTCTCTCCTCCAAGGTCGTCAAGTTTAGTACTTTCCACCTCTCCTCATAGCGTATCTCGCTTGGTTCTGATCATACTAGCCTGGTAGCAAACCTTTGCACTTTTTCGAGCTTCCTTGCATACTTTTATCAAGAGGCTTCATGCTACTCAGTAAGTGGCTTACCTGAAGGACGATTCCTGGGGACAATGCCCCCACGGCTCGGTCCCAGACAAGGCATGCTGGAAAATCAAGGCCTGACCAACCAGTCTGATTTGAGAAACTTGGCCAGATCGCTCTTGAAGTCCGCCAGAGGTTTGTTCGTAATTCCTCGTATGCATGGAGGGAGGGTGTTGCAGAGTTGGGGATCTCTGTAACTCATCGACCAAGCGCCCTGTTCTTAATTGAAGGTATTTTCTACCGTCTACCAAATCTCTTGTTGTCACACGAAGTGATTTTGGTGTTCAAGTCTGGAACCAATTCCTCCAGGATTTTCCAGGTGTCTATAAATGAAGAAGCTTTGAATAACGTACAGAAGAAGGGTAACTGAATTTCTTAATAACGTGAATGTATCACAACGAAGGAAAGATAGTCTTAGCCGAGAGATCACCGAGATAGAACAAAAACTCAAACTGTTGTACCTATCAGAAGAAGCACAAAGGGAACAAAAAAGTCATCCAGGATATTGTGAAAAACACCAAATAGTTCTATACATATGCAAAATCTAAGCTAAGAGCTGCCTGTAGAACTGTACCATTAATAACAGCAGGTTAATATACTGATAATGAACAGGAATTGAGGGAAATTCTAGTAGACCGGTACGAGTGGATGTTCAGCAACCCGCTAAATGACACCAAGGTAGAGAATGCAGAAACTTTTTGTCATTCCATCTGAAGGACACGCAGACTAACTGACATTAATACTAATCCCATAGAATTCGAAAAAGGAATTGAAAACATACCCACTCACTCAGCACCTAAACCAAATTCATGGAATGTCCTATTTATAAAAAGTTGCGAAGTACTAGTAGTTCCAACCCTCGGAATTCTCTGGAGAAAGAGATTAGATCTAGGTGAAATACCAGAGAACTTAAAGAGTACAGACATAGCTCCTTTGCATAAGGGAGGTAGTAGAGCACTAGCTAAAAATTACAGACCAATACCCCTAACTTCCCACATTATAAAAATCTTTGAAAGAGTGATGAGACCTCAAATTACAAACTTCATGGCAACACAATCTGCATAACCCAAACCAGCATGGTTTTAGAACTGTAAGATCATTCCTGTCACAACTGCTAAACTACTATGGCAGAATTACGGAGACTTTGGAAGAAAACCAAAACGCAGATGTGATATACAAACATTTTGCAGTAGGACAAATAGGATCATGGGGTGATCGCACACAGAATGAAGGTCATAGGCATTACGGGGAAGGTAAGCAGATGGATTTACGGGTACGTAACACACACAACACAAAAAGTAGTAGTAAACAGGGCAAAATCCAACATCAGCGAGGTAAAAAGCTCAGTTCCCCAAGGCATTGTCTTGGCACCTCTGCTGTTTCTTATCCTCATAGCAGACATAAATAAAATCACCCATCACAGTTTACTATCATCATTTGCAGATGACACTCAAATAAGCACAAAAGTCACCTCGGTAAAAGACACTGAAAATTTACAGGAATATGTAAGGAAGGTTTTTAAGTGGGCAGTGGACAACATGTTCAGTGGTGGTAGGTTCCAGCTACTTGGATATGGAAAGAATGAAAAACTCAAAAGGGACACTGTACACAGAACTCAAGAGGTTCATCAAATAGAATGAAAGGAGTACGTGAAAGACCTGAGAGTAATTACGTTGCATGACTATTTCAAAGAACACAAGGCAAGTGTCACGACAGCCAGGACGATGATGGGGTGTAAAATGAAAACTTTCAAAGCAAGGGAAATGATGACATTGGTGACACTATTCTAATTGCTTGTACTCACTGTAGTGGAGATCTTTCTGGAGTTTACCCGCAGGTTGTTCTGGGGGTCAGCGGCCCCGCTGCTCTGTGCTTAAAAAGGCTTCCCAGCGTATCGGGGCCTGATCAACCAGGTTGCTATTGCTAGCCACAAACAATCCAGCGTACGAACCACAGCCCGGCTGAAAGGGCACTGACTGTAGGTATCTGACCAGTTCCCTCTTGAATGTAAACCAGGGGTCTATTAGTAATTCCCCTTATGCATGGTGGGAGGCTGTTGAATAGTCTTGGGCAGTGGACACTTAGTGTGTTTTCTCTTAGTGTACTCATGGCACCCTTGCTTTTCATGGGGGGGTATGTTGCACCATCTGCATAGTCTTTTGCTTTCGTAGGGAGGTATTTGTGTGTGCAGATTTGGGACCAGTCCCTCTAGGATTTTCCAGGTGTAGATTATGATGCATCTCTCTCCCCTGCATTCCGGGGAGTACAGGTCAAGAGACTACAAACGTTCCCAGTAATTAAGGTACTTGTCTGAACTTATGCAGTGAATGTTCTCTGTACATTCTCTAAGTCAGCGATTTCTCCTATTTGAATGGAGCTGTTAATGTACAACAGTATTCCAGCCTAGAGAGAACAAGTGACTTAAAACGGATCATCATTGGCTTGGCATCCCTTGTTTTGAAAGTTCTCATTATCCATCCTGTCATTTTTCCTCCCAGATGTGGTAGTGTAGATTTAGAACTAGTGTGTAGATTTAGAGCTAGTGTTTAGATTTAGAACCGGTGGTTTAGTGGGCTTGATATTTTTTAGTATTTTATTGTAAATTGTCTAACTGTATAAGTTATACATGAGAGTGAATAACCTGTGTTACACAGAGTCATACAAAAGAATAACATGTGTTACTGTGAGTTATACAGAAGAGTGAATAACATGTGAATAACATGTTATACAGAAATTACCACACTGTGTTAATGTGGGAAATCAAAAGTCGGCTGATTTCCCGAACCATAGACCCCCTAAGTAGTGGGGAAACGAGAGGGTACGAGGAGTGGACTCACATATCCACTAGGAATTTTTATTGACCTAAGAAAAACTTTTGACACAGTAGACCACGGCATCCTACTCCACAAACTTAACCATTATGGTATAAGAGGCCATGCGCTTGCATATTTCAAATCCTACCTTACTAATAGGTATCAGTATGTCACCATTAAAGACACAGCATCATCAACACGGCCACTTGATACTAGAGTTCCACAGGGAAGTGTCCTTGGATTCCTGCTCTTCCTCATTTACATCAATGATCTTCCAAACGTATCCCAACACCTGAAACCCATTCTCTTTGCTGACGACACGACTTATGTCATCTCTCATCCTAATCTTGCCACCCTCAACACCATTGTTAATGAGGAGCTGCTCAAAATATCAACTTGGATGACAGCCAATAAACTTACACTTAACACTGACAAAACCTACTATATTATGTTTGGTAGCAGAGCAGGTGCTGCACAACTAAACATTAAGATTGACAGCACTCTAATTGCCAGACATAATGAGGGCAAATTCCTAGGCCTATACCTTAACAACCTGAATTTCAGCACCCATATCCAACACATATCAAAAAAAAGTATCCAAAACAGCTGGGATCCTCTCCAAAATACGATACTACGTGCCTCAAAATGCCCTTCTCACACTATACCATTCACTCATTTATCCATACCTCACCTATGCAATTTGTGCTTGGGGATCAACTGCAGCAACACACCTAAAGCCGATAATAACTCAACAAAAAGCCGCAGTAAGAATAATCACTAAATCCCATCCCTGGCAACACACTTCCCCACTCTTCATAGATCTAAACTTACTCGCTGTTCAGAACATTCACACTTACTACTGTGCAATCTACATATACAGGACCTTAAATTCCAATAATAACCTTGACCTAAAGTGCTTTCTTGATAGTTGTGACAGGACCCACAAGCATAACACCAGACACAAACATCTCTACGACATTCCCCGTGTTCGACTAAATCTGTACAAAAATTCAATGTATGTCAAAGGCCCTAAAATCTGGAACACCCTACCTGAAAACTCTAGAACTGCAGACACATTCATCACTTTCAAAACTACTGTTAGAAAACATCTTATCTCCCTGATATACCCCGTCAACTAACTACATGTAAACCACCTGGTGGTTCACACTTACACTCACTCGCTCACCCATTTGACTATAAGCACAGAAATACGTATCTTAATCTTAAAATAATGATTCCTAACTAGTCACAAGTTTGCCTGTGATACTCCAATATAGAAACTATGTATTGTGCCAAAACAAAAGCATTCACATTGCTAAACTCACAAACTAGTATTTAGTCACTTAGTATTTAGTCAACTTACTCCACAATTTGTAATAATTTAGGGTTAAGAATTCATCCAAGTCTGCCCGAAATGCCTAGCCATGCTAGGTGTTCTAGTGGCCCCCCTCTGTAATTAGTATTTTATTACATGTAACCCACACAATAACCGAAATCTGTAAACCCCGCATTGTAATCCTATAGAGAATAAACTTTGATTTGATTTGACATATACCTACGTCCAATGATGCCACATTTCCTTATCCACTCTTAATTTATAAGACTAATTTAGTAATGAAGTCTCTCTGGGCTAAAAATACTATTATTTATAAGTATTTAAGCTAAGCTAGAGTTAGACATAAAATAGTTTAGTATCTACAGTCACCTTTCACAGCCTACACAAACTGACAACAATGGGCATTTGACCAGGCCCACGAGGGCCCCCCTACCCAGGCTGGGCACCCCGGGCTTCAGTTACAAATATGTACCTTCTCACAAAGTGCTTGAGTCTGCCCAGGTTGACATATTTCCTAAGATGTGCACCTTCATATGATAACCCTATACTGCACGAATATGACAGTATTCTGAGGCAGATTTTTACGAAAGTACTTAACCTTACTCTAGAAGACGGGCAGTGGAACCAAGCTACACTTCCAGTCAGACTAGGAGGCATTGGTGTCCGCAAGTCATCACAGATTGCGTTACCTGCTTTTCTGTCCTCGTGTATTGCATCCAGAGAGCTTGTAGCAGCGATTCTCCCTGAACATCTTAGGGACAAGATAGGAGTCCAGGACCAAAAATTCATTGACGGAGCAATGATCTGGGATAATCTAACGGGCTCTGGAGCCAGACCTGCTCCCCCCAACAACTACAAACAATCGCACTGGGATGGTCCAATAGTGGAAAATATTGCCTCAACAATGCTTCAGAGTGTGTCAGGGAAGGATAGAGCCCGCCTCCTGGCAGTGAGAGCCCCTCATGCTGGGGACTTTCTGTTGGCTGTTCCCAACTCCAGCCTTGGCACACGTCTCGACCCACAGACCATCCGCATCGGTGTTGCCCTTCGACTTGCCGCCCCTATTCTCGCCGAACACAGGTGTATTTGTGGCAGTGAAGCAGCAGACCGATTCGGGTACCATGGTCTTGTGTGCCGTAAATCCGAGGGAAAGATTGCAAGACATGAGGAGGTTAATAACATTATCAAGAGGAGCCTCACAACAGCTGGATGCCCAGCAGTAAGGGAGCCACCCCAACTATGCAGATCTGATGGCAGCCAGAAGCGTCCAGATGGTATCACCCTTCAAGCCTGGACAGATGGGAAGCAGGTGGTGTGGGACTATACATGTGCATCTACCTTGGCTGATACCTATCTCCAATACACCAGGGAGGAAGGAGGGGCAGCTGCCAGCTTCAGGGAGTCCCAAAAGTCTAGAAAATATGGAGAACTTGCCCATCATTATATGTTTGTTCCCATAGGCTCAGAGACCCTTGGCTCATGGGGAAAGAGTGCATCTAAATTCCTTAAGGAGCTGGGAAAAAGACTCATCAGGGTAACTAGGGATCCCAGGGCAGCTAGTTTTCTGTTCCAGCGGCTCAGTGCGGCTGTTCAAAGGGGTAATGCCTGCTGTATTTTGGGCACACGCCCCAGCTCTGAGGAGCTGGATGAGATTTTCGCCTTATAATCGGTGATACACACGTAACATGTACCGTATATGCCACTTTTATATCAATAATGTATCTCTTAAATCTTCTGTACCATATTATGTAATAATATATATATATATATATATATATATATATATATATATATATATATATATATATATATATATATATATATATATATATATATATATATATATATATATATAGCAAATGAAGAGGCGAGTGCACGAAGCTCTGCTGAATAGAACCGAAGTAGCAACCACCTAGTTACAAGCTCACTACACCTGCACTAGTGGTGTGGCCTTGAATTAGATAACATTTCACGGCAGTAACCGGCTTCCTCGCTGCTACAAGGCGGTCGCAGATAGTGACTCACACATATATCTCGGGGATCTTGCTGAAGCAGTATAGAACCGCCACCCCTCCACCCCCCACCACTCCACGCCCATTAACAGTACCATTAAATGCGCATTTCTTGTACGTTGTGGGGGCTGAAGAGTGCGAGGGGCTTTACCATACCCTCCAGCTCACCAGAGATGCAACATACCTGCAACCGGCTTACTATACTGCCGTGTATAGTACCTAGTACCCAATTACCTAGAAATGGGATGGCAGGTCTCTGGGCTGAATTCCACTAATGGTTTGATTGGATTACTAACCTAATCAGTCATAACCCACACATACACCCTGTATTCTACACAGTTACTGTGAGTTATACAGAAGAGTGAATAACCTATACTGTGAGTTATACAGAAGAATGAATAACCTATACTGTGAGTTATACAGAAGAGTGAATAACCTATACTGTGAGTTATACAGAAGAATGAATAACCTATACTGTGAGTTATACAGAAGAATGAATAACCTATACTGTGAGTTATACAGAAGAGTGAATAACCTATACTGTGAGTTATACAGAAGAATGAATAACCTATACTGTGAGTTATACAGAAGAATGAATAACCTATACTGTGAATTATACAGAAGAGTGAATAACCTATACTGTGAGTTATACAGAAGAGTGAATAACCTATACTGTGAGTTATACAGAAGAGTGAATAACCTATACTGTGAGTTATACAGAAGAATGAATAACCTATACTGTGAGTTATACAGAAGAGTGAATAACCTATACTGTGAGTTATACAGAAGAGTGAATAACCTATACTGTGAGTTATACAGAAGAGTGAATAACCTATACTGTGAGTTATACAGAAGAGTGAATGATCTTTGTGTCCCAGTCATTGGCATCTCCCACAACTACCTCCTCTCTAGTGATGTAAACAGGGCTCATGAAGATGTAAGATGTGGCATCAGTGGCACCATAGTCTTCCCAGCTGGCACTGTACAACTTACGTAGAGGCAGAGAAGAGGATGACCTTCATGGCACTAGTATGTTCCCAGCTGGCACTATACAAGTAGTGTTGAGGGAGGAGGGCATAGGGAAGACCTTGGTGGCACTAGAGTGTTCCCAGCTGGCACTGGAGTGTTCCCAGCTGACACTAGAATGTTCCCAGCTGGCACTATACAAGTAGTGTTGAGGGAGGAGGAGGGCATAGGGAAGACCTTGGTGGCACTAGAGTGTTCCCAGCTGGCACTGGAGTGTTCCCAGCTGACACTAGAATGTTCCCAGCTGGCACTATACAAGTAGTGTTGAGGGAGGAGGAGGGCATAGGGAAGACCTTGGTGGTACTAGAGTGTTCCCAGCTGGCACTGGAGTGTTCCCAGCTGACACTAGAATGTTCCCAGCTGGCACTATACCAATAGTGTAGAGGGAGAGTTAAGGGTGGTAGAAGCGACCTTGTACATTGTCATTTCAGTAACGTTGACACTCTTTTTCTTTACATCGTATTTTCAACCCTTTCCTCTTCTCTCTCCCTTTCTTTCCCTTCCCTACCCCCTTCTCCTTCCTCTTCCGCTCCCTCACTCCCGCTGTAACTCTCCCTTAGTACATCTCTCACCGTTCCTCTCCTTTTATATATCATATCTCTCTCTCTCGCTCTCTCTCTCTCTCTCTCTCTCTCTCTCTCTATATATATATATATATATATATATATATATATATATATATATATATATATATGGGATTTATTAGAAAAATTCTTAAATGTTTAGTTACACTGTGTGGCCTTAGGTGCCGCACTGTGTGATCTCAGGTGCCACACTGTGTAACCTCAGTTGCCACACTATAACCTCAGTTGCCACACTGTAACCTCAGTTGCCGCACTGTAACCTCAGGTGCCACACTGTAACCTCAGGTGCCACACTGTGTGACCTCAGGTAGTACACTGTGTGTCCTCAATTGGTACACTGTGTGGCCTCAGGCGGCACATTGTGACTTCTGGTGGTACAATGTGTGGCCTCAGGTGGCACATGGTGTGGCCTCAGGTGGTACACTGTGTGGCCTCATGTGGCACACTGTTTGGCCTCAGATGGTACACTGTGTGGCCTCAGGTGCACTGTGTGGCCTCAGGTGGCACTGTGTGGCCTCAGATGGCACATTATGTGACCCCAGGTGGTGTCGTAGGGGTTCTTAAGGAGATATAATGGATAAGGTAAACTCACTTGTTGGATGGTAACGATATATATTGTCAGACTGTGGTAAGGAATGGATGGGCCCAGCCTGCCGTGTCACTGCCTGGATGTCTATACGCCGAGTGAGAGCGAGGCAACTCGTCTCACTGACTCATACTGTATCCCGTGACGTCATACAGTCACAGGCCTACTAGGGATCTTCTATGTAAAGCACATGGATGGTACTATGATACTCAGCTAATCTATATAACACATATAAGGGAGGATCAGCAACTATGCTGACAGTGGTATGCTGTGTGGCCTCAGGTCACACTGTGTCCTCAGGTGCCACACAGTGTGACAGGTGGCACACTGTGTGGCCTCAGGTGGCACAGTGTGACCTCAGGTGGCACCACGTCAGCTGATGAGTGAGCAACCCGACACTGTGGTATAGTGTTTCTGCAAGCGAGTTATGCAGGTGCGACCTGTCTCCCCCCTTCCCTTGACACCCCCTCCCCAGACACCCCCCTCCCCTGACACCCCCTCCCGTGACACCCCCCTCCCGTGACACCCCCCTCCCGTGAGACCCCCCTCCCCTGAAACCCCCTCCCCCGACATTCCCTCCCCTGCCACCCCGTTCTAGGGCACTCCCCTCTACTATAGCACCCACTCACTCCCCTGACACACACCCCTTACCTCAGGGACCCACCCTCTTCCCTGGCACCCACCCCTCACCCCAGGCACCCACCCTCTTCCCTGGCACCCACTCCCTCCCCAGACACAACCTTCCAGGGCACTCATCCACTCCCCCTGGCACCCACCCAAACCGTAGTCACCCACCCCCCTCCCCTGACACCCTAAGCCCAGGCACCCACCCTCTCCTCTGGCACCCACCCAAAGAGAACGAAAGGTCATCCAGGATACTGGAAGAAACTCCAAATACTTCTTCTTTACATATGCAGAGTCCAGCTAAGAACTACCTGTACAGTTGGACCATTAATGAGAGGAGACTCGTATACTGATGAACAGGAAATGAGTGAACATGCAAAAGAACAGTATGAGTCGGTGTTCAGCAACCCACTAAATGACAGCAAGGTAGAGAACACAAAAACGTATTTAACGCCATCGGAAGGCTGTGCAGACCAACTAACTGACATTACTACTAATCCCATAGAATTCGAAAAATAAATTTAAAGCATACCCACTTAGCACCTGAACCATGGAATGTCCTATTTATAAAAAGGTGCAAAGTACCACTAGCACGAACCCTCAGTATTCTTTGGAGAAACAGCCTAGTTATAGATGAAATACCAGAGACATTAAAGAGTGAAGACATAGCTCCTTTCCATTAGGAAACTAGTAGGGACCCAGCTAAAAATTACAGACCAGTAGCACTAACTTTCCACGTAAAAATCTCTGAAAAAGTGATGAGACGGCAGATTACAAGTTTCATGGAACAGTACCACCGGCATAACCCAAACCATACCACGGGTGGGGTTTGAACCCGCGGGCAGTCTCAAAACTCCAGACTGTTGCGTTAACCACTGGGCCAGCTGGCTTCAATAAGATTAATCCAACTAGGTATATTTCTACACCATAGGAAGGTTAGCATAGGCACGATTTCGTGCGGCATAACCCAAACCAACACAGTTTTAGAGTAGGACGATCATGCCTGTCACGGGTCGCCTTCCAGCGCCTCCGTTGGAAGGCGACCAAAACGCAGATGTGATATTTACAGATTTTACAGAGTTGTTTGACGAATGTAATCGTGGGGAAATTGCGCACAAACTGAAGGCCATAGACTTTACGGGGAAGGTAGTCAGATTGGTTTTCGGGTTCCTAACACACAGAACACAAATGTAGTAGTAAACAGAGCAAAATCCAGCATCAGCGAGGCAGAAAGCTCAGTTCACCAAGGCACTGTTCTGGCACCTCTGCTGTTTTTAATCCTCATAGCAGACAAGGATAAAAACACCTGTCACAGTTTTGTGTCATCATTTTCAGATGACACTAAAACATGAAAGTCACTACGGTAGAAGACACTGATAAATTACAGGAAGATACACGCATTGTTTTCCAGTCTGAAGTGTAAACATGACGGTCAGTGGTGATAAGTTCCAACTGATTAGGTATGGAAAGAATGAACTCAAAAGGGACACTGTATACAAAACTCAAGAGGATCGTCAAGTTAAACGAAAGAAACACATGAAAGACTTGGGAATAATTATATCAGATAAACTTTCTTTCAAAAAGCACAAGACCAAGGTCACGACAGCCAGGAGGATCACAAGGTGGGTAATGAGAACCTTCAAAACAATGGAAGTAATGCCAGTAGTGACTATCTTCAAATTACTTGTGCTCCCTCATTTGTAATATTGCTCAGTGTTGACGGCCCCGTTCAGGGCAGAAGAAATATCAGAGCTGGAACAAATACAGAGATCGTTTGCGGCACGCATAGAACCAATAAATTACTGGGAACTCCCTAAAGTTTTAAATATGTACTCAATGGAGCGGAGGAGCGAGATACATGATAATATATAACTGGAAAGTACTTCAGGGACTTGTCCCAAATCCGTACAATGCCATAACATCATACTTGAGCGAGTATGGAAGGAAGTGTAAAATAAACCCAGTGAGGAGCAGGGGTGCGGTGGGGACAATAAGGGAACACTATATCACCATCCGTGGCCCCAGACTATTCAACGTCTTACCAGAAGATATCAGAAACACTGCTAGGACAAGTGTAGAAGTCTTCAAGAGGAAACTGAACAAGAATCTAAACCAGGTGCCAAATCAACCAGGGTGTGACGGGTATGTGGGGCAGCAGTCTGCCAGAAGCAACAGCCAGGTTGACCAGGCAAACACCAGACGAGTAGAAAAAAAAACTCGGAACTCATCAAAGGTAAACCTATACCAGGCCACAGTACCACCAGTATTGGGAAGAGGAAATAAGTACCCCCAGAGGTACTAGCAAAACCCACTTACCTAAACTTCCCTCGTGGTAATTCGTCCTTCCTCTTGCTAACATTGAGTTTAAGAAAACATAAAAAGTAAGAAAGTTAACTGTTAGTGAATTCTGAGATACCAGTTGTCTCTCACCTCACACCTGTGATGACTTAATAATTCTCTTTTCTTGTTTTTAGCTTACCTCTGTATTCATGCTATTCTTTTATGTTGTTGTTAAATTTCACGGTCTTTGTATTGTCATCTTAAGTGTGAACTGGAGGCTGTGTTGACAACCTCTATATTATCATCCTGAATAGTCTAAATTGTGTGTTATGCATGTGTCTGATGTGTATCACCTGAATGTGTGTGTGTACTCTCCTATTTGTGGTTGCAGGGGTTGATTCACAGCTCTTGGCCCCGCCTCTTCGCTGGTCGCTTATTAGGTCCACTCTCCCAGTTCCAAGAGCCTCATTGTACCTCATCTTAAAGCTATGTATGGATCCTTCCTCTTCTACTTCACTCTCCAGATTGTTCCACTTCCTGCCAACTCTATGACTGAAGAAGTACTTCCTAACATCCTTGTGATTCACCTGAGTTTTAAACTTATAGTCGAGACCCATTGTTGCTGTGTCACATCTCTGAAAAATTCTGTCCCTATCCATCTTGTCAATTCCTCTGAGTATTTTCTACGTCGTTATCATGTATTTCCTATCCCTCCTGTCCTCCAGTGTCGTCAGTTTGAGTTCTCTTATTCTTTCCTCATAGGATATATCCCTTAGTTCCGGGACTAGTCTTATTGCAAACCTTTGCACTTTCTCTTGACATGTTTGACCAGGTGTGGGTTCCCTACTGGTGCTGCATATTCCAAGATGGGCTTGACCTACACGGTGTACAGTGTCGTGAATGATTCTTTACCTAAATATCGAAACGCTAGTCCCAAGTTTGCCAGGCACCCATATACTGCAACAGTTATTTGGTTGATGTGCGCCTCGGGGGATGTGCTCGGTATGATGCCCTAAGATCCTTTTGCTTGAGTGAGTTTTGCAGCCTTTGACCCTCTAGGCTGTACTCCGTCTGCTGTCTTCTTTGTCCTTCCCCAAGTTTTATGACTTTGCACTTGGGGTTAAACTCCAGGAATCGTTTGTTGTGTGTATGTGTGATGTGTGTTTGTGTGTGTGTGTGTGTGTGTGTGTGTGTGTGTGTGTGTGTACTCACCTAGTTGTACTCATCTAGTTGAGGTTGCAGGGGTCGAGTCCAAGCTCCTGGCCCCGCCTCTTCACTGGTCGCTACTAGGTCACTCTCCCTGAACCATGAGCTTTATCGTACCTCTGCTTAAAGCTATGTATGGATCCTGCCTCCACTACATCGCTTCCCAAACTATTCCACTTCCTGACTACTCTGTGGCTGAAGAAATACTTCCTAACATCCCTGTGATTCATCTGTGTCTTCAACTTCCAACTGTGTCCCCGTGTTGTTGTGTCCAGTCTCTGGAACATCCTGTCTTTGTCCACTTTGTCAATTCCTCTCAGTATTTTGTAAGTCGTTATCATGTCCCCCCTATCTCTCCTGTCCTCCAGTGTCGTCAAGTTGATTTCCCTTAACCTCTCCTCGTAGGACATACCTCTTAGCTGTGGGACTAGTCTTGTTGCAAACCTTTGCACTTTCTCTAGTTTCTTTACATGCTTGGCTAGGTGTGGGTTCCAAACTGGTGCCGGTGTGTGTGTGTGTGTGTGTGTGTGTGTGTGTGTGTGTGTGTGTGTGTGTGTGTGTGTGTGTGTTTGGGAATGTTAGCAATGCGTGATCGTCACATTCACACATCAAATAAATGGTTGGTCGAGTATGTGGTTTTCCGCTTATTTGGCAGCTTAATCACCTGTTACCTGGGCAGTGAAGCATTAAGCTGACACTACAACACTGACACCTTTAATACAGCTGACACTACATCACTGACACCTTTAATACAGCTGACACTACATCACTGACACCTTTAATACAGCTGACACTACAACACTGACACCTTTAATACAGCTGACACTGCAACACTGACACCTTTAATTAATACAGCTGACACTACAACACTGGCACCTTTAATACAGCTGACACTACAACACTGGCACCTTTAATACAGCTGACACTACAACACTGACACCTTTAATTAATACAGCTGACACTACAACACTGACACCTTTAATACAGCTGACACTACAACACTGACACCTTTAATACAGGTGACACTACGACACTGACACCTTTAATACAGCTGACACTACAACACTGACACCTTTAATACAGCTGACACTACAACACTGACACCTTTAATACAGCTGACTCTACAACACTGACACCTTTAATACAGCTGACTCTACAACACTGACACCTTTAATACAGCTGACACTACATCACTGACACCGTTAATACAGCTGACATTACATCACTGACACTTTTAATACAGCTGACATTATATCACTGACATCTTTAATATAACTGACACTACGACACTGACACCTTTAATACAGCTGACACTACATCACTGACACCTTTAATACGGCTGACACTACATCAGTGACATGACTGGTACCTTCACTACAGCTGACATGACTGGTACCTTCATTTCAACTGACACTACAACATTGACTTGACTGATACTTTCATTTCAACTGACACTACAACACTGACATGACTTGTACCTTCACTAAAACTGACACTACAACAATGATATGACTAGTACCTTGACTACAACTGACACTACAACAATGATATGACTAGTACCTTGACTACAACTGACACTACAACAATGATATGACTAGTACCTTGACTACAACTGACACTACAACAATGATATGACTAGTACCTTGACTACAACTGACACTACAACACTGACATGACTGGTACCTTCACTACAACTGACACTACAATGACATGACTGGTACCTTCACTACAACTGACACTACAATGACATAACTGGTACCTTCACTACAACTGACACTACAACACTGACATGACTGATATAATGGTTCACAAGTGCAACTAATGTGACATTTATTGTGGCAACGTTTCGCTCTCAGGAGCTTTATCAAGCCATTACAAACAATACATGGACACACAGGGTATATAAAGGCTCAGAGGTACCATTTCGATGTTCACTAGTGGTAGTAGTAGTAGTAGTAGTAGTGGTAGTGACAAAAGTAATACAATATGGTAGAGCAATTAATTCGTACATGAGTAAAAGGATATAAAAGCTATTACTTGGGTAACATAAAAATAGGTTGGACAAATATAAACTGGAATGAGGCAGCTTGTTTCAGTGTTCACTCTCTGTAATGAGCCTTGTGTAGTATAACAGGAGAGACTATGTGATGGCAGGGTTTACTGTTTTCAGGAGGATTCTTGCTAAGACTTCGGAGATGGTGAAGCTGCCGTTGTTTTGTTTAATTGTATTCAAAACAGCAATCAGTGCTGATTCGAGGCACTTGCGTCTGCGGAAATTAGTTTCTTTAATCACTAATTGGGCGTCTCTGAATTTCATGAGATGATTGGTGGAATTTCGGTGTTGTACACAGGCGTTGTTCAGGTTATCGTTCCTACATGCGTAAATGTGTTCATTGAGGCGGGTGTCGAGGTTTCTGGCTGTTTCACCTACGTAAATCTTGTCACAGCCTCCACAGGGTATAGTGTAATTCAGAGACGCCCAATTAGTGATTAAAGACGCAAGTGCCTCGAATCAGCACTGATCGCTGTTTCGAATACAATTAAACAAAACAACGGCAGCTTCACCATCTCCGAAGTCTTAGCAAGAATCCTCCTGAAAACAGTAAACCCTGCCATCACATAGTCTCTCCTGTTATACTACACAAAGCACAGAGAGTGAACACTGAAACAAGCTGCCTCATTCCAGTTTATATTTGTCCAACCTATTCTTATGTTACCCAAGTAATAGCTTTTATATCCTTTTACTCATGTACGAATTAATTGCTCTACCATATTTTATTACTTTTGTCACTACAACTACTACTACCACTAGTGAACATCGAAATGGTACCTCACTAGTATTCACCTCACTCTGAGCCTTTATATACCCTCTGTGTCCATGTATTGTTTGTAATGGCTTGATAAAGCTACTGGAGAGCGAAACGTTGCCACAATAAATGTCACATTAGTTGCACTTGTGTCCTTTTACTTTACATATTGTCGGTAATTCTACCAACTTTATTACGATATAATGGTTATTGATAAAGCTCTGAAATCCGTGTAACCGGCTTTGAGGGTTACACCGTTACAGCCCGGCCTAAAGTCCGCGTTACTTGTTGAATGGCTGAGCAGCCAAAGTGTTAGTGCTTGTAGCCCGCAGGCATACAAGCAAACAAGCAGGCATACAACCTGCTGGCAGCAGGTTGAATAGTCTTGGACCTCGCATGCTGACACAGTGTTGTCGTAGCGCCCGAGGTAGCTCTGCTTTACTTTGGGTTTATTCTCGCTGCTCAATTGTGAGATTCCTAGATTTTTGAAGGGCTCTTGTTCCAAGGAATTACACTTTTCCTCTCCCTTGGATCGAACCTGTTGCATTCTATTCTTTAAGTGCCTTTTAACTCCTACGGGTATAGGACTTCACCTAAATACCATAATAATCATTGTGGTAATCAACAATATGGACTACCTTAAATGTAGGCGCTAGAGTGCAGCAGCACTCCAGCCTAGAGAGAGCACTTAACTACAAGAGTATCATCATTGGCTTAGCATCTATTTCTTGAAGGTTCTAGTTATCCAGCTTATCATTTTCCATGTGACTGTGATAGTGACACCGGTGTTATTCTTGAAGGTGAGATCCTTTGACATTATCACTCCTAACTCCTGCACATCAGTGTTTTCTTCTATCCGATGATTATACTTTCTTTTATGTTCCATTAAAATATTTCCTCAAAATTTTCCATAGTTGAGTAAACAAATTTGTTCTCATTATATATAAGAGTGTTTCCTGTAGCCCACCGGAAGACTTTATTTATATCAGTTTTGAGGTTTACTGACTGGCTGCCGCTCTCATACTACTGTCGTCTCTGAAGGATCATACACTGGTATGATGTCTTGTATGACATAGTATGCATAGTATGACATTGTATGCATAGTATAAGTGGCTTTGGCATGCTGCTCTTATCTGTATTTTTTTGTACCTCTGTATGTGTGCTCAAATTGGTAATAAATAAATAAATAAAATAAATAAAGAGGATGACGGTAGGATTTTAGCTTTTTACTGTGGATGTCTCCGATTTTATTTTGTTCACTGTTATACTTTTTAGTTTAATATTTTTAATATGCACCCCACACCCATCCTGTGGACGGTAGTTACCCCATACCCATCCTGTGGACGGTAGTTACCCCATACCCATCCTGTGGACGGTAGTTACCCCATACCCATCCTGTGGACGGTAGTTACCCCATACCCATCCTGTGGACGGTAGTTACCCCATACCCATCCTGTGGATGGTAGTTACACCATACCCATCCTGTGGACGGTAGTTACCCCATACCCATCCTGTGGGTGGTAGTCACCCCATACCCCTTCTGTTGGCCATCCTGTGGGCGGTAGTCACCTCATGCCCATCCTGTGGGTGGTAGTCACCCCATACCCATCCTGTGGGTGGTAGTCACCCCATACCCATCCTGTGGGTGGTAGTCACCCCATACCCATCCTGTGGGCGGTAGTCACCCCATACTCATCCTGTGGACGGTAGTCACCCCATACCCATCCTGTGGGTGGTAGTCACCCCATACCCATCCTGTGGGTGGTAGTCACCTCATACCCATCCTGTGGGTGGTAGTCACCCCATACCCATCCTGTGGGTGGTAGTTACCCCATACCCATCCTGTGGGTGGTAGTCACCTCATACCCATCCTGTGGGTGGTAGTCACCCCATACCCATCCTGTGGGCGGTAGTCACCTCATACCCATCCTGTGGGTGGTAGTCACCTCATACCCATCCTGTGGGTGGTAGTCACCTCATACCCATCCTGTGGGTGGTAGTCACCTCATACCCATCCTGTGGGTGGTAGTCACCTCATACCCATCCTGTGGGCGGTAGTCACCCCATACCCATCCTGTGGGTGGTAGTCACCTCATACCCATCCTGTGGGCGGTAGTCGCCCAATGCCCATCCTGTGGGCGGTAGTCAAAGGATTACAGAGGTACATAATGGGTCCAGGGACTGGGTCCCAAAGTTTTGATAGCTGAACAAGGTACAGAGGTAATGAATCATACATGGTCACAATCATAAACAAGGTACAAAGGTAATGAATCATACATGGTCACAATCATAAACAAGGTACAAAGGTAATGAATCATACATGGTCACAATCATAAACAAGGTACAAAGGTAATGAATCATACATGGTCACAATCATAAACAAGGTACAAAGGTAATGAATCATACATGGTCACAATCATAAACAAGGTACAAAGGTAATGAATCATACATGGTTACAATCATAAACAAGGTACAAAGGTAATGAATCATACATGGTCACAATCATAAACAAGGTACAAAGGTAATGAATCATACATGGTCACAATCATAAACATGGTACAAAGGTAATGAATCATACATGGTCACAATCATAAACAAGGTACAAAGGTAATGAATCATACATGGTCACAATCATAAACAAGGTACAAAGGTAATGAATCATACATGGTCACAATCATAAACAAGGTACAAAGGTAATGAATCATACATGGTTACAATCATAAACAAGGTACAAAGGTAATGAATCATACATGGTCACAATCATAAACAAGGTACAAAGGTAATGAATCATACATGGTCACAATCATAAACAAGGTACAAAGGTAATGAATCATACATGGTCACAATCATAAACAAGGTACAAAGGTAATGAATCATACATGGTCACAATCATAAACAAGATACAAAGGTAATGAATCATACATGGTCACAATCATAAACAAGGTACAAAGGTAATGAATCATACATGGTTACAATCATAAACGAATTATAACGTTAAGATATAGTTCACTTGTCCACACCCGGTTACAGCTGTGATGAGTTATTAGTGCAAGTATTAATTGGGCTATTTCGTGTGCACGTGTTTTGTGAGATATTCCACCATGATCACAGCCTGGCTGCCAGGCAGACACCGGACGAACCTGTTCCATGGCCGGGCTCCAGGAGTAGAAAAACTATCGCAACTCGTGTAGATTACATATGCATGCAAGAACATGTAGCAGTGGTTCAGTAACCACGTCTAAACCCTTGTGTGGCAGTGGCTTGTGCAACTCTTGTCAATCTATCTGTTGACAATCTAAATTTTTTAGATTCTTTCGAAGATTTTGGTGCTGCTTGACATCGGTGTTGTTGGTCTATAATTTTTTATTGCAGGTATTTAACTGCTGCCACATTTGTGGAGTTGAGCTGTACCCGAGGATGACTCTTGTTACCAGACTCTATTTCCATAGCATATTTAGACATGTGATAGTGTTTTTTTTTTACAGGTTTTTTTTTCTCTCTCTCCTGGACACTGCATGATGCATGCAGTTTGCTGAGTGTTTTCTGTTTTTGTTTCTTTTTATACTTGGTAAAGTCTGCATCCTTTTAGTAGTTCGGTGATGGCCGTCAGAGGGAGCTTGTAGTCCGTTTTATCTTAATGGTAAGTGTCCGGAGCATACTTCTAGTGTTATTGAGCTGATTCTCTCCACACACGGCCTCATATCCATGTTAATCATCTGAACCTCCAAGAATACTTCAGTTTATGTGTTGTTGAAATTGAATTTATGTGGTATTGAAGACCTTTGTGTTTGTAGGTTTGAACCTCAGGTTGAGGTCTGAGTTTGAAGTGTTTGACACCGCTGTGTTACTTACCAGTTGCTCATTATTTGTGAATATAAGGTCAAAGGTATTTATTGGTTTCGTCGGTTCTGCTGTTTTCTGACTTAAGGTTAAATTATCAGAGAGATCTTAAAGTTTGTGAGTGTGAGAGTTGACACGTCCTCCTGGGATCTCTGCCATAATAGCAATTGCTATAATCCTCCATCTTTGGTGTCTTAACTCTAGAGAGAGAGACCTTTTAGACCATCTTTATCTGTTATAACCGGGTATACTGTACCTGTTGAATACAAATATTAAAATATAATCTCTGTAATTAGAATTTATGGTTGATATTGATGAACATATTGATGAACATATTGATGAACATATAACAATCATTTAAGTAACTTTGAACGGTTAAGAAAAGTGACGAGTGGATGAATGAGACACTTGTTCAACATTAGATATCTTTATTCTTTAGTATAAAGACACCCAAATATTGCATAAGTGTCTCATTTATCATAGAAGCGATTGTAAGGTTTTTCACTACTCTCACCCGTCAAGTGCCAGATCAACCAGGCTGTGATGGATATGTAGGCCTGCGGGTTGCTAGCAGAATTAGTCTGACCACACAGCAAGGAAGCATGTCCTCACGCAGGGACAGATATGTGAGGTCAGAAGAATTTTTAAAGCCAGTCTCAGGTAAGAGAGAGAGAGAGAGAGAGAGAGCGAGAGAGAGAGCGAGAGCGTACAGCATGACAACATCCACGAAATAAAGTCAGTTGATTCCAACTTCATCCTGTTTACTATATATATATATATATATATATATATATATATATATATATATATATATATATATATATATATATATATATATATATATATATATATATTATATATATATATATATATATATATATATATATATATATATATATATATATATATATATATATATATATATATATATATATATAAATCATTACAATAAAAGATTTTCAAATAAGCTGATGTACGTAATAGGTCTTAGCTCGTAAAAAAATAGTTAAGAACCTTAACGTAACCTTGTTAAACCCTGTATAAAGAGAGAGGGGGGGGAGCGTCCAAGAGCTGCCTCTGACGGAAGGTATACAAATGTAATTCTCTCATAGAGTGGATGCTGCTTTTGCTGCTGGTGATCAGTGTGTATGTAGCTCCTTATAGCCAGAGTGGGCAGAGCTGCCCCCAACTGCCCTCCCAGTCAATATTTTCCAGAATTTCCTCATATGTATATGTAAATATATTTTTAGGAATTAACATGGTGTGCAAATTTAATTTTTATACCAAAACTAATTTAGTATAAATAAAAAAAAATAGTAATGTAGGTTTTCCTTACCTTTTTGAGAAAATAAAGACTAGGCCATAGCATCCATAAATGAAAATTTTATGTTTAATATAAGAACATAGCAGTAAAGTGCTTCTGAAGGAAGGTAGAAATTAATTTATTTTATGGTTCAAAATATTGATGGTTGGTTGTTGTTTTAGCGAGCACGAGTTCAACACTGGAGAGGCTAGTACATGTAACACTTAGCATTGTTTTAAAGCGGGTTACTGCCTCTCGCGATTGCTGCACCATTATCACATGGTATTGGATATACACTTGATGGGTTTCGAGAGCTTTCCGAATTAAGCATATCAATTCTGGGCCAGGTTCGTCTGTTCTTGTCTGGTGAACTAGGCTGTTGCTCTTAGCTACCCGCTGATATCCTCGGGTAGAATGTTGAATAACCTGGGCTCACGAATGTTGTCCTACACATTCAAAATCCAGGTCATGAGGTTAATGCACAGACACTGAAAAGAAACGAGTGAAATTCTAAAGGCCAGTACGAATAAACATTCAACAATCTACTAAAGGAAAGCAGAGTGGAGAATGCCGATTTTTTTTTGTAACCCCTGAAGGTCACAGATAAAATTTTCAGCCAGAATGTTTTGACACGAACTATAAGAAATTGCCACATCACTTGCAATGTCCTGGGCATTCTAAAGATGATCTTCGTGAATAACCTTCCTCACTTTTTTTTAATCTTGGCGTCTGTTTTTGACGCTAAGAGTTCGTCCTATTTTGAATCGAGAAACCCACTTTTTAAAAACAATGTGCCCGACCCGTTGCTTCGTTGCCACATGTTTGCTGAAACATTACGAGTTTCACTAACCTTGAAATAATTCTCTCACACACACACACGCTCTTCTTTCATTTAAAGATTACATTCTGTTAGAGAAAATATCGCAACGACGCACTGACCACACGACAAAAAAAAAAAAAACGCCCGTCTAACTACAATGGTATGACCGATCGCACTGAAACTCTCCACACTACTTCACTGAACAGGGTGATCTACACTGTTGCCACTTTTCACCCAGTAAGATTTTTTCCAAATGCTTTGTGAACTGGGGTAATATCAGTGGTTTTCAACGACTGCGGGACGACACCTGTGTCCAGGCTTCCTCATAAAATAATGAAGACCCCGGATAATGGTTTCTTAATTGTCTAATATAATATAATAATATAGTTTATTTGGACATGATACATAGTTGTACAAGGAATTACAGTACTTGGGTGTACATGCCACAAGACCCTTGTATGCAGAGCATTATGGGCAGGCTGAAAATTTACTTAAAATTAACTAAGCAATAATAGATTCAGTGGTAAAAATTACAGTAAAAAATTTACAGTTTGATGTACAAATGAGTATTTTTAAACAATAAAATTTGAACATTTCAGTTACGAAGTGTTATAGTTGTACAAATATGTAGCATTACAATGTATAATGTAACAATGATCAATTTACTATATGTAGTCATACAGTTTATTAATCCGATCAAATCGAATAATGTTTGATAAATATGGAATTCCACAAGTCTGGGTCTGTGACGGAATGTTTGGACATGATGTTGATGGCTTCTTTCAAGTCAACTTAGAAAGTTACATTAGAACTTGTGGGGATGTCAGTACTGTTTTGAGTTTCAGTCTTGAAAAACTTATGGTCTTCTATCTGTAGACTGTTAAGTGGTTCACTGAACATAGTTGTATTGTGACTTAAGCATTTCACTTATTTTCTTACTGTCATCAGTGTGTTTCCTCTTCTTCACTTTACTGGATGTGATCTTCGTCCTGGGTTTTGTATAGCAAAGTATTCGGTATTACTTCTAACCTTCAGTGATATCTCGGGAATGTTTTCGGGGGTCATCGTGCCCCCAGACCAGTCCCACACCAGGTCCAGACCAGGTCCAGACCAGGTCCATACCAGGCCCAGACCAGTCCCATACTAGGCCTAGAGCAGTCCCATACCAGTCCCATACCAGGCCCAGACCAGGCACAGACCAGGCCCAGACCAGTCCCAGACCAGGCCTCCAGGTGAATTAAGAACTAATTAACCAGGTTGTTGATCATATATAGTATGTGAAAGTACATAAGGGCGTAGCACCAAATCTGCACACTGCCACAACATACCGGAGTAAGACATATGGAAGGCAATATAAAATAAACACAGTGAAAAGCAGGGGCACCGTGAGCACAGTAAGATATCAGAAACGTTGCAGGAATACCGTGAGCACAGTAAGATATCAGAAACGTTGCAGGAATACCGTGAGCACAGTAAGATATCAGAAACGTTGCAGGAATACGTGTAAAAGTTCCCAAGAGAAAACTCAGCAAGTACCTCCGCGAAGTGTCGGATTAAACAGGCTGTGAAGGGTGCAGGCCAGCGGACCACCAGCAGAAACAGCCTGGTTGACCAGGTAAGCAATAGATAACCCTGGCTCAGGACCCGTCTGTGGAAATATGGAAAACTCTTGAAGCCCCTCAGAGGTATTTATAAGACCATGTCGAAGGGGTCCAGCAGTTGTGCGAAGCAGGAGCGACCTGCTGTAAACCGATGTTGACCTGGGTTGTGCAGTTGCTATGACTCAGTATGATTAGCAATCTTGCTTCGTAAATTTGCTTCGAAGATTTTGTTAATGTTGATGTCATTGCCATCTGTTTTTTTTTTTTTTGCAGTAGTTTTAATATTACATAATTTTTTTTTTAGCTAGGTGAGGTTGCTAAATTTTGGTACGAAACAAAATTTGGTTACGTTAGCCAGTTCTCGTGACAACTGTATATGAACCCATAACAAAATTGCGAAAGAAAATTAATTTTGTTTGACTCTTGTGGTTATATAACAGGGCAACAATAGCGAGTCACTAGCATCATCAGCCTGGTTGATGAGGTAGTCGACAACGATATCTGGCCTCATGCCAGGCATGTACAGTAAAAGAAGTGTGGATCCCTGTGTGAGGTACGTCAGAGGTAAGAGTGTAGTAGAGAGCGAGGGGGAGAGCAGGCCAGCTTGATGTGATGCTGCTGCTGATGCTGCCACGAGTAATACTAAAGATGTACACACACTTCCTTGATGCTATGTACTGTCTTGCTGCTGCTGCTGCTACTAGTGCTGCACACACTGTTAATATCTGAGAGAGATAGAGAGGGAGAGAGAGAGCGAGGGAGGACAAGAGAGAAGGAAGGGAGGGAGGTGAGCAGGTGTTATTGGCAGCACTTAGAGAGCAGTAGAATGGGAGTCACGAAGTTATTGCCACTACACTCGTTTATTATTCCTTCACTATTGTGTTGTACCTCTTACCAGGTGTTGTGTTATATCTCTCACAGGTGTTGTGTTATATCTCTCAGTAGTGTAGTACCCCCTAGTAGTGTTGTACCTTTAGCTGGTGTTGTACCTCTCACAAGTGCTGTACTTGATACAAGTATTGTCTCTTACACGTGTACTGTAGGGGGTTAATAGCACAGATGAGTCAAGGGAATGTCACTTAGCAGTAAATAGATACCTGGGTTTCGACTAACATTCTAATATCTGTGTGCTGCTAGGTGAACATGGACAGCAGGTGTCCCCCACCTACCATGTATTGAACACAAGTACTGAACTACGTCACCTTAGCTGCCACTTGATAGATTAAGGTCATTGATTCGCTCACGGACTGAACTTCATCAGGTAACAAACTGATAATGCTGGATGGTGACTGGGCATTGACCTCTGTGTGGGCGAAACGTTGCATTTATGTCTTCGTGGCATTAGTATCTCAAACCATTACCAAAATTAGTTTAACTACCAACCTAAGTTTTACCGGTTTGACAGAATCATCTTCAACGTCACAATAAAACTAGCTTATAAACCATACCACGGGCGGGGCTTGAACTCGCGGTTAGAGAGTTCAAGCTCCGCTCGTGGTATGGTTTGTTTGCAATAGTGTCATTGCGATTTCGTGAGTTAAGGCTAGCTTATGATTGGTGTGTTTACCTGGCACAAACATCTCGACACACTAAGATGCCCATGGCACTGATAGCTATATCATTTACCCAGCACAAGAATATTTGAGGATCCAACTTGCCTGTGATATATCTGTGACCAGTTTTGAGAGTTTTCCTGTTCCCGTAACCTTGCAGGTCGGCCCTAGTCCAGGCTTGTGTATTGCGTGCATGGTAAACCAGGCTGTTGCTGCTGGTGGCCCGCTGGCCCACATATCCTTCACAACCTGGTTGATGCAGCACTTAGCAAAGGAAATTGTCCAGTCTCCTCTTGAAGACTTGTTCCGGTAACGGTTGTGATATATTCAGGTACGATGTTAAAAAGTCTGAGACCACATGTGTGGCCACGGTGCTCCTGCCCCTCACGGGTTGCATTCTATATATTCTCTCGTGTCTCTCACTCCGGTATGTTATGAGGCAATGTGAAGGTTTGGGACTAGGCAAATCAAGTAATTTTCACGTATATATTATCATGTACCTCTCTCTCCTCTGCTCCTGTGAATACATATTGAGGACGTGGAGGCATTTCCACAAATTTAAATGCTTTATTGGCTCTGTGCGGACTGCAATCGATCTCTGTATCTGTTCCAACTCTCATATCTCTCCTGCCATGAATGGTGTCGTCAACACTAAACAATACTCCAAGCGAGAAAGCAGAAGTGATTTTAAATGTGTCACTATTGTCATTATTTCCCTTGTCATGAAAGTCCTGATTATCCACTCCGTCATTTTCCTAATCGTCGTGATATTTGTCTTATTGTGTTCTTTGAAAGAAAAGTCAGTTGACATTACAACCAGATCCTTCACATGCTCCTTTCATTCTGTTTAGTGCTCCTTTTGATCTTTGTATACAGTGTTCCTTTTGAATTCTTCATTCTTGCCATATCTAAGTAGTTGGAACTTGTCATCATTGAAAGGGATGTTATTTTCCACTGAAAAAACTTTACATATATCTTGCAGTATTTCTGTGCCTTCTTCTGAGGTGATTTTCATGCAGATTTTGGTATCTGCAAATGATAATAGAAAACAATGGCAAGTGGGTTTTATCAATGCCCGCTATGAGCATAAGAAATAGTAAAGGTACCAAGACCATGCCTTGATGTACTGAAGTTTTTAATTCGCTAATGCTGAATTTTGTTCTGTTTGCTACTAATATTTGTGTTCTGTCTGTCAGAAAGTTAAATATCATTTTCTTACTTTCACAGTTATACCTATCATATCACATCTGTGTTTTGGTTTTCTTTCAACGCCTCCGTGATTCTGCCATGATGGTTTGGTAGCTGAGACAAGCATCATTTTGCTCTAAATCCATGATGCTTTGGGTTGTGCTGGATGTGTTGTTACATCAAATTTGTAATATGGCATCTTACTGCCCTTTCGATGTGCAGTGAAACCATAACACGGGTGGGGATAGAACCCGCTCTCAGAGAGTCTCAAACTTGCATTTGTGGTCACAGTGCTGCCTATGCTAACCTTCCTATGATGTAGAAATATACCTAGTTGGACGAATCTTAGTGTGGCTAGCTGGTCCAGTGGCTAACGCGACGCCCTGGAGTTTTGAGACTGATACCATTGACAATGGTCCAAGTCGGACCGAAACGTCGTCGTAAGCTTCTCTCTTTTATGTGCGGGTTATTTGTGTATCGTTCCAGTCACGGTATTGTGCCTTTTTGTTATTTATTTTTGAGACTGATCGCGGGTTCTATCCCCGCCCGTGGTATGGTTTGGTTGCAATCGTGTCATTACGATTTCGTGAGTGATGTGCAGTGTTAGTGCTACTAGTTTGTAATTTTTGGCTAGCACTTTACTGTCTCCTTCATGTAACTATGCATTCTTTAAAGCATCTGGTGGTTTCACCTATTCCTAAACTTTCTCCAGAAGATACTCAGTGCTCAGCGTAGTGAAATTTTACATTTTATAAATCAGTAATTCCGTAAATCCTGTCCAGGTGCTATATGAGTGGAAATGTTTTGTATTTTTATTTTGAATTCTGCAGGGTTAGCGCTTATGTTATATGATCCATGCTTCCTTCAGCGGTAATAAAAAAAAATTGCATTTTCCACCCTCTTTCGTTTAGTGGATCGCTGAATATTAATTCATTTTGATCTTTTAGAATTTCTCCATTTTTTTTTATTGTATGTGTATAAACTTCCTGTGATTTTTATGGTTCAGTTGTACAGGTAGTTCTTTATTTGATGTAGAAATATTTGGGGTTTCTTCCAATATCCTTGGCAGCTTTCTGTGTGCTTCTTCTGTCAGGTTCAACAGCTGAAATTTTCTTTCGTCGCTGTGATCTGCAACATAGATTATCATTATGAATATCAAAATGGTATATAATACCGACAGGTTGGTAAGTAAGACATAGGCAACAGTTACGCATCTTTAATCCGAAACGTTTCGCCTACACAGTAGGCTTCTTCAGTCGAGCACAGAAGGCAGAGATGTGAAGACGAAGTAATCAGTCCATCACTCTTGAAGTCGAAGATTTGAGGTTGTCAGTCCCTCAGCCTGGAGAAGTTCTGTTCCATACTCTGAAACAATGTGGAGATCAAGCGACACCCTACACCTGTCCTCCCGACAGTATACAAGTCTCGACGCTCTCACTTGATCTCCACATTGTTTCAGAGTATGGAATAGAACTCTTCTCCAGGCCGAGGGACTGACAACCTCAAATCTTCGACTTCAAGGGTGAGGGACTGATTACTTCGTCTTCACATCTCTGCCTTCTGTGCTCGACTGAAGAAGCCTACTGTGTAGGCGAAACGTTTCGGATTAAAGATACCTACGTGTTGCCTATGTGTCTTACTTACCATAGATTATCATTGCTTTGTTTTGGGATATTCACGTTTTTAAGCAGGTCAGTAACCCTTTTTTCTTTAATATATAATTGACGGGTTAACAATGATAGATATACAGTAAAGACATCTCAAGGAAATCGTTTATCGCATTTTCGTTCTAATGACAAATTATCCTACGTCTTGCTTGGTCAACCAGACTGTTGTTGATGGTGGCCCACTGGACCATATATCCATCACAGGCTAGTTGATTTGTCACTTGGTAAGAGACTGGTCGAGTTTTTTTCTTCAAGACTTCTACACATATTCGGGAAGTATTTCTGATGTCTTCTGGGAAAATATTGAAAAAAATCTTGGACCACCAGTGTTAACAGTTTTCTTTTAATTGTGCCCACGGTACCCCTGCCTCTCACTGAGTTTATTTTACACTTTCTCCCATATATCTCACTCCAACACGTTATGGTAGTAAGCAGATTTGGAAAGGGGCCCTCAACTACCTTCCATCCACTACCTCGATCCACTAGCAGGACTGGTCTGGGACCGAGCCGTGGGGGGGGGCATTAACCCCCAAAACACATTTCAAGAAACCTTCAGGTATCTCTCCTCTCTGGATGATGTGATGAATGGTTTGAAAAACCGACAAGTTGAAGATTGAGACACTTATGCAGCATATGGGAATCTTTATTCAGGAAACGTTTCGCCACACAGTGGCTTCATCAGTCCAATACAAAGAGGAAGGCGTAAGGAGAGGAGGAGTATGAGGTAATCAGTCCCTCAGCCTGGAGTCGATGTGTTCAGTCCATCAATGGATGGTACGTATTCAGAACTTGTAGGCGTTCCCAGTGCTCTACATGCTTTATTTTGTCTATGCAAGCTGTGGATAGTACCCAGGATAGTACCAAGTATGGTACCCAGGATAGTACCCAGTATAGTACCCAGTATGGTACCTAGGATATTACCCTAGATAGTTCCCAGTATGGTACCCAGGATAGTACCCAGAATAGTACGAAGAATAGTACCCAGTATGGTACCTAGGATAGTACCAGGATAGTACCCAGTATGGTACCCAGAATAGTACCCATGATGGTACGTAGGATAGTATAAACCTTTGGTAATAAATACCGACAAGTTGGTTTAGAAAGACACATAAGCAAACACTATGACATATTTATTAGACAACGTTTCGGTCCTGGGACCTTGATCACTTCTGATCAAGGTCCCAGGACCGAAACGTTTTCTAATGAATATGTTATAGTATTTGCTTACGTGTCTATCTAAACCAACGTAGGATAGTACCCAGTATGGTTATTATCAAATGGTATACAATACCGACAGGTTGACAGATAAGACACATAGGCAACATTTAGGCAAATTTATTTCGAAACGTTTCGCCTACACAGTAGGCTTCTTCAGTCGAGTACAGAAATTAGGCAGGAGCAGTAGAGATGTGAAGACGATGTAATCAGTCCATCACCCTTGAAGTCGTAGATTTGAGGTTGTCAGTCCCTCAGCCTGGAGAAGTTTTCCAAAGTCTGGAACTAACTGAAGATCAAGCGACAGTGTTGAGACTTAAATACTGTTGCCTAAATGTTGCCTGTGTGTCTTATCTACCACCCAGTATGGTACCCAGGACTACCTAGTATGGTACCCAGAATGGTACGTAGGATTGTACCCAGGATAGTATCTAGGATAGTACCCAAGATAGTACCTAAGATAGCACCCAAGATGGTACCAACGATGGAACCAAGGATAGTACCCAGGATACTACCCTGGATAGTATAGCTGGAAAATGACTCGTCTGATCGCCTTCAACCCTAAATACTGGTGTATCTTAATAGGAAGTACATATTTATGTATTTATTTTGGGTTGTGTGGATGCTAATATATCATTTTTTTCCCAGTTTTATGATTTTTTTTTTTCAATTTTTTCTTATAGGACTGTGGAGAATTTTAAATAGGATGTAAATGGGAGAAGTAAACTGAGAAAAAAATCCATTTATTGACGTTTATTGTTGAGTTTAACGAAGAGAAATTTTCGTGTTTCTCGGAACATTCTCAGCAATATTTTCATTTGCCTTTTCACAAGTTTTCATTTATTACTCGAGAACACCGAATTCGATCGGCTTCAAATTTTCATAGCTTATATCAACATTAGAATAGAGGAACACTGCAGAAGGCCTACTGGCCCATACAAGGCAGGTCTTTATTAAAACCACCACTACCCATAGCTATCCAAGAATTTACTTCTGTACCCACGACACCAATCAAACCCAGGCCCCTCCCAGTCAGTACTTTATTAATACCACCTTTGTTTATGCCCATCATCCACTTATACACCTCCATGATATCTCTCCTCATTCCACGTCTCTCCAGACGTAGAATGAGGTAAGATTCTTTGTAGTATTTGCATAAATGGTTGAACTATGTTACGTTGGTCACTGTCAAGTTTTGTTTACATGTGATGGTGGAGAGAGTCTCCTCTGATCGTCTTCAACAGTGTTGTATCCTACTGAGAAGAGGGTTGGTGTTGTTAATGCTCTGTCTTGATGTTATTTTGTCACTTTTAATCTCCAGATGGTGTGGTGTTATTTTACCTTATTGCATTATTTTGCCTTGGTGTTGGTAAGGGCGTCTTGATCCAAGGAACTAGACTCATCTTCCCCTTGTCTGGATCGATTCTGAATGTCTCCCATCTTACAGGCACTATATGACCCCTGTGGGCTTAGCGCTTTACCCTAATTCAAATATAACAATTGTGAAGGTCATCAATCTTCAATGGTTGATGCATCGTATGATATGGATGGAATGTTTCACGGGTTTAGGCTGTGTAGGCACAAATTTTGTTGGTTTCTCTGCAATAACTGAAGAATGCATCTTCTGGTCGGCTTTAAACTTTCAGTGTTGAAGTGTTTTCCTCGAGGTAAACACTGTCTTGATGTTGTCTTGTGTAAGTTATCATGTGATAATTTTATTAAGCAAATTGGTTTGTGTGAAATAATTAGCGAATTTATCTTCTGGTCAGTAATAAATCACAGTGTTTATTTAGTTATCCTAGCTTAAATAAGTCAATGTTGGACTTTATTTAGTTATCCTAGCTTAAATAAGTCAATGTTGGACTTTATTTAGTTATCCTAGCTTAAATAAGTCAATGTTGGACTTTATTTAGTTATCCTAGCTTAAATAAGTCAATGTTGGACTTTATTTAGTTATCCTAGCTTAAATAAGTCAATGTTGGACTTTATTTAGTTATCCTAGCTTAAATTAACTTAATCTTCTTCTATGTTCCCCTATATACATGTGTGTGCCTTCAAGACCATTGTTGAACTTGTATGTTACGTTCACTAAGCTTACTCTTCTTACTTTCTTAACGCTGGTCACTCTTAGAAAAAAAATTAAATTAATTTTTGACCTGCGTAGGTCCCAGTTTGTTTTTTGAAAGAAATTGGAATATTAAATTGCAGTTTTCCGTACGATAATTTCTTAGTGTATCATGTGAATAGCTTCAACTCTTCCATGCTGATAACTTGATGTGCTTGTGTATTTTAGAATATCGGTCATTTTGGTCCTGAGATATTTTAATTAGATATGGTTTGTATATGTCCTAATTTGCTATTTTTACGAAAGAAATCTGTATATTAGTTTCCATGTGATGACTTGTGAGTGTCTTCTGATTCCATTCAGATCTTCATTGCTAATATATTTTGGAGCAGGTGTTAGTGAACAAGGGCAGGTGTTGGTGAATAGGGGCAGGTGTTAATGAATTGGGGCAGGATGTCTGCCTACCTGGAGGGTGTTCCGGGGGTCAACGCCACGGAACATCCTCCACCTGATCCACCGGGATCAGGACCTGATCAACCAGGCTATTACTGCTGGCCGCACGTTGTCCAACGTACGAACCACAGCCCGATTGATAAGGTACTTAATAGGTATCTGTCCAGTTCCCTCTTGAAGGCAGCCAGAGGTCTATTGGTAATTCCCCTTATGTCTGGTGGGAGGCTGTTGAACAGTCTTGGGTTCCGTACAGTTATTGTATTTTCTCTTAGTGTACACACGGCTCCGTTACTTTCGTAAGGAGTGATTTCTGTGTGCAGATTTTGGACCAATCCCTCTTAGATTTTCCAGGTGTAGATGCATCTCTCCTGCGCTTCAGGGAGTACAGGCCAGGAGACTACAAACGTTCCCAGTAATTAGTGTACTGGACTGAACTTACGCAGTGAAGGTTCCCTGTACATTCTCTAGGTCTGTGATTTCACCTGCCTTGAATGGAGCTCTTGGTGTACAGCCGTTTTCCAGCCTAGAGAGAGCAAGTGACTTTAAAAGGATCATCATTGGCTTCGCATCTCTTGTTTTGAAAGTTCTCATTATCTGTCCTGTTAGAGAACGAGGGTAGGAGGTATTAGTGAACAGGTTCAAGTGTTAGTGAACAACGGCAGGTGTAAGTGAACAGGGGCAGGTGTGAATAGAGGCAGATATTAGTGCGCAGAGACAGGTGTTAGTGAGCAGGGGCAAAAGGTGTTAGTGAACAGGGGCACCAGGGGTTAGTGAATAGGGGCAGCAGGTGTTAGTGAACAGGAGGCAGCAGGTGTTAGTGAACAGCAGCAGCAAATGCTAGTGAACAGTGGCAGCAATTGTTAGTGAACAGGAGCAGCAGGTTTAGTGAACATGTGCTGCGGGTGCTAGTGAGCAGGGGCAGGATGTGTTAGTGAACAGAGGAAGCAGTTGTTAGTGAACAGGAGAAACAGGTGTTAGTGAACAGGTGCAGTAAGTATTAGTGAACAGGGACAGCAGGTGTTAGTAAACAGGAGCAGCAGGTGTTAGTAAACAGGCGCAGCAGGTGATAGTAAACAGAGGCAGCAGGTGTTAATAAGCAGGAGCAGCAGGTGTTAGTAAACAGGGCAGCAGATTTTAGTAAACAGGGGCAGCAGGTGTTAGTAAACAGGGCCAGCAGGTGTTAGTAAACAGGGGCAGCAGGTGTTAGTAAACAGGAGCAGCAGGTGTTAGTAAACAGGGGCAGCAAGTGTCAGTAAACAGGGGCAGCATGTGTCAGTAAACAGGGACAGCTTGTATCAGTAAACAGGGACAGCATGTGTCAGTAAACAGGGGCAGCAGGTGTCAGGTAAACAAGGGCAGCAGGTGTCAGGTAAACAAGGGCAGCAGGTGTTAGTAAACAGGGGCAGCAGGTGTCAGTAAACAAGGGCAGCAGGTGTTAGTAAACAGGGGCAGCAGGTGTTAGTGGACTTGCCCAGGAGTGTCTAAGCCTTCCAGTGATCACAATGTTGTCAGCTATTGTGTCTTTAATTTTTTTTTTTAATTTGTCTAGACTTTTACGTGATAATATATTGCCAGCTCTAATAGGTCTGGTGTCAGTTTAGGCCTGGCACTTGATGGCATCACATCTATATACGCAGTACAGTCGTAAATAGGCGATCTTAACAATGCAGAACAAGCCACAAGGCAGAAGGTATTAGAATTTCTCATCCTACCTGTTGCGGTCTTGCAACATTGCAAAGTTCCTGATGACGCACGAGAATGCGAAAGATCTACAGCTAAAGATTTCCATCCCCATGTGGCTTGTTCTGCATATCTATATATGTTGAAGGTGGATGTGACTGGTCGACTTGAGTTCGCTCAGTGTAGGGTTCATTGATCCGCTGATCAGTGAGTATTCACAGTTAGTCCTGCATACACACACACACACACACACACACACACACACAAATAAATTACAACATTAGACATATAGGTTATAGATACATGTATGATTTCTTAACCTATTATATCCCAGTACTTCCTCTAACCTATCATTCTTCAAGAGCTTCATTTTGTATGTATCTTCCACGCGCAAATGTATGTATGATCAGTATATTTGTTTATTTTCTGTAAATAAACAGTTAAAAAAAAAGGAGTAAAGGAGTGTTGTTGTTGGTGACACGAACGCCATCTGTTGGAAGAGAAGTAAGGTACAGGTGGTGTGGAGTAGGATGAACGTAGCGTGCCACCCCGCCATATATAAACATTGCTCGCTCTCAGGGTTACTCGTACACTTCTACTCATGCTTGTTGGGCCCACAAGTTAACCACTCTTGTATAGAATGGGAAAATTATCAGCATATTAATAACGCTAATTAATTTCATAGTGTGTGGTCGTGTTTAAAAGCTTCGTTGTGAAACAGTATTAACTTCCCCAATGGAAATAAGTCACTCTGACTTTTTTGGGTTATCCCAGGTTCTCTACACACATGCTGCTATGTATGATAATTCTATGTAACTGTATTTGTGTATACCTGAATAAACTTACTTATTCTAAGAGAACACCATTCACAAATTTTAAGGTGAGGAGATGCCGTTCTCTAGTGAGGTTGCGACAGACATAGAAAGCGGTCCGAGCTACTCCGCTCCTTTAGTGGCAAACTATAATATATTGTAGCCTCTCCTCCCTCTTTAAGAATATTTGATTTCGGATTATTAACCCCGTTGGGTTAATAACCCAGAGTATCGTAAAGATGTTAAATACTGTGGCTTGCTTCCATGAGGCCCCTAGGCCTTTTTCCGTAACTCGATAGCTAGGTCACTCGGCGCACACATTGAGGTCCGTGGTTCGATCCCTGGTACTGGTAGAAACATTAGGACGTGCTTCCTTAAGACACCTGCTGTCCCTGTTCATCCATCAGTATAAAATGGGTACCTAGGTGTTAGGCGACTGGTGTGAGTCGCATCCTGGGAACAAAATTGACCTAATTTACTCAAAATGCATAACAAGGGACTTTCTGCATAGTAGTATGTCATTGATGTCAGGTATGTCTGTATGCCATGTACATATACTTGTAGGAATTATTATTATTATTATATGATCTCAAAACAGTCGATTCCAGTGGAAACAAGTCACTCTGACTATTGGGTTATCTAAGGAAATTTACACATATGTTACTATGTGTCATAATTTTACTTATGTGAACCCGTGCCTAAATAAACTTACATTATGTGACTGTTACGTTAAACCTACGTTATGCATTTTGTTTTGTGTCCATAACATGTGTGTGTCTTCAAGATCATGAAGAAAAACTGTGTGTAATGTGTCCAAAGCCTAAATAAAATCTTAATGTTAGGTAGAGAAATAACAGATGAACGTTTCGCTCTCCCGGAACTTTGTCAAGCCGTTCCCTAACGCATTGTCGGTAATTCTACCAGCATTATTACAATGGTATTGGACAGAGTAGACCGACTCTCGAAACTCATTAAAGGCATATAAAAGGTACAGGTACAAGTATGTTAATAAGACACAGTGTAACATTGATGACACTTTATTAAAACGTTCCATCCACTTTCCTTTATTTTATGCTCTCTCCCATGTCTTTTATTCCGTAAACCGCACATTTATAATAATCTTTATTTCTACAAGTACACGATGTAACTTATACAGACCATAGCTCACACCATTATGCAGAACATTTCGTGCAACTTAAGTTAATTTTGTCCCCAGGATGCAACCCACACCAGTCGGCTAACACCCAGGTACCTACTTGATGCTAGGTTACCTGGAGGTTATTCCGGGGATCAACGCCCCCGCGGCCCGGTCCATGACCAGGCCTCCCGGTGGATCAGGGCCTGATCAACCAGACTGTTACTGCTGGCCGCACGCAGTCCAACGTACGAGCCACAGCCCGGCTGATCCGGCACTGACTTTAGGTATCTGTCCAGCTCTCTCCTGAAGGCAGCCAGGGGCTTATAGGTGAACAATGACAGCAGGTGTCTTAAGGAAACACGTCCCAATGCTTCTACCCGTATCGGGGATCGAACCACGGACCTCAATGTGAGAGCTGAGTGAGCTGCCAGCCGAGCTAAGCCCGTACTAGGCAGATTTTTCTCAAACCTAACCCTTCTCTGTGCTCCACCTCGCCGCACGTTTTCTGAACCTGCAGACTGTTGTTACTTTTCCTTTCTGTGCAAGTTTGTTATGCGAAAATCTAAAGGGTACAGATAAGCCATTTTTATTCAGAAAATAATTAGTTAAATATCGCATAGATTCATTACAGACGTATTAAAGGGATATTTTATTACGTAGTTCGGTGGTAGAGCATTCAGCTCACAACCAAAAGGACCCAGGTTAAATATTGGGAGAGGCAAAACGTATGATTAAATCCCACTAGCATCTGTTGTCCCTGTTTACCAAGCAGTAAATAGGTACCTGTTGTGGCATGCATCCTGGGCAGGACAAGACGTAGGGGCAAATCTCCCAACACCTACTGTCCTTATATAAATGAGACATAAATCCAACAGTTAGGTATCTTTATTCCGAAACGTTTCGACTACACAGTAGGCTTCATCAGCCGAATATAGAGGCGGCAGCAGAAGCAGTGGAGAGACGATGTAATCAGGCATTGTGTAAAGAACGAGGCTTTTGAAAAGTACTCATTGAACTAACAGATAACTGATCCCACTAGAAATGAAAACATCTCGGATTTTATGATCACAGACAACGAGGAACTAAACAGAAACATAACAATTACAAAAACATATTCTGACCACAACATCACAGAGGTACAAACGAGCATGTTTAGTAAGTTTAACGACCATCAGTGCCTAGAGTAGCTGAATACAGAAATATACAAGGTGTGTATTAAATATGTACCATTGAGGAAACCCAGTAGATCAGATACGGAGAGCGTAGAAGATGGTACAAAAGAAAACGGGTTACCGAATTGCTTAAAAACATGAATATGTCGAAACGGAGGAAAGATAGTCTTAGATGAGAGATCTCTGATTTACAGCAAAAACTTAGGATGTTATGCCTAACAGAAGTATAAAGGGAATTAAAGGCCATCCAGAATATTGCAAGAAACCAAAATATATATTTTTATTTATATGAAAAATCCCAGCTAAGAACTACCTGTAGAATTGGACCATTATTGAGAGGAGTCTCGTATACTGACAATGAACAGGAAACGGGTGAAATTCTAAAGGAACAATATGAGTTGGTGTTCAGTAACCCACACTGCAGCGATAGATTTGGGAAGAAGTGCAAAATAAACCAAGTGAAAAGCAAGGGTGTGGTGGGCACAATAAGGAAACACTGTATCAACATCCGTGGCCCTAGATTTATTAAACGTCTTACCGGAAGATATCAGAAACACTGCTGGAACAAGCGTAGAAATCCTCAAGAGGAAACTGGACAAGTATCTTCACAAGATGCTAGATCAACCAGGCTGTGATGGATATTGTATACCATGACATATAATACCATGGTATTGTATACCGTGGCTATATTCATCAATGCCCTTGTTCTCCGCCTCGTAGCAAATAGATACTTGGGTGTTAGTCGACTATTGCATTAGTCTGGTTTTACTCCCCTAGTTGTGTGTGCAGGGGTTGAATCATAGCTCCTGTGTCCGCCTCATAACTGTGGCTCATTTTCGTCTTTAGTTACGGTGTGTGTGTGCTTTAGTTGCCGTCTTCATGATGAACAGATGTGGAAGCTAGACAGCTGCTCTTATAACTGAAGAATCCTACACCAAGAATGATCCTCCTAGAAGATTTCTACCTCTCGTGTGTAAAGTGGAAGATGATAGACAGCAACACTACCAGAATTAGTGGAAGATTGAGACACTTATGCAACATATGGGAATCTTCATTGAGGAAACGTTTCGCCACATACAAAGCAGACAGGTGAAAGGAGAGGAGGAGTTTGAGGTAATCAGTCCCTCAGCCTGGAGTCGATGTGTTCAGTACATCAGTCTTGTAGAATGTACAGCATAGGGCCGTAGACGTGGCTTATATACTGTAGTCAGGTGAGGCGAAGCAGGAGGCGGGGTCATAGTGGAACCATCCTCTAGTCTAAGTAGGTCTTCGTCCAAAGATTGGACAAGTGTTGAAGAATTCTTTGTATCAAGATCCCATGATGATGCAGTGTCTGACAGATGTGATAAATGGTTTTGAAAACCGACAAGTTGAAGATTGAGACATGCAACATGTTGCATAAGTGTCTCAATCTTCAACTTGTCGGTTTTTTTTTTAAACCATTTATCACACCAGAATCTGTACAAGGAAATGCTCTAGCCTAAGAAGCATGAACCAGAGAACTCTTTAAAAACTCTTTGAGAACCAGCAGAACCTACTTGAAACGAAAATGCACTGGATTTTATCCTCTCACATAATGAGGAATTGATATACCTCTGACTGGTTTCCAGGGTTTTGTCTTCGCAGCCCATCCTCAAGTTAGGTTTCTTTGTTGACCGCCTGGTCACCTATGCTGTTTGTGTTAGCTGCTTGCTGGCCCTCATAGCCATCACAGCCCGGCTGATTGAGAATTTGCAAGAAATAGTGGCCCAGTTTCCTGGGCCACAGGATAAACCTTTTATCCTGCAGCATTTATGATTTCTGCTGGTAACAGGTTGAAGAGTCTTGGGCAACACATGTTGACAGAGTTCTCGTATTTTACTGTACCTGTAGCACCCCTGTTTTTCGTTCTGATCAGCCAAACCGTGATGCATAACGTTGTACTTCGCTCATCAACAGCCTAGTTGATCAGGTCATCCACCGGAGGTCATCGCCCGGGCGATGGCCTTCAGAGCACCTTTCGGGTAGGTAGATAAATGGTTCATGGAACCGACTGGATGATGAATTAGATACTAGTGCAACACTTGGGTATCTTTATTGTGGAGACGTTTCGCCATACAGTGGCTTTCTCAGTCAAATACAGAGGAGAGTGGTTGAAGAGCAGAAGTTTGAGGTAATCAGTCCCACATCCAGGAACCGATGTGATTAATCCATCAATCAAGATTGATAAATTGATCACATAGACTCCAGACTGAGGGACTGATTACATCAAATTCCTGATCTTAAACTATTTCTTCTTTGTATTGAACTAAGGAGGTCACTGGCGAATCTTTTCCACAATAAAGATACCCAGTTGTTGCACAAGTGTCTAATTCATCACTCTCCAATTAGATTCCAGGTATCTTTCACTCAAATATGTTGTTATGGTAGCGTGCAGAGACCAGCCTCTCATCTTAGGATTATGACCTGTGTCAGGACAGTTCCTGACGAATCAGTCAATCAATTTTACCCAGGTAGATCTGTTAGTGACTTGATAAAGCCCACTGTGTGGGCGAAATGTTGTCAATAAAGGATCGCGTTATACTGTATTTGTCTATTTTTCCATCTTGTCTGTGTTTTGCACTATTTTATCCCCACCTGGCTAACTAAATTTAACTTTTTATCCAGTTCAGTTTCGTGATCAGCTAAACTGATCTCGTTTAGTCTATCCAGTAAAGTTTGATCAATATTTTGCTTATTTAAGACTAAAGAATTGCATAACATATTTTACCTAACAATCATAGGTATTAAAATATGCATATAAAGTGTGCTTTATACAATGACAAGAACTTTATTAACGTTAATTCATTATATATATGCGTAACAGAAATAGTAACCAATTTCCATACTGTCAAACATATTTACAGCACAGTTTTCGGGCTTTTTCGTTTGTGTTCAGTATAGCTGTGTGGCTCCAGCGTCCAGCAGTCCGTAAGATCAATTACTGAACATGCAGCGCCAGTGTTGAGCCCACTCTGTATCACACATGTAACGAAGCTAAAGAGGATACAGATGTAAGGTAATTGGTATCAAAACTGAAAATGCTAATTGATATTGAGAGACTAATGAAGGGATGTCAGAGCAACACCCTGGAGGAGAGTGATCAGGCAGGCGTAATAATGGAGGAGAGTGATCAGGCAGGCGTAATAATGGAGGAGGGTGATCAGGCAGGCGTAATAATGGAGGAGAGTGATCAGGCAGGCGTAATAATGGAGGAGAGTGATCAGGCAGGCGTAATAATGGAGGAGGGTGATCAGGCAGGCGTAATAATGTAGGAGAGTGATCAGGCAGGCGTAATAATGGAGGAGAGTGATCAGGCAGGCGTAATAATGGAGGAGAGTGATCAGGCAGGCGTAATAATGGAGGAGAGTGATCAGGCAGGCGTAATAATGGAGGAGAGTGATCAGGCAGGCGTAATAATGGAGGAGAGTGATTAGGCAGGCATAATAATGGAGGAGAAAGTGATCAGGCAGGCATAATAATGGAGAAGAAAGTGATCAGGCAGGCATAATAATGGAGGAGAAAGTGATCAGGCAGGCATAATAATGGAGAAGAAAGTGATCAGGCAGGCGTAATAATGGAGGAGAAAGTGATCAGGCAGGCGTAATAATGGAGAAGAAAGTGATCAGGCAGGCGTAATAATGGAGGAGAAAGTGATCAGGAAGGCATAATAATGGAGAAGAAAGTGATCAGGCAGGCGTAATAATGGAGGAGAAAGTGATCATGCGTAATAATGGAGGAGAGTGATCAGGCAGGCGTAATAATGGAGGAGAAAGTGATCAGGCAGGCATAATAATGGAGGAGAGTGATCAAGAAGGCATAATAATGGAGGAGAAAGTGATCAGGCAGGCATAATAATGGAGGAGAGTGATCAGGCAGGCATAATAATGGAGGAGAAAGTGATCAGGCAGGCGTAATAATGGAGGAGAGTGATCAAGAAGGCATAATAATGGAGGAGAAAGTGATCAGGCAGGCATAATAATGGAGGAGAGTGATCAAGAAGGCATAATAATGGAGGAGAAAGTGATCAGGCAGGCATAATAATGGAGGAGAAAGGGATCAGGCAGGCATAATAATGGAGAGTGATCAGGCAGGCATAATAATGGAGAGTGATCAGGCAGGCATAATAATGGAGGAGAGTGATCAGGCAGGCATAATAATGGAGGAGAAAGGGATCAGGCAGGCATGATGATGGAGGAGAGAGTGATCAGGCAGGCATAATAATGGAGGAGAGTGATCAGGCAGGCATAGTAATGGAGGAGAGAGTGATCAGGGAGGCATAATAATGCAGGAGAAAGTGATCAGGCAGGCATGATAATGGAGGAGAGAGTGATCAGGCAGGCATAATAATGGAGGAGAAAGTGATCAGGCAGGCATAGTAATGGAGGAGAGAGTGATCAGGGAGGCATAATAATGGAGCAGTAGGTTGGCGGAGACAGATGCCTGCTGGACACACTCATGGTTCACAGGGAAGATATTAAGAGACGTTTCAGTGTATTGGAGAATGAACAGGTGGTGGAACGTAACTCCTTACATATTTTCAAGAATATGTAAAGTAGAGCCCAAGAGATCAGCCAGTAGTAATGCCGGTCGTTGTTCGTTAAGAAGCTGAATCAGGAGCTATGGTTCGACTCCTGCAAACACAGCTAGGTAAGTACGACAATGAGAGTACACGCGCAGCATTTTCTCATCTCCTTGCCTACTCACTGGCGTAGGCACACTGCCGCCCTACTCATAATTATCCCTGCCATCGATTTTGGAAGGGTCCCCCTACCTCTGTGTGCAGCACAACTGTATCTCCTGGCTCCAGCCACGGCTGTGTTGTGTCTTGTGTTAGCCCTGGTGCTTGTGTTGTGTTCTCCCTGATGCTAGTGTTGTGTTCTCCCTGATGCTAGTGTTGTCTCTGGTGCTTGTGTTGTCTCTTGTGCCTGTGTGTACATCACTCACCACGATTCACACCTACCTTCCTGACACACCCTCACCATAACGACACACCCTCGCCACCACGCCACACCCTCTTCACAACGACACACCCTCTCCACAACGACACAACCTCGCCACAACGACACAACCTCGCCACAACGACACAACCTCGCCACAACGACACCCTCGCCAGAACAGCGTCATCTGTGTTCGTGACTAACAAACAATGGTAATAAAAGACTATTTACCCTACATGTATGAAGAGGACACAAATGCGACGTATGGGGATTTTTTATTTAAAGTTAACTATACGTTGCTTATGCATTCTTTATATAATTGACGGCACTAGTTCCTTTGTGTAATGTAGGTAATATTTACTCTCATGAATGATCTGATGTAAATGTTGAATATCAGTGATTTACAATACCGACACGATCATTAATTTGACACGGGTGTAACATCTGGGTAACATCACTATACACACGTTACTCCATCCAGTGGCTTTATCAGTACATTACAGAAGACTGCACAGTAATCAATCCCCTCAGCCTAGAAGCAAGTGTTCTGTACCACGGTACTCACTTGCGTCTTGGCTGAGGGACTGATTACCTCATCTTCTACCTCTCCAGTCTTCTTCTGTGTTGTACTGATAAAGTCACTGGATAGCGTAACGTGTACATAGTAAACATACCCAGATCTTGCACATGTGTCTAAGTATCATCTGATATACACGTGTTTATTTCGAAGTATTAACCGCATTATGTTAAATCTTTAATGATATTTATATCATAAATGTGAAACAATGTGAGATGTAATTAGGTGAGTGTATATGATAAATTATCAGTTTCTGAAGGTCTTGCCAAGACTTGTTAAGTGTCAGTATACACGAGTTAATGACTCGGCAGTCATTGTACGTGTCCTGTCTTCTCTGTGACTGCTTTCCCCTCAAGGAAGATTCCTTGATGTTGGTGAGGGGCTCTTGATTTAAGGAATTGGATTTGTGCTCCAGTTCCCCGAATTAAGCCTGAATGCCTTCCACATCCCCCCCCAGGTGCTGTATAATCCTCCGGGTTTAGCGCTACCCCCTTGATTATAATAATAATAATAATAATAATCTGTGACTGCTTCGAGTTGGCTAACCAGGCTATTGTTAGACACCCCCCTCAGACTAGCTATGTTGGAGGTGTGCTAAGAGGTGTCACAGTGTTTTGGTGGGGGTAGGATATCTGAAGTATGGTTTCCTGGGGTGAACGTCCTCCATCTTGGTGGATCAAGGCCTAATTAACCAGGCTGTTACTGCTGGCCCCACGCAATCCTAGGTCCCAACCACAGCAAATCAGCAGCATCAGCTTAGATATTTGCAGTGTTATCCATGATTACCACTTTAAAATTCTAGTATCGTCTGCAAAGGATAATACGGTTTTACAGTTTGTCCCTAACTGTGTTGGGTATGAGGATGAGGGAAGTTAGAATTTGTTTGGTAAGTTAGACACATAGGCAACATTCAGGCAATTTTATTCCGAAACGTTTCGCCTACACAGTAGGCTTCTTCAGTCGAGTACAGAAAGTAGGCAGCAACAGTAGAGATGTGAAGACGATGTAATCAGTCCATCACCCTTGAAGATGAAGAATTGAGACACTTATGTAACATATGGGAATCTTTATTCAGGAAACGTTTCGCCACACAGTGGCTTCATCAGTCCAATACAAAGAGGAAGGCGTAAGGAGAGGAGGAGTATGAGGTAATCAGTCCCTCAGCCTGGAGTCGATGTGTTCAGTCCATCAATCTTGTAGAATGTACAGCATAGGGCCGTAGACGTGGCTTATATACTGTAGTGAGGTGAGGTGAAGCAGATGGAGGCGGGGTCATAGTGGTACCATCCACTAGTCGAAGTAGGTCTTCGTCCAAAGGTTGAACAAGTGTTGAAGAATTCTTTGTAACAAGATCCCATGATGCTGAATAAAGATTCCCATATGCTGCATAAGTGTCTCAATTTTCAACTTGTCGGTTTTTCAAACCATTCATCACAACTGTCAGACACTGCAGCATCATGGGATCTTGTTACAAAGAATTCTTCAACACTTGTTCAACCTTTGGACGAAGACCTACTTCGACTAGTGGATGGTACCACTATGACCCCGCCTCCATCTGCTTCACCTCACCTCACTACAGTATATAAGCCACGTCTACGGCCCTATGCTGTACATTCTACAAGATTGATGGACTGAACACATCGACTCCAGGCTGAGGGACTGATTACCTCATACTCCTCCTCTCCTTACGCCTTCCTCTTTGTATTGGACTGATGAAGCCACTGTGTGGCGAATCGTTTCCTGAATAAAGATTCCCATATGCTGCATAAGTGTCTCAATCTTCAACTTGTCAGTTTTTCAAACCATTCATTACAAAGTAGAAATGGGTAAGGAGAGGAGGAAGATTGAGGTAATCAGTCCCTCAGCCTGGAATCGATGTGTTCAGTCCACCACTCCTATAGTATCGGTTTTCAAAAACATTCGTCACACCCTTGAAGATGTAGATTTGAGGTTGTCAGTCCCTCAACCTGGAGAAGAATTAGTTTAATGAACACTTTCGAGATGAATCTACGAGTGTTCTGATGATAATGTTGATGGTAACTGTGTTGGAAGATTCCAAACACTGACACTGACATAGATTTTCTTTGCTAAAAAATAAAAATGCACAATAACGTGTCTGGAACAATATACAAATAACCCGCACAACGAAAAATATGACGACGTTTCGGTCTGACTTGGACCATTGTCACAAGGATTCAAGAAATCGTAATGACACAATTACAAACAAACTCACTCACCGCGAGTTCAATCCCTACCAGTACCGTGGTTTCATTATCATAAATTTCTTTCTCCTGTGTGTGGGTTGTGTATTTGCCTCACTGATGGTAACTCTGGCCTCGTCAAACTTCATAGGGTAATGGTGTGAATTACGCTGAATGACTAGGACGTTGTTTTGGTCATCTTCACTTCACGTATATTTTGTGTTCTCTTTCATGTTGCTCTCAAACTTCAAGAGGCTTTTCCTCACACATTGTACACCTCGCATCCTCCTCACGGGATTACATGCATCCCTACTTTAAATTCTGTAAGTTTGATGGTCTTCTTACCGACTAGTAGACGTGGAGGCGGCTACGTTGATGTTGCTCCTGGCCGCCATGTTACCCGTGTTGTACTATTGCCTCGCTTCAACCCCCTTTCTGTCTCTTGTGCCACTACCACTACTCCCTTACTTACTACTACAACCACTACTGCTCCCACTACCAGCATTAAGTACTTCTCCACTTCTTTCTTCCTTTGCTCCGTCCCTGTCCCCATCTCCTTTTATGTACTGGCTTTCTCACCTTCGTGTGTTAGTTCACCGTGCCCTTGTCATAGGGCTGGCCTCCCCTGCCATAGGGTTGTAAACGGCACATACTTGTACAAGCTCCGACACTCCTTAGGGAGTCACTGCCGGGTCACCACATAAAGAAGACCTGGGTCAGGACCCGTCCTGACAAAAATGTTACACTTGTAAGTGGCCTAGGTTGGACCGAAAAGTCGTCATAAGCTTCTGTTTCCTATGTGCGGGTTATTTGTGTACCTGTGTTGTTGGCTACTTTGCTAAATGGTAGGGCAGTATATCTCCGGAGTGAGAGTTGTCTGGCCTAGTGAGTGATCCCAGGTGTCTCCTGCAATTATTGATCAAGTATGAGGAGAAATATTCCACGATCTTAACGTGACCCTCCTGCACTACCAGCCACAGATGTCGTTGACTTAAATGAGTTGTGTGTTCATTTCCATTACCATTGTCTGCTCCATATAGTTAGAGCGGTGTGGGATGGTCAAGGCTCACCAGTCAGTGTCGTCTTGTACGCTCTGTGTGTGTGTATAGCACCTGCAGAAGGAGCTATTTAAGTCCATCATCCTGAAGTATGTAACGTGGTTACATTATGTGGACGATGTGTTGGATAATGCACCCAGATGACTCAACACAGCCAATCTACTCTGCAAGCTTAATTCCATGGAACTTGCCATTAAGCTTACTCTAGCTAAAAGAGGAACGGGATGAACGACTTCTCTTCCTTTACGTCCTACTCTACAGGCACACACAGAGGCTGTCTTACTAACAAAGACGAGTTATTGCATTATCTCTCACACCATGACACTATTATATCGAATGGTTATAATCATAGTCGCATTTTTAAAGGGGTAGACCGGTAAGCCAGCGGAGGGTCTTGGTAATATGTCCAAAATCTGGAGCGGCGGGTCATCATATGACTAAGACCCGCGTCAGGAAACACTTGTCCTGTTTCCTGACGAACCTAACCATGACACTAGATCTGAGGGAAGTGATCATTGGATTCTGTCTCAGAGCGAGCAAAATTTACAGCCCTGCTTTCTTCTAAGAGGAGTATTCTTACATTATTTTTTTTATTTTTAACAAATTTAATGCAACAAAAACTAATAGTTAACAAAGTAACTAGATGTACGTGATTGGTATACACTACCGACAAGATCAAGAATTAGACACGTATGCAACATCTGGGTATCTTTATTTGTAGATGTTTCGCCAGCCAGTAGCTTTATCAATACAAATTTCCCCTCTGCTTTCCTTTCCCCATCCCCTTTCCCTCCTTTCTCTCCCCCTTCCTCACGTCGATTGATTGATTTATACAAATGGTAGTTATCTCTATATGTGAATGGGGTCCCCAACACTAACACCAGTAATAAACCACCGTATTTTAAGGAGATCCTTGATGATAAGCAGTGTGTGTGTGCGCGCGCGTGTGTGTGTGTGTGTGTGTGTGTACTCACCTATTTGTGGTTGCAGGGGTCGAGTCTTAGCTCCTGGCCCCGCCTCTTCACCGGTTGCTACTGGGCCCTCTCTCTCCCCGCTCCATGAGCTTTATCAAACCTCGTCTTAAAACTGTGTATGGTTCCTGCCTCCACTACGTCATTTTCTAGGCTATTCCACTGCCTTACAACTCTATGACTGAAGAAATACTTCCTAATATCTCTCTGACTCATTTATGTCTTCAACTTCCAATTGTGGCCTCTTGTTTCTGTGTCCCCTCCCTGGAACATCCTGTCTTTGTCCACCTTGTCTATTCCACGCAGTATTTTATATGTCGTTATCATGTCTCCCCTGACCCTCCTGTCCTCCAGTGTCGTCAGGCCGATTTCCCTTAATCTTTCTTCATAGGACATTCCCCTTAGCTCTGGAACTAACCTTGTCGCAAACCTTTGTACTTTCTCTAGTTTCTTGACGTGCTTTATCAAGTGCGGGTTCCAAACAGGTGCTGCATACTCCAGTATGGGCCTGACATACACGGTGTACAGTGTCTTGAACGATTCCTTACTAAGGTATCGGAATGCTGTTCTCAGGTTTGCCAGGCGCCCATATGCTGCAGCAGTTATCTGGTTGATGTGTGCTTCCGGAGACATGCTCGGTGTTATACTCACCCCAAGATCTTTCTCCTTGAGTGAGGTTTGCAGTCTTTGGCCACCTAGCCTATACTCGGTCTGTGGTCTTCTGTGCCCTTCCCCTATCTTCATGACTTTGCATTTGGCAAGATTAAATTCGAGAAGCCATTTGCTGGACCAGGTGTCCAGTCTGTCCAGGTCTCTTTGAAGTCCTGCCTGGTCCTCATCAGATTTAATTCTCCTCATTAAATTCACATCATCTGCAAACAGGGACACTTCTGAGTCTAACCCTTCCACCATGTCGTTCACATATACCAAAAATAGCACTGGTCCTAGGACCGACCCCTGTTGGACCCCGCTCGTCACAGGTGCCCACTGTGATACATCATTACGTACCATGACTCGTTGTTGTCTCCCTGTCAGGTATTCTCTGATCCATTGCAGTGCCCTTCCTGTTATATGCGCCTGATGCTCTAGCTTCTGCACTAATCTCTTGTGAGGAACTGTATCAAAGGCCTTCTTGCAGTCCAAGAAGATGCAATCAACCCACCCCTCTCTCTCGTGTCTTACTTCTGTTATTTTATCATAAAACTCCAGAAGGTTTGTGACACAGGATTTGCCTTCCATGAATCCGTGCTGGTTGGCATTTATACTCTTGTTCCGTTCCAGGTGCTCCACCACTCTCCTCCTGATAATCTTCTCCATAATTTTGCATACTATACACGTCAATGATACAGGTCTATAGTTTAGTGCCTCTTTTCTGTCTCCTTTTTTTAAAAATGGGAACTACATTTGCCGTCTTCCATACCTCAGGTAGTTGCCCAGTTTCCAGGGACGTGTTGAAGATTGTGGTAAGTGGCATGCACAACATATCTGCTCCCTCTCTAAGGACCCACGGGGAGATGTTGTCCGGTCCCATTGCCTTTGAGGTATCGATGTCCCTTAGCAGTTTCTTCACCTCCTCCTCATCTGTATGTTGTGTGTGTGTGTGTGTGTGTGTGTGTGTGTGTGTGTGTGTGGTTGTGATGCTGGCCGGGAAGAGTGAAGTAATCTGCGCACACTAGCGTGGATAACAAGAAACACTGTGGCCGAATGGAGACATTGACACATTTCTCTTCGAGGTCAAGTTTTTAAAGCCTATGCAGTGTACAGTGTGGAGAGTAGGAGATGAGGCATGAGGTGAGAACCTGACTGTCAGGTGAGTGAGGGTGATGAGTACTGTGCAGCATGTGAATCATGAGTCCAGCTTCAGGGTGATAGTTTCCTTGGTATGAATGAGAGTTAATTCAGAGCATTTTATTCTTTTCTTGTTTTTTCCTTGGATATTCATGCTCACTTTGTTTGTGAGATCTTGTTACAATATAAAACAACACATGTTATTGAGGCAGCTGACTTAGTTGTATTGATCTCTGGAGGTCGACAAGTCCTAGTCGTCTCACCCATGTATACTTTATCACAACACAACAAGGGATGGTGTAGATGACTAGTGTCCTTGGAGCTGACGTTAACTCTCTTAACTCTAGTAATGAATTTGATAGTGGGGAAGGTGAGGATAGTGATATAACTGGTTTTCTTAAGTAACCTAAAAGTATTCTCAGGTACTGTGGTGGTAACCTGGTAGTGTTGCCAGGCACTGTGGTGGTAACCTAGTAGTGTTGTCAGGTACTGTGGTGGTAACCTAGTAGTGTTGTCAGGTACTGTGGTGGTAACCTGGTAGTGTTGTCAGGCACTGTGGTGGTAACCTAGTAGTGTTGTCAGGTACTGTGGTGGTAACCTAGTAGTGTTGTCAGGTACTGTGGTGGTAACCTGGTAGTGTTGTCAGGCACTGTGGTGGTAACCTAGTAGTGTTGTCAGGTACTGTGGTGGTAACCTAGTAGTGTTGTCAGGTACTGTGGTGGTAACCTGGTAGTGTTGTCAGCCACTGTGGTGGTAACCTAGTAGTGTTGTCAGGTACTGTGGTGGTAACCTAGTAGTGTTGTCAGGTACTGTGGTGGTAACTGGTAGTGTTGTCAGGTACTGTGGTGGTAACCTAGTAGTGTTGTCAGGTACTGTGGTGGTAACCTAGTAGTGTTGTCAGGTACCATGGTGGTAACCTGGTAGTGTTGTCAGGTACTGTGGTGGTAACCTAGTAGTGTTGTCAGGTACTGTGGTGGTAACCTGGTAGTGTTGTCAGGTACTGTGGTGGTAACCTGGTAGTGTTGTCAGGTACTGTGGTGGTAACCTAGTAGTGTTGTCAGGTACTGTGGTGGTAACCTAGTAGTGTTGTCAGGTACTGTGGTGGTAACCTAGTAGTGTTGTCAGGTACTGTGGTGGTAACCTAGTAGTGTTGTCAGGTACCATGGTGGTAACCTGGTAGTGTTGTCAGGTACTGTTGTGGTAACCTGGTAGTGTTGTCAGGTACTGTGGTGGTAACCTGGTAGTGCTGTCAGGTACCATGGTGGTAACCTGGTAGTGTTGTCAGGTACTGTGGTGGTATCCTAGTAGTGTTGTCAGGTACTGTGGTGGTAACCTAGTAGTGTTGTCAGGTACTGTGGTGGTAACCTAGATGTGTTGTCAGGTACTGTGGTGGTAACCTGGTAGGTAGTGTTGTCAGGCACTGTGGTGGTAACCTGGCAGTGTTGTCAGGTACTGTGGTGGTAACCTGGTAGTGTTGTCAGAAACTGTGGTGGTAACCTAGATGTGTTGTCAGGTACTGTGGTGGTAACCTGGTAGGTAGTGTTGTCAGGCACTGTGGTGGTAACCTGGTAGTGTTGTCAGGTACTGTGATGATATCCTGGTAGTGTTGTCAGGTACTGTGATGGTAACCGAGTAGTGTTGTCAGGTACTGTGGTAGTAACCTGATAGTGTTGTCAGGTACTGTTGTGGTAACCTGGTAGTGTTGTCAGGCACTGTGGTGGTAACCTAGTAGTGTTGTCAGGTACTGTGGTGGTAACCTGGTAGTGTTGTCAGGCACCGTGGTGGTAACCTAGTAGTGCTCTCAGGTACTGTGGTGGTAACCTGGTAGTGTTGTCAGGTACTGTGATGATATCCTGGTAGTGTTGTCAGTTGCTGTGGTGGTATCCTAGTAGTGTTGTCAGGTACTGTGGTGGTAACCTAGTAGTGTTGTCAGGTACTGTGGTGGTAACCTAGATGTGTTGTCAGGTACTGTGGTGGTAACCTGGTAGGTAGTGTTGTCAGGCACTGTGGTGGTAACCTGGTAGTGTTGTCAGGTACTGTGATGATATCCTGGTAGTGTTGTCAGGTACTGTGATGGTAACCGAGTAGTGTTGTCAGGTACTGTGGTAGTAAGTGTTGTCAGGCACTGTGGTGGTAACCTAGTAGTGCTCTCAGGTACTATGGTGGTAACCTGGTAGTGTTGTCAGGTACCATGGTGGTAACCTGGTAGTGTTGTCAGGTACTGTTGTGGTAACCTGGTAGTGTTGTCAGGTACTGTGGTGGTAACCTGGTAGTGCTGTCAGGTACCATGGTGGTAACCTGGTAGTGTTGTCAGGTACTGTGGTGGTATCCTAGTAGTGTTGTCAGGTACTGTGGTGGTAACCTAGTAGTGTTGTCAGGTACTGTGGTGGTAACCTAGATGTGTTGTCAGGTACTGTGGTGGTAACCTGGTAGGTAGTGTTGTCAGGTACTGTGGTGGTAACCTGGTAGGTAGTGTTGTCAGGCACTGTGGTGGTAACCTGGTAGTGTTGTCAGGTACTGTGATGATATCCTGGTAGTGTTGTCAGGTACTGTGATGGTAACCGAGTAGTGTTGTCAGGTACTGTGGTAGTAACCTGATAGTGTTGTCAGGTACTGTTGTGGTAACCTGGTAGTGTTGTCAGGCACTGTGGTGGTAACCTAGTAGTGTTGTCAGGTACTGTGGTGGTAACCTGGTAGTGTTGTCAGGCACCGTGGTGGTAACCTAGTAGTGCTCTCAGGTACTGTGGTGGTAACCTGGTAGTGTTGTCAGGTACTGTGATGATATCCTGGTAGTGTTGTCAGTTGCTGTGGTGGTATCCTAGTAGTGTTGTCAGGTACTGTGGTGGTAACCTAGTAGTGTTGTCAGGTACTGTGGTGGTAACCTAGATGTGTTGTCAGGTACTGTGGTGGTAACCTGGTAGGTAGTGTTGTCAGGCACTGTGGTGGTAACCTGGTAGTGTTGTCAGGTACTGTGATGATATCCTGGTAGTGTTGTCAGGTACTGTGATGGTAACCGAGTAGTGTTGTCAGGTACTGTGGTAGTAAGTGTTGTCAGGCACTGTGGTGGTAACCTAGTAGTGCTCTCAGGTACTGTGGTGGTAACCTGGTAGTGTTGTCAGGTACTGTGATGATATCCTGGTAGTGTTGTCAGGTACTGTGGTGGTAACCTAGTAGTGTTGTCAGGTACCATGGTGATAACCTGGTAGTGTTGTCAGATACTGTGGTGGTAACCTAGTAGTGTTGTCAGGTACTGTGGTGATTACCTAGTAGTGTTGTCAGGTACTGTGGTGATTACCTAGTAGTGTTGTCAGGTACTGTAGTGGTAACCTGGTAGGTGGTGTTGTCAGGTACTGTGGTGGTAACCTGATAGGTAGTGTTATCAGGTACTGTGGTGGTAACCTAGAAGTGTTGTCAGGTACTGTGGTGGTAACCTGGTAGTGTTGTCAGGCACTGTGATGATAGGGAAGATCAGAAAAGTTGTTGTTGTCAGCCTGTAGGTTGTTTTAGTGTTCTACAGCCACGTTCATGAAGGTGGCTGGCAAATTTAAACTGCTAAAGATCTCGCTGATTTAAGTCTTGCAGGAATAATGTCCCGCCATATTGTAGTTTCACAGGGGAAGGTGGGAAGGAGGAAGGGACATAAATTTACCATATTCTCTGTATTTGTAGACATAATGTTTGTGTCTTTTCAGGTGAGTGTTGACCCGGGTCAGGGTGAGGTGCATCCCATAGCAACGATGTCCTCAGGTAAATGTAACTTTTGCATTTTTTCAACTGTTAGCAGCTCAGTTGAGAAACCTGTATTAAGAGCGCACGTTAGTGGTGCTCTTTCGGATATGAACGTTTCCTGCATATGTTCGATCATCGCGTTAACACATGTGTCTCTGATGACATTTATGTAATTTGCTTTTTTAAGTAGTTAAGTATATTTTTTTGTGGATTTATGTAACCTAAACTAATTCCGTGAGAAAAGAGGAACACTGTAGGAGGCCTACTGGCCAACACACACTCACCTACACACCCATTCATGTATCCCTTCAGTCTATAATAATAATAATAATAATAATAATAATAATATCTTTATTTCTACCAGTACATGTACAAGGTATACAGACCATAGCTGACATCACTGACATACTACTATATAGAAAGCCGTTTGTTATGCTGAGCATTTCCCGCAAATTGGGTCAGTTTTGTCCCAGGATGCGACCCACACCAGTCCACTAACACACAGGTACCTATTTTTAAACTGATGGGTGAACTGGGACAGGGACAGTAGGTGTCTTCTGGAAACACGTCCCTAATGTTTTCCAGCCGTACAGGAGGAGATTCGAACTGCGGACCTCAGTGTTTGAGGTGAGTGCGCTAGCGTTTTCTTGACACTACCTGTGTGTTTGTTTTATTTGTCTACAACTCTATTGCCAGACCAGTACATCCCTATATTCTTTCTAGATTTATCAGTTTTCATCACTATTGTGGCTGTGTATATCGCCTTTATTCCTGGTTTTCACTTGCCTACTTCCGTCATAGTTCACAAATTCTCCGTATTTCCAGAGAGTAACTTCAGTTTATCATAGGAAATTTTCCCGATTCATGTTATCAAATTAGTCATCTTCCTCTGTATATTTTCCAGTGGATTTATATTTCCAGCATAATGTGAAGGACGCCTTACCAGAGACATATAAAGTAGAAGTATAACCTGACCATCCCTGTTACTTATACTTCTTGATATGAAGCCAAGAATTTTGTTAGTTTTTTTGTGAACACTTATCCACTGTTGAGTTTATATGTCTGCTAAACAGGACTTCTGAATCTTTCTTCATATTAAGTTTTGATCAAGACTGAGATTATTTGGCTCACGAGTATTTTAGTTATCTTTTTCTGGTGTTAGAACCTTAAATTTAGTCACATTCAGTTTTATCTGTCACTGTTTTGACCTGTATGTGTCACTGCTCTGACCTGTATCTGTCACTGTTTTGACCTGTATGTGTCACTGCTCTGACCTGTATCTGTCACTGTTTTGACCTGTAAGAGTCACTGCTCTGACCTGTATCTGTCACTGTTTTGACCTGTATGTGTCACTGCTCTGACCTGTATCTGTCACTGCTCTAACCTGCATCTGTCACTGCTCTGACCTGTATCTGTCTGCTCTGACCTGTATCTGTCACTGCTCTGACCTGTATCTGTCACTGCTCTGACCTGTATCTGTCACTGCTCTGACCTGCATCTGTCACTGCTCTGACCTGTATCTGTCACTGCTCTGACCTGTATCTGTCATTGCTCTGACCTGCATCTGTCACTGCTCTGACCTGTATCTGTCACTGCTCTAACCTGCATCTGTCACTGCTCTGACCTGTATCTGTCACTGCTTTGACCTGTATCTGTCACTGCTCTGACCTGTATCTGTCACTGCTCTGACCTGTATCTGTCACTGCTCTGACCTGTATCTGTCACTGCTCTAACCTGCATCTGTCACTGCTCTGACCTGCATCTGTCACTGCTCTGACCTGTATCTGTCACTGCTCTGACCTGTATCTGTCATTGCTCTGACCTGCATCTGTCACTGCTCTGACCTGTATCTGTCACTGCTCTAACCTGCATCTGTCATTGCTCTGACCTGTATCTGTCACTGCTCTGACCTGTATCTGTCACTGCTCTGACCTGCATCTGTCACTGCTCTGACCTGTATCTGTCACTGCTCTGACCTGCATCTGTCACTGCTCTGACCTGTATCTGTCACTGCTCTGACCTGTATCTGTCACTGCTCTGACATGTATCTGTCATTGCTCTGACCTGTATCTGTCACTGCTCTGACCTGTATCTGTCATTGCTCTGACCTGCATCTGTCACTGCTCTGACCTGTATCTGTCACTGCTCTAACCTGCATCTGTCATTGCTCTGACCTGTATCTGTCACTGCTCTGACCTGTATCTGTCACTGCTCTGACCTGCATCTGTCACTGCTCTGACCTGTATCTGTCACTGCTCTGACCTGCATCTGTCACTGCTCTGACCTGTATCTGTCACTGCTCTGACCTGTATCTGTCACTGCTCTGACCTGTATCTGTCATTGCTCTGACCTGTATCTGTCACTGCTCTGACCTGCATCTGTCACTGCTCTGGCCTGTATCTGTCACTGCTCTGACCTGTATCTGTCACTGCTCTGACCTGTATCTGTCACTGCTCTGACCTGCATCTGTCACTGCTCTGACCTGTATCTGTCACTGCTCTGACCTGCATCTGTCATTGCTCTGACCTGCATCTGTCACTGCTCTGACCTGCATCAGCAGACATGTTTTAGTGTTCCAGACCACACAGTTGAACTCTTCCTCAGGCTGAGGGACTGACCACCTCACATCCTATTTCATCATCTCGATACTAAACCCGCTGCCTCTGTATGTGACTGAAGAAGCCTACAGTGTAGGCGAAACGTTTCAACAGTTAAGATACGCAGTTGTTCCACATGTGTCTCATAAACTTGTCTGTAATTTTTACCATTTTCAACATCGCACAAGACTGGAGGACTGAATCACCTTCACAAGATTTTGGAAGGTTGATTTATTTCCAACATCACGAACATGGAACGTTGAATCACATCTGTAAACCTGATGATATAACAGTTGTGTACACACCTGAGTCCCAAGAACATGATTTACATGATGTTGTGCACTTTTAAAATGCTTCTTGAGTGTATCATCTAAAACACAGTAGTTTGCCATCATCTGTAGAGTAATGGATGACAAGAATTAATAACTCGGTATCATCTTCAGTCAGCGTGGTGAAGTGTGCAAGTGTAGCGTTCACTTGACGACTTGTTGATGTCCCTATCAACGGACATCACTTTTACAGGCTAAGAGTTATCCTACTCAGCTCATTTCAAAGCTCAGTGGTATCGAAGGAATAGTCCCCTTACCCCAGGATCCTGCCTATAACATTCTACTAACATCCAGGTACCTACTTACTGCTAGGTCAACAGGGGTGTAAGGAAACGTACCCAGCGTTTCATGCATGCCGGGATCAAACCACGGGCACTCAGTTTATTAGGCGAGTGCGTTGCCAACCGAGCCACGGGACACCTTCCTGCCTGAATGACCGTGCAGCCCGCACTCACTTCATCACTTATTAAGCTAGTTATTTCCTGCTTGTCACTTCCTCCTGAAAGGCATTCTTCCTGCTCCCCTTCCAATTCTCTATCACTGATGACGTTCACAACCAGATAATGGGTGGTTTGTCCCCGTCTCTTGTGTGTTATCCTTTATCCAGGGAGCTATCCCATACCCGTCACGCAATACTGTCCCATACCCGTCACACACAGCACTGTCCCATACCCGTCACACACAACACTCCCACACCCGTCACATATAATACTGTCCCATACCCATCCCACACAACACTCTTCCATACCCATCCCACACAACACTTCCATACCCATCCCACACAACACTCTTCTATACCCGTCACAAAACACTCTGTAAAGTCAGCATATGCCAGCATATGTCAGTTTGCTCAGTAAGGAACCTCCGTCAAGCACGTACTATCTTTCAGTCTTCAGGATAACATCTGAGGCCGCTTTACTTGACTGATGTTATCTTGTTACAATATTGGGTCATCTATGACTTGGGCTAGATGAGGCTTCGATGACTCGTCTCGTATGACACCACCTCCTCTCGAGACTGATCCCCTGTCAGGGATACTACAAGGAATCACTGGAACAGTTGACCAGGATCATTGGTTCTGACAGAAACGACCTTGACAACTTTCTCTTTCCTCTTAAAATAGAAGGACAATGCAGGTTGTCCAGTCATTCTGTCAATGATATTTCTACCACCGGATTCCTAGTCATGCACACTGACGTCTTTCACCACCATAATGTTAAGGATATTTCTCTTCTAGAGCTCAGAGGAGAAAAGTGAACATGAAATCAGCTTTATGTTTATCGTGGACAGATCTGATGCGTCTCTTCCAGTTCTGATGTCAGTTGAAGTTTTTTGGTGTTCACCTGTGGTGCATGTGAGATCATTGAACTCCTGCATGACAGTGTTGAACTCAGACATTATGATGATGACTGACAACTCCTGCATGAGTGTTAAAGTCAGACATTATGATGACTGACATTGTCCACATTGCTCACTGTTCTTCCATCGTCTTACCACCATGAGTCAAGCCGCCTGTGCTTATCAGTGAGTACATAAGTGTTTGCTCAACAACTAGATCACAACCGAGGTCTTCAAAAATGGATTTGTTCGACGAATTACATAAAAGACTTTTTGAAACTCCCTGTAAACCTCCGGGTGTTTCATCTCCAGTTCATTTATTTCTTGGATGTAAAGTTAGGCAGACCTAGGTCGTTGTAGTCTCCTGTTGCAGCAGAACCATCGATTGCACGCCCCCTGCACTCTGCCCCGGGCCCTCACATAACATGGAACTCCATATTCATCAAGAACTGCAAGAAACCACTATTATGTGCATTGAATATTCTGATAACATGGAATCTGAACAATTGCACAACCCAGGGCAGCATGGACTTAGAGCTGGTGTAGAGGCCTTCAAGAGGAAACTAGATAAGTATCTTGACCAGGTGTCAGATCAACCATGCTGTGATGGATATGTGGGGTAACGGGCCTCCAGCAGGAACAGCCTGGTTGACCAGGCAAGCACCAGACGAGCCGGGCCCATCTCCGAGAGCAGTAAACTTTCGAAACGAACTGGAAGCTGACATAGTGTTAAGCTCTGTTCCCCAAGAGAGTACTGGCCCCTCGCATCCTACATTGTATCTTCGTATAGTGTGTATCACACCCCATCACTCTCTTGTAGTGTTATTGGAGTTCCTTTAGTCTGTCTTCATAGTTCACTCCCCTCACTCACTTACTTTATCAGTTTTCTTGTAAATCTTTGCATCTTTTCTATTCTCTACATATGTTGGGATCATGTGCGGGTTTCATGTATGAGGCTCCTACTCTAAGATGGTCCTTATATACATTGTTTATGATGTCTTAACTCTCTCTGTTCAGGTTCCTGGAAGCATTGTTGACGTTAAGTACATTTGGGTATTCTGCTGTGTATTACGTGATCTTGCATGTTGTGAGCAGCACCTCTCCTCCTAAACTGTGTTCAGTGTCTGCTACAAGCTGTGTTCAGTGTCTGCTACAAGCTGTGTTCAGTGTCTGCTACAAACTGTGTTCAGTGTCTGCTACAAGCTGTGTTCAGTGTCTGCTACAAGCTATGTTCAGTGTCTGCTACAAGCTGTGTTCAGTGTCTGCTACAAGCTGTGTTCAGTGTCTGCTACAAGCTGTGTTCAGAGTCTGCTACAAGCTATGTTCAGTGTCTGCTACAAGCTGTGTTCAGTGTCTGCTACAAGCTGTGTCAGTGTCTGCTACAAGCTGTGTTCAGTGTCTGCTACAAGCTGTTGTTCAGTGTCTGCTACAAGCTGTGTTCAGTGTCTGCTACAAGCTGTGTCAGTGTCTGCTACAAGCTGTGTTCAGTGTCTGCTACAAGCTGTGTTCAGTGTCTGCTACAAGCTGTGTTCAGTGTCTGCTACAAGCTGTGTTCAGTGTCTGCTACAAGCTGTGTTCAGTGTCTGCTACAAGCTGTGTTCAGTGTCTGCTACAAGCTGTGTTCAGTGTCTGCTACAAGCTGTGTTCAGTGTCTGCTACAAGCTGTGTTCAGTGTCTGCTACAAGCTGTGTTCAGTGTCTGCTACAAGCTATGTTCAGTGTCTGCTACAAGCTGTGTTCAGTGTCTGCTACAAGCTGTGTTCAGTGTCTGCTACAAGCTGTGTTCAGAGTCTGCTACAAGCTATGTTCAGTGTCTGCTACAAGCTGTGTTCGTGTCTGCTACAAGCTGTGTCAGTGTCTGCTACAAGCTGTGTTCAGTGTCTGCTACAAGCTGTGTTTCAGTGTCTGCTACAAGCTGTGTTCAGTGTCTGCTACAAGCTGTGTCAGTGTCTGCTACAAGCTGTGTTCAGTGTCTGCTACAAGCTGTGTTCAGTGTCTGCTACAAGCTGTGTTCAGTGTCTGCTACAAGCTGTGTTCAGTGTCTGCTACAAGCTGTGTTCAGTGTCTGCTACAAGCTGTGTCAGTGTCTGCTACAAGCTGTGTTCAGTGTCTGCTACAAGCTGTGTTCAGTGTCTGCTACAAGCTGTGTTCAGTGTCTGCTACAAGCTGTGTCAGTGTCTGCTACAAGCTGTGTTCAGTGTCTGCTAAAGCTGTGTTCAGTGTCTGCTACAAGCTGTGTTCAGTGTCTGCTACAAGCTGTGTTCAGTGTCTGCTACAAGCTGTGTTCAGTGTCTGCTACACGCTGTGTTCAGTGTCTGCTACAAACTGTGTTCAGTGTCTGCTACAAGCTGTGTTCAGTGTCTGCTACAAGCTATGTTCAGTGTCTGCTACAAGCTGTGTTCAGTGTCTGCTACAAGCTGTGTTCAGTGTCTGCTACAAGCTGTGTTCAGAGTCTGCTACAAGCTATGTTCAGTGTCTGCTACAAGCTGTGTTCAGTGTCTGCTACAAGCTGTGTCAGTGTCTGCTACAAGCTGTGTTCAGTGTCTGCTACAAGCTGTGTTCAGTGTCTGCTACAAGCTGTGTTCAGTGTCTGCTACAAGCTGTGTTCAGTGTCTGCTACAAGCTGTGTTCAGTGTCTGCTACAAGCTATGTTCAGTGTCTGCTACAAGCTGTGTTCAGTGTCTGCTACAAGCTATGTTCAGTGTCTGCTACAAGCTGTGTTCAGTGTCTGCTACAAGCTGTGTTCAGTGTCTGCTACAAGCTGTGTTCAGTGTCTGCTACAAGCTATGTTCAGTGTCTGCTACAAGCTGTGTTCAGTGTCTGCTACAAGCTGTGTTCAGTGTCTGCTACAAGCTGTGTTCAGTGTCTGCTACAAGCTGTGTTCAGTGTCTGCTACAAGCTGTGTTCAGTGTCTGCTACAAGCTGTGTTCAGTGTCTGCTACAAGCTGTGTTCAGTGTCTGCTACAAGCTGTGTTCAGTGTCTGCTACAAGCTATGTTCAGTGTCTGCTACAAGCTGTGTTCAGTGTCTGCTACAAGCTATGTTCAGTGTCTGCTACAAGCTGTGTTCAGTGTCTGCTACAAGCTGTGTTCAGTGTCTGCTACAAGCTATGTTCAGTGTCTGCTACACGCTGTGTTCAGTGTCTGCTACAAGCTGTGTTCAGTGTCTGCTACAAGCTGTGTTCAGTGTCTGCTACAAGCTATGTTCAGTGTCTGCTACAAGCTGTGTTCAGTGTCTGCTACAAGCTGTGTTCAGTGTCTGCTACAAGCTATGTTCAGTGTCTGCTACACGCTGTGTTCAGTGTCTGCTACAAGCTGTGTTCAGTGTCTGCTACAAGCTGTGTTCAGTGTCTGCCACTTTCTTGATTACTTTTGATAGATAATATAGATACCCAGGTGTTGTGTGTGTCTCATTCCTCGGGAAAAATGGATATTTAAATTTCTAAGAGAACACACAGAGTAGCAGCAAACAATACGAAGTAGTCTCATTAAGGTGAAAAGTCTCGCAGGGCACTGTGCTAGCACCTTCAGTGTTTCTCAGACCCTTAACTGACGTAGAAAACCACTAATTGCTAATCTTTTGTTTCGTGGTCACTGTCTGTAGTTTAGTGCTTCCTGACTATAGTTTAGTGGTCCCTGTCAATAGTTTAGTGGTTCTTGTCTGTTTGCCTTCTTGTGTGTTAGAAGCACATGTGCTGTTGTCTGGTGGCTGCCTTGTTTCTATGGTGGCGTCACCTACACCGACACATATACGCCTGAGGTGATGGTGTGTGCACGGACACATGTACACACTGGGTTATGGGGCGTAAGCGTCCACATGTGCGCCTGTGATGGTGGTGGCGTGTAAGTATGTACATACAAGATAATCTGACGTATCCGTGTGTAGGGACGGAGGTTTAGCGTGGAGGGCGGAGAGGGCGTTGCCTGCCTCTGACCGTATTGGGTCTGACCACAACGTGAGGACAACTGTGGTACACCAACACAACCTCTTCCTCTTCCTCCTCCTCCTCCTCCTCCTCCTCCTCTTCCTCTTAATCTTCCTCCTAATACTCCCCCTTCTCTTACAACCGTCATTCTATTATCATAACATCCACTTCCACCACCAGACAGAGACATGGTAAGGATGTATAAGATACACAGCAGGCTGGTTAAGACAGAACAGAGTCATTGGGGCATTGATGTAAGTTGAAGATTGAGACACTTATGCAGCATATGGGAATCTTTATTCAGGAAAAGTTTCCTGAATAAAGATTCCCATATGCTGCATAAGTGTCTCAATCTTCAACTTGTCGGTTTTTCAAATCATTCATCACATTGATGTAAGTTGAAGATTCAGACATTGATGTAAGTTGGTGAATCAGACACTGATGTAAGTTGAAGATTCAGACATTGATGTAAGTTGGTGAATCAGACACTGATGTAAGTTGAAGATTCAGACATTGATATGAGTTGGAGAATCAAACATTTATGTAAGTTGAACACTCAGACATTGATGATATTGAAAATTCAGACGTGTTAAAGATGTCGGAATGTATTTACACTTGAGTATAGATAGTGAGTGCAAGGAAGTGGAGGGGAGTGTTTACACAGTTGTAGGAGAAGGTATGATAGGGCCCAGGAGGCCAGGAATACTGTGTGAGCGCTTGCGAGTGCGTAAATCATAGTGGTGATTTATCATGAGTGAAGAGGGCTGCAGTGTGTAAGAGAGTGAGCGGTATATGCATAGAGGGCACAAGAAGCCTCCAGGCTGACGTAACCTTCAAGAATGGAGGGAGGGGATTACCTTGATAATAGTGAAGGGTTGGCTGGTGGTGCAAGGTTGGTGCTTACCTTGCTCTTCCTTGAGACAGATTCATGACTTGACACTGCCAAGGTGCTGTGTAGCGCCTACAAGTGTAACTTTTCTTTAAGTTATTACAGCTAACCAAGTTGACGTACACCAGGTTTTGCTGTGGCTCATAGATGTATGTTCAACGAACATACACGCATGTATGACAATGCACCACGCAGAAACAAGCGGGTATATACAGAGAGATCGCAGTCAATAGAATTCGAACCCACTACAGGAGGTCTGGCAAGGTTCCCAGGTGACGCTCTTCTCCATTTGTGGCCGAGTGGAGAAGACCTTCACTTGGGAAACCTTGCCAGTCTTTCTGTAGTGGGTTCGAATCCTGATGACTGCGATCTTTTTCTGTATGTATGTAAAAATACCACAATGAAAATGGGAAATAAAACCTGAGCGCTTTCATGTGCTTACACAATCTTCAGAGGAAATTCTTCCAATATATTATATATATATATATATATATATATATATATATATATATATAATATATATATATATATATATATATATATAATGACGTGCCGAATAGGTAAAACTTGCGATTTTGGCTTAAATAGCAACACTCTTCTTACCGAATAAGGCAAGCAAGAAAAAGTTCTTCAACCTCCAGGTATCCTTAAGGTGACCTACTACTAATGACTCTTAGTCAGAAATACATGTCATGCTTATTCTAAGGTAAAACTTAAGATAGATTTTGTGTGCGATTATTCACTGAGTTGGTTGTGATGTGTAAATAACAGTCGGTCCTTAACCTGACCTTCTTATTATGTTCTAGTCAGCCAGCCTGTTGGTATTTATAGGTAGCATTCTGATGTAGGCTCAGCAACCCAACTGATGGAGAACTATTACTCACCAGAACACTGTCAAGGGTCTCTCTGTTACCATCATATTTGTGAAGATCTACTTAGGAGGTTTTAACCCTCGTTCAGAGGTTTATTAACCCTTAAACTGTCCAAACGTTGATCTGCGTTTTTTCAACATTTGAAAGTATGTAAAAAAATGTAGACCTTTTTTTTTACATTTGAAAACGTGTAAAAAAAACTTTGATCTACATTTTTTTTGTTATTTTTGAAACTATGTAAAAAAAACATAGATCTACTTTTGTAGCATTATATATGTGAATGTAGATCTGTTTGGACAGTTTAAGGGTTAAAAGAAACTTAGTTTCTCTTCTACTTCTCTTCCCTTCTGTTACTTGTACCTGGGGATCTACTACACCAAATCACCTTAAACCATTAATAATCCAAGAGAAAGTTGTTGTGCGGACTATCACACATTCCAGTGCCAGACAACACATTCCCTCAAACTAACCGAGCTTCAACTTGCTTAATATACACTCATACTACTGTGCCTACTATATATATATATATATATATATATATATATATATATATATATATATATATATATATATATATATATATATATATATATATATGTCGTGCCGAATATGTAAAACTGGTCAATTAGCAAGAACTCATTTAAAATTAAGTCCTTTCTGAAATTTTCTTTTATACGTTTAAAGATATATTTTTTTCATTAATGTTAAAGTAAAAATTTTTAATTTTGAACCAAAAGAATCTTAGAAAACTTACCTAACCTTATTATAACAAGAACAATTTATTTTAGCCTAACCCAACTAAATATATTTTAGATTTGTTTACAGTAATTTAATACTAAACGAACACAATCAAATATATTTTTTTCGTTAGGTTCAGAATGATTTTGGCGAAATTATTCCATACACAAATTTTCGCTTGTCCTATATGGCAAGATGAGTGTTGCTATTTAAGCCAAGATAGCAAGTTCTGCCTATTCGGCACGACATATATATATATATATATATATATATATATATATATATATATATATATATATATATATATATATATATATATAATATATATATATAACATTCAACTCCAAGATAAAGTCTTCTCTGAAACTTCTCCTTGACAGTTGCAACATATGCACAACACAAAACACTTTCTGACATCCCCCGAGTCCGACTCGACTTGTGTAAGAACTAAATTCATATGAAAGGTTCTAAGACGTTGAATTCATTATGTGAAGCATCGAAAGTTCACCTCTCTGCTACTCGATTCAGAGTTGTTATAACATGTGGTAACGTAACTGAAACAATACGCTGTGTCAACACCATCTCAACATCGAAAATTGTGACACATCTTGTCCTTGTGTATTTCATGTGTAACTAAGTAACTTACTATGTCTTCATTAGTCATCAGTCACTGTACAAAACTGAAAATTATTGCAACAGTTTCTAATAAGTCATAATCTTGTTCACTTGCTGACTTTCTTATTATACATGTTTGTTGTTAACTGCATGATAAATCCTACTTATTGGTCTATGTTTAAATCTTAAGTAACTTTTAAGTATCAGGATTAGATTTTACCCGAAATGTTCTGTATATAAGTGACTTTGTTTTGTGACTAACAATTTCTTACTTCTAAACTATATTATTTATACCACGTGAAGAAATACAAAGTTGTATTTGTTGTGGGGAAGTTGAGTACATGCACTCTGAAGGAGAGCTGCAAGTAGAGTACCTGCACTCTGAAGGAGGACTGGAAGTAGAGTACCTGTACTCTGAAGGAGAGCTGGGAGTACCTGCACTCTGAAGGAGGACTGGAAGTAGAGTACCTGTACTCTGAAGGAGGACTGGAAGCAGAGTACCTGCACTCTGAAGGAGGACTGGAAGTAGAGTACCTGTACTCTGAAGGAGGACTGGAAGTAGAGTACCTGTACTCTGAAGGAGGACTGGAAGCAGAGTACCTGCACTCTGAAGGAGGACTGGAAGTAGAGTACCTGTACTCTGAAGGAGGACTGGAAGCAGAGTACCTGCACTTTGAAGGAGGAGTGGAAGTAGAGTACATGCACTCTGAAGGAGAGATGCAAGTAGAGTACATGCACTCTGAAGGAGGACTGGAAGTAGAGTACCTGCACTCTGAAGGAGGACTGGAAGTAGAGTACCTGCACTCTGAAGGAGGACTGGGAGTGCCTGCACTCTGAAGGAGGACTGGAAGTAGAGTACCTGCACTCTGAAGGAGGACTGGAAGTAGAGTACCTGCACTCTGAAGGAGGACTGGAAGTAGAGTACCTGCACTCTGAAGGAGGACTGGGAGTGCCTGCACTCTGAAGGAGGACTGGAAGTAGAGTACCTGCACTCTGAAGGAGGACTGGAAGTAGAGTACCTGCACTCTGAAGGAGGACTGGAAGTAGAGTACCTGCACTCTGAAGGAGGACTGGGAGTGCCTGCACTCTGAAGGAGGACTGGAAGTAGAGTACCTGCACTCTGAAGGAGGACTGGAAGTAGAGTACCTGCACTCTGAAGGAGGACTGTAAGTAGAGTACCTGCACTCTGAAGGAGGACTGGAAGTAGAGTACCTGCACTCTGAAGGAGGACTGGAAGTAGAGTACCTGCACTCTGAAGGAGGACTGGAAAGTAGAGATACCTGCACTCTGAAGGAGGACTGGAAGAGTGCCTGCACTCTGAAGGAGACTGGAAGTAGAGTACCTGCACTCTGAAGGAGACTGGAAGTAGAGTACCTGCACTCTGAAGGAGGACTGGAAGTAGAGTACCTGCACTCTGAAGGAGGACTGGAAGTAGAGTACCTGCACTCTGAAGGAGGACTGGAAGTAGAGTACCTGCACTCTGAAGGAGGACTGGAAGTAGAGTACCTGCACTCTGAAGGAGGACTGGAAGTAGAGTACCTGCACTCTGAAGGAGGACTGGAAGTAGAGTACCTGCACTCTGAAGGAGGACTGGAAGTAGAGTACCTGCACTCTGAAGGAGGACTGGAAGTAGAGTACCTGCACTCTGAAGGAGGACTGGAAGCAGAGTACCTGCATTCTGAAGGAGGACTGGGAGTGCCTGCACTCTGAAGGAGGACTGGAAGTAGAGTACCTGCACTCTGAAGGAGGACTGGAAGTAGAGTACCTGCACTCTGAAGGAGGACTGGAAGTAGAGTACCTGCACTCTGAAGGAGGACTGGAAGTAGAGTACCTGCACTCTGAAGGAGGACTGGAAGTAGAGTACCTGCACTCTGAAGGAGGACTGGAAGTAGAGTACCTGCACTCTGAAGGAGAGCTGCAAGTAGAGTACCTGCACTCTGAAGTAGAGCTGCAAGTAGAGTACCTGCACTCTGAAGGAGGACTGGAAGTAGAGTACCTGCACTCTGAAGGAGAGCTGCAAGTAGAGTACCTGCACTCTGAAGTAGAGCTGCAAGTAGAGTACCTGCACTGTGAAGGAGGACTGGAAGTAGAGTACCTGCACTCTGAAGGAGGACTGGAAGGAGAGTACCTGCACTCTGAAGGAGGACTGGAAGCAGAGTACCTGCACTCTGAAGGAGGACTGGAAGCAGAGTACCTGCACTCTGAAGGAGGACTGGAAGCAGAGTACCTGCACTCTGAAGGAGGACTGGAAGACAGAGTACCTGCACTCTGAAGGAGGACTGGAAGCAGAGTACCTGCACTCTGAAGGAGAGACTGGAAGAGAGTACCTGCACTCTGACGGAGGACTGGAAGCAGAGTACTTGCACTCTGAAGGAGGACTGGAAGCAGAGTACCTGCACTCTGAAGGAGAGCTGCAAGTAGAGTACCTACACTCTGAAGGAGGACTGGAAGCAGAGTACCTGCACTCTGAAGGAGGATTGGAAGCAGAGTACTTGCACTCTGAAGGAGGACTGGAAGCAGAGTACCTGCACTCTGAAGGAGAGCTGCAAGTAGAGTGCCTGCACTCTGAAGGAGGACTGGAAGCAGAGTACCTGCACTCTGAAGGAGAGCTGCAAGTAGAGTGCCTGCACTCTGAAGGAGGACTGGAAGCAGAGTACCTGCACTCTGAAGGAGGACTGGAAGCAGATTACTTGCACTCTGAAGGAGGACTGGAAGCAGAGTACCTGCACGCTGAAGGAGAGCTGCAAGTAGAGTACCTGCACTCTGAAGGAGAGCTGCAAGTAGAGTACCTGCACTCTGAAGGAGGACTGGGAGTGCCTGCACTCTGAAGGAGGACTGGAAGTAGAGTACCTGCACTCTGAAGGAGGACTGGAAGCAGAGTACCTGCACTCTGAAGGAGAGCTGCAAGTAGAGTACCTGCACTCTGAAGGACTGGAAATAGAGTACCTGTACTCTGAAGGAGAGCTTCAAGTAGAGTACCTGCACTCTGAAGGAGAGCTGCAAGTAGAGTACCTGCACTCTGAAGGAGAGCTGCAAGTAGAGTATCTGCACTCTGAAGGAGAGCTGCAAGTAGAGTACCTGCACTCTGAAGGAGAGCTGCAAGTAGAGTACCTGCACTCTGAAGGACTGGAAGTAGAGTACCTGCACTCTGAAGGAGAGCTGCAAATAGAGTACCTGCACTCTGAAGGAGGACTGGAAGTAGAGTACCTGCACTCTTAAGGAGAGCTGCAAGTAGAGTACCTGCACTCTGAAAGAGAACTGGAAGCAGAGTACCTGCACTCTGAAAGAGAGCTGCAAGTAGAGTACCTGCACTGTGAAGGAGGACTGGAAGTAGAGTACCTGCACTCTGGAGGAGGACTGGAAGTAGAGTACCTGCACTCTGAAGGAGGACTGGAAGCAGAGTACCTGCACTCTGAAGGAGGACTGGAAGCAGAGTACCTGCACTCTGAAGGAGGACTGGAAGCAGAGTACCTGCACTCTGAAGGAGAGCTGCAAGTAGAGTGCCTGCACTCTGAAGGAGGACTGGAAGCAGAGTACCTGCACTCTGAAGGAGGACTGGAAGCAGAGTACTTGCACTCTGAAGGAGGACTGGAAGCAGAGTACCTGCACTCTGAAGGAGGACTGGAAGCAGAGTACCTGCACTCTGAAGGAGGACTGGAAGCAGAGTACCTGCACGCTGAAGGAGAGCTGCAAGTAGAGTACCTGCACTCTGAAGGAGGACTGGAAGCAGAGTACCTGCACTCTGAAGGAGGACTGGGAGCAGAGTACCTTCACTCTGAAGGAGGACTGGAAGCAGAGTACCTGCACTCTGAAGGAGGACTGGAAGCAGAGTACTTGCACTCTGAAGGAGGACTGGAAGCAGAGTACCTGCACTCTGAAGGAGAGCTGCAAGTAGAGTACCTACACTCTGAAGGAGGACTGGAAGCAGAGTACCTGCATTCTGAAGGAGGACTGGAAGCAGAGTACTTGCAGTCTGAAGGAGGACTGGAAGCAGAGTACCTGCACTCTGAAGGAGAGCTGCAAGTAGAGTGCCTGCACTCTGAAGGAGGACTGGAAGCAGAGTACCTGCACTCTGAAGGAGGACTGGAAGCAGAGTACTTGCACTCTGAAGGAGGACTGGAAGCAGAGTACCTGCACTCTGAAGGAGGACTGGAAGCAGAGTACCTGCACTCTGAAGGAGGACTGGAAGCAGAGTACCTGCACGCTGAAGGAGAGCTGCAAGTAGAGTACCTGTACTCTGAAGGAGGACTGGAAGCAGAGTACCTGCACTCTGAAGGAGAGCTGCAAGTAGAGTACCTGCACTCTGAAGGACTGGAAGTAGAGTACCTGCACTCTGAAGGAGAGCTTCAAGTAGAGTACCTGCACTCTGAAGGAGAGCTGCAAGTAGAGTATCTGGACTCTGAAGGAGAGCTGCAAGTAGAGTACCTGCACTCTGAAGGAGAGCTGCAAGTAGAGTACCTGCACTCTGAAGGACTGGAAGTAGAGTACCTGCACTCTGAAGGAGAGCTGCAAGTAGAGTACCTGCACTCTGAAGGAGAGCTGCAAGTAGAGTACCTGCACTCTGAAGGAGAGCTGCAAGTAGAGTACCTGCACTCTGAAGGAGGACTGGAAGTAGAGTACCTGCACTCTGAAGGAGGACTGGAAGTAGAGTACCTGCACTCTGAAGGAGGACTGGAAGTAGAGTACCTGCACTCTGAAGGAGGACTGGAGATCTATTGTAATTTTTAAACTGTAGTGTAGGTGCGCCTCTGGCAAGACAGTGATGGAGTGAATGATGATGACAGTGTTTCTTCTTTTTCGGGTCACCCTGCCTGGGTGGGAAACGGCCGATGTGTTAAAAAATAGTTACCCTGCTGCATTCCGTGTCATCGTCAGTGGTCCAAGACTGTGCAACCAGTATCACAAATGTTGCTGGAATAAGTATAAAATTTCAACCTCAAATTGAAACACTACCTCTAGCAACTGTCAGATCAGCCAGGTTGTGATGGATATGTGGGCCAGCAGGCCGCCAACAACTGAACAGCCTGGTTCGTCAGGCTTTCAACAGAAAAGTCTGGGCCTCTAGCCGGGCTGCGCGAGTTGAAAAACTCTTGAGACCAGTTGCAAATATATCACAGATGAGCAAGTTAACATGCATAGGATAAACTTGAAGAGAGAGAGACCAAGAGAAAGAGAGAGAGAGAGAGAGAGAGAGAGAGAGAGAGAGAGAGAGAGAGAGAGAGAGAGAGAGAGAGAGAGAGAGAGAGAGACCGAGACAGCTGCCTCAGGTGTACTATAAACTGCCCTTCAGATCATTAATAAATTCCATCAGCTGTTTTTTGTTAGACTAATTGTTATTTTGTGTGGCCACACCAGGTGGTGTTCCTTTATTATGGCTGCACCAGGTGGTGTTCCTTTATTATGGCTACACCAGGTGGTGTTCCTCTATTATGGCTGCACCAGGTGGTGTTCCTTTATTATGGCTGCACCAGGTGATGTTCCTTTATTATGGCTGCACCAGGTGATGTTCCTTTATTATGGCTACACCAGGTGGTGTTCCTTTATTATGGCTGCACCAGGTGGTGTTCCTTTATTATGGCTGCACCAGGTGATGTTCCTTTATTATGGTTACACCAGGTGGTGTTCCTTTATTATGGCTGCACCAGGTGGTGTTCCTTTATTATGGCTACACCAGGTGATGCTCCTTTATTATGGCTGCACCAGGTGATGTTCCTTTATTATGGTTACACCAGGTGGTGTTCCTTTATTATGGCTGCACCAGGTGGTGTTCCTTTATTATGGCTGCACCAGGTGATGTTCCTTTATTATGGCTGCACCAGGTGATGTTCCTTTATTATGGCTGCACCAGGTGGTGTTCCTTTATTATGGCTGCACCAGGTGGTGTTCCTTTATTATGGTTACACCAGGTGGTGTTCCTTTATTATGGCTGCACCAGGTGATGTTCCTTTATTATGGCTGCACCAGGTGGTGTTCCTTTATTATGGCTGCACCAGGTGGTGTTCCTTTATTATGGTTACACCAGGTGGTGTTCCTTTATTATGGCTGCACCAGGTGATGTTCCTTTATTATGGCTGCACCAGGTGGTGTTCCTTTATTATGGCTGCACCAGGTGGTGTTCCTTTATATGGTTACACCAGGTGGTGTTCCTTTATTATGGCTGCACCAGGTGGTGTTCCTTTATTATGGCTGCACCAGGTGGTGTTCCTTTATTATGGTTACACCAGGTGGTGTTCCTTTATTATGGCTGCACCAGGTGGTGTTCCTTTATTATGGCTGCACCAGGTGATGCTCCTTTATTATGGTTACACCAGGTGGTGTTCCTTTATTATGGTTACACCAGGTGGTGTTCCTTTAATATGGCTGCACCAGGTGGTGTTCCTTTAATATGGCTGCACCAGGTGGTGTCCCTTTATTATGGCTGCACCAGGTGGTGTTCCTTTATTATGGCTGCACCAGGTGGTGTTCCTTTATTATGGTTACACCAGGTGGTGTTCCTTTATTATGGCTGCACCAGGTGGTGTTCCTTTATTATGGCTGCACCAGGTGATGCTCCTTTATTATGGTTACACCAGGTGGTGTTCCTTTATTATGGTTACACCAGGTGGTGTTCCTTTAATATGGCTGCACCAGGTGGTGTCCCTTTATTATGGCTGCACCAGGTGGTGTTCCTTTATTATGGCTGCACCAGGTGATGCTCCTTTATTATGGTTACACCAGGTGGTGTTCCTTTAATATGGCTGCACCAGGTGGTGTTCCTTTATTATGGCTGCACCAGGTGATGTTCCTTTATTATGGCTGCACCAGGTGATGCTCCTTTATTATGGCTGCACCAGGTGATGTTCCTTTATTATGGCTGCACCAGGTGATGTTCCTTTATTATGGTTACACCAGGTGGTGTTCCTTTATTATGGCTGCACCAGGTGGTGTTCCTTTAATATGGCTGCACCAGGTGGTGTTCCTTTATTATGGCTGCACAAGGTGATGTTCCTTTATTATGGCTGCACCAGGTGATGCTCCTTTATTATGGCTGCACCAGGTGATGTTCCTTTATTATGGTTACACCAGGTGGTGTTCCTTTATTATGGCTGCGCCATGTGGTGTTCCTTTATTATGGCTACACCAGGTGGTGTTCCTCTATTATGGTTACACCAGGTGGTGTTCCTTTATTATGGCTGCACCAGGTGGTGTTCCTTTATTATGGCTGCACCAGGTGATGTTCCTTTATTATGGCTGCACCAGGTGATGTTCCTTTATTATGGCTGCACCAGGTGGTGTTCCTTTATTATGGCTGCACCAGGTGGTGTTCCTTTATTATGGCTGCACCAGGTGGTGTTCCTTTATTAAGGGTGCACCAGGTGGTGTTCCTTTATTATGGCTACACCAGGTGGTGTTCCTTTATTATGGCTGTACCAGGTGGTGTTCCTTTATTATGGCTACACCAGGTGGTATTCCTCTATTATGGTTACACCAGGTGGTGTTCCTTTATTATGGCTGCACCAGGTGGTGTTCCTTTATTATGGCTGCACCAGGTGGTGTTCCTTTATTATGACTGCACCAGGTGGTGTTCCTTTATTATGGCTGCACCAGGTGGTGTTCCTTTATTATGGCTGCACCAGGTGGTGTTCCTTTATTATGGCTGCACCAGGTGATGTTCCTTTATTATGGCTACACCAGGTGGTGTTCCTTTATTATGGCTGCACCAGGTGGTGTTCCTTTATTATGGCTGCACCAGGTGGTGTTCCTTTATTATGGCTGCACCTGGAGGTGTTCCTTTATTATGGTTACACCAGGTGATGTTCCTTTATTATGGCTACACCAGGTGTTGTTCCTTTATTATGGCTGCACCAGGTGGTGTTCCTTTATTATGGCTACACCAGGTGGTGTTCCTCTATTATGGTTACACCAGGTGGTGTTCCTTTATTATGGCTGCACCAGGTGATGTTCCTTTATTATGGCTGCACCAGGTGATGTTCCTTTATTATGGCTGCACCAGGTGATGTTCCTTTATTATGGCTGCACCAGGTGGTGTTCCTTTATTATGGCTGCACCAGGTGGTGTTCCTTTATTATGGCTCCACCAGGTGGTGTTCCTTTATTATGGCTACACCAGGTGGTGTTCCTTTATTATGGCTGTACCAGGTGGTGTTCCTTTATTATGGCTACACCAGGTGGTATTCCTCTATTATGGTTACACCAGGTGGTGTTCCTTTATTATGGCTGCACCAGGTGGTGTGCCTTTATTATGGCTGCACCAGGTGGTGTTCCTTTATTATGACTGCACCAGGTGGTGTCGCTTTATTATGGCTGCACCAGGTGGTGTTCCTTTATTATGGCTGCACCAGGTGGTGTTCCTTTATTATGGCTGCACCAGGTGGTGGTCCTTTATTATGGCTACACCAGGTGGTGTTCCTTTATTATGGCTGCACCAGGTGGTGTTCCTTTATTATGGCTGCACCAGGTGGTGTTCCTTTATTATGGCTGCACCTGGAGGTGTTCCTTTATTATGGTTACACCAGGTGATGTTCCTTTATTATGGCTACACCAGGTGTTGTTCCTTTATTATGGCTGCACCAGGTGGTGTTCCTTTATTATGGCTGCACCAGGTTGTGTCTCTTTATTATGGCTGCACCAGGTGGTGTTCATTATGGTTACACCAGGTGGTGTTCCTTTATTATGGCTACACCAGGTGTTCCTTTATTATGGGTACACCAGGTGGTGTGCCTTTATTATGGCTGCACCAGGTGGTGTTCCTTTATTATGGTTATACCAGGTGGTGATCCTTTTTTATGATTACACCAGGTGGTGTGCCTTTATTATGGCTGCATCAGGTGGTGAACCTTTATTATGGCTGCGCCAGGTGATGTTCCTTTATTATGGCTGCACCAGGTGGTGTCCCTTTATTATGGCTGCACCAGGTGGTGTTCCTTTATTATGGCTGCACCAGGTGATGTCCCTTTATTATGGCTGCACCAGGTGGTGTTCCTTTATTATGGTTACACCAGGTTGTTTTCCTTTATTATGGTTACACCAGGTGGTGTTCCTTTATTATGGCTACACCAGGTTGTGTTCCTTTATTATGGCTGCACCAGGTGATGTTCCTTTATTATGGCTACACCAGGTGGTGTTCCTTTATTATAACTGCACCAGGTTGTGTTCCTTTATTATGGCTGCACCAGGTGATGTTCCTTTATTATGGCTGCACCAGGTGATGTTCCTTTATTAAGGCTGCACCAGGTGGTGTTCCTTTATTATGGCTGCACCAGGTGGTGTTCCTTTATTATGGCTGCACCAGGTGGTGTTCCTTTATTATGGCTGCACCAGGTGTGTTCCTTTATTATGGCTACACCAGGTGGTGGTCCTTTATTATGGCTACACCAGGTGGTGTTCCTTTATGGCTGCACCAGGTGGTGTTCCTTTATTATGGCTGCACCAGGTGTGTTCCTTTATTATGGCTGCACCAGGTGTGTTCCTTTATTATGGCTGCACCAGGTGGTGTTCCTTTATTATGGCTGCACCAGGTGTGTTCCTTTATTATGGCTGCACCAGGTGGTGTTCCTTTATTATGGTTGCACCAGGTGTTCCTTTATTATGGCTGCAGGTCTGGTGTTCCTTTATGGCTGCAGGTTTGGTGTTCCTTTATTATGGCTGCAGGTTCGGTGGTGTTCCTTTATTTTGGTTGCAGGTTTGGTGGTGTTCCTTTATTTTGGCTGCAGGTTTATTGTTCCTTTTCGGCTGTAGGTCTGGTTTTCCTCTATTATGGCTGCAGGTCTGGTGGTGTTTGTTGTGACTGCAGGTCTGGTGGTGTTCCTTTATTATGGCAGCAGGTTTGGTGGTGTTCCTTTATGGCTGTAGGTTTGTTTTCATGCCTTTATTATGGCTGCAGGTTTGGTGGTGTTTTGTGACTGCAGGTCTGGTGGTGTTCGTTTATTATGACTGCAGGTCTGGTGGTGTTCCTTTATTATGACTGCAGGTCTGGTGGTGTTCCTTTACAGCTACAGGTCTGGTGGTGGTCCTTTATTATGACTGCAGGTCTGGTGGTGTTCCTTTATTATGACTGCAGGTCTGGTGGTGTTCCTTTATTATGTGACTGCAGGTCTGGTGGTGGTCCTTTATCTTAAGAAATTGCCAAAAAAATAAAAAAACACTCTTTCTCAGGTCTTCCATATTTTACGAAGGATGAGCCTAGACGCAGGTGTCATCCCACGGTCATTGATAAACCACTAATACTGCCCACTTGACAATGGTGGCAGTAAAGTAATCGCGAGAAACTGTAGATCAGAAGCTCAAACCTCACAGAAGCAAGATTGCTAGTTACACGGAATCACAAAAGTTGTACAATCCAGGGCAGCATGGGTTTAGAGCAGGTCGCTCCTGTCTTTCATAATTACTATACCATTAAGACATGATCTTGGCTGTACTGGAATATAAGATAAGTGCTCATGCCTTGTACACTGATTTTTGCAAAAGCATTCGACAAGTGCTATCACGGTGTGATAGCGCACAAAATGCGTGCAGAAGGAATAACGAGTAAAGTGGGTAGATTGATATTTAACTTCTTTACAAAAAGAACCCAGAGCAGTATTAGTAAACAAAGTGAATTTGGAGGCTGCGTCAGTGAAAAGCCGTTCCTCAAGGCACAGTACTCGCCCCACTTCTGTTTCTCATTCTTATATCCAATATAAACAAGGACGTTAAAAAATAGCACCGTAACACCCTTTGCTGATGTCACCAGAATTTCAGTGGAAGTGGCATCCATAGATGACACAGGGGATCTTTTAGAGGATATAAATGAAGTCTTCTAGTGGTCCTCAGACAACAGTATAATGTTCAGTGAAGACACGTTTCGGTTCCTCCTCTGTGGGAGAATAGAGAAAATAAAGACAGGGTACAGGAGAGACTTCTCATTCAGTAGAGCGGAAGTTCGATGTGACAGACTTAGGAGTGATGACGTCAGATCTCAGTTTCCAGGATCACAAGAATGTTGCCATTGAAACCACAATATATTTTGCACTGTTTGTCGAGTCTCTTATTGTCATACAGAGTGATCCGAGTGTGCAGGTTTGGGACTAGTCCCTCCAGGATTTTCCAGGTGTAGATTATGTACCTTTCTTTCCTACGTTCCTGGGAATAAGTTCAGATGCTTTATTGAATATATACGAGGAGTGAAAGTTCTCTACGTTTTCCAGCTCTGTAATGTCGCCTGCCTTGAAGAAGACAGTATACAGTAGTATTCTAACCTGAAGAGAACAAGTGGCTTGAATGTCATCATTGGCTCAGCATCTCTTAACTTCAATGATTTAGTTATCTATCCCATCATTTTGTTTTGTGCCAGCAATAACAGCATTGTTGTGATCCTTCAATGTGAGATCTTCTGACATCATTACTCCTAAGTTTCACACATGGGATTTTCACTCTGTTAAATAATTTAAATTTGTCTTGTTCTCCGTTACACTCTTTATTCCCTTCATTCTTCCATTGAGAAGCAATTTATTTATATTACCTGAAGATTGGCTGTCTAAGACGGACGCCACCGCTCTCACAGATTTTGGTATCATCAGCAGGTGTTACGGTGGTACGATTTATATACTTATCAGTGTCGGATATAAGAATGAGAAATAGAGATGGAGTGAATATTGTCCTTTGAGGAACAGAGCTTTTCAATGTGGCAGCCTCCGACTTCACTCTGTGTACTACTACTCTTTGGGTTCTATTTGTTAAGAAGTTAAATAACCGTCCACCCACTTTTCCAGTTATTCCTTTTGCTTGCATTTTGTGCGCTATCATATGTTCGCACATGTCAGATGCTTTTGCAAAATCAGTACACAGTGCATCAGCATTTAGTTTATCTTCCAGAGCATCCAGGACTGCATCGTAATGATCTAGCAGTTGTGAGAGCAGGAGTGACCCGTCCTAAACCCAGGCTTCCCTAGATTGTGTAACTTGTGATTCTGTGTCATTGGCATTATTGTTTTTTTAGGACCCGTTCAAAGATTCGAATAATGTGTGACGTTAGAGCTATTGGTCTATGAGGTACATTAGAACTTGTGGGGATGTTAATGCTGTTTTGAGTTTCAGTCATGAAAACCTTATGGTTTTAGATTTATAGACTATAATCGTCCTGAATTTTGCATTGGAAAGTATTTGTCCTTTCTTCTAATTTCCTCGATGGTACTTGGCTTCCTCTGTCTTCCCTGGAATCTGTGTGATGCAGTCAGTTTGTTCTTGATGTTCTTCATTTCTCCAAGCAACAATCCTCTTGTTGTCTTCAAGGGGGAACGTGACACGTTCCTCAAGTCAGTTCCTGGCTATCCGGGCTGTGATCCGTACGTTGGACCACGTGCGACAAGCCGTAACAGATTGGTTGATCAGGCCTGGTCTGGGACTGGGCTGCTAAAGCATCGTTCATTTATCCTTCAGGCATCAGGAATTCGTTTATCGTGGCTTCAACTCTGGTTATTAATCACCCGGTGTCTCCCTCCTGCCTCACTCCATCAACACTGATATAAGAATCGTTGTATTTGTATTGTGTCGCCTGACCACTGTTAACTGTAGAAGTTCAGGTGTGATGTATTTTGTAACTTGATGGTTACAGTTACTGTGAGAAAGATAGTTAACTGTAAGAGGAAACTAAACCATTTTGTTACAGATGCTGATGAGTCAGGTTGTGATGGTTGTTGTCCTGTATGGTTACTGGCAATCGAGTAGGAGGTGAGACTTGAGGTTGGTTCAGTTGGTAGCGGCCTCAGCTCACAACTGAGGGACTGGTACAAAAGACGAGTGAAATGTTGGGCATGTTTCCTTACATTGCCCAGGTTCACCTAGCAGAGAATAGTTACCTGAGTGTTAGCCAAGTGTTGTGGGTCGCATCCTGGAAGGGAAGATGACACCAACAACCCGGTTGAAATAAACCAGTGTTATGACATGGCTTCGTTGGGTTTTCCGGCTTAGTAAACTGAAAAGCTCCTGCTGCTGCTTCTTATCCTACGTTTTTCAGTCTAGTTTCTTTGTCTTACAACTGCTACTACTACCTCTTCTTATTCTAACTTCTTTAACAACTACTTTTTCCTCCTCTTCTTCTAACTTTTATAACTTTCTCTTCTTCTATTACTACTACTAATTGTTCTATCATCTTTTTCTTCTTCATTTTCTTATTCTAACTTAACATTTATATTTATTGTTTGATGTTTATTCACCAATCTCTTCATAAAACAAATTTAATTTGCCATAGAATTATAATGTTGTAGTGTTTGTAGGAGCTGGGCTACCTCTCATGTCTTGCCTCTCTCTTATTACCAGCTATAGTAGTGTTTGTAGGAGCTGGGCTGCCTCTCATGTCTTGCCTCTCTCTTATTACCAGCTATAGTAGTGTTTGTAGGAGCTGGGCTGCCTCTCATGTCTTGCCTCTCTCTTATTACCAGCTATAGTAGTGTTTGTAGGAGCCGGGCTACCTCTCATGTCTTGTCTCTCTCTTATTACCAGCTATAGTAGTGTTTGTAGGAGCCAGGCTACCTCTCATGTCTTGTCTCTCTCTTATTACCAGCTATAGTAGTGTTTGTAGGAGCCAGGCTACCTCTCATGTCTTGCCTCTCTCTTATTACCAGCTATAGTAGTGTTTGTAGGAGCTGGGCTACCTCTCATGTCTTGCCTCTCTCTTATTACCAGCTATAGTAGTATTTGTAGGAGCCAGGCTACCTCTCATGTCTTGCCTCTCTTATTACCAGCTATAGTAGTGTTTGTAGGAGCCAGGCTACCTCTCATGTCTTGCCTCTCTCTTATTACCAGCTATAGTAGTGTTTGTAGGAGCTGGGCTACCTCTCATGTCTTGCCTCTCTCTTATTACCAGCTATAGTAGTGTTTGTAGGAGCCAGGCTACCTCTCATGTCTTGCCTCTCTCTTATTACCAGCTATAGTAGTGTTTGTAGGAGCTGGGCTGCCTCTCATGTCTTGTCTCTCTCTTATTACCAGCTATAGTAGTGTTTGTAGGAGCCAGGCTACCTCTCATGTCTTGCCTCTCTCTTATTACCAGCTATAGTAGTGTTTGTAGGAGCCAGGCTGCCTCTCATGTCTTGTCTCTCTCTTATTACCAGCTATAGTAGTCTTTGTAGGAGCTGGGCTGCCTCTCATGTCTTGTCTCTCTCTTATTACCAGCTATAGTAGTGTTTGTAGGAGCCAGGCTGCCTCTCATGTCTTGTCTCTCTCTTATTACCAGCTATAGTAGTGTTTGTAGGAGCCGGGCTACCTCTCATGTCTTGCCTCTCTCTTATTACCAGCTATAGTAGTGTTTGTAGGAGCCAGGCTACCTCTCATGTCTTGCCTCTCTCTTATTACCAGCTATAGTAGTGTTTGTAGGAGCCAGGCTACCTCTCATGTCTTGTCTCTCTCTTATTACCAGCTATAGTAGTGTTTGTAGGAGCCAGGCTACCTCTCATGTCTTGCCGCTCTCTTATTACCAGCTATAGTAGTGTTTGTAGGAGCTGGGCTGCCTCTCATGTCTTGTCTCTCTCTTATTACCAGCTATAGTAGTGTTTGTAGGAGCCAGGCTACCTCTCATGTCTTGCCTCTCTCTTATTACTAGCTATAGTAGTGTTTGTAGGAGCTGGGCTGCCTCTCATGTCTTGTCTCTCTCTTATTACCAGCTATAGTAGTGTTTGTAGGAGCCAGGCTACCTCTCATGTCTTGCCTCTCTCTTATTACCAGCTATAGTAGTGTTTGTAGGAGCTGGGCTGCCTCTCATGTCTTGCCTCTCTCTTATTACCAGCTATAGTAGTGTTTGTAGGAGCTGGGCTGCCTCTCATGTCTTGCCTCTCTCTTATTACCAGCTATAGTAGTGTTTGTAGGAGCCAGGCTACCTCTCATGTCTTGCCTCTCTCTTATTACCAGCTATAGTAGTGTTTGTAAGAGCTGGGCTGCCTCTCATGTCTTGCCTCTCTTATTACCAGCTATAGTAGTGTTTGTAGGAGCCAGGCTGCCTCTCATGTCTTGTCTCTCTCTTATTACCAGCTATAGTAGTGTTTGTAGGAGCCAGGCTACCTCTCATGTCTTGTCTCTCTCTTATTACCAGCTATAGTAGTGTTTTGTAGGAGCCAGGCTACCTCTCATGTCTTGCCTCTCTCTTATTACCAGCTATAGTAGTGTTTGTAGGAGTTGGGCTGCCTCTTATGTCTTGTCTCTCTCTTATTACCAGCTATAGTAGTGTTTGTAGGAGCCAGGCTACCTCTCATGTCTTGCCTCTCTCTTATTACCAGCTATAGTAGTGTTTGTAGGAGCCAGGCTACCTCTCATGTCTTGCCTCTCTCTTATTACCAGCTATAGTAGTGTTTGTAGGAGCTGGGCTACCTCTCATGTCTTGCCTCTCTCTTATTACCAGCTATAGTAGTGTTTGTAGGAGCCGGGCTACCTCTCATGTCTTGCCTCTCTCTTATTACCAGCTATAGTAGTGTTTGTAGGAGCCGGGCTACCTCTCATGTCTTGCCTCTCTCTTATTACCAGCTATAGTAGTGTTTGTAGGAGCTGGGCTGCCTCTCATGTCTTGCCTCTCTCTTATTACCAGCTATAGTAGTGTTTGTAGGAGCTGGGCTGCCTCTCATGTCTTGTCTCTCTCTTATTACCAGCTATAGTAGTGTTTGTAGGAGCCGGGCTACCTCTCATGTCTTGCCTCTCTCTTATTACCAGCTATAGTAGTGTTTGTAGGAGCTGGGCTGTCTCTCATGTCTTGCCTCTCTCTTATTACCAGCTATAGTAGTGTTTGTAGGAGCTGGGCTGCGTCTCATGTCTTGTCTCTCTCTTATTACCAGCTATAGTAGTGTTTGTAAGAGCCGGGCTACCTCTCATGTCTTGCCTCTCTCTTATTACCAGCTATAGTAGTGTTTGTAGGAGCCGGGCTACCTCTCATGTCTTGCCTCTCTCTTATTACCAGCTATAGTAGTGTTTGTAGGAGCCGGGCTACCTCTCATGTCTTGTCTCTCTCTTATTACCAGCTATAGTAGTGTTTGTAGGAGCTGGGCTGCCTCTCATGTCTTGTCTCTCTCTTATTACCAGCTATAGTAGTGTTTGTAGGAGCTGGGCTGCCTCTCATGTATTGTCTCTCTCTTATTACCAGCTATAGTACTGTTTGTAGGAGCCAGGCTACCTCTCCTGATCTACTTCTCTTATCAGCCAGCTCTGCTGATTTGTGGTCTTGAGTCTGATCATACCTACCCTTGATACTGTGCATTGTTGGTGTGCGGTCTGTAGAGAGCTGACTGGGTGACGGGGCTTGGTATCCCAGAATGTTAGGCTTGTACCAGAACGCCGAGAATGTGCGTAAAAAAGGAACGCTAGAGGAGCGGCATTTCTTTGAGAGTGAAAGCTTGCGTGTGACAGTGGTTGTGTGACACAGGGGTTGTTGTGTGACACAGTGATTGTTGTGTGTTTTACTGTGTTTGTTGTGTTTGATACCATGGTTGCTGTAAACACTTTATCCACAACATACAAAGTATAATGTGGGGTATCACCTATTGAGTTATTGTATGCGGAATTTATTGCACACTGTATTGTATATCGTGTTTTGATGTTAGTATTAATTGTGGCTGATAAAGCGTTAATACTTGTTCGTCCTTCAGCTGAACCATTGCTGGTATGATGGTTGGGGATAATAGTGTAGTTACTGATCTTGTAGAAGGTACACAAGTTCTCATTACAAAATTCATCTCCAACATCTGTTACAAGGATTTTGGTGTAGTGTGTCTGCAGGTATTTGGCTCTTTAAAAGCTTTGGCTACTGCCTCTGCAGTTTTATCAGCAACAGAAGCTAGCTTACAATATCGTGTGGAATGATTGACCATCACACACAGATGTTTGTTGCCCTGGCGGAAACGTTGCATGTTTGTCAAGAAGTCAAGTGATACTCATTCTCCTGGTCCACTGGTAGCTTAGTAAATCTGAATGGGATTAGGTGATCCGACAGTATCTTTGTGTTTCACACACACTTTACACTTCTTTATGTATTTTGAAATGTCTGTTACCATACGAGGTCAGAAATGTTGCGAGTTTAACAACTATTCATGCCATGGTGAGCAAAACCAGGTACATGGTGAATTAGTTGGAGGGCGACATTTATTAGTGACCTTTGGAATAACTAGCGTACTTTTCGGCTAGGAGTACCAAGTTCGGCTATTCGGTACAACAAATCTTGGCTCACTGATAGCAGCTGATATTTTCACAGTCTGATTTTCCTTTGTCAGGAATCCAGTTAAACCAGACCAAGTTGGATCTGTTCGTTGAGCAGTTTTAGCTTCCACTTCACTGTAAAGAGATTCGACCACAGCTGCGTCAACATGGCGAGACAGGAAGGGCGTCTATGAAAAAGTTTAAACTACAAAATTGTCAAGGGCCATCTTGTTAGTCGTCCGGTAGGTTGATCTGCTACAAAGGAATCAATGGTGCATCATCTGTCAGGACATGACTTGGAAATGTTTTAAAGTCCAGACAATAGTTAATGTTACAAGAGGAGTTACGTTCACCCTGGGTTATTAACACAACTAGTAAATGTAACTGGGTTAAACACGGAGGTTGTGTGACACTGTGACTGTGTGTGTGACACTGTGGCTGTGTGTGACACTGTGTGTGTGTGACACTGTGGCTGTTGTGTGTGACACTGTGTGTGTGACACTGTGACTGTTGTGTGTGACACTGTGACTGTGTGTGTGACACTGTGGCTGTTGTGTGTGACACTGTGACTGTGTGTGTGACACTGTGGCTGTTGTGTGTGACACTGTGACTGTGTGTGTGACACTGAGACTGTGTGTGTGACACTGTGACTGTGTGTGTGACACTCTGGCTGTTGTGTGTGACACTGTGACTGTGTGTGTGACACTGTGGCTGTTGTGTGTGACACTGTGGCTGTTGTGTGTGACACTGTGGCTGTTGTGTGTGACACTGTGACTGTGTGTGACACTGTGGCTGTTGTGTGTGACACTGTGACTGTGTGTGTGACACTGTGGCTGTTGTGTGTGACACTGTGGCTGTTGTGTGTGACACTGTGACTGTGTGTGACACTGTGACTGTGTGTGACACTGGCTGTTGTGTGTGACACTGTGTGTGTGTGACACTGTGGCTGTTGTGTGTATGACACTGTGTGTGTGGCACTGTGGCTGTTGTGTGTGACACTGCGACTGTGTGTGTGACACTGTGGCTGTTGTGTGTGACACTGTGACTGTGTGTGTGACACTGTGGCTGTTATGTGTGACACTGTGACTGTGTGTGTGACACTGAGACTGTGTGTGTGACACTGTGACTGTGTGTGTGACACTCTGGCTGTTGTGTGTGACACTGTGACTGTGTGTGTGACACTGTGGCTGTTGTGTGTGACACTGTGGCTGTTGTGTGTGACACTGTGGCTGTTGTGTGTGACACTGTGACTGTGTGTGACACTGTGGCTGTTGTGTGTGACACTGTGACTGTGTGTGTGACACTGTGGCTGTTGTGTGTGACACTGTGGCTGTTGTGTGTGACACTGTGATTGTGTGTGACACTGACTGTGTGTGTGACACTGGCTGTTGTGTGTGACATTGTGTGTGTGACACTGTGGCTGTTGTGTGTATGACACTGTGTGTGTGGCACTGTGGCTGTTGTGTGTGACACTGTGGCTGTTGTGTGTGACACTGTGGCTGTTGTGTGTGACACTGTGACTATGTGTGACACTGTGGCTGTTGTCTGTGACACCGGGCTGCTAACAGCGTGGTAGTTGGTATACACGTTATTAAGAGTGACATTGTATGTTGGAGGACGTTAATGTTGGCCTCCAGCTGCCTCCTGACACCACCTGCCCTCCACCAGTGGGGTTCCTGAAGGTTAGTGGTGGCCTCTAGCTGCCTCCTGACGCCACCTGCCCTCCACCAGTGATGTTCCTGGAGGTTAGTGATGGCCTCCAGCTGCCTCTTGACACCTGCCCTCCACCAATGGTGTTCCTGGAGGTTAGTGGTGCCCTCCAGCTGCCTCCTGACACCTGCCCTTCACCAGTGGTATTGCTGGACGTTAGTCCTGGTCTCCAGCGGTCTTATGACACCACCTGTCCTCCACCAGTGGTGTTGGAGGCCTCCATCTGATGACGAATTGAATGATACACGTTATGTACAGGAAGTGTAAGAAAAGACTAGCCTTCCTACAGCCTCCACTGATTCACTTTATACTGATACATTATCAACTGAAACAGTTGTAGGTACTGAAGATGACGGGTTGGATATCGAAAACTTACAAAGCAATAGAAGTCACGCTAATGAGGGTAATAATTAAATCACTTACACGGTCATTTGTGGATTATTTTATAATAACACTTACAAGGCAATCCCTGTACATTGTGCAGCTCTGCAGGACAGTGTACTTCTTAAACTATACCTTGGGCTGGGATAGAACCCGCGATCAGAGTCATAAAACTCCTGAACGACGAGCTAGCTAGTAGTCGGTCTGGAGTTTTATGACCCTGATCGCAGGTTCTATCCCCGCCGTGGTATGGTTTGTTTGCAATCGTGTCATTACGATTTCGTGAGTCATTGTACGTCTTGCATAGCAATAAGATGTATAAACTACTGGGAGTGCCTTGAAGTACATGAGATGTACTTTCTTGAGCAACGAAGAGGGTAATACCTAATAATTTATATAGGGAAGAGATACTCTCCTTCCTGGTCCATAATCTGCACACTGTCATAACTCCATAGTGGAGTTTAGAGGTGCGGCAGAAAGTGTAGAATGTAACCAGTGAAAATTAGAGACCACTGTCATCATCTGTGGCACCAGACTACTCAACCTGCTATCAGCAGATAGCAGGAACATTGACGCAGCGGACGTAGAAGTTTTCAAGACCTCTGCTTTCACCAAGTACCAGATGAGGCAGGTTGTAAGAGCTATGTTGGCCAGCCGACCAACATAGCTCTTACAGTTGTGTAATTGTGACACTGTCATAACTATGGTGTAATTATGACAGTGGTGTAGTTGTGAAGAAACGATGTAGTTATGACCCTGGTGTTGTGACAGTGGTGTAGTTGTGAAACAACGATGTAGTTATGACCCTGGTGTAGTTATGACAGTGTAGTTATTATGAACACAGGTGTAGAATGGCCTGCACACCTTGCTGTAATTGAATAAATACTGGAGTAAGCAAAGACAACAAAAGTTATGACTTGTATTTTCTTCACCTAATAAGGAAGCTGGTATTTACAGTATGTACAGTAAAGTATACAAGACAGTGATCAAAGGAAGAAAATTATTATAATCATGGGGGGCGCTAAACCCGTAGGATTATACAGCGCATGTGGGGGATGGAAGGTACTCAGACTCAGTTCAGGGAACTGGATCTGTGCTCCAGTTCCCTAAATCAAGAACCCCTCACCAGCGTCAAGGAACCTCCCTTGAGGGGTCAAAGGAGGGGAAAATGCAAGAGCCAGACAAAACACCGTCAAAGACAAGTCTGCTAAAACTCGAGTCACAAGTGAACCACATCGCTTCACAGCTTTGGCAAACTTGTCAGTGATTGGCCGATGAAGCAAGGTACTGATATTATGACGGGGCCCCTGTTCATTAAATCCTTAGCACCCGGTTCGCTGATCAGGAGGCAGCCTATATGGGCCGAATAAAGTGTAACATACTCGTAGCACGCCACAGTAGTTGTTACACAGTGATGTAGTTAATTTTTTTGCCTTGTGTGAGGTATGTGGTGTTGGTTGATTAGTTTTTTTTTATTTTGCCTTGCGTAAGAGCGTTGTTGTTGATGATGCGATAGCCAGGCCAGTCTGGCCACAGGTTGGACTACCAGAATAAAATAACTGGTGATGGTGGTCATAAGTACTAGGTTGTTGAAGTGTTGGTATGATGTGATGGCCAGTGGTGCAGCCTTTATGACACCCACCTCACTATATCCAGATTGAAGCTCTTATCTACCTTGTTTATGTATATTGTGATGCTGGAGCTTAACACTGACCCCATGTCCAGCACTGACCCCATGTTCAGCACTGACCCCATGTTCAGCACTGACCCCATGTCCAACACTGACCCTATGTCCAACATTGACCCATGTCCAACACTGACCCCATGTCCAGCACTGACCCCATGTCCAGCACTGACCCCATGTTCAGCACTGACCCCATGTCCAACACTGACCCCATGTCCAACACTGACCCCATGTCCAACATTGACCCATGTCCAACACTGACCCCATGTCCAACACTGACCCCATGTCCAGCACTGACCCATGTCCAACACTGACCCCATGTCCAGCACTGACCCCATGTTCAGCACTGACCCCATGTTCAGCACTGACCCCATGTTCAGCACTGACCCCATGTTCAGCACTGACCCCATGTTCAGCACTGACCCCATGTCCAGCACTGACCCCATGTTCAGCACTGACCCCATGTCCAGCACTGACCCCATGTCCAGCACTGACCCCATGTCCAACACTGACCCCATGTTCAGCACTGACCCCATGTTCAGCACTGACCCCATGTCCAGCACTGACCCCATGTCCAGCACTGACCCCATGTCCAACACTGACCCCATGTCCAACACTGACCCCATGTCCAACATTGACCCATGTCCAACACTGACCCCATGTCCAACACTGACCCCATGTCCAGCACTGACCCCATGTCCAACACTGACCCCATGTCCAACACTGACCCCATGTCCAACACTGACCCCATGTCCAGCACTGACCCATGTCCAACACTGACCCCATGTCCAACATTGTCCCATGTCCAACACTGACCCCATATCCAACATTGACCCATGTCCAACACTGACCCATGTTCAACACTGACCCCCATGTCCAACACTGACCCCATGCCCAACACTGACCCATCTCCAGCACTGACCCATTTCCAACACTGACCCATGTCCAACACTGACCCATGTCCAGCACTGACCCCATGTCCAACACTGACCCCATGTCCAGCACTGACCCCCATGTCCATTGACCCCATGTCCAGCACTGACCCCATATCCAACACTGACCCATGTCCAACACTGACCCCATTTCCAACACTGACCCCATGTCCAACACTGATCCGTGTCCAACACTGATCCCATATCTATCGCTGACCCACTTTCACCACTGACCCATATCCAAGAGTGACCTATGTCCAACACTGACCCATGTCCAACACTGACCCATGTCCACTGACCCATGTCCAACACTGACCCATGTCAAACACTGTTCCATGTCCAACACTGACCCATGTCCAACACTGACCCATGTCCACTGACCCATGTCAAACACTGTTCCATGTCAAACACTGTTCCATGTCCAACACTGACCCATGTCCAACACCTATTTACTTAGTAATTTTTGATAATTTCAGGGGTCACTACCGCGCCCCACTTCCTCACCAGGCCTCTTAGGTGCTGAACCGATCAGTCAGGTTGCTGGTGCTGGTAGCCAGCAGTTCAGCAGCCCGGCTGATTAAAAAGTGTATTGGTTCCTGTACTCGCAACAAGTAATCGCTTAAACGCACCTGTCTCAAGGGGGCATTTTACATTATCTGCCGAGCCTCTCGCTCTTGTAGGGAGTAATTTCAGTGTGTGGATTGGGAACCTGTTCCTTAAAGCATTTTCCAGGTATTGATTACGACATATCTTTATCGCCTACATGACAGGGAGTTCCTAATAATTTAAGTGTTTGAATTTATATGGGGAGTGAAAGTTCTCTGTAGATTCTCAAAACATGCAATTTCGCCTGCTTCAAAAGTTGTTAATGCAGAGCAATATTCTGGTCTAGAGAAGAAGTGACCTGAAAAAATGTATCATCATTGACTTGGCACCTCTTGTTTTGAAAATCCTAGTTAACTAGTCTATCATTTTCCTTGAGGTTCTGGTAGTAACTTTATTGTGATACTGGAAATTAACACCTGACATTATTACTCTTAAGTTATTCACAATCCACTTATTACACCCGTAATTTACACTGTGGTAGTTCGCACCATCTACCGTTCCTCCTGTTCTGGTAAGAGGCTGTTTCACTATGCTGATTCTAACCCGTCTCTAGCAGTTTCCAGGTGTAAATCTTGATAATCTTCCTCAATAACTTAGATGTCTGGATAGATGCGGCATATCTGTAAGTTCAGTAGTTTGAGTGAGACTTGGTGTTATGATGCGGTAATTTAGAGTTGATAACTACTTGTAAAGTGTTATAATATTCGTAGTCTTTCTTGTTTACAACGTTTATGTCAGTATATTCTTACCCTGACATGTAGTTTGTCAGTATATTCTTCCTCTGACATGTAGTTTGTCAGTATATTCCTCTGACATGTAGTTTGTCAGTATATTCTTACCCTGACATGTAGTTTGTCAGTATATTCTTCCTCTGACATGTAGTTTGTCAGTATATTCTTCCTCTGACATGTAGTTTGTCAGTATATTCTTCCTCTGACATGTAGTTTGTCAGTATATTCTTCCTCTGACATGTAGTTTGTCAGTATATTCTTCCTTTGACATGTAGTTTGCCAGTATATTCTTCCTTTGACATGTAGTTTGTCAGTATATTCTTCCTCTGACATGTAGTTTGTCAGTATATTCCTCTGACATGTAGTTTGTCAGTATATTCTTCCTCTGACATGTAGTTTGTCAGTATATTCTTCCTCTGACATGTAGTTTGTCAGTATATTCTTCCTCTGACATGTAGTTTGTCAGTATATTCTTCCTTTGACATGTAGTTTGTCAGTATATTCTTTCTTTGACATGTAGTTTGCCAGTATATTCTTCCTCTGACATGTAGTTTGCCAGTATATTCTTCCTCTGACATGTAGTTTGTCAGTATATTCTTCCTCTGACATGTAATTTGTCAGTATATTCTTCCTCTGACATGTAGTTTGTCAGTATATTCTTCGTTTGACATGTAGTTTGCCAGTATATTCTTTCTTTGACATGTAGTTTGTCAGTATATTCTTCCTCTGACATGTAGTTTGTCAGTATATTCTTCCTTTGACATGTAATTTGTAATGTCAGTATGTTCCAGCGTAGACCTGAAATAGTATTTTGTAGGTCAGTGTAAACCTTGGTTTACGCCAGTTTGGAGGCTTACTCTTGTCTGTAGGTCAGTGTAAACCTTGGTTTACACCGGCTTGGTGGTTTACTGTCTTCTGTACATCTTACTCAGAGGCATGTTAGTATGGTCTACAAAGAATGATACACTGATATGATTTATATCTTTGTGTCAGATGTGAGAAGGAGAATAGCGTTAAGTACTGTGTCTTTACTGACTATGCTGACTTTGGGTCCGATTTACTAGAAAATTAAAGATCCATTTTACCACTTTATTTTTTACATTCATTGTGAGTGCTATTACCTAGAGAGTGTTCCGGGGGTCAGCGCCCCCGTGGCCTGGTCCATAATCAGGCTTTTGTTAATTTGGTGGGAAGTAAGAGTGCTGTTTACTTGTCGAAATATATTCTTGAGTTGGTGTGTATTATGAGTGTTATATACTTGCCTCCCAGTGTTAATCCATTGTTTAGGTGACTTGAGAGGCAGTAGTGGCTCGCTCTACGTTGACCTGTGTTGTCACTGTTGTGTAGGTGATGTGAGAGGCAGTAGTGACACGCTCTATATTGACCTGTGTTGTCACTGTTGTGAGTCCAGCTTTACCTCATAACATTATTTAAAATGTTTTATGTGTAATAACACTGCTTGTAATCAATAGTGTTTTAATGTTTGTGGAGTGGGGATCTATCGGTGGGTGTTTAATACCCAGATGACAGCTGTGTCCAGAATGATTCCATGGTTTATCTACCACGTCTGATACTTGTATTTGTAACGTGTTGGTACATTGTATATGGTGGTACACATGTGGTGCGACAGTGTGTGTGGTGGTACACAGGTGGTGGGACAGTGTGTGTGGTGGTACACATGTGGTGGGACAGTGTGTGTGGTGGTACACAGGTGGCAGGACAGTGTGTGTGGTGGTACACAGGTGGTGGGACAGTGTGTGTGGTGGTACACATGTGGTGGGACAGTGTGTGTGGTGGTACACAGGTGGCAGGACAGTGTGTGTGGTGGTACACAGGTGGTGGGACAGTGTGTGTGGTGGTACACAGGTGGCAGGACAGTGTGTGTGGTGGTACACAGGTGGCAGGACAGTGTGTGTGGTGGTACACAGGTGGTGGGACAGTGTGTGTGGTGGTACACAGGTGGCAGGACAGTGTGTGCACATATGTGGCGACTCATGTTGTCATTCCTGACACATGGTACAGAATTTGGTGCAGCATAACAAAAAGGATGCTGGTGAGGCTGGGTTGCTTGGTGACAGGTGGAAGAGTGGGTAGGGGCGTACCCTCCTCTTTACTACCCTCTTTAATCCCCTTCTCTTTACTACCCTCTTTAATACCCTCCTCTTTACTACCCTCTTTAATACCCTTCTCTTTACTACCCTCTTTAATCCCCTTCTCTTTACTACCCTCTTTAATACCCTCCTCTTTACTACCCTCTTTAATACCCTTCTCTTTACTACCCTCTTTAATACCCTTCTCTTTACTACCCTCTTTAATACCCTTCTCTTTACTACCCTCTTTAATACCCTCCTCTTTACTACCCTCTTTAATACCCTTCTCTTTACTACCCTCTTTAATACCCTCCTCTTTACTACCCTCTTTAGTACCCTTCTCCTTACTACCCTCTTTAATACCTTTCTCCTTACTACCCTCTTTAATACCCTTCTCCTTACTACCCTCTTTAATACCCTTCTCCTTAGTACCCTCTTTAATACCCTTCTCCTTACTACCCTCTTTAATACCCTCTTCCTTACTACCCACTTTAATACCCTCCTCTTTACTACCCTCTTTAATACCCTCCTCCTTACTACCCTCTTTAATACTCTCCTCCTTACTACCCTCTTTAATACCCTCCTCCTTACTACCCTCTTTAGTACCCTCCTCCTTACTACCCTCTTTAATACCCTCCTCCTTACTACCCTCTTCAATACCCTCCTCCTTACTACCCTCTTTAATACCCTCCTCCTTACTACCCTCTTTAATACCCTCCTCCTTACTACCCTCTTTAATACCCTCCTCCTTACTACCCTCTTTAATACCCTCCTCCTTACTACCCTTTAATACCCTCCTCCTTACTACCCTCTTTAATACCCTCCTCACTACCCTCCTCTATATTACCCTCCTCTTTATTACCCTCCTCTTTGTTACCTCCTCTTTATTACCCTCTTTATCACCCTCCACTTTATTACCCTCCTCTTTATTACCCTCCTCTTTGTTACCTCCTCTTTATTACCCTCTTTATCACCCTCCACTTTATTACCCTCCTCTTTATTACCCTCCTCTATATTACCCTCCTCTTTATTACCTCCTTGTTATTACCCTCTTTATTACCCTCCTCTTCGTTACCTACTCTTTATTACCCTCCTCTTTATTACATCCTCTTTATTACCTCCTCTTTATTACCTCCTCTTTATTACCTTCCTCTTTATTACCCTCCTCTTTATTACCCTCCTCTTTATTACCCTCCTCTTTGTTACCTACTCTTTATTACCCTCCTCTTTATTACCCTCCTCTTTGTTACCTACTCTTTATTACCCTCCTCTTTATTACCCTCCTCTTTGTTACCTACTCTTTATTACCTCCTCTTTATTACCTCCTCTTTATTACCTCCTCTTTATTACCTTCCTCTTTATTAACCTCCTCTTTATTACCCTCCTCTTTATTACCCTCCTCTTTGTTACCTACTCTTTATTACCCTCCTCTTTGTTACCTACTCTTTATTACCCTCCTCTTTATTACCCTCCTCTTTATTACCCTCCTCTTTGTTACCTACTCTTTATTACACTCCTCTTTACCTCCTCTTTATTACCTCCTCTTTATTACCTTCCTCTTTATTAACCTCCTCTTTATTACCCTCCTCTTTGTTACCTACTCTTTATTACCCTACTCTTTATTACCTCCTCTTTATTACCCTCTTTATTACCCTCTTTATTGCTGCTCTGTTCTCTAGAGAAGGTAGGTCCCTGTAGTTACCTGTAAACAAGTTTGGAGACCACTGCCGCCTCCAGCTTGACGGTCTGGTTAATTACACTGTTGGTGCAGGCTCTTGATGTCTGGCAGTTTGGAATCCACAGATAATTTTTCTTGTGACTTAGACACGTGGGCAACGCCCAGGTATCCTTATTTTCGAGAATTTTTGGCTTTCTCAGTTTAATACGAATTATATACCGAAGACTATAGGAGATGAGGTAATCAGTGTCTCAGCCTTGATGAAGGTGTTCATCACCTTAGTCTTGATGATACCAAAGTACAGACAGGAAGATGGACATTTAAATACCGGAGTCACATGAGGTGCAACAGTTGAAGGCTTTGTCACAAGTGGGCGGGGCCCACTAGTGAGAACAATTTATGCCCAAGTCTTAGGTACGACTGGTTGACGAATTTTTTTTAAAAATAAAGATACTCAGGCGTTGTTCATGTGTCAAATTCATCAGCTTGTTGGTATACCACTGATGTAGCGCTAATTACCAGTATGTATGAAGGGACCCTTGTAAAATATACATAAAAGAAGAGTGAACCGTGACCAAGTTTTTGAATCTATTAAGAGGCACGTAAGTTCCTCCGTCTTCTAATAACATGTTAATTTTTCCACTATAATCTACCTTGTCCATAATTATTATCACATTTGCTTTGTCTGTTTCGTAAGGTGAAGTTCAGGATCTTTCCTTAATTCATGGTATAACTTAACTAATATTTGATGACAATTGTGTTGTAGAGGTGTGAGCACAGCTCTGACCTCAGACCCAGTTAAGTTATACCATGAATTAAGGAAACATCCTAGACTTCACCTTACGAAATGAACATATACACAAATAACCCGTACATAAAAGAGAGAAGCTTACGATGACGTTTCGGTCCGACTTGGACCATTTACAAAGTCACACTGTGACTTTGTAAATGGTCCAAGTCGGACCGAAACGTCGTCGTAAGCTTCTCTCTTTTATGTGCGGGTTATTTGTGTATCGTTCCAGTCACGGTATTGTGCCTTTTTTGTTATTTATGAACATATTACAAGACGGAGGAACTTACGTGCCCTTTAAGGAGTACGTGAGGAAATAAGAGAGGACTGTAGAAGAGGTGCGGGTGACATGATCAAGTGAACAGCTGTTTACCTGGAGAGAGTTCCGGGGGTCAACGCCCCCCCGATCTGTGACCAGACCTATAGTGGTGATGACAGCAAGAGGGATTTAAAAAACTGAAAATTTGTATAACCCTGTATCTATATATTGGTGTAAGAGGTGAAGATTAAAGTTGATACTAATAGCGTGCGATGTATGTCCTTCCAGTGGCTGTTGGATCACAGATCTGTGAGTGTACGGTTAATTCTCAGAAAATATAAGTAGCGGTGAGAACGTTATTTATGTTAGAGTCTGCTCACTACTTGCTTCTGCAGGAAGTGTTCTCGTGAACATATAGGTTGTTCAGTATGTGTTCTCGTGAACATATAGGTTGTTCAGTATGTGTTCTCGTGAACATATAGGTTGGCTAGGGGTCCGAACCGCTGAAAAATTCTCTGAGACTGTGTAAGTGTTTCTGTGATGGTGTCTGTGTGAAAGTCTGATGGTAGAGAATGAAGTTGATCTCTGCTGTGACTGTACCTGTCACTGTACTTGTCACTGTACCTGTCACTGTACTTGTCACTGTACCTGTCACTGTACTTGTCACTGTACTTGTCACTGTACTTGTCACTGTACTTGTCACTGTACTTGTCACTGTACTTGTCACTGTACTTGTCACTGTACTTGTCACTGCACCTGTCACTGTACCTGTCACTGTACCTGTCACTGTACTTGTCACTGTACTTGTCACTGCACCTGTCACTGTACTTGTCACTGTACTTGTCACTGTACTTGTCACTGTACTTGTCACTGCACCTGTCACTGTACCTGTCACTGTACTTGTCACTGTACCTGTCACTGTACTTGTCACTGTACCTGTCACTGTACTTGTCACTGTACCTGTCACTGTACTTGTCACTGTACCTGTCACTGTACTTGTCACTGTACTTGTCACTGTACTTGTCACTGTACTTGTCACTGTACTTGTCACTGCACCTGTCACTGTACTTGTCACTGTACTTGTCACTGTACTTGTCACTGTACTTGTCACTGCACCTGTCACTGTACCTGTCACTGTACCTGTCACTGTACTTGTCACTGTACTTGTCACTGCACCTGTCACTGTACTTGTCACTGTACTTGTCACTGTACTTGTCACTGTACTTGTCACTGCACCTGTCACTGTACCTGTCACTGTACTTGTCACTGTACCTGTCACTGTACCTGTCACTGTACTTGTCACTGTACTTGTCACTGCACCTGTCACTGTACTTGTCACTGTGCTTGTCACTGTACTTGTCACTGCACCTGTCACTGCACCTGTCACTGTACTTGTCACTGCACCTGTCACTGCACTTGTCACTGTACTTGTCACTGCACCTGTCACTGCACCTGTCACTGTACTTGTCACTGTACCTGTCACTGTACTTGTCACTGTACTTGTCACTGTACTTGTCACTGCACCTGTCACTGTACTTGTCACTGTACTTGTCACTGCACCTGTCACTGTACTTGTCACTGTACCTGTCACTGTACTTGTCACTGTACTTGTCACTGCACCTGTCACTGTACTTGTCACTGCACCTGTCACTGCACCTGTCACTGTACTTGTCACTGCACCTGTCACTGCACCTGTCACTGTACTTGTCACTGCACCTGTCACTGCACCTGTCACTGTACCTGTCACTGTACTTGTCACTGTACTTGTCACTGCACCTGTCACTGTACTTGTCACTGTACTTGTCACTGTACTTGTCACTGCACCTGTCACTGTACTTGTCACTGCACCTGTCACTGCATCGTTCACTGCACCTGTCACTGTACTTGTCACTGTACTTGTCACTTTACTTGTCACTATACTTGTCACTGTACCTGTCACTGTACTTGTCACTGTACTTGTCACTGTACTTGTCACTATACTTGTCACTGTACCTGTCACTGTACCTGTTACTGTGCCTGTCACTGTACTTGTCACTGTACCTGTCACTGTACTTGTCACTTTACTTGTCACTATACTTGTCACTGCACCTGTCACTGTACTTGTCACTATACTTGTTACTGTACCTGTCACTGTACCTGTCACTACTTGTCACTGTACCTGTCACTGTACTTGTCACTGCACCTGTCACTGTACTTGTCACTGTACTTGTCACTGCACCTGTCACTGCATCTGTCACTGCACCTGTCACTGTACTTGTCACTGTACTTGTCACTGTACTTGTCACTGTACTTGTCACTGTACCTGTCACTGTACTTGTCACTGTACTTGTCACTATACTTGTCACTGTACCTGTTACTGTACTTGTCACTGTACCTGTCACTGTACATGTCACTGTACTTGTCACTGTACCTGTCACTGTACTTGTCACTGTGCTTCTAACGGCTACTGGAGTAGTGTTTGTAATTTTCTAGGTATAAGTTATGATGTAGATGGCTCGCCTACATTGCACCTCGAGGGACTTCAGTTGTTCCAATAATTCAGTTGTTTGGTTGAGGCTATGATAGTGAAGGTCTCTACGTTCTCCAGGTCTACAATTTCGCCCGTCTTCAAATGGTCTTCTTGAGTACAGCAATGTTTCAGCCCTGAGAGAACAAGTGACTTAAAGAGTATCATCATTGACTTCTCATCTCTTGTTGTGAAGGTTCTGGTTATCCAGTCTATTATTTTGTGACTATAATAATGACAGTTATGATCCTTCAAGGTGACAGTATCACTCGTTGGTTAATCTTTTCCTCTGTTGATTGATTTGAGTTTGTTATATATTATACCTTTACCTTTGATATACCTTTGAAGAATTTCGAGAGTATATAGCCCCACTCCACAAAGGGGGCAGTAAAGCAACAGCAAAGAAATACAGACCAATAGCACTAACATCCCATATCATAAAAATCTTTGAAAGGGTCCTAAGAAGCAAGATCACCACGCATCTAGAAACCCATCAGTTACACAACCCAGGGCAACATGGGTTTAGAACAGGTCGCTCCTGTCTGTCTCAACTATTGGACCACTACGACAAGGTCCTAAATGCACTAGAAGACAAAAAGAATGCAGATGTAATATATACAGACTTTGCAAAAGCCTTCGACAAGTGTGACCATGGCGTAATAGCGCACAAAATGCGTGCTAAAGGAATAACAGGAAAAGTCGGTCGATGGATCTATAATTTCCTCACTAACAGAACACAGAGAGTAGTCGTCAACAGAGTAAAGTCCGAGGCAGCTACGGTGAAAAGCTCTGTTCCACAAGGCACAGTACTCGCTCCCATCTTGTTCCTCATCCTTATATCCGACATAGACAAGGATGTCAGCCACAGCACCGTGTCTTCCTTTGCAGATGACACCCGAATCTGCATGACAGTGTCTTCCATTGCAGACACTGCAAAGCTCCAGGCAGACATCAACCAAATCTTTCAGTGGGCTGCAGAAAACAATATGAAGTTCAACGATGAGAAATTTCAATTACTCAGATATGGTAAACATGAGGAAATTAAATCTTCATCAGAGTACAAAACAAATTCTGGCCACAAAATAGAGCGAAACACCAACGTCAAAGACCTGGGAGTGATCATGTCGGAGGATCTCACCTTCAAGGACCATAACATTGTATCAATCGCATCTGCTAGAAAAATGACAGGATGGATAATGAGAACCTTCAAAACTAGGGAGGCCAAGCCCATGATGACACTCTTCAGGTCACTTGTTCTATCTAGGCTGGAATATTGCTGCACACTAACAGCACCTTTCAAGGCAGGTGAAATTGCCGACCTAGAAAATGTACAGAGAACTTTCACGGCGCGCATAACGGAGATAAAACACCTCAATTACTGGGAGCGCTTGAGGTTCCTAAACCTGTATTCCCTGGAACGCAGGAGGGAGAGATACATGATTATATACACCTGGAAAATCCTAGAGGGACTAGTACCGAACTTGCACACGAAAATCACTCATTACGAAAGCAAAAGACTTGGCAGACGATGCACCATCCCCCCAATGAAAAGCAAGGGTGTCACTAGCACGTTAAGAGACCATACAATAAGTGTCAGGGGCCCGAGACTGTTCAACTGCCTCCCAGCACACATAAGGGGGATTACCAACAGACCCCTGGCAGTCTTCAAGCTGGCACTGGACAAGCACCTAAAGTCAGTTCCGGATCAGCCGGGCTGTGGCTCGTATGTTGGTTTGCGTGCAGCCAGCAGCAACAGCCTGGTTGATCAGGCTCTGATCCACCAGGAGGCCTGGTCTCAGACCGGGCCGCGGGGGCGTTGACCCCCGGAACTCTCTCCAGGTAAACTCCAGGTACTCTCTGAGCCCGGCCATGAGCCAGGCTCGTCTGGTGCTTGCCTGGTCAACATGGCTGTTGCTGGTGGAGGCCCGCTGCCCCACATATCCATCACAGCCTGCTTGATCTGGTACCTACCTGGAGGTTACCTGGAGGTTATTCCGGGGATCAACGCCCCCGCGGCCCGGTCCACGACCAGGCCTCCCGGTGGATCAGGGCCTGATCAACTAGGCTGTTACTGCTGGCCGCACGCAGTCCGACGTACGAGCCACAGCCCGGCTGATCCGGCACTGACTTTAGGTATCTGTCCAGCTCTCTCTTGAAGGCAGCCAGGGGTTTATTGGCAATTCCCCTAATGCTTGATGGGAGGCTGTTGAACAGTCTTGGGCCCCGGACACTTATGGTGTTTTCTCTTAGTGTACCAATGGCGCCCCTACTTTTTATTGGGGGCATTTTGCATCGCCTGCCCAGTCTTTTACTTTCGTAGGGAGTGATTTCTGTGTGCAGATTTGGGACCATTCCTTCCAAGATTTTCCAAGTGTAGATTATGATATATATCTCCCTCCTGCGTCCCAACGAGTACAAGTCAAGTGCTTCCAAGCGTTCCCAGTAGTTAAGGTGCTTGACAGAACTTGTACGTGCAGTAAAGGATCTCTGTACACTCTCTAGATCTGCGATTTCACCTGCTTTGAATGGAGATGTTAATGTACAGCAGTATCCCAGCCTAGAGAGAACAAGTGATTTGAAAAGGATCATCATGGGCTTGGCATCTCTCGTTTTGAAAGTTCTCATTATCCATCCTATCATTTTCTTTGCACGTGCGATCGTGGCACTGTTGTGATCCTTGAAAGTGAGATCCTCAGACATTACTACTCCCAGGTCCCTTACATTATTTTTCCGCTCTATTGTATGGCCGGAGTCAGTAGTATACTCTGTTCTAGTTATTATCTCCTCCAGTTTTCCATAACGGAGTAGTTGGAATTTGTCCTCATTGAACATCATATTGTTTACCATTGCCCACTGGAAAACTTTGTTTATATGTTCTTGGAGGTTAACCGCGTCCTCAGCAGATGACAGCCTCATGCAGATCCTAGTATCATCCGCAAAGGATGATACGGTGCTATGGTGTATATCTCTGTTTATGTCTGATATGAGGATAAGGAATAAGATGGGGGCGAGTACTGTGCCTTGTGGAACAGAGCTCTTCACTATGGCAGCCTCCGATTTAACTCTGTTGACCACTACTATTTGTGTTCGATTTGTTAGGAAGTTGAAGATCCATCTCCCCACTTTCCCAGTTATTCATTTAGCACGTATTTTATGGGCTATTACGCCATGATCGCATTTGTCAAATCTGCATTCTGATTTTCTTCCAGTGCATCCAAGGCCATGTCATAGTGATCCAGTAGTGAAGATACTTGTCTAGTTTCCTCTTGAAGGCTTCAACACTTGTTCCAGCAGTGTTTCTGATATCTTCTGGTAAGATGTTGAAAAGTCTGGGACCCCGGATGTTGATACAGTGTTCCCTTATTGTCCCCACCGCACCCCTGCTCCTCACTGGGTTTATTTTACACTTCCTCCCATATCTCTCACTCCAGTATGTTGTTATGGCAGTGTGCAGATTTGGGACCAAGCCCTCGAGTACTATGTTCAATCTTTATTTCCTCAGTTTTTCCATAACGTAGTAACTGAGATTTAATCCAGTGGTCCGCTGGAAAACTTTATTTATATCAGCTTGGAGGTTTGCGGTGTCCTCCATGGATGCCACTCTCATACAGATTCATGCAGTTTTCTGTAAAAGATGATACGATGCTGTGATTGATGCCTCTGTCTTTATCGGATATGAAAATGAGATGGGTAGGCAGCCGACTGTTGCTGCGGTGTTGTCTGAGTTGATGGGTACCTCACCTGGAGAGTGGTATGAGGGTCAGCGTCCTCGCGGCCTGGTTGCAGACCAGGCCTCCTGGTGAATGACCTGAACAACCAGTCTGTTAGTGCTAGCCCGCGTGAAGTCTACCGTAAGCACCACAGCTCAGCTGATCAGGGATTGACTTCAGAAACTTATCAGGTTCTTTCTTGAAGACAACCAGAGATGTGTTGATAATCCCCTTATGTATGGAGGACTTTTTGAGTTTTCTTTCAGTGTACTCATTGCATCCCTGCTTTTCATTGGGGTATTTTGGACAGTCTGCCAAGCCTCTTACATTCTTGGGAATGATGTGTGTTCAGATTTGGGTGCAGATTTGGCATTCCTTGTTTTGAAGGTTCTAGTTATCCAGCCTACCTTTTTCTTTGCAGCTCTGATAGTGACACTGTTGTGATCCATGAAGGTGAGGTCTTCAGACATAACTCCAATTTCTCTCACATTAGTCTTATGTTCTATTGAGTGATTCGAGTTTGTTTTATACCCTCATTCTAGACATTATTTCCTCAATTTTTCTATAGCGGAGTAACTGAAACTTGTCCTCACAGAATATCATATTGTTGTCAGTAGCCCACCAGAAGACTTTGTTTATATCAGTTTGGAGGAGGTTGATGTTTCCTTAATGCATGACATTCTCATACAGATTCTAATGTCGTCTACATAGGATGATACAGTGCTATGATTTATGCCTCTGTCTATGTTGGATGTGAAAATGAGAGAGAACAGAGCCCAGTATTGTGCCTTGGGGACAAGAGCTTTCCACTCTGTACACTATTATGCTTTGGGTTCTGTTCATTAGAAAATTAAATATCCATCTGCCCACTTTGCCAGTTATTTCTTTTGCACGCATTTTGTGAGCTCTTACACCATGGTCGCACCTGTCCGAGGCTTGTGCGAAGTCAGTGTAGACTACATCTGCATTTTCGTAGTTTTCCACGGTATATAGGACCATGTAATGGACAAGCGATTGGTTCACCATTACAACGTGGTCTTAGATATAGTGCTGTCCTGGGATGTGCAGTTATTGAGATTCCCTGTGATTAGTAATCATGCTTCTTAAGAGTCAAAGATTTTCACGACGTGGGAAGCCAGAACTCTTGGTCTTAAGTTTTTTCGAGGGATTTATTGCCGCCTATGTGGAGTGGGGCTGTCAGTGGTTTACTGACTGTGGGATGGTTCTTGTGTCCTGACTCTTTCTTATAGAATATTCAAGGCATTAAATAGTGGTTTCTTGCTGTTGTTGATGAATATTAAGTTCCTTGAGTCAGGGCCCGAGGCAGAGTGCATGGCATGCCACCGCTGGCTTTTTCGAAGTCTGGCTTTCGAGTCTCATCCATGAAAAAACCGTTCATATTGATTAATGACTCGCTGAACAGTTATATTGCAACTTCGGTATTCCACTCATTTCCTTGTTGTCGTCAGTGTAGATTCCATCTCCTTTAAGCAAGGGTCCTGTCCACCGGTGTTACTGTTGTCTAGGTTATATGGATACCGCGCCCACTGTTGGTGTGCCACATGTGTGGCTAGTGTATTGTAAACTCAATGCTCATCCTGTGAGCGTTAGCGCGAAAAAAAAGTGTAGGATTCTTTATAATATTTGTTTAGTTAATTCATCAACTTTGTCATGTTGTTGAGGCCTATGTGAGAAGGAATCCACAAAGATTAACTGTAATCCCTTTCTTAATTTGGGTGTATGTCTGGCTGGCTTCATGCACAAGCATACTACATTCAGGTCTCAGCTATTAAGAACAAGTAATAAAAGTATATCAGTCACTATTGAAGTGTCTAGTGGTAGTTTCCACAAGCTTGAGAACAACAAAGTATAACAAACAGTTCAGTGTACATCAGCAGCACTTACCGTCCTCCCACTGTTACGGGAACCATCAGCGTAGTCTGTGTGATATTTTATGTGTACAGTTCGTGTATTTCTTCCAGAGCAGTGAGTTCAGAACGTAGTCGAAGACGAGGTTTGTGTATGATGAGTTTCGTGGAAAGGTGATATCAAAAGATGTTATCTGCCAGGTTGGTGCTGTTGTTTCCTACCATGATGCAGTTCATGTTGTCTAAACACTTTACTGTGTAAGGCTGTTATTTCGCTCCATCTTAATTCACTTGTCAAGTAAATTATATGTTCTAGTAATTCTCTAGAAACATTGTTTTCACCAGCATATTCTATTTCATCACATATTCATCACATATTTTATTAGTATGAGGAAAGAGTTAAATGTACCTAACTTTTTCCTTGTATTCAGTATTCTGGTGGCTGCTGGACAGCCAAGAATTATTCTTAGGGTTTTATTTTGTGTTTTCAAGTGTCATTGGTTCTGCTGTGTTGCAAGACTGAACTGTGAGTGGTAATCTATCAGTCGTCTTATGTACACTAAATAAATCATTTTGGCACTTCTAAAATTTGTAGTTAGGATTGTGCCCTACAACAGTTCTGGGAGATTTATAATCTGTCTTTACATAGTCGGTTAATTTTATTAACTGCTGTTAGTGTACCTAAATATTTACTGGAGGACGCAGTTAACCTTAATTTTGAGGGTCCTATTTTACCAATGTGTCTGTTAAACATTTTGATCTTTTCTAGAGAAATTTTAAAGTCAAGATTATCACAGACTGGTATATGGTTTGTAGTTCACGAAAAACTTCATGGTGTGCAAGAATAACATCAGCATAACTGTGATATTACTGGCGGTATCTGGTACTGATTTTAGTAAGGCGTTGATTAGGGGCGTGCCAGAGTATCTGTATCGAGTGGTATCGGCGAGTTTTGATGTTATCGGTATCGGCAAAAATGTTGGCAATGTCTCATCTCTAACAATATATTAAACATCGTAGGACTTAACACACCACCTTGCGGAGTACCAAGTTATATTTGTTTAGTTTCACTTTTGTAGCCGAGAAACATTTCAGCAGAGTTTCTGTTAGATCCAGTGGACCAACAATGTCCATTGTAGCTACTTCACGCAAAATAACTTGCCTGTTTGCAACATCGAAAGTATTTTGAACATCGAGAAGAGTTGTGTATTTGTGCCTCGAGAGTCCTGGGTCTCCGTGCGTAGTTAAAATGTGACACAATTTGTAACACCTTGGACATGTGGGAATCCATTGATACTGGGAGACGTGTGTTCTTTTGTACTATATAGTCATCTGTTAGGTTTGGGTATTGGTACAGCAATGTTATTCCTCCACGAAGAAGGTAACTGACTCATAACTCATATTGTACACTTGTAACAGTGAGTTTACCAGCTACACGTCTCGGTAATTTAGTGTCATAGCCGATACTGCCTTCCCCAGGGGCAGTGGCCTTGCCCCTGGTCAGGGCCATGCCTTCCTCACCAGGGGCAGTGACCTTGCCTTTGGTGAGGACCATACATTCCTTCCCAGGGCAGTGGCCTTTCCCCTGGTGAAAGGCCACTGGTGAGGGCCATACATTCCTCTCCAGGGGCAGTGGCCTTTCCCCTGGTGAGAGCCATAAATTCCTCCCCAGGGGCAGTGGCCTTGCCCCTGGTGAGGGCCATACCGTCCTCACCAGGGGCACGACTACTGCCAGGGTAGCATCTAGTTGACTTGGGATATTTAGGCTATCACAGTTACAGTCGCGGGGGCGTTGATCCCCGAAATCCTCTCCAGGTATACTCCGGGTATAAACTGGCCAAGATGACATCTGTCACTGGACTTCCTTGCCAAGTTCTACCCGACGTAAGATGCTAACCTCTGATAGTTACACACTTGTAATCAACTCCTAATTAACTCATTTGCTTTGTACAGCGAAATGTTGGTTACATCCCGTCACTCTCTCTCTCGACCGTTAGTGTGTGTGTGTGTACTCACCTAATTGTAGTTGCAGGGGTCGAGACTCAGCTCCTGGCCCCGCCTCTTCATTGAACGCTACTAGGTCCTCTCTCTCCCTGCTCCATGAGCTTTATCATACCTCGTTTTAAAGCTATGTATGGTTCATGCCTCCACTACATCACTCGCCAGACTGTTCCACTTCCTGACCACTCTATGACTAAAGAAATGCTTCCTAACATCCCTGTGACTCATCTGAGTCTTCAACTTCCAAGAGTGACCCCTTGTTTCTGTGTCCCCTCTCTGGAACATCTTATCTCTGTCCCCCTTGTCTATTCCACGTAGTATTTTGTATGTCGTTATCATGTCTTCCCTAACCCTCCTGTCCTCCAGTGTCGTCAGGCCAGTTTCCCTTAACCTTTCTTCGTAGGACATTTCCCTTAGCTCTGGAACCAACCTTGTCGCAAACCTTTGCACTTTCTCTAATTTCTTAACGTGCTTGACCCGGTGCAGGTTCCAAACTGGTGCTGCATACTCCAGTATAGGAATGACGTACGCGGTGTACAGTGTCTTGAATGATTTCTTACTTAGGTATCGGAATGCTAATCTCAGGTTTGCCAGGCGCCCATATACTGCAGCAGTTATCTGGTTGATGTGTGCTTCCGGAGACGTGTTCGGTGTTATACTCACGCCAAGATCTTTCTCCTTGAGCGAGGTTTGCAGTCGTTGTCCATCTAGCCTATACTCTGTCTGCAGTCTTCTTTGCCCTTCTCCGATCTTCATGACTTTGCATTTGGCAGGGTTGAATTCGAGAAGCCAGTTGCTGGACCAGGTGTCCAGCCTGTCCAGGTCTCTTTGAAGGCCTGCCTGATCCTCATCTGATTTAATTCTCCTCATTAACTTCACATCATCTGCGAACAGGGACACCTCTGAGTTTATCCCTTCCGTCATGTCATTCACATATACCAAAAATAGCACTGATCCTAGGACCGACCCCTGTGGGACCCCGCTCGTCACAGGTGCCCACTGTGATACCTCATTACGTACCATGACTCGTTGCCTCCCTGTCAGGTATTCTCTGATCCACTGAAGTGCCCTTCCCGTTATACGTGCCTGATCCTCTTGCTTCTGCACTAATCTCTTGTGAGGAACTGTGTCGAAGGCCTTCTTGCAGTCCAAGAAGATGCAATCAACCCACCCTTCTCTCTCGTGTCTTCTGTTACTTTATCATAAAACTCCAGAAGGTTTGTGACACAGGATTTGCCTTCCATGAAACCGTGCTGGTTGTCATTTATACTTTTGTTCCGTTCCAGGTGGTCCACTACTCTCCTCCTGATAATCTTCTCCATGTGTGTGTGTGTGTGTGTAGAGGGTGAGTGGGGGTGTGGATGTGTTATTTATGTTTGTTGTATACGAAGCAATTTAAGTTGTATGGATGTGTGGAAATGTTGTATAATGTGTTGGAGGTATTACTGTTGTGTGTGTACCAGGAGGCAACCAGCGTGTATAATATGTGGGCACGCTTAAGGTAGTGGTGGTGGTGGAGGATACTGGTGGTCATACATAGGCGGTAATAGTGGTGGTGGTAGTACTAATGATGGTGGTAGACGGGATAATAGTGGTGGTGGTGGTAGTAGTAGTAGTAGTAGTAGTGGCGGTAGAGGGTAGCAGCAGCGGTGGTGGTGGTGGTGATGGGTTAGCGAGCGTCCACCACCACCACCACCAGGCAGCAGCAGCAGCAGCAGCACAACACAGTCAGTAGCGTGGCTGGTCTCCCAGTGTTCACAGTGTTGTTGCTTCCTCTCTTCTCTTAGTGGTGATTTTGACGCCTCCTTGATAGTGAGAACCCAGCCAGTATGTTTGTGTGTGTGTGTGTATGCTGTGCCTAGTGCCTTCCATGTGTCAGTGCCACATGCAGTGCCTAGTATAGTGCCAAGGCAGTCCTCATCATGCCTAGTGCCTTCGATCTCTTCGGTCCCTTTGAGAACTCGCTCAGGACCTACCACAAACCACAGTGGCGCTTGCGGCCGTGCCCGTACGGTATACACGTGCCCGAGAGCTGCACGTGTGAGCCCACGCACGAGTGTAAGCGACCACACTGTGCCAATGACATGCCCCTAGACCCACTGTCCAGGCTAACCATTGGCACTCCTTTTGGCCCCATGACTTCCATCGTTGATTCGCCGTCTTCGCATAAGTGTCGCTCCAACGGATGCAGCCAATCTCCGCCCACAACGCCCACGCGGGCGCCGAGTGCATTCTCTGTTGCTGTGGTGGACCGCCTATACTCCACCCCCACCCACGCCTCAGCTGCCAAGATGAAGTGTGTGGGTCGTTCTCAGAGCCAGGACGCTGCAGGAGACGACCCACCCGACGACACTGTGGGCGGTCATGTTGGCAGGAAGGCTGGATCCAGACTAATATCTCAGCTGATAAGTGATCAAGTTCTAGGTAGCCACGACCGCACGCGCCGCGACGGAGCGTCGCCTACACGCAGAACTCAGGGCATACGCCGCGTGCCTACCAACTTCCCGTCGGACTTGGCCTACCCTACACGCCGCTCTCAGTCATCACACGCAGCCGTCAAGACTGTAAACAGTCATTTTAGTAAGCGCAGCCGTGTTAGCGAGAGTGATGCTTCTTCCAGTGAGCTCTCCTCCTCCCCGGAGACATCCCCAGGCACTACCCCAGTCACTACTCCAGTCACTACCCCAGGCACTACCCCACTCTCCACCCCCAGGAAACTACTATCTCCCCAAAACAATATTAATCAAGTTTTTCACATGAAGACTTCAACTTGGAAGAGAGTTGCCAAGTCACCGAGCGCTCGAGCCTCGGCTGTGTTCTGTGGCGGGATCACAAAGGGCAAGATGAAGCCTACACCACTTAACAAGAGCGCCAGTGACGGTATCGAGCTACTTCGTACTAACGCAGGACTGAGACAAGTCAAGGGTATCGGTGTCCTGGGCGACGGAGACAAGAAGATCTTGTGTGAAGACTTGCTGAGAGAGCCAGTGAGCGGCAAGGTGTCGCGCGTTTCCTCAGACTCTCGGGTAGACGAACTGCTGGCGCAGGCCTACATGGCCCTAGAGAGCCTAATACCAGAACATAACAATGGGGCGTCTTTGGTGCCTTGCCAGCCTCAACACGACTCGCTGAGACGCCTGGCTATAGCTCACGCCAGGAAGGAGAACGGCAAGAGTTACAAGGATCTCACCCAGATACTGCAGGAGAAGATAGAGGAACTCGAGGATTCTATGGTAAGTGTATCTTTACCTCTGCTTGTACATGGTTCACCGCCTTCCCTACTAGCCGCTGTTGGCAGTGTGATAATTCAAACTAGTAGTGTTTGCTACGTGCACCATAGCCCAGCAGAGCAGCAGTTTCTTTAGCAGTTAAGGTCTATTAGTAATTTTCATTAAAACCATACCACGGGTGGGGCTTGAACTCGTGGCGAGTCAGTCGTAAAACTCCACTAGTGTCATTACGATTTCGTGAGTTATAATTTTCATTATATTTGCAGGGAGGGTGTTCAAGACTATTGCGCGAAACATCAGAAAATTATGGAGGAAAATTATGGCCGAAAACGTGAGGGGTAGTAAGGCGGTACTGTTTGAAGTCTTGACCTTGGCTCCCTAATAACGTTCGCCAGGACAACGTCCTGACACGGTCTCTTATGCTCCAACCATCCCCCAAAACTGGGTCACCTTTACGTAGGGGAGGGAGGGGGGGAGTTTGGGTGAGGTTCATTCAAGCTTCGACCTTGGCTACCATCATCCCCTAAAGCTGCATCACCTTTACGTGGGCGGAAGGAGAGCAGTGAGGCCTGTGCTGCTCTCTCAACCATCTTCCAAGGACGTTGAGGCCAGCATTTTCTTTAGTGTGAGAGGTGAAATTATTTCCTCATTGGTTGTAAATTTGTTGGCCCTGACAACCTGGGTTCAAGGTTTGTCTTCATTAAATATATACCTGGGCATCCCTCTGTTCATTGTTTAAACCATCTTGCTGAAGGATATCAGCTCTGGAAGACGAGGAGACACACGTTACCACAGACCTGAAACTACCAGTATCAAACACTGTTATTTGTTCCAGTCAGAATGTTGTGTGTATGAGACTGTACGACACATTGCCAGAATCAGGTTGGGCTATCGTCACTTGTGACAGATGTGTGCCACCACAGGTGACTCCCCCATCCCTGCTTATTTTACACGCAAGTTCTGTGAAAATGAGGCGGCACACGAGCCTTACTATTTTGTAGCGGAGTGTCAGTGACTGTCAGCCTGGTGGACTGTGGCGTTTGGAACTGTGTCAACACTACATACCCCGAGGTACCTGAGGATATTATCATTATTCATCTTGAATTTATCAGCACTCATTACCAGCCTAGTGATGCCCTTGATGTATGCAGATGTGTACCGTGTATATATGTCGTGCCGAATAGGTAAAACTTGCTATTTTGGCTTAAATAGCAACGCGTTTCTTGCGAATAAGGCAAGCGAAAATTGGTGCATGCAATAATTTCGCAAAAATGATTCTGAACCTAACGAAAAAAAAATATTTCTTTGTGTTTGTTTATTATTAAATTGTAAACTTATCTAAAATATATTTAGTTGGATTAGGCTAAATTAAATCGCGCTTGTTATAATAGGTTTAAGCCTCGATCTCTGACCACTCAGAATCTTATTAACAGCATGATGAACACTGAACAATAAGAAAAACACTGAACAATAAGAAAAACACTGAACAATAACATGAACACTGAACAATAACATGAACACTAAACAATAACATGAACACTGAACAATAACATGAACACTGAACAATAACAAAAACACTGAACAATAACATGAACACTGAACAATAACATGAACACTGAACAATAACATGAATACTGAACAATAACATGAACACTGAACAATAAGAAAAACACTGAACAATAACATGAACACTGAACAATAACATGAACACTGAACAATAACATGAACACTGAACAATAACATGAATACTGAACAATAACATGAACACTGAATAACATGAATACTGAACAATAACATGAACACTAAACAATAACATGAACACTGAACAATAACATGAACACTGAACAATAACAAAAACACTGAACAATAACATGAACACTGAACAATAACATGAACACTGAACAATAACATGAACACTGAACAATAACAAAAACACTGAACAATAACATGAAGAATAATAGCACTGTTTGAAGGGTAACTGATGGATGCTTCCGGAGATGAGCGCCCCACAGCCTCATCCCTGGTAAGGCCTTCTGGTGGCTCCAGGTGGCTCCACCAGGCTGTTACTGCTGGCCACGCGCAGTCCAACATACGAATCACAGCTCGGCTGATCAGAGATGGTTTTCGAGAAGAACTTGTCCAATTCCCAATTGAAGACCACCTAAGGTTTATCTGTAATTCTCCGTATGCATGAAGGGAGGGCTTTGAGGAGTCGGGGACCTCTGACACTCGCCTAGTTCTCAGTGTTAGGTGAATGGACACATTCACCTACCTGGAGGTTACCTGGAGGTTATTCCGGGGATCAACGCCCCCGCGGCCCGGTCCATGACCAGGCCTCCCGATGGATCAGGGCCTGATCAACTAGGCTGTTACTGCTGGCCGCACGCAGTCCAACGTACGAGCCACAGCCCGGCTGATCCGGCACTGACTTTAGGTATCTGTCCAGCTCTCTCTTGAAGGCAGCCAGGGGTTTATTGGCAATTCCCCTAATGCTTGATGGGAGGCTGTTGAACAGTTTTGGGCCCCGGACACTTATGTTTTTTTCTCTTAGTGTACCAATGGCGCCCCTACTTTTTATTGGGGGCATTTTGCATCGCCTGCCCAGTCTTTTACTTTCGTAGGGAGTGATTTCTGTGTGCAGATTTGGGACCATTCCTTCCAAGATTTTCCAAGTGTAGATTATGATATATCTCTCCCTCCTGCGTTCCAACGAGTACAAGTCAAGTGCTTCCAAGCGTTCCCAGTAGTTAAGGTGCTTGACAGAACTTATACGTGCAGTAAAGGATCTCTGTACACTCTCTAGATCTGCGATTTCACCTGCTTTGAATGGAGATGTTAATGTACAGCAGTATTCCAGCCTAGAGAGAACAAGTGATTTGAAGAGGATCATCATGGGCTTGGCATCTCTCGTTTTGAAAGTTCTCATTATCCATCCTATCATTTTCTTTGCACGTGCGATCGTGGCACTGTTGTGATCCTTGAAAGTGAGATCCTCAGACATTACTACTCCCAGGTCCCTTACATTATTTTTCCGCTCTATTGTATGGCCGGAGTCAGTAGTATACTCTGTTCTAGTTATTATCTCCTCCAGTTTTCCATAACGGAGTAGTTGGAATTTGTCCTCATTGAACATCATATTGTTTACCGTTGCCCACTAGAAAACTTTGTTTATATCTTCTTGGAGGTTAACCGCGTCCTCAGCAGAAGACAGCCTCATGCAGATCCTAGTATCATCCGCAAAGGATGATACGGTGCTGTGGTGTATATCTGTTTATGTCTGATATGAGGATAAGGAATAAGATGGGGGCGAGTACTGTGCCTTGTGGAACAGAGCTCTTCACTATGGCAGCCTCCGATTTAACTCTGTTGACCACTACTCTTTGTGTTCGATTTGTTAGGAAGTTGAAAATCCATCTCCCCACTTTCCCAGTTATTCCTTTAGCACGTATTTTATGGGCTATTACGCCATGATCGCATTTGTCAAATGCTTTTGCATTTTGCATTCTGATTTTCTTCCAGTGCATCCAAGGCCATGTCATAGTGATCCAGTAGTTGTGAGAGGCAGGAGCGACCTGCCCTGAACCCATGTTGCCCTGGATTGTGTAGATTTTGGGAATCCAGGTGATTTGCAATCCTGCTTCTTAGCACTCTTTCAAAGATTTTTATGATGTGGGACGTCAGAGCTATTGTGACTTTTTGCAGTGGCAACGTTTCGCTCTCCAGGAGCTCTGTCAACCCAATTACTCTTCCAGATTATCAACTATAATTTAACCAGAAAATATATTGCGATACAATTTCTTGATATTTTGTATACATCAATTACTTCCAGTTTTACTAATGTTGAAGTCACTGTTAAATGCTTGAGATAAACAAATTTAGTACTTAAATATATATACTTGAAGAGTGTACAGTGACATCATTAGTTACATCTTCAAAGAGGTGGTTAAGATGTGCATAATATTTGTTACATTAAATCAGTCAAAGATCCAGCTAGATTACCAATAACTAAATCATTTTTGTTTTTTATTATTCACTTTACTGTGTTAAATCTAAGACGTAATATTTACCGTAATATTTTTTTTTATTCAGTATAATTTAGACCAGAAAACTGCACCCAAAAGCTGAATATTTCGTATGAGTTATTTCACAACTTTAATAATAGTAATATAATTATATTGACTTTAATGGTGCACAACAAATTACATTTAAGTTACTTCCATTTTTACATATTACATTTCATTAAGAGTCAAACATGGAAGGTAATCATAAATTTCTTGGTTCTACTTTATAAGAAGTTCACGGAAGGTTGCAGGTGCTGTCTGCGAGTAAATAATTTCTGCCTTGGTAAATACTGTCTGTGACGGTGCTGAAGTGGCTGTTCAACCTGTCATTTCTCTTGTTGTCTCCAGGGGCAGCATCTCTGGTGAAGACTCCTCCAGCGGGCCGAGGGATCTACCTCGAATGGAGCATAATCCTCTTATATGTGTAACTTTCCAAAGCTTGTTCCAGGTCATCAGTGGGTGATTACCTCCAGCTGAAAAGGGCCCGAACGAAAAGAGGGCGGGGCCTCTTAGGTGGGTTTGACTCAGTTGATTCATCCTTTTGGACCATTTAACGCCCTTGATCTTTTGAAGCGCCTGCTTTTTCTTCTGGCAGAGACCAGTTTAAATTGAAGTGAGGATCAAAAACCTGTGCTGCTGGTCATGTCAGTCATGCGAGACTGTCAGTAAAGTTTCTCAGTAGGACAGGTCAGAATTTAAGAAGTGTTCCGTGGATCACTGTCAACGTTTACTGTTCCATTTGTGACCATTCTCTCTCCTTCCTCTTGTTCCATTGCCTCTTTCAATGCATTAAGAACCGTCCAAATCTTCTTTATTGCTGCGATCTTTATTAAAGATATACAAATAACCCACACATAGAATGAAACTCATGACGATGTTTCGGTCCGACTTGGACCATTAACTAGTCTCACACAAGCGCGAAGGAGAGGGAGCCAGGATATGTACGTGAGAAGCCGGGAGAACGAGAGGAGGTAGAGGACCCCAATGGAAATACAAGGACCCCAATGGAAATACAAGGACCCCAATGGAAATACAAGGACCCCAATTGAAATACAAGGACCCCAATGGAAATAAGTCACTGACTTTTTTGGAGGTTATCCTAGGTAATTTACACTATGTATGATAATTGTAGTTGTGTGTACGTGTGTGTCTGAATAAACTTAACAACCTTCTTAATATGGGATTAGCTCTATTATATTGTTTCTTCCACTAGTCTTGTGTCTTCATGCACTGGTACAACGATGATATCAATCGCAGCTGCTAGAAAAATGACAGGATGGATAATGAGAACCTTCAAAACTAGGGATGCCAAGCCCATGATGACACTCTTCAGGTCGCTTGTTATATCTAGCCTGGAATATTGCTGCACACTAACAGCACCTTTCAAGGCAGGTGAAATTGCTGACCTAGAAAATGTACAGAGAACCTTCACGGCGCGCATAACGGAGATAAAACACCTCAATTACTGGGAACAATTGAAGTTCTTGAACATGTACTCCCTGGAACGCAGGAGGGAGAGATATATAATTATATACACCTGGAAAATCCTAGAGGGACTAGTACGAAACTTGCACACGAAAATCACTCACAACGAAAGCAAAAGTCTCGGCAGACGATGCAACATTCCCCCAATGAAAAGCAAGGGTGTCACTAGCACGTTAAGAGACAATACAATAAGTGTCAGGGGCTCGAGACTGTTCAACTGCCTCCCAGCATACATAAGGGGGATTACCAATAGACCCCTGGTGTGATGTAGTTCAGCTGGGCTTGTGAGGTCTCTTGGGAGACCTAATTTAACCAGTTATATGGTCACACTTTGCCTTGGCAAACGTCTGTCAGCCACGCCCACGTCTGAGGTCTTTTGTTCTTGACGGCGTCAGACCTAGCCCCCCCCCCTACATGACACTGGCTGTCTTCAAGCAGGCACTGGAGAAGCACTTAAAGTCGGTACCTAACCAGCCGGGCTGTGGCTCGTACGTTGGATTGCGGCAGCCAGCAGTAATAGCCTGGTTGATCAGGCTCTGATCCACCATAAGGCCTGGTCACAGACCGGGTCGCGGGGGCGTTTACCCCAGAACTCTCTCCAGGTAAACTCCAGGTAGTTGTAGTAGTAGTGGTGGTAATGCAGTAGTGACTGAGGTAGTAATAAGTACTGGTGATAGTGACCTAAGAGTCAGGGAGTAGATTGAGAGGCATTATAGTAGTAGTAGTAGTAGTAGTAGTAGTAGTAGTAGTAGTAGTAGTAGATAATTTCTTGTTTTAATCTTCCTACCACTTGTTTGTATGTTCAGATGTGTTCAGGACTGACGTGATCATTTTTTATTGTGAATTCCAACATTCAGAAATGACAAATATCTTTCACTTAGAGAAATGTTGCAGCAGCAGTTGAACTTGGCATTCAACTCGCAAGATGAATATTTTTTAATTGTTGTATATAGTTCTACAGTCTTCCGTTATCTCCTTGAATTTGTATAGATAAAGCCACAATGGTGAAACGTTTACAAATCAAGATACGCAGATGTTGCACGTGTCTAGTTCTTCAACATAGATAACTACTGCGTATTGTTGTCACTTCCATTAGCTCTCACTCAATTCCTTCTCTATTTCATCTTGTTTCTCTTTCAAATACTCAGCAAACTTCTTTTAATTACAGCGTTTTAAGCGTGTGATGAGGTTTGAAGTAGTCTCGGCACGAGTCTCAGCTTTCTTATCCTCAACTCCTTCAATTAGCTATGTTTCTCTCGAACCACGGAACGGGTGGAGTTTGAACCCATGGCAAGTGAGCCGTAAAACTCCAGGCCAGTGCGTAAACCATTGGGCCAGTTGGCTACAGTAAGATTCATTCAGCTAGGTATATTTTTATAACCGTAGTGAGGTTAGCATGGGCCCCACTGTGACCACCAATGTGAATATAAATATACCTAGTTGGGTTAATCATATTGTAGCCAGAAATTAGTTAAATATGCATGATGTTAGTTAAATATGCATGTGTTGTAGAGGTCAGAGCTGTGCTCACACCTCTACAACACAATTGTCCTCAAAGATTAGTTAAGTTATACCATGAATTAAGGAAAGATCCTGAACTTCACCTTACCAAACAAAGCAAATGCGATAATAATTATGGATAAGGTAGATTATAGGAGAAAAATAACATATTAGAAGACAGGGGAACTGACGTGCCTCTTAAGAGGGTAATTACTGACTGTTGGACAGAAGCAACTTGACAGTTGCTTCAGGCACACCTCTGGTGCTACACTGGAGCGCGGGCTGCTACCAACATTACACACACAACCCCCACGTAGGAGAGAGAACCTTACGACGACGTTTCGGTCTGATTTTGAATATTGATAAGTCGGTCCAAGTCGGACCAAAATGTCGTCATAAGTTTCTATCTGCGGGGTATTTGTGTATTGTTCCATTTACGGTATTGTGTCTTTCGGTTCTTCAGCAGCAATAGCCTAAGTGATCCAGCTATCATGGAGGAGTGGTAGGCTGGATGCAGGTGGCGGGGTCGGTGACCCCCCTGCCAGCTACAACAGTAAACACCGTCGGTTAAGTTACCTGAAACTCTGCGCTAAGTTGACCATTACCAAAGTGTCTGTTCTTTTGATCCAAGGAGTTGGTGTTAACCTCCCCTTCCTTGGATCAACCCTGACTGCCTCCCATTTCCTAAGCAAGTTTAATATGTTAAAGTGTAGTGGGAATATTGGAGGAGAGAGAGGAGAAGGGAAGGGAAGGAGGGAGGGAGGGAGGGGAGGGGAAGGTAGGAGAGGGAGGGAGAGATGAGAGGGTTGAGAAGGGAGATGGGGACAATGGGTTATGGTGGGTTGTAATGGGTGAGTAGGGAGGAGTGGAGGACTGTGTGGGTACCTTACCTTTACCTTCTAAGAGTTTCGAGAGTTTCACTACTCTCGGAGCCAGGCTCGTCTGGTGATTGCCTGATCAACCAGGCTGTTGCTGCTGGAGGCCCGCTGCCACACATATCCATCACAGCTAGGTTGATTCGGCACCTACCGAAGGCCTGGAGGTCCTTCCGGGGATCAACGCCCTCACGGCCCGGTCCACGACCAGGCCTCCCGGTGGATCAGGGCCTGATCAACGTACATACCTGGAGGTTATTCCGGGGATCAACGCCCCCGCGGCCCGGTCCACGACCAGGCCTCCCGATGGATCAGGGCCTGATCAACTAGGCTGTTACTGCTGGCCGCACGCAGTCCGACGTACGAGCCACAGCCCGGCTGATCCGGCACCGACTTTAGGTATCTGTCCAGCTCTCTCTTGAAGGCAGCCAGGGGTTTATTGGCAATTCCCCTAATGCTTGATGGGAGGCTGTTGAACAGTTTTGGGCCCCGGACACTTATGGTGTTTTCTCTTAGTGTACCAATGGCGCCCCTACTTTTTATTGGCGGCATTTTGCATCGCCTGCCCAGTCTTTTACTTTCGTAGGGAGTGATTTCTGTGTGCAGATTTGGACCATTCCTTCCAAGATTTTCCAAGTGTAGATTATGATATATCTCTCCCTCCTGCGTTCCAACGAGTACAAGTCAAGTGCTTCCAAGCGTTCCCAGTAATTAAGGTGCTTGACAGAACTTATACGTGCAGTAAAGGATCTCTGTACACTCTCGAGATCTGCGATTTCACCTGCTTTGTATGGAGATGTTAATGTACAGCAGTATTCCAGCCTAGAGAGAACAAGTGATTTGAAAAGGATCATCATGGGCTTGGCATCTCTCGTTTTGAAAGTTCTCATTATCCATCCTATCATTTTCTTTGCACGTGCGATCGTGGCACTGTTGTGATCCTTGAAAGTGAGATCCTCAGACATTACTACTCCCAGGTCCCTTACATTATTTTTCCGCTCTATTGTATGGCCGGAGTCAGTAGTATACTCTGTTCTAGTTATTATCTCCTCCAGTTTTCCATAACGGAGTAGTTGGAATTTGTCCTCATTGAACATCATATTGTTTACCGTTGCCCACTGGAAAACTTTGTTTATATCTTCTTGGAGGTTAACCGCGTCCTCAGCAGATGACAGCCTCATGCAGATCCTAGTATCATCCGCAAAGGATGATACGGTGCTGTGGTGTATATCTCTGTTTATGTCTGATATGAGGATAAGGAATAAGATGGGGGCGAGTACTGTGCCTTGTGGAACAGAGCTCTTCACAATGGCAGCCTCCGATTTAACTCTGTTGACCACTACTCTTTGTGTTCGATTTGTTAGGAAGTTGAAGATCCATCTCCCCACTTTCCCAGTTATTCCTTTAGCAGGTATTTTATGGGCTATTACGCCATGATCGCATTTGTCAAATGCATTTGTCAAATACGAACCACAGCCCGGCTAATCCGGCACCGACTTTAGGTATCTGTCCAGCTCCCTCGTGAAGACAACCAAGGGTCTATTGGTAATGCCCCTTATGGCTGGTGGGAGACTGTTGAACAGTCTTGGGCCCCGGACACGTATTGTGTTTTCTCTTAGTGTACCAGTGGCGCCCCTACTTTTCATTGGGGGTATGTTGCATCGCTTACCAAGTCTCTTGCTTTCGTAAGGAGTGATTTCTGTGTGCAGATTAGGAACCAGTCCCTCCAAAATCTTCCAGGTGTAGATTATGACATCTCTCTCTCGCCTGCGCTCCAGTGAGTACAGGTCAAGTGCTTCCAGGCGCTACCAGTAGTTAAGGTGTTAGATGGAACTTATACGCGCTTTATAGGTTCTCCGTACATTTTCTGTGCCTGGTGAAGATAATTGTCCAGTTTCCTCTTAAGACTTCTACACTTGTTCCAGTGGTGTTTCTGATATATTCTGATAAGATGTTGAATAGTCTGGGACCCCGAATGTTGATACAGTGTTCCTTTATTGTCCCCACCGCACCCCTGTTCTTCACTGGGTTTATTTTACACTTCCTCCCATATCTCTCACTCCAGTATGTTGTTATGGCAGTGTGCAGATTTGGGACCAAGCCCTCGAGTACTTTCCAGGTATATATTATCATGTACCTCTCTCTCCTCCGCTCCAATGAGTACATGTTCAAGACTTGAAGGCGTTCCCAATAATTTAGGTGCTTTACTGGCTTAATGGTATTTCTCCTGAATATTCTAAGTGAGGGAGCACTAGCGATTTGAAGAGTGTCACCATCCACCATCGGCATTGTTTCCCTTGTTTTGAAAGTTCTCAATACCCACCCAGTCATCTTCCTGGCTGTCGTGATCTTTGTCTTATGTTCCTTAAAGAAAGGTCAGCTGACACAATTATTCCCATGTCTTTTACGTGTTCCTTTCGTTCTCACTGTATATAGTGTTCCTTATGAGTTCCTCATTCTTTCCATACCTAAGCAGCTGGAACTTGTCACCATTGAACGTCATGTTGTTCTCTACTGCCACTGGAAAACCCTGCTTATGTCTTCCTGTAATTTGTCAGTGTCCTCTACCATAGTGACTTTCATGCTTATTTTAGTGTCATGTGCTAATGATGATACAAAAGTGTGACGGGTGTTTTTATCTATGCTATGAGGATGAGAAACAGCAGAGGTGCCAGGACCGTGCCTTGGGGCACTGAGCTTTCGACCTCGCTGATGCTGGATTTTTCTCTGATTACCATTACTTTTTGTGTTGTGTGTGTTAGGAACCCGAAAATCCATCTGCCTACCTTCCCCGTAATGCCCATGGCCTTCATTTTGTGCGCTATCACTCCATGATCGCACTTGTCAAACGCCATTGAAAAATCTGTGTAAATCACATCTGCGTTTTGGTCGTCTTCCAGTGCCTCCGTAATTCTGTCATAATGGTTCAGCAGCTGTGACAGACATGATCGTCCTGCTCTAAAACCATGCTGGTTTGGGTTATGCAGTTTGTGGTGGTCCATGAAATTTGTAATCTGCCGTCTTATCACTCTTTCGAAGATTTTTATGATGTGTGAAGTTAGGGCTACTGGTCTGTAATTTTTATGGTAGGGAAATGAGAGAGATGTACTGGGATGTAGTAGTAGGTTCGCCGTTATTGTCCCGGCCCTGGTCTTTTCCAGATAATATAATAATATCTTTATTTACTATAAGTACATGTACAAGGTACACAGACCATAGCTGACATCAGTGACTTACTACTGTATAGAAAGCCGCTTGTTATGCTGAGCATTTCGGGCAAATTAGGTCAGTTTTGTCCCAGGATGCGATCCGCACCAGTCCACTAACACTCAGGTACCCATTTTACTGATGATGAACATAGACAACCGGTGTAAAACAAACACGTGCAATGTTTCTACCCTCGCTGGGAATCGAACCCGGGCCCTCACCACGGGGCACCGTGGATATAATAAGGTAGGGTTGGGGGAGGTAGTTTTGGGGTGGGGGATGGTAGTGTTGGTGTGGGGTAAAGGTATGGTAGGGGTGGCGGTTGGTAGGGTATGAGTGGTGGAAGTTATGGGAGGGAGTTGGGTGAAGGTGGGGTAGGAAAGGTGGGAGTTGGTGTGGTGGAGGAAGGTGGGGTGTGGTAAAGGGGTGTTGGAAGGTGGGCCTCAACTGAATGGTTGGTTCTGCGGTGAGTCAGTCTCCCCTTTCTCTCCCCATGACCTTGGTCCTGCACCTCCACCTCTGCTTATCCCGCTCCCCTCTTTCACCCCTCACACACCACCCTTTCACCCCTCAAGCCGCTCCTCATACGTTCATGCTTACCCTTCATCCCTACCTTGAGTGTGTTCCCAGGATGGACATCCCTGGTCCCAAACCAGGACTCCTGAAGGATCAAGGCCTGATTAATCAGGCTGTTACTGCTGGCCACACGCAAAACAGCGTACAAAACACAGCGCAGCTGATCAGGAACTGATTTTAGGAACTCATCCAGTTCCCTTTGGAAGTCAAATAAGTCTATTGGTAATCCCCTTTATGTATGGTCTAAGGCTGTTGAATAGTCTTGAACACCTTACACTTAGTGTGGGCCTTTCAGTGTACTCAAGGCGCCTCTGCTTTTCATTAAGTGTAATTTGCATCGTCTGTTAAGCATCTTATATAGTGAGTGATTTTTGTGTGCAAATTTGAGACTAATTCCTCTAGGATTGTCCCGGTGTAAAACATGGCTCGTCCCGACTACGACACCACTGTGAGTGAATTACGGAGGTGTTGGAAGAAAAACAAAGTGTACATTTAATGTACCTGGAGGTTATTCCGGGGATCAACGCCCCCGCGGTCCGGTCCACGACCAGGCCTCCCGATGGATCAGGGCCTGATCAACTAGGCTGTTACTGCTGGCCGCACGCTGTCCAACGTACGAGCCACAGCCCGGCTGATCCGGCACTGACTTTAGGTATCTGTCCAGCTCTCTCTTGAAGGCAGCCAGGGGTTTATTGGTAATTCCCCTAATGTTTGATGGGAGGCTGTTGAACAGTCTTGGGCCCCGGACACTTACGGTGTTTTCTCTTAGTGTACCAATGGCGCCCCTACTTTTTATTGGGGGCATTTTGCATCGCCTGCCCAGTCTTTTACTTTCGTAGGGAGTGATTTCTGTTTGCAGATTTGGGACCATTCCTTCCAAGATTTTCCAAGTGTAGATTATGATATATCTCTCCCTCCTGCGTTCCAACGAGTACAAGTCAAGTGCTTCCAAGCGTTCCCAGTAGTTAAGGTGCTTGACAGAACTTATACGTGCAGTAAAGGATCTCTGTACACTCTCTAGATCTGCGATTTCACCTGCTTTGAATGGAGATGTTAATGTACAGCAGTATTCCAGCCTAGAGAGAACAAGTGTATGTGGATTTCGTAAAAAGCATTTGACAGGTGCAGTCATGGGGTGATTTTAACAATATATGGGTGATAGATATGACTGGGGAAGTAGACAAATGGATATTCAACTTCCTGACAGACAACACAAAGAGCAGTAGTAAACACAGCAAAATCCATCATTAGCATAGCATGAAAAATAACCTAGGTAGAAGACACAAAAATAATTACAAAATATTAGTAAAGTTTACTTATGGGCAGTGGAGAACAACATGACGTTTAATGGTGATAAGTTCTAGTTGCTTACTTATAGTAAGAATGAAGAACTTAAGAGAAAAACTGTATAAAAAAAGCAAGATTAGCATTGTATAAAACGAGAGGCAAATATCAGAACAACAAGGAAAATGATGAGTTGGATAATGAGAACTTTTAAACCAGGAAAATAAGTGTCAGTGGTGACACTTTTGAAGTCGCTCTGCTCTCTTATTTAGAGTATTGTTCAGTGCTGAGGGCTTCACTCAGGGCAGGAGAGCTGAGGGCTTCGCTCAGGGCAGGAGAGCTGAGGGCTTCACTCAGGGCAGGAGAGCTGAGGGCTTCACTCAGGGCAGGAGAGCTGAGGGCTTCACTCAGGGCAGGAGAGCTGAGGGCTTCGCTCAGGGCAGGAGAGCTGAGGGCTTCGCTCAGGGCAGGAGAGCTGAGGGCTTCGCTCAGAGCAGGAGAGCTGAGGGCTTCACTCAGGGCAGGAGAGCTGAGGGCTTCGCTCAGGGCAGGAGAGCTGAGGGCTTCGCTCAGGGCAGGAGAGCTGAGGGCTTCGCTCAGAGCAGGAGAGTGAGGGCTTCACTCAGGGCAGGAGAGCTGAGGGCTTTTGCTCAGGCAGGAGAGCTGAGGGCTTCACTCAAGGCAGGAGAGCTGAGGGCTTCGCTCAGGGCAGGAGAGCTGAGGGCTTCGCTCAGGGCAGGAGAGCTGAGGGCTTCGCTCAGAGCAGGAGAGCTGAGGGCTTCACTCAGGGCAGGAGAGCTGAGGGCTTCGCTCAGGGCAGGAGAGCTGAGGGCTTCACTCAGGGCAGGAGAGCTGAGGGCTTCACTCAGGGCAGGAGAGCTGAGGGCTTCACTCAGGGCAGGAGAGCTGAGGGCTTCGCTCAGGGCAGGAGAGCTGAGGGCTTCGCTCAGGGCAGGAGAGCTGAGGGCTTCGCTCAGAGCAGGAGAGCTGAGGGCTTCACTCAGGGCAGGAGAGCTGAGGGCTTCGCTCAGGGCAGGAGAGCTGAGGGCTTCGCTCAGGGCAGGAGAGCTGAGGGCTTCGCTCAGGGCAGGAGAGCTGAGGGCTTCACTCAAGGCAGGAGAGCTGAGGGCTTCGCTCAGGGCAGGAGAGCTGAGGGCTTCGCTCAGGGCAGGAGAGCTGAGGGCTTCGCTCAGAGCAGGAGAGCTGAGGGCTTCACTCAGGGCAGGAGAGCTGAGGGCTTCGCTCAGAGCAGGAGAGCTGAGGGCTTCACTCAGGGCAGGAGAGCTGAGGGCTTCGCTCAGGGCAGGAGAGCTGAGGGCTTCGCTCAGGCAGGAGAGCTGAGGGCTTTCGCTCAGGCAGGAGAGCTGAGGGCTTCACTCAGGGCAGGAGAGCTGAGGGCTTCGGTCAGGGCAGGAGAGCTGAGGGCTTCACTCAGGGCAGGAGAGCTGAGGGCTTCGGTCAGGCAGGAGAGCTGAGGGCTTCGCTCAGGCAGGAGAGCTGAGGGCTTCGCTCAGGGCAGGAGAGCTGAGGGCTTCGCTCAGGGCAGGAGAGCTGAGGGCTTCGCTCAGGGCAGGAGAGCTGAGGGCTTCGCTCAGGGGAGGAGAGCTGAGGGCTTCGCTCAGGGCAGGAGAGCTGAGGGCTTCGCTCAGGGCAGGAGAGCTGAGGGCTTCACTCAGGGCAGGAGAGCTGAGGGCTTCGCTCAGGGCAGGAGAGCTGAGGGCTTCACTCAGGGCAGGAGAGCTGAGGGCTTCGCTCAGGGCAGGAGAAGCTGAGGGCTTCGCTCAGGGCAGGAGAGCTGAGGGCTTCGCTCAGGGCAGGAGAGCTGAGGGTTTCACTCAGGGCAGGAGAGCTGAGGGCTTCACTCAGGGCAGGAGAGCTGAGGGCTTCACTCAGGGCAGGAGAGCTGAGGGCTTCGCTCAGGGCAGGAGAGCTGAGGGCTTCGCTCAGGGCAGGAGAGCTGAGGGCTTCGCTCAGGGCAGGAGAGCTGAGGGCTTCACTCAGGGCAGGAGAGCTAAGGGCTTCGCTCAGGGCAGGAGAGCTGAGGGCTTCGCTCAGGGCAGGAGAGCTGAGGGCTTCACTCAGGGCAGGAGAGCTGAGGGCTTCACTCAGGGCAGGAGAGCTAAGGGCTTCGCTCAGGGCAGGAGAGCTGAGGGCTTCGGTCAGGGCAGGGGAGCTGAGGGCTTCACTCAGGGCGGAGAGCTGAGGGCTTCACTCAGGGCAGGAGAGCTGAGGGCTTCGCTCAGGGCAGGAGAGCTGAGGGCTTCACTCAGGGCAGGAGAGCTGAGGGCTTCGCTCAGGGCAGGAGAGCTGAGGGCTTCACTCAGGGCAGGAGAGCTGAGGGCTTCGTCAGGCAGGAGAGCTGAGGGCTTCACTCAGGGCAGGAGAGCTGAGGGCTTCGGTCAGGGCAGGAGAGCTGAGGGCTTCGCTCAGGGCAGGAGAGCTGAGGGCTTCGGTCAGGGCAGGAGAGCTGAGGGCTTCGCTCAGGGCAGGAGAGCTGAGGGCTTCGCTCAGGGCAGGAGAGCTGAGGGCTTCGCTCAGGGCAGGAGAGCTGAGGGCTTCGCTCAGGGCAGGAGAGCTGAGGGCTTCGCTCAGGGCAGGAGAGCTGAGGGCTTCACTCAGGGCAGGAGAGCTGAGGGCTTCGCTCAGGGGAGGAGACTGAGGGCTTCACTCAGGGCAGGAGAGCTGAGGGCTTCGCTCAGGGCAGGAGAGCTGAGGGCTTCGCTCAGGGCAGGAGAGCTGAGGGCTTCGCTCAGGGCAGGAGAGCTGAGGGTTTCACTCAGGGCAGGAGAGCTGAGGGCTTCACTCAGGGCAGGAGAGCTGAGGGCTTCACTCAGGGCAGGAGAGCTGAGGGCTTCGCTCAGGGCAGGAGAGCTGAGGGCTTCGCTCAGGGCAGGAGAGCTGAGGGCTTCGCTCAGGGCAGGAGAGCTGAGGGCTTCACTCAGGGCAGGAGAGCTAAGGGCTTCGCTCAGGGCAGGAGAGCTGAGGGCTTCGCTCAGGGCAGGAGAGCTGAGGGCTTCACTCAGGGCAGGAGAGCTGAGGGCTTCACTCAGGGCAGGAGAGCTGAGGGCTTCGCTCAGGGCAGGAGAGCTGAGGGCTTCACTCAGGGCAGGAGAGCTGAGGGCTTCGCTCAGGGCAGGAGAGCTGAGGGCTTCGCTCAGGGCAGGAGAGCTGAGGGCTTCGCTCAGGGCAGGAGAGCTGAGGGCTTCGGTCAGGGCAGGAGAGCTGAGGCCTTTGCTCAGGGCAGGAGAGCTGAGGGCTTGGCTCAGGGCAGGAGAGCTGAGGGCTTCGCTCAGGGCAGAAGAGCTGAGGGCTTCGCTCAGGGCAGGAGAGCTGAGGGCTTCACTCAGGGCAGGAGAGCTGAGAACTTCACTCAGGGCAGGAGAGCTGAGGGCTTGGCTCAGGGCAGGAGAGCTGAGGGCTTCACTCAGGGCAGGAGAGCTGAGGGCTTCACTCAGGGCAGGAGAGCTGAGGGCTTCACTCAGGGCAGGAGAGCTGAGGGCTTCGCTCAGGGCAGGAGAGCTGAGGGCTTCGCTCAGGGCAGGAGAGCTGAGGGCTTCACTCAGGGCAGGAGAGCTGAGGGCTTCGCTCAGGGCAGGAAAGCTGAGGGCTTCGCTAAGGGCAGGAGAGCTGAGGACTTTGCTCAGGGCAGGAGAGCTGAGGGCTTCGGTCAGGGCAGGAGAGCTGAGGGCTTCGGTCAGGGCAGGAGAGCTATGAGGGAGGGAGCTGAGGCTTGTCAGGGCAGGAGAGCTGAGGGCTTCGCTCAGGGCAGGAGTGCTGAGGGCTTCGGTCAGGGCAGGAGAGCTGAGGGCTTCGCTAAGGGCAGGAGAGCTGAGGGCTTCGCTCAGGGCAGGAGAGCTGAGGGCTTCGCTCAGGGCAGGAGAGCTGAGGGCTTCGGTCAGGGCAGGAAAGCTGAGGGCTTCGCTCAGGGCAGGGGAGCTGAGGGCTTCAGGGCAGGGCAGGAGGAGAGCTGAGGGCTTCACTAAGGGCAGGAGAGCTGAGGGCTTCGCTCAGGGCAGGAGAGCTGAGGGCTTCGGTCAGGGCAGGAGAGCTGAGGGCTTCGGTCAGGGCAGGAGAGCTGAGGGCTTCGGTCAGGGCAGGAGAGCTGAGGGCTTCGCCAGGGCAGGAGAGCTGAGGGCTTCGGTCAGGCAGGAGAGCTGAGGGCTTCGCTAAGGGCAGGAGAGCTGAGGGCTTCGGTCAGGGCAGGAGAGCTGAGGGCTTCGCTCAGGGCAGGAGAGCTGAGGGCTTCGGTCAGGGCAGGAGAGCTGAGGGCTTCGGTCAGGGCAGGAGAGCTGAGGGCTTCGCTAAGGGCAGGAGAGCTGAGGGCTTCGCTCAGGGCAGGAGAGCTGAGGGCTTCGGTCAAGGCAGGAGAGCTGAGGGCTTCGCTCAGGGCAGGGGAGCTGAGGGCTTCGCTCAGGGCAGGAGAGCTGAGGGCTTCGCTCAGGGCAGGAGAGCTGAGGGCTTCGCTCAGGGCAGGAGAGCTAAGGGCTTTGCTCAGGGCAGGAGAGCTGAGGGCTTCGCTCAGGGCAGGAGAGCTGAGGGCTTCGGTCAGGGCAGGAGAGCTGAAGGCTTCACTCAGGGCAGGAGAGCTGAGGACTTCGCTCAGGGCAGGAGAGCTGAGGGCTTCGGTCAGGGCAGGAGAGCTGAAGGCTTCACTCAGGGCAGGAGAGCTGAGGGCTTCGCTCAGGGCAGGAGAGCTGAGGGCTTCACTCAGGGCAGGAGAGCTGAGGGCTTCGCTCAGGGCAGGAGAGCTGAGGGCTTCGGTCAGGGCAGGAGAGCTGAAGGCTTCACTCAGGGCAGGAGAGCTGAGGACTTCGCTCAGGGCAGGAGAGCTGAGGGCTTCGGTCAGGGCAGGAGAGCTGAAGGCTTCACTCAGGGCAGGAAAAGCTGAGGGCTTCGCTCAGGGCAGGAGAGCTGAGGGCTTCACTCAGGGCAGGAGAGCTGAGGGCTTCGCTCAGGGCAGGAGAGCTGAGGGCTTCGGTCAGGGCAGGAGAGCTAGAACATATATAGATATCATTTACTGTCACAGAGAAACAGTAAAGTGTCTAAATTACTGGGAACAATTCATAGTCCCAAATATGTACTCCCTGGAGTGGAGGAGAGAGAGACACAGACACATAGACAAATAGACACAGACACACACACACAAACACACATACAGACACACACCACACACACACACACACACACACCACACACACACACACACACACACACACACACACACACACCACACACACACACACAGATGAGGCGGTGAAGAAACTGCTAAGGAACATCGATACCTCAAAGGCAATGGGACAGGTATGGTCCCATTGCCTATGGAAGACGGCAAATGTAGTTCCCATTTTTAGAAAAGGAGACAGAAAAAAGGCACTAAACTACAGACCTGTGTCACTGACGTGTATAGTATGCAAAGTTATGGAGATTATCAGGAGGAGCGTGGTGGAGCACCTGGAACGGAACAAGAGTATAAACGCCAACTAGCATGGAATCATGGAAGGAAAATCCTGTGTCACAAACCTTATGGAGTTTTATGATAAAGTAACAGAAGTAAGACACGAGAGAGAGGGGTGGGTTGATTGCATCTTCTTGGACTGCAAGAAGGCCTTTGACACAGTTCCTCACAAGAGATTAGTGCAGAAGCTAGAGGATCAGGCTCATATAACAGGAAGGGCACTGTAATGGATCAGAGAATGCCTGATAGGGAGGCAACAACGAGTCATGGTACGTAATGATGTATCACAGTGGGCACCTGTGACGAGCGGAGTCCAACAGGGGTCGGTCCTAGGACCAGTGCTATTTTTGGTATATGTGAACGACATGATGGAAGGGTTAGACTCAGAAGTGTCCCTGTTCGCAGATGATGTGAAGTTAATGAGGAGAATTAAATCAGATGGGGACCGGGCAGGACTTCAGAGAGACCTGGACACCTGGTCCAGCAACTGGCTTCTCGAGTTTAATCCCGCCAAATGCAAAGTCATGAAGATAGGGGAAGGGCACAGAAGACTGCAGACAGAGTATAGGCTAGGTGGCCAAAGACTGCAAACCTCGCTCAAGGAGAAAGATCTTGGAGTGAGTATAACACCGAGCATGTCTCCAGACGCACACATCAACCAGGTAACTGGTGCAGCATATGGGCGCCTGGCAAACCTGAGAACAGCGTTCCGATACCTTAATAAGGAATCGTTCAAGACACTGTACACCGTGTATGTCATTCCCATACTGGAGTATGCAGCACCTGTTTGGAACCCGCACTTGATAAAGCACGTCAAGAAACTAGAGAAAGTGCAAAGGTTTGCGACAAGGTTAGTTCCAGAGCTAAGGGGAATGTCTTATGAAGAAAGGTTAAGGGAAATCGACCTGACGACACTAGAGGACAGGAGGGTCAGGGGAGACATGATAACGACGTATAAAATTCTGCGCGGAATAGACAAAGTGGACAAAGACAGGATGTTCCAGGGAGGGGACACAGAAACAAGAGGTCACAATTGGAAGTTGAAGACACAGATGAATCAGAGAGATATTAGGAAGCATTTCTTCAGTCATAGAGTTGTCAGGCAGTGGAATAGCCTAGAAAGTGACGTAGTGGAGGCGGGAACCATACATAGTTTTAAGGCGAGGTTTGATAAAGCTCATGGAGCAGGGAGAGAGAGGACCCAGTAGCAACCGGTGAAGAGGCGGGTCCAGGAGCTAAGACTCGACCCCTGCAACCACAAATAGGTGAGTATAAATAGGTGAGTACACACGCACACACTAGATTCTGGTCCTAAATCTGCTGTCTGTCATACAGCATACTGGAGTGAAAGATATGGGAGAAAACGTACAGTAAACCCCGTTGAAAGCAGGGACACTATGGTCACAAGAAAATACTGTATCAAAATCTGTGGCCTCAGATTATTCAATATCTTACCAGGAGATATCAAACACTGCTGGGACAAGTGTAGAAGTCTTCAAAACTAGAGAGATACTTTCACCAACTTCCAGATCAAGAAAGGCCTGGCCCAGGGCCGGGCTCCTGGAATAGAAGTCTCGAAGATCATCAGATGTATATATAACTTTCTGACCTTCATTCCCAGGTGTACAGGTTAAGGGACTTGAAACATTCCTGGTAATTAAGGAGCTGTGAAAGCTCTCTGAAACATTCCTGGTAATTAAGGAGCTGTGAAAGCTCTCTGAAACATTCCTGGTAATTAAGGAGCTGTGAAAGCTCTCTGAAACATTCCTGGTAATTAAGGAGCTGTGAAAGCTCTCTGAAACATTCCTGGTAATTAAGGTGCTGTGAAAGCTCTCTCTACATTTTCTTGATATACAATTTCACCTGTCTTGAAAGGGGCTGTTTGTGTACAGCAATATTCCAGCCTCGAGACAACAGTAACATAGTGTATCATTATGGGCTAGGCATCCTTGTTTTAAAGGTTCTTGTTATCTATCCTATCATTTTCCTTGCGGTTCTGATAAGGGAACTGTTGGGATTCTTGAATACGAGATCTTCTGAATATGATCACTTCTAAATCCTTCACGTTAGTTTTTTATTCTATTGTTTGGCTAGAATTATTTTTGTACTCCATTCTAGCTTTCAGATTTTCCATAATGGAATAAATGTAACACAGTGCTAGCTCCAATATCAGTGCAGTTAACACAGTGCCAACATTGGTAACACTGCCGTATACACAGTGCCAGGAACAGTACTAACAACACAGTGTCAGCAACAGCAGTACAAGAAACACTGTCAGTAACTACTAAAAACACAGTGTTAGTACCAGTAATACTGTGGTAAACATATTGCCGCCAACACTAGTATTCTGTGCCAGCACCAGTAACTACAGTCAACACACTGCCAGCACCAGTAACTACAGTCAACACACTGCCAGCACCAGTAACTACAGTCAACACACTGCCAGCACCAGTAACTACAGTCAACACACTGCCAGCACCAGTAACTACAGTCAACACACTGCCAGCACCAGTAACTACAGTCAACACACTGCCAGCACCAGTAACTACAGTCAACACACTGCCAGCACCAGTAACTACAGTCAACACACTGCCAGCACCAGTAACTACAGTCAACACACTGCCAGCACCAGTAACTACAGTCAACACACTGCCAGCACCAGTAACTACAGTCAACACACTGCCAGCACCAGTAACTACAGTCAACACACTGCCAGCACCAGTAACTACAGTCAACACACTGCCAGCACCAGTAACTACAGTCAACACACTGCCAGCACCAGTAACTACAGTTAACACACTGCCAGCACTAACAACACTGCAGAGAACACACTGCCAGCACTAACAACACTGCAGTCAACACACTGCCAGCACTAACAACACTGAAGAAAACAGTGCCAGCACTAACAACACTGCAGTTAACACAGTGCCAGCGCTTACAACACTGCAGTTAACACAGTGCCAGCACTAACAACACTGAAGAAAACACAGTGCCAGCACTAACATCACTGCAGAAAATACAGTGCCAGCACTAACAACACTGCAGAAAATACAGTGCCAGCACTAACACTGCAGAAAACACAGTGCCAGCACTTACAACACTGAATAAAACACAGTGCCAGCACTAACAACACTGCAGTTAACACAGTGCCAACACTAATATCTGCAGTCAACACAGTGCCAGCACCAGTAACTGCGGTCAACACAGTACCAGCACTAACAACACTACAGTCAACACAGTGCCAACACCGCAGTCGACACAGTGCCATCACCAATAACTGCAGTCAACACAGTACCAGCAACAACAACATAGTAACACTCCACAAGTGCCTGTATGGGCACACAATGGCACTGTTGCTGGTAAATCTGGCGAGACAATATGCGGGTAGAGCACTACCCTGTTGCTAGAGCACTACCCTGCACTCTCTTGGTAGAGCACTACCCTGCACTCTGTTGCTAGAGTACTACCCTGCACTCTGTTGCTAGAGCACTACCCTGCACCCTGTTGCTAGAGAACTACCCTGCACTCTGTTGCTAGAGCACTACCCTGCACTCTGTTGCTAGAGCACTACCCTGCACCCTGTTGCTAGAGAACTACCCTGCACCCTGTTGCTAGAGCACTACCCTGCACCCTGTTGCTAGAGCACTACCCTGCACCCTGTTGCTAGAGCACTACCCTGCACTCTGTTGCTAGAGCACTACCCTGCACTCTGTTGCTAGAGCACTACCCTGCACTCTGTTGCTAGAGCACTACCCTGCACCCTGTTGCTAGAGAACTACCCTGCACCCTGTTGCTAGAGAACTACCCTGCACTCTGTTGCTAGAGCACTACCCTGCACCCTGTTGCTAGAGCACTACCCTGCACCCTGTTGCTAGAGAACTACCCTGCACCCTGTTGCTAGAGCACTACCCTGCACCCTGTTGCTAGAGCACTACCCTGCACCCTGTTGCTAGAGCACTACCCTGCACTCTGTTGCTAGAGCACTACCCTGCACTCTGTTGATAGAGCACTACCCTGCACTCTGTTGCTAGAGCACTACCCTGCACTCTGTTGCTAGAGAACTACCCTGCACTCTGTTGCTAGAGCACTACCCTGCACTCTGTTGCTAGAGCACACCCTAGCACTCTGTTGCTAGAGCACTACCCTGCATTCTGTTGATAGAGCACTACCGCCTGCACTCTGTATGCTAAGAGCACTAACCCTGTCACTCTGTTGCTAGAGCACTTTCCCTGCACTCTGTTGCTAGAGCACTACCCTGCACTCTGTTGCTAGAGCACTACCCTGCACTCTGTTGATAGAGCACTGCCCTGCACTCCGTTGCTAGAGCACTACCCTGCACTCTGTTGCTAGAGAACTACCCTGCACTCTGTTAGTAGAGCACTACCCTGCACTCTGTTGATAGAGCACTACCCTGCACTCTGTTGATAGAGCACTACTCTGCACTCCGTTGCTAGAGCACTACCCTGCACTCTGTTAGTAGAGCACTACCCTGCACTCTGTTGCTAGAACACTACCCTGCACTCTGTTGGTAGAGCACTACCCTGCACCCTGTTGCTAGAGAACTACCCTGCACTCTGTTGGTAGAGCACTACCCTGCACTCTGTTGGTAGGGCACTACCCTGCACTCTGTTGCTAGAGCACTACCCTGCACTCTGTTGCTAGAGCACTACCCTGCACTCTGTTGATAGAGCACTACCCTGCACTCTGTTGCTAGAGCACTACCCTGCACTCTGTTGCTAGAGCACTACCCTGCACTCTGTTGATAGAGCACTACCCTGCACTCTGTTGGTAGAACACTACCCTGCACTCTATTGGTAGAGCACTGCCATGCACTCTGTTGGTAGAGCACGACCTTGCACTCTCTTGGTAGAGCACGACCCTGCATTCTGTTGGTAGAGCATGACCCTGCACTCTATTGCTAGATCACTACCTTGCACTCTGTTGGTAGAGCTGTGACTCTACCTGCCTGCTCTGGGTCCAGGGTAGTAGAGCTGTGACTACCTGCCTGCCCTGGGTGCAGGGTAGTAGAGCTGTGACTCTACCTGTCTTATCATGGTTCAGTTTTATAATTTCCTTCTGTCACTTTCGGCAGTCATCGCCCCGCGGCCCTGTCATTAACCTAATTGTTGGCCTGATCGACCAGGCTGTTAGCGCTGGCCGCACGCGATTCATCGTACGAACCACAGCCCAGCTAATCGGGGACTGACTTGTGGAACGTATGAGGCTCTGTCTTGTAGACAGCCAGGCGTCTGTTTATATTCTTTATATGAAGGAAGAGTGTTGAAGAGTCTTGGTACCTTCACACTGAGTTATCTCTTGGTGTGCTCACTGCATCTTTGTTTTTCGCTGAGGCATCCATGACCCCAGACTGTTCAATATATTACAAGAGGATATTAGAAACACTGCTGGAACAAGTGTAGAAGTTTTCAAGAGCAAACTGGACAAGTATCTTCACCAGGTGCCAGATCAACCAGGCTGTGATGGATAAGTTGGTCGGTGTGTGATAGTAAGCTAACATTCACGTACATAATGCTAGATGTGTGATAGTAAGTTAACATTCACGTACATAATGCTAGATGTGTGATAGTAAGTTAACATTCACGTACATACTGCTAGATGTGTGATAGTAAGTTAACATTCACGTACATACTGCTAGATGTGTGATAGTAAGCTAACATTCACGTACATACTGCTAGGTGTGTGATAGTAAGTTAACATTCACGTACATACTGCTAGATGTGTGATAGTAAGCTAACATTCACGTACATACTGCTAGATGTGTGATAGTAAGTTAACATTCACGTACATACTGCTAGATGTGTGATAGTAAGTTAACATTCACGTACATACTGCTAGATGTGTGATAGTAAGTTAACATTCACGTACATACTGCTAGATGTGTGATAGTAAGTTAACATTCACGTACATACTGCTAGATGTGTGATAGTTAACATTCACGTACATACTGCTAGATGTGTGATAGTAAGTTAACATTCACGTACATACTGCTAGATGTGTGATAGTAAGTTAACATTCACGTACATACTGGTAGATGTGTGATAGTAAGTTAACATTCACGTACATACTGCTAGATGTGTGATAGTAAGTTAACATTCATGTACATACTGCTAGATGTGTGATAGTAAGTTAACATTCACGTACATACTGCTAGATGTGTGATGGTAAGTTAACATTCACGTACATACATGACTGGGGTAACGAAGAGAGCTGTCAATATGACAGTTTTCAAAGAACGTTTATCCCATATAAAGAAATTAGATCAAATAGAAATGACCCAAAATGGATGAATAATAGGCTGAAATATCTACTAGGGCATAAGAAAGGAATTTATAGGCGTATCAGAAGAGGTGAGGGTCATCTTATGAATCAGTATATTGACATTAAGAGGGACGTTAAAAAGGGGATAAGAAAAGCTAAAAGGGACTATGAAATTAAAGTTGCTAAGGATTCTAAAACTAACCCAAAAAGTTTTTTCCAGGTCTATAGAACAAAAGTCAGAGAATGAAATGTGCTCGATTTTAAATAATTATTTTCTCTCGGGTTTTACAAAGGAAGACACTAATAATATTCCGGTAATTAATTTTTATAGTGGGCCAGAAGAAGATAAATTATGTAACATCACAGTCACTAGTGAAATGGTTGTGAAGCAGATAGACAGACTGAAGCAAAATAAGTCACCGGGTCCTGATGAGGTTTTTTCAAGGGTTCCAAAGGAATGCAAAATGGAACTCTGTGAAACATTAACTAATATTTTTAATTTATCTTTTCAAACAGGTGTAGTGTCTGATATGTGGAAGATGACTAATGTAATTCCTATTTTTAAAACAGGGGACAAGTCGTTACCGTCAAATTACCGCCCAATAAGCCTGACCTCAATTGTAGGCAGATTACTAGAGTCAATTATAGCTGAGATTATAAGAAGCCATCTCGATAAGCATAGCTTGATTAATGATACTCAGCATGGATTCACAAGAGGCCGGTCTTGTCTAACTAATTTATTAACTTTCTTCAGTAAAGCTTTTGAGGCTGTTGACCACAATAAAGAATTTGATATTATTTACTTAGATTTTAGTAAGGCTTTTGATAGAGTTCCGCACCAAAGACTGTTAAAGAAAGTGGCAGCTCATGGCATTGGGGGAAAAGTGCTCTCGTGGATCGAGTCATGGCTCACAGACAGGAAGCAGAGAGTGTCCATAAATGGGGTTAAATCCGAGTGGGGATCTGTAACAAGTGGCGTTCCACAGGGATCAGTCTTAGGCCTGTTGTTGTTTATAATATATATCAATGATCTTGATGAAGGAATTACTAGTGATAAGAGCAAATTCGCCGATGACACAAAGATAGGTAGGATAATTGATTCAAACGTAGATGTTAGGGAACTTCAGGAGGATTTAAACAAACTATATTATTGGTCAGAAAAGTGGCAGATGCAGTTCATTGTAGATAAATGCAAGGTTCTGAAGCTCGGGAGTGTCCATAACCCTAGCACTTATAAGTTAAATAATGTAGAACTTAGCCATACAGATTGCGAAAAGGACTTGGGGGTTATGGTGAGCAGCAACCTTAAACCAAGACAGCAATGCCTAAGCGTACGTAATAAGGCAAATAGATTACTGGGATTTATATCAAGAAGTGTAAGCAACAGAAGTCCAGAGGTCATACTGCAGCTTTATACATCATTAGTAAGGCCTCACCTAGATTATGCAGCTCAATTCTGGTCTCCATATTACAGAATGGACATAAATTCGTTAGAAAACATTCAGCGTAGGATGACTAAATTAATACATAGCATTAGAAATCTTCCTTATGAAGAAAGATTGAAGACTTAAGTTACATTCACTTGTTAGACGAAGAATGAGGGGAGACCTGATCGAAGTGTATAAGTGGAAGATAGGTATTAATAAAGGGGATATTAATAAGGTCTTGAGGATATCTCTCCAAGAGAGAACCCGCAGTAATGAATTTAAATTAGATAAGTTTAGATTTAGAAAGGACATAGGAAAGTATTGGTTTGGAAATAGGGTAGTTGATGAGTGGAACAGTCTACCTAGTTGGGTTATTGAGGCTAGGACTTTGGGTAGTTTCAAATTTAGGTTGGATAAGTACATGAGTGGGAGGGGTTGAATTTGAGTGGGACTTTCACATCAGAGCTTATTTCTTGGGTGGCATTGAAAATTGGGTTGGTCAAATGTTTTGTTAGTGGGATGAATTGTAAAGGACCTGCCTAGTATGGGCCAACAGGCCTCCTGCAGTGTTCCTCCTTTCTTATGTTCTTATGTTATTATGAAACAGGTGTGAGAAAACTTACTCATTAAGTCTCACAGCTATATGATTACCTCATGACTCTTCTGTGGGTCATCACCCTGGCGGCCTGGTCCCAGACCAGACCTGGCTGCTGGCCTCATCGAATAGGCTGTTGGTGCTGGTCGCGTACAGTCCGACCTATGCACGAAAGTCAGGCTGATCAGGAACTGATTGAAAGAATTATTAAGTTGCTTCTTGAAGACAGAAATTTCTTAGTTAAATTGTCCTTGTGTATGAAGCGAGGGCGTTGAAAAGTCAAGGACCTTTGAAAAGTCAAGGACCTTTGAAAAGTCAAGGACTTCCTTGACTGGAGCGATCTCACAGTTTGTAATAAAGTTGGTAGAATTACCGACAATATGTAAAGTAAAAGGACACGAGTGCAACTAATGTGACATTTATTGTGGCAACGTTTCGCACTCCAGGAGCTTTATCAAGCTTGATAAAGCTCCTGGAGAGCGAAACGTTGCCACAATAAATGTCACATTAGTTGCACTTGTGTCCCTTGATCTCACAGTTATTAAAAACATTGACATAGTCCCACTTCACAAAAGTGGTAGTAAATCAACAGCAAAAAAATACAGATTAATAACCCTAACATCCCACATTATTAATGTAGGAATGTTAGGGTTATCAAGATCTTTTAAAAGGGTTTAAGAGGCATGTAAGTTCCCCCGTCTTCTAATAACATGTTCATTTTTCCACTATAATCTACCTTGTCCATAATTACTATCGCACTTACTTTGTTTCGTAAGGTGAAGTCCAGGATCTTTACTTAATTCATGGTATAGCTTAACAAATCTTTGATGACAATCGTGTTGTCTGTAGAGGTGTGAGCAAAGCTCAGACCTCTATAGACCTAGATAAGGTAGATTATAGTGGAAAAATGAATGTTATTAGAAGACGGGAGAACTTACGTGCCTTTTAATTAAGAAGCAAGAAAGCAGCGGTTGCACAATCGAGGTCAAGATGATCTCAGAACTTGTCGCTCTTGCTTTCCGCAACTGCTGGATCATTACGACGTGATCTCAGATGCTCTTGAAGATCGACATAATGCGAATGTAGTATACGCTGACTTTGCAATAGCCTTTGATAAGTGCTACCACGGGGTAATTGCACACAGAATGCATGCGAAAGGAATAACTAGGAAGGTGATCTGATTAATTTTAAATTTCCTCACAAATTGTATCCAAAGAGTAGTAGCAAATGAAGTGAAATCAGTTGCTGATACAGTGAAAACTTGGGTCCCTCAAGGCAGGGTACTCACACCACTTCGCTTCTCATTCTAATTTCTGACATAGACAGGGACATCAGTCATAACACTGTATATCATACTTTGCAGACGATACTAGTATGAAAGTGGCATCCATAGAAACCACAACGAGCCTCCAGGCTGATATAAACTAAGTGTAAAGTGATAAAGACTTTTCAGTATCCTCCCTTTTTACATGTTTGATTACCAACAAACCTCTGGCTGTCTTCGAGAAAGAACTAGACAAGTTTCTCTAGTCAGTCCCTGATCAGCTGGGCTGTGGTGCTTACGTTGAACTCCATGCAGCTATCACCAAACGTCTGGTTGATCAGACAATCTACCTGGTGGTCTGATCTGGGACAAGGCGGCGATGGCGGTGACCCTCGTAATTCTCTCCAGGTAGATGAAGACGACCACTGATAAACACTACCTTATTGTTTTTCCTTGGGATTGATACTTTGGGTGTTCGTCAAGACACCAGTTGATACATTGGTAGTTGCTATGCTGGGAGGCTTGTTGGTGCTGGAACTTAGTATCTCTGGCTTTTATGAGCCAGACACTGATTTTGATTCCAGTTCAGTATGGTTCCCTGCCCAGAATACGGACCACAGCGGGGTGGGCAGGGTGAGACATATGGGTATCATCCCTACCAGTAGACTAACACCCAGATACATATGCATGTATACTGTTAGGTGAACATGGGCTTGATATGAATACAAGAAGTGTATTAGTTTCACTGTGTAGATTTAATTGTGGCTGCCTTGTGTTGTGATCTTTGGTGCTGCTATTCCGAGACTCGCTTGTCACTTGCAGGTGCACTGCTTAGAGTTCTGTAACGTCCCTTCATTGGTATAATTTCCCTTCACTGTTGCTGTAACGTCCCTCCCCTCGTAGCAGTGTAACAGGGCGTCCCTTCTAACCACAATATCATAGAAGTACAAGCGAGAATAAACTCTGGGGTGGGTAACTCAGGCAGTAATTTTCGAGAAGGACTGTTCAGTAAATTTAACTTCAACAACCGTAGAATTTACTGGGGAAAATTTAACAAAAAAACTATCAAACATTCTGGGAAACAGACATGAGCACCCTTAATCCTGACCAGTGTCTGGAGAAGCTCAACACAGAAGCAAGGGGCGGGGCAGATGGCAGACCAGAGGCCTAGCTTCTCCTTACGAGCCCCGTGAGGGCGGGGACTGTGGCTAGGCCTGGGGACAGTTGGTCCCAAAGATGAGGGGGTACTTGTACCTCCTCCCATGGGAGACTTAGGTCTCGAGACACTCCCCAGATAGGGAGTCAAGGCCGGGTCACCGATTCTTGGAAAAGACCCGGGCCGGGAGAGTACTGGCGAAAAAAAAAAAAAAGCATACAAGGTCAGTATTATGTAACACTGAGAAAACGTAGATCAGATATAGAAAAAGAGCGTAGGAGATTGTACAGAAGAATAAGAAGATTTACCGAAATGCTTAACAACACTAATGTGTCACAACGAATGAAAGATAATTTTAGAGAAGAAATCACCGAGCAGAAACTAAGCTTTGATATACCTTTGAAGAATTTCGAGAGTATATCTACTCTCTGAGCCCGGCCATGGGCCAGGCTCGACTGGTGCTCGCCTGGTCAACCAGGCTGTTGCTGCTGGAGGCCCGCTGCCCCACATATTCATGACAGCTTGGTTGATCTGGCACCTGGTGAAGATACTTGTCTAGTTTCCTCTTGAAGGCTTCAACACTTGTTCCAGCAGTGTTTCTGATATCTTCTGGTAAGATGTTGAAAAGTCTGGGACCCCGGATGTTGTACCAAACAGAAGAAACACAAAGGATACAATAAGACAACCTGGATATTGCAAGAAGCACCAAATATTTCTATTCATATGCAAAATCCAAGTTAAGAACTGCCCTGTCATGAACAATAGGTTCATGACAGGGTGGATTATGAGAACTTTCAAAATAAGGGAAATAGTGCCAATAGTGACACTTTGTCAAATTTGTGCTCTCTCGTGATCTCTTAGTGATCTCGTTTGGAATTTTGTTCAGTGTTGACGGCCCCGTTCAGGGCAAGAAAAATATCTAAGCTGGCACAGGTACAGAGATTGTTTACGGCTCTCATAGAGCCAATAAAGTATTTAAATTACTGAGTACGCCTTAAAGTCTTGAATATGTACTCATTGGAGCAGAGGAGAAAGATACATGATAATATATGCCTGGAAGTACTCGAGGGCCTAGTCCCAAATCTGCACTCTGCCATAGCAACATACTAGAGTGAGAGATATGGGAGGAAGTCCAAAATGAACCCAGTGAAAAGCAGGGGTGCAGTGAGCACAATAAGAAAACATTGTATCAACATCCGTGGCCCCAGACTATTCAGCATCTTACCAGAAGCTATCAGAAACTGCTGGAACGAGTGTAGAAGTCTTCAAGAGGAAACTGGACAAGTATCTTCACCAGATGCCAGATCAACCAGGCTGTGATGGATATGTGGGGCGCAGGCCTTCAGCAGCAACAGCCTGGTTGACCAGGCAAGCACCAGACGAGCCTGACCCATGTCCGGGTTCCGAGAGTAGAAAAACTCTTGGAACGTATGAAAACTATATCAAAGGTATATCAGCAGTGTTACGGAGCCTGTCTTCACTGTCAGCAGTGTTACGGAGCCTGTCTTCACTGTCAGCAGTGTTACGGAGCCTGACTTCACTGTCAGCAGTGTTATGGAGCCTGTCTTCACTGTCAGCAGTGTTACAGAGCCTGTCTTCACTGTCAGCAGTGTTACAGAGCCTGTCTTCACTGTCAGCAGTGTTCCGGAGTCTGTCTTCACTGTCAGCAGTGTTACGGAGCCTGTCTTCACTGTCAGCAGTGTTCTGGAGCCTGTCTTCACTGTCAGCAGTGTTCTGGAGCCTGTCTTCACTGTCAGCAGTGTTACGGAGCCTGTCTTCACTGTCAGCAGTGTTACGGAGCCTGTCTTCACTGTCAGCAGTGTTCCGGAGCCTGTCTTCACTGTCAGCAGTGTTCTGGAGCCTGTCTTCACTGTCAGCAGTGTTACGGAGCCTGTCTTCACTGTCAGCAGTGTTACGGAGCCTGTCTTCACTGTCAGCAGTGTTACGGAGCCTGTCTTCACTGTCAGCAGTGTGGGCGAGCCTTCACTGTCAGCAGTGTGAGCGAGCCTTCACTGTCAGCAGTGTGAGCGAGCCTTCACTGTCAGCAGTGTGGGCGAGCCTTCACTGTCAGCAGTGTGAGCGAGCCTTCACTGTCAGCAGTGTGAGCGAGCCTTCACTGTCAGCAGTGTGAGCGAGCCTTCACTGTTAGCACTGTGAGCAAGCCTTCACTGTCAGCAGTGTGAGCGAGCCTTCACTGTCAGCAGCGTGAGCGAGCCTTCACTGTTAGTGTGAGCGAACCTTCACTGTCAGCAGTGTGGGCGAGCCTTCACTGTTAGCAGTGTGAGCGAGCCTTCACTGTCAGCAGTGTGAACAAGCCTTCACTGTCAGCAGTGTGGGCGAGCCTTCACTGTCAGCAGTGTGGGCGAGCCTTCACTGTCAGCAGTGTGGGCGAGCCTTCACTGTTAGCAGTGTGAGCGAGCCTTCACTGTCAGCAGTGTGAGCGAGCCTTCACTGTCAGCAGTGTGAGCGAGCCTTCACTATCAGCAGTGTGAGCGAGCCTTCGCTGTTAGCAGTGTGAGCGAACCTTCACTGTCAGCAGTGTGAGCGAGCCTTCACTGTTAGCAGTGTGAGCGAGCCTTCACTGTCAGCAGTGTGAGCGAGCCTTCACTGTTAGCAGTGTGAGCGAGCCTTCACTGTTAGCAGTGTGAGCGAGACTTCACTGTCAGCAGTGTGAGCGAGCCTTTACTGTTAGCAGTGTGAGCGAGCCTTCACTGTTAGCAGTGTGAGCGAGCCTTCGCTGTCAGCAGTGTGAGCGAGCTTCACTGTCAGCAGTGTGGGCGAGCCTTCACTGTCAGCAGTGTGGGCGAGCCTTCGCTGTCAGCAGTGTGGGCGAGCCTTCGCTGTTAGCAGTGTGAGCGAGACTTCACTGTCAGCAGTGTGAGCGAGCCTTCACTGTTAGCAGTGTGGGCAAGCCTTCACTGTTAGCAGTGTGAGCGAGCCTTCACTGTCAGCAGTGTGAGCGAGCCTTTACTGTTAGCAGTGTGAGCGAGCCTTCACAGTCAGCGGTGTGGGCGAGTCTTCGCTGTCAGCAGTATGGGCGAGCCTTCACTGTCAGCAGTGTGGTCGAGTTTTCACTGTCAGCAGTGTGATCGAGTCTTCACTGTCAGCAGTGTGGGCGAGCCTTCACTGTCAGCAGTGTGGGCGAGTCTTCACTGTCAGCAGTGTGGGCGAGCCTTCACTGTCAGCAGTGTGGGCGAGCCTTCACTGTCAGCAGTATGGGCGAGCCTTCACTGTCAGCAGTGTGGGAGAGCCTTCACTGTCAGCAGCATGGGCGAGCCTTACTGTCAGCAGTGTGGGCGAGTCTTCACTGTCAGCAGTGTGGGCGAGCCTTCACTGTCAGCAGTGTGGGCGAGCCCTCACTGTCAGCAGTGTGGGCGAGCCTTCACTGTCAGCAGTGTGGGCGAGCCTTCACTGTCAGCAGTGTGGGCGAGCCTTCACTGTCAGCAGTGTGGGCGAGCCTCACTGTCAGCAGTGTGGGCGAGCCTTCACTGTCAGCAGTGTGGGCGAGCCTTCACTGTCAGCAGTGTGGGCGAGCCTTCACTGTCAGCAGTATGGGCGAGCCTTTGCTGTCAGCAGTGTGGGTGAGCCTTCACTGTCAGCAGTGTGGGCAAGCCTTCACTGTCAGCAGTATGGGCGAGCCTTCACTGTCAGCAGTGTGGGCGAGCCTTCACTGTCAGCATTGTGGGCAAGCCTTCACTGTCAGCAGTATGGGCGAGCCTTCACTGTCAGCAGTGTGGACGAGCCTTCACTGTCAGCAGTATGGGCAAGCCTTCACTGTCAGCAGTATGGGCAAGCCTTCAATGTCAGCAGTACGGGCAAGCCTTCACTGTCAGCAGTATGGGCAAGCCTTCACTGTCAGTGTGGGCGAGCCTTCACTGTCAGCAGTATGGGCAAGCCTTCATTGTCAGCAGTGTGGGCTAGCCTTCACTGTCAGCATTGTGGGCAAGCCTTCACTGTCAGCAGTATGGGCGAGCCTTCACTGTCAGCAGTGTGGGCGAGCCTTCACTGTCAGCAGTATGGGCGAGCCTTCACTGCCAGCAGTATGGGCGAGCCTTCACTGTCAGCAGTGTGGGCGAGCCTTCACTATCAGTAGTGTGGGCGAGCCTTCACTGTCAGCACTGTGGGGCGAGTCTTCATTCTGTCAGCAGTGTGGGCGAGCCTTCACTGTCAGCAGTATGGGCGAGCCTTCACTGTCAGCATGTGTGGCGGCTTCACTGTCAGCAGTGTGGGCGAGCCTTCGCTGTCAGCAGTATGGGCGAGCCTTCACTGTCAGCAGTGTGGGCGAGCCTTCACTGTCAGCAGTGTGGGCGAGCCTTCACTGTCAGCATTGTGGGCAAGCCTTCACTGTCAGCAGTATGGGCGAGCCTTCACTGTCAACAGTGTGGGCAAGTCTTCACTGTCAGCAGTATGGGCGAGCCTTCACTGTCAGCAGTATGGGCAAGCCTTCACTGTCAGCAGTGTGGGCGAGCCTTCACTGTCAGCATTTTGGGAAAGCCTTCACTGTCAGCAGTGTGGGCGAGCCTTCATTGTCAGCAGTTTGGGCAAGCCTTCACTGTCAGCAGTGTGGGCGAGCCTTCATTGTCAGCAGTTTGGGCAAGCCTTCACTGTCAGCAGTGTGGGCGTGCCTTCACTGTCAGCAGTATGGGCAAGCCTTCACTGTTAGCAGTGTGGGCGCGCCTTCACTGTCAGCAGTATGGGCAAGCCTTCACTGTCAGCAGTGTGGGCGAGCCTTCACTGTCAGCAGTATGGGCGAGCCTTCACTGTCAGCAGTGTGGGCGAGCCTTCACTGTCAGCAGTGTGGGCGAGCCTTCACTGTCAGCAGTATGGGCGAGCCATCGCTGTCAGCAGTGTGGGAGAGCCTTCACTGTCAGCAGTGTGGGCAAGCCTTCACTGTCAGCAGTGTGGGCAAGCCTTCACTGTCAGCAGTATGGGCGAGCATTCACTGTCAGCAGTATGGGCGAGCCTTCACTGTCAGCATGTGTGGGCGAGCCTTCACTGTCAGCAGTGTGGGCGAGCCTTCACTGTCAGCAGTGTGGGCGAGCCTTCGCTGTTAGCAGTGTGAGCGAGACTTCACTGTCAGCAGTGTGAGCGAGCCTTCACTGTCAGCAGTGTGGGCAAGCTTCACTGTTAGCAGTGTGAGCGAGCTTCACTGTCAGCAGTGTGAGCGAGCCTTTACTGTTAGCAGTGTGAGCGAGCCTTCACAGTCAGCGGTGTGGCGAGTCTTCGCTGTCAGCAGTATGGGCGAGCCTTCACTGTCAGCAGTTGTGGTCAGGTTTTCACTGTCAGCATGTGATCGAGTCTTCACTGTCAGCAGTGTGGGCGAGCTTCACTGTCAGCAGTGTGGGCGAGCCTTCACTGTCAGCAGTGTGCACGAGACCTTCACTGTCAGCAGTATGGGCGAGCCTTCACTGTCATCAGTGTGGGAGAGCCTTCACTGTCAGCAGCATGGGCGAGCCTTTACTGTCAGCAGTGTGGGCGAGTCTTCACTGTCAGCAGTGTGGGCGAGCCTTCACTGTCAGCAGTGTGGGCGAGCCTTCACTGTCAGCAGTGTGGGCGAGCCTTCACTGTCAGCAGTGTGGGCGAGCCTTCACTGTCAGCAGTGTGGGCGAACCTTCACTGTCAGCAGTGTGGGCGAGCCTTCACTGTCAGCAGTATGGGCGAGCCTTTGCTGTCAGCAGTGTGGGTGAGCCTTCACTGTCAGCAGTGTGGGCAAGCCTTCACTGTCAGCAGTATGGGCGAGCCTTCACTGTCAGCAGTGTGGGCGAGCCTTCACTGTCAGCATTGTGGGCAAGCCTTCATGTCAGCAGTATGGGCAAGCCTTCACTGTCAGCAGTATGGGCGAGCCTTCAATGTCAGCAGTGTGGACAAGCCTTCACTGTCAGCAGTATGGGCAAGCCTTCACTGTCAGCAGTATGGGCAAGCCTTCACTGTCAGCAGTATTAGGCAAGCCTTCACTGTCAGTGTGGGCGAGCCTTCACTGTCAGCAGTATGGGCAAGCCTTCACTGTCAGCAGTGTGGGCTAGCCTTCACTGTCAGCATTGTGGGCAAGCCTTCACTGTCAGCAGTATGGGCGAGCCTTCACTGTCAGCATGTGTGGCGAGCTTCACTGTCAGCAGTATGGGCGAGCCTTCACTGCCAGCAGTGTGGGCGAGCCTTCGCTGTCAGCAGTATGGGCGAGCCTTCACTGTCAGCAGTGTGGGCGAGCCTTCACTGTCAGCAGTGTGGGCGAGCCTTCACTGTCAGCATTGTGGGCAAGCCTTCACTGTCAGCAGTATGGGCGAGCCTTCACTGTCAACAGTGTGGGCAAGTCTTCACTGTCAGCAGTATAGGCGAGCCTTCACTGTCAGCAGTATGGGCAAGCCTTCACTGTCAGCAGTGTGGGCGAGCCTTCACTGTCAGCATTTTGGGCAAGCCTTCACTGTCAGCAGTGTGGGCGAGCCTTCATTGTCAGCAGTTTGGGCAAGCCTTCACTGTCAGCAGTGTGGGCGAGCCTTCATTGTCAGCAGTTTGGCAAGCCTTCACTGTCAGCAGTGTGGGCGTGCCTTCACTGTCAGCAGTATGGGCAAGCCTTCACTGTTAGCAGTGTGGGCGCGCTTCACTGTCAGCAGTATGGGCAAGCCTTCACTGTCAGCAGTGTGGCGAGCCTTCACTGTCAGCAGTATGGGCGAGCCTTCACTGTCAGCAGTGTGGGCGAGCCTTCACTGTCAGCAGTGTGGGCGAGCCTTCACTGTCAGCAGTATGGGCGAGCCATCGCTGTCAGCAGTGTGGGAGAGCCTTCACTGTCAGCAGTGTGGGCAAGCCTTCACTGTCAGCAGTGTGGGCAAGCCTTCACTGTCAGCAGTATGGGCGAGCATTCACTGTCAGCAGTATGGGCGAGCCTTCACTGTCAGCAGTGTGGGCGAGCCTTCACTGTCAGCAGTGTGGGCGAGCCTTCACTGTCAGCAGTGTGGGCGAGCCTTCGCTGTTAGCAGTGTGAGCGAGACTTCACTGTCAGCAGTGTGAGCGAGCCTTCACTGTCAGCAGTGTGGGCAAGCCTTCACTGTTAGCAGTGTGAGCGAGCCTTCACTGTCAGCAGTGTGAGCGAGCCTTTACTGTTAGCAGTGTGAGCGAGCCTTCACAGTCAGCGGTGTGGGCGAGTCTTCGCTGTCAGCAGTATGGGCGAGCCTTCACTGTCAGCAGTGTGGTCAGGTTTTCACTGTCAGCAGTGTGATCGAGTCTTCACTGTCAGCAGTGTGGGCGAGCCTTCACTGTCAGCAGTGTGGGCGAGCCTTCACTGTCAGCAGTGTGCACGAGCCTTCACTGTCAGCAGTATGGGCGAGCCTTCACTGTCATCAGTGTGGGAGAGCCTTCACTGTCAGCAGCATGGGCGAACCTTTACTGTCAGCAGTGTGGGCGAGTCTTCACTGTCAGCAGTGTGGGCGAGCCTTCACTGTCAGCAGTGTGGGCGAGCCTTCACTGTCAGCAGTGTGGGCGAGCCTTCACTGTCAGCAGTGTGGGCGAGCCTTCACTGTCAGCAGTGTTGGCGAACCTTCACTGTCAGCAGTGTGGGCGAGCCTTCACTGTCAGCAGTATGGGCGAGCCTTTGCTGTCAGCAGTGTGGGTGAGCCTTCACTGTCAGCAGTGTGGGCAAGCCTTCACTGTCAGCAGTATGGGCGAGCCTTCACTGTCAGCAGTGTGGGCGAGCCTTCACTGTCAGCATTGTGGGCAAGCCTTCACTGTCAGCAGTATGGGCAAGCCTTCACTGTCAGCAGTATGGGCGAGCCTTCAATGTCAGCAGTGTGGACAAGCCTTCACTGTCAGCAGTATGGGCAAGCCTTCACTGTCAGCAGTATGGGCAAGCCTTCACTGTCAGCAGTATAGGCAAGCCTTCACTGTCAGTGTGGGCGAGCCTTCACTGTCAGCAGTATGGGCAAGCCTTCACTGTCAGCAGTGTGGGCTAGCCTTCACTGTCAGCATTGTGGGCAAGCCTTCACTGTCAGCAGTATGGGCGAGCCTTCACTGTCAGCAGTGTGGGCGAGCCTTCACTGTCAGCAGTATGGGCGAGCCTTCACTGCCAGCAGTATGGGCGAGCCTTCACTGTCAGCAGTGTGGGCGAGCCTTCACTATCAGTAGTGTGGGCGAGCCTTCACTGTCAGCACTGTGGGGCGAGTCTTCACTGTCAGCAGTGTGGGCGAGCCTTCACTGTCAGCAGTATGGGCGAGCCTTCACTGTCAGCAGTGTGGGCGAGCCTTCACTGTCAGCAGTGTGGGCGAGCCTTCGCTGTCAGCAGTATGGGCGAGCCTTCGCTGTCAGCAGTATGGGCAAGCCTTCACTGTCAGCAGTGTGGGCGAGCCTTCACTGTCAGCATTTTGGGCAAGCCTTCACTGTCAGCAGTGTGGGCGAGCCTTCATTGTCAGCAGTTTGGGCAAGCCTTCACTGTCAGCAATATGCACGAGCCTTCACTGTCAGCAGTATGGTCAAGCCTTCACTGTCAGCAGTGTGGGCGAGCCTTCACTGTCAGCAGTATGGGCAAGCCTTCACTGTCAGCAGTGTGGGCGAGCCTTCACTGTCAGCAGTATGGGCAAGCCTTCACTGTCAGCAGTGTGGGCGAGCCTTCACTGTCAGCAGTGTGGGCGAGCCTTGACCGTCAGCAGTATGGGCGAGCCTTCACTGTCAGCAGTGTGGGCGAGCCTTCACCGTCAGCAGTATGGGCGAGCCTTCACCGTCAGCAGTATGGGCGATGGAAATAAATGGTATAAAATACCGACACAATGGCAATATAAACACAAATGCAGTATAATGTGATCCTTTATTGACTACGTTTCGCCCACACAGTGGGCTTTTTCAAGTCACAAACAGAACTACCTGGGGTGGAAGGAACGCGAGTATTTATAGTCCGGCTGAGGTCAGGTGAAGAATGCTGCATCTGATGATGTACCGAGTTGGGTTGTAGAGTCTAAAAACTTGGGTAGCTACCCAAGTTTTTAGACTCTATAGCCCCACTCGGTACATCATCAGATGCAGCATTCTTCACCTGACCTCAGCCGGACTATAAATGCTCGCGTTCCTTCCACCCCAGGTAGTTCTGTTTGTGACTTGAAAAAGCCCACTGTGTGGGCGAAACGTAGTCAATAAAGGATCACATTATACTGCATTTGGGCGAGCCTTCACCATCAGCAGTATGGGCGAGCCTTCACTGTCAGCAGTATGGGCGAGCCTTCACTGTCAGCAGTATGGGCGAGCCTTCACTGTCAGCAGTATGGGCGAGCCTTCACTGTCAGCAGTATGGGCGAGCCTTCACTGTCAGCAGTATGGGCGAGCCTTCACTGTCAGCAGTATGGGCGAGCCTTCACTGTAAGCAGTATGGGCGAGCCTTCACTGTCAGCAGTATGGGCGAGCCTTCACTGTCAGCAGTGTGGGCGAGCCTTCACTGTCAGCAGTGTGGGCGAGCCTTCACTGTCAGCAGTATGGGCGAGCCTTCACTGTCAGCAGTATGGGTGAGCCTTCACTGTCAGCAGTACGGGCGAGCCTTCACTGTCAGCAGTGTGGGCGAGCCTTCACTGTCAACAGTACGGGCGAGCCTTCACTGTCAGCAGTATGGGCGAGCCTTCACTGTCAGCAGTATGGGCGAGCCTTCACTGTCAGCAGTATGGGCGAGCCTTCACTGTCAGCAGTACGGGCGGGCCTTCACTGTCAGCAGTACGGGCGGGCCTTCACTGTCAGCAGTACGGGCGAGCCTTCACTGTCAGCAGTACGGGCGAGTCTTCACTGTCAGCAGTACGGGCGAGCCTTCACTGTCAGCAGTACGGGTGAGCCTTCACTGTCAGCAGTACGGGCGAGCCTTCACTGTCAGCAGTATGGGCGAGCCTTCACTGTCAGCCGTATGGGCGAGCCTTCACTGTCAGTATGGGCGAGCCTTCAATGTCAGCAGTATGGGCGAGCCTTCAATGTCAGCAGTATGGGCGAGCCTTCACTTTCAGCAGTGTGGGCGAGCCTTCACTGTCAGCAGTGTGGGCGAGCCTTCACTGTCAGCAGTGTGGGCGAGCCTTCACTGTCAGCAGTACGGGCGAGCCTTCACTGTCAGCAGTATGGGCAAGCCTTCACTGTCAGCAGCATGGGCGAGCCTTCACTGTCAGCAGTATGGGCGAGCCTTCACTGTCAGCAGTATGGGCGAGCCTTCACTGTCAGCAGTATGGGCGAGCCTTCACTGTCAGCAGTACGGGCGAGCCTTCACTGTCAGCAGCATGGGCGAGCCTTCACTGTCAGCAGTATGGGCGAGCCTTCACTGTCAGCAGTATGGGCGAGCCTTCACTGTCAGCAGTATGGGCGAGCCTTCACTGTCAGCAGTATGGGCGAGCCTTCACTGTCAGCAGTACGGGCGAGCCTTCACTGTCAGCAGTACGGGCGAGCCTTCACTGTCAGCAGTAATGGCGAGCCTTCACTGTCAGCAGTATGGGCGAGCCTTCACTGTCAGCAGTACGGGCAAGCCTTCACTGTCAGCAGTACGGGCGAGCCTTCACTGTCAGCAGTATGGGCGAGCCTTCACTGTCAGCAGTACGGGCGAGCCTTCACTGTCAGTACGGGCGAGCCTTCACTGTCAGCAGTATGGGCGAGCCTTCACTGTCAGCAGTACGGGCGAGCCTTGACTGTCAGCAGTGTGGGCGAGCCTTCACTGTCAGCAGTGTGGGCAAGCCTTCACTGTCAGCAGTGTGGGCGAGCCTTCACTGTCAGCAGTGTGGGCGAGCCTTCATTGTCAGCAGAATGGGCGAGCCTTCACTGTCAGCAGTATGGGCGAGCCTTCACTGTCAGCAGTGTGGGCGAGCCTTCACTGTCAGCAGTGTGGGCGAGCCTTCACTGTCAGCAATATGGGCGAGCCTTCACTGTCAGCAGTATGGGCGAGCCTTCACTGTCAGCAGTACGGACGAGCCTTCACTGTCAGCAGTACGGGCGAGCCTTCACTGTCAGCAGTGTGGGCGAGCCTTCACTGTCAGCAGTGTGGGCGAGCCTTCACTCAGCAGCACGGGCGAGCCCTCACTGTCAGCAGTATGGGCGAGCCTTCACTGTCAGCAGTACGGACGAGCCTTCACTGTCAGCAGTATGGGCAAGCCTTCACTGTCAGCAGTACGGGCGAGCCTTCACTGTCAGCAGTATGGGCGAGCCTTCACTGTCAGCAGTATGGGCGAGCCTTCACTCTCAGCAGTATGGGCGAGCCTTCACTGTCAGCAGTGTGAGCGAGCCTTCACTATCAGCAGTACGGGCGAGCCTTCACTGTCAGCAGTACGGGCGAGCCTTTACTGTCAGCAGTACGGGCGAGCCTTCACTGTCAGCAGTACGGGCGAGCCTTCACTGTCAGCAATACGGGCGAGCCTTCACTGTCAGCAGTACGGGCGAGCCTTCACTGTCAGCAGTGTGGGCGAGCTTTCACCGTCAGCAGTATGGGCGAGCCTTCACCGTCAGCAGTACGGGCGAGCCTTCACCGTCAGCAGTACGGGCGAGCCTTCACTGTCAGCAGTACGGGCGAGCCTTCACTGTCAGCAGTGTGGGCGAGCCTTCACTGTCAGCAGTACGGGCGAGCCTTCACTGTCAGCAGTACGGGCGAGCTTTCACTGTCAGCATTACGGGCGAGCCTTCACTGTCAGCAGAATGGGCGAGCCTTCACTGTCAGCAGTATGGGCGAGCCTTCACTGTCAGCAGTATGGGCGAGCCTTCACTGTCAGCAGTACGGGCGAGCCTTCACTGTCAGCAGTATGGGCGAGCCTTCACTGTCAGCAGTATGGCGAGCCTTCACTGTCAGCAGTACGGGCGAGCCTTCACTGTCAGCAGTGTGGGCGAGCCTTCACTGTCAGCAGTACGGGCGAGCCTTCACTGTCAGCAGTATGTGCTAGCCTTCACTGTCAGCAGTACGGGCGAGCCTTCACTGTCAGCAGTATGGGCGAGCCTTCACTGTCAGCAGTATGGGCGAGCCTTCACTGTCAGCAGTACGGGCGAGCCTTCAATGTCAGCAGTATGGGCGAGCCTTCACTGTCAGCAGTGTGGGCGAGCCTTCACTGTCAGCAGTGTGGGCGAGCCTTCACTGTCAGCAGTACGGGCGAGCCTTCACTGTCAGCAGCACGGGCGAGCCTTCACTGTCAGCAGTGTGGGCGAGCCTTCACTGTCAGCAGTATGGGCGAGCCTTCACTGTCAGCAGTACGGGCGAGCCTTATGGTCAACACAAGGTCATAGGTGCTCCACCTAGCAGTAATTATGGCAGCAGGTAGAGCAGTGCCACCTGGCCCGGCCTCATTCCACCTGGCCCAGCCTCGTTCCACCTGGCCCAGCCTCGTTCCACCTGGCCCAACCTCGTTCCACCTGGCCCAGCCTCGCTCCACTTTGCTCAGCCTCAGTCCACCTGGTCCAGTGTCGCTCCACCTGGCCCAGTGTCGCTCCACCTGGCCCAGTGTCGCTCCACCTGGTGCAGTGTCGCTCCACCTGGTCCAGTGTCGCTCCACTGGTCAGTGTCGCTCCACCTGGTCCAGTGTCGCTCCACCTGGTCCAGTGTCGCTCCACCTGGTCCAGTGTCGCTCCACCTGGTCCAGTGTCGCTCCACCTGGCCCATTGTCGCTCCACCTGGCCCAGTGTCGCTCCACCTGGTCCAGTGTCGCTCCACCTGGTCCAGTGTCGCTCCACCTGGTCCAGTGTCGCTCCACTTGGCCCAGTGTCGCTCCACCTGGTCCAGTGTCGCTCCATCTGGTCCAGTGTCGCTCCACCTGGTCCAGTGTCGCTCCACCTGGCTCAGTGTCACTCCACCTGGCTCAGTGTCGCTCCACCTGGTCCAGTGTCGCTCCACCTGGTCCAGTGTCGCTCCACCTGGTCCAGTGTCGCTCCACCTGGTCCAGTGTCGCTCCACCTGGCTCAGTGTCACTCCACCTGGCTCAGTGTCGCTCCACCTTGTCCAGTGTCGGTCCACCTGGTCCAGTGTCGCTCCACTGGCTCAGTGTCACTCCACCTGGTCAGTGTCGCTCCACTGGTCCAGTGTCGCTCCACCTGGCTCAGTGTCACTCCACCTGGCTCAGTGTCGCTCCACCTGGTCCAGTGTCGGTCCACCTGGTCCAGTGTCGCTCCACCTGGCTCAGTGTCGCTCCACCTGGTCCAGTGTCGCTCCACCTGGTCCAGTGTCGCTCCACCTGGTCCAGTGTCGCTCCACCTGGTCCAGTGTCGCTCCATCTGGTCCAGTGTCGCTCCACCTGGTCCAGTGTCGCTCCCCCTGGTCCAGTGTCGCTCCACCTGGTCCAATGTCGCTCCACCTGGCTCAGTGCCACTCCACCTGGTCCAGTGTCGCTCCACTTGGTCCAGTGTCGCTCCATCTGGTCCAGTGTCGCTCCACCTGGTCCAGTGTCGCTCCACCTGGTCCAGTGTCGCTCCACTTGGTCCAGTGTCGCTCTATCTGGTCCAGTGTCGCTCCACCTGGTCCAGTGCCGCTCCACTTGGTCCAGTGTCGCTGCACCTGGTCCAGTGTCGCTCCACCTGGTCCAGTGTCGCTCCACTTGGTCCAGTGTCGCTCCATCTGGTCCAGTGTCGCTCCCCCTGGTCCAGTGTCGGTCCACCTGGTCCAGTGTCGGTCCACCTGGTCCAGTCTCACTGACTTAACTAGATACAAGTAATCATTATATTTTAATAGTTTTAAAATCTGTGAATTTACAGCAACACAAAGTGAACCTTTCTGTGAACCTTTCTGTGAGAAACCTTACTACGGGCGGGGATAGAACTCGCGATCAGAGAGCCATAAAACTCCAGACCGACGCGCTAGCCACTGGGCCAGCTGATTACAATAAAACTTTCTGATCGCGGGTTCTATCCCCGCCCTTGGGGATAGAACCCGCGATAGATTTTGTGAGTCTTTCTGTTAGCTACTGTTGTTAAGTTTGTGAACCTTCTCTGTTAGCTGCTTCTGTTAAGTTTGTGAACCCTTCTCTGTTAGCTGCTTCTGTTAAGTTTGTGAACCTTCTCTGTTAGCTGCTTCTGTTAAGTTTGTGAACCCTTCTCTGTTAGCTGCTTCTGTTAAGTTTGTGAACCCTTCTCTGTTAGCTGCTTCTGTTAAGTTTGTGAACCTTCTCTGTTAGCTGCTTCTGTGGTGTCACATTTGTCTTGGGATCTTAATACTAAGGAATTCTTCGCTTGCCTAACCCTTGGGCACGACCTACTTCCACATTGGACAAATGTGACACCACCTACGACTGCTGCACCTCACCTGTCTACGGTTTATAAGCTGCTTCTCCGCTCATATGCCGTATTCTATTCAAGATTGATGGACTGACCACATCGACTCAAGGCTGAGGGACTGATTACCTCATTCTCCTCCTGTTCTTCAAGTTTATCCTTTGTATGGACTGATGAAGCCACTGTGTGGCGAAACGTTTCCTCAATAAAGATACCCAAGAGTTGCACATGTGTCTAATTTATCAACATGTCGGTTCTCTGAACCATTCATCTACAATTCTGTTAAGTTTGTGAACTTCGGCACTACCTATTCACAAGTAACTGCATGGAAAATAGTAACTGTGGATTACCCGTAGACACTTCTAGGGGCCGCTGCTGGGTCCCAGGTCAGGCCTCCTGGTTGATGGCCTGATCACCCAGGTTGTTGGTCCTGTTTTAGCCGGAGGAATTTTACAGGTGTAGTAATTCCTCCAGATTTAAATATTTGAGCTGTTGCACACAGTCCAATGTATCCATCATAGCCTGGTTGAACTGACTTGAGGTATTTGTCTTGAAGACAGCGAAGTAGGTTGGTAATTTCTTATATATGAAAAGGTTGTGTTGAAGAGTCTTGGTCCCTTTACTTTTATTAAATATCTCAGCATATGTATTCCACCTCTGCTTTTCATTGGGGTATTTTGCACCATCTATCAACCATCGTTGCTATCGTAAGGAGTGATTATGGTGTGTAAATTGGCGACCAGATCCTCCAGAATTTTCCAGGTGTAAATTATTATGTGTTTGTCGCCTACGTTTCACAGAGTACAAGTCGAGGGACTACAAGTGTTTCCTATAATTTTAGTACTGGACTGAATTTATACGAGTATTACAATTTTGTGAACATTCTCTTGATCTGGAGTTTCTCCAGCCTTATAAGCGAGTGCTGTTGTACATTAACTCCAGCCTTATAAGTGGGTGTTAGTGTATATTACTCCAGCCTTATAAGTGGGTGTTAGTGTATATTACTCCAGCCTTATAAGTGGGTGTTAGTGCACATTACTACAGCCTCATAAGTGGGTGTTAGTGTATATTACTCCAGCCTTATAAGTGGGTGTTAGTGCACATTACTACAGCCTCATAAGTGAGTACTAGTGTACATTACTACAGCCTCATAAGTGAGTACTAGTGTATATTACTCCAGCCTTACAAGTGTTAGTGTAGAGTGTTACTCAAGTGTTGAGTGTACAAGTGTGCTCTACAGTCTTGCTAGACGTGACAAACGTGTTATTAACTCAACAATTACTTCCTGAGTATTTAGTAGGACTTCATATCTGTTTTAAGGTTCCTGGCATCATCGTCCCAGCGGTCTGGTCCCAGACCAAACCTAGTTGGTGTCGTGGTTAGTCTGACTATTGGTGACAACAACCCGCAAATAAAGGTAAGCATCATTGTCTGGCTGATGAGGAACTGCCTGCAGGAGGTTAACGATAGTGAATTTGACTACTATGGCAGGTTTGGTGAGTTAACTCTGCACTCAACCTGCGTCTAGGCTTCATAGTGGACTCTGATCGACCAGGCTTGCTACCAGAGGCCCGCAGACTTACACAGCTATCGTAACCTAGCTGATCTGAAGCCCTAACTAGTGAGGAAGTGTGAGAGTAGATCACCTGCTAGGTCCTAACATAGTACTAGTGAACGTGAACCTGGAGTTGACTTCAGAGGTTCAACGCCTCCGTAACTCAGTCTCAGACCTGGCCTGGTCGATCAAGTTACCTTACCTTTGATATACCTTTGAAGAATTTCGAGAGTATATCTACTCTCTGAGCCCGGCCATGGGCCAGGCTCATCTGGTGTTCGCCTGCTCAACCAGGCTGTTGCTGCTGGAGGCCCACTGCCCCACATATCCATCACAGCCTGGTTGATCTGGCACCTGGTGAAGATACTTGTCTAGTTTCCTCTTGAAGGCTTCAACACTTGTTCCAGCAGTGTTTCTGATATCTTCTGGTAAGATGTTGAAAAGTCTGGGACCCCAGATGTTGATACAGTGTTCCCTTATTGTCCCCACCGCACCCCTGCTCCTCACTGGGTTTATTTTACACTTCCTCCCATATCTCTCACTCCAGTATGTTGTTATGGCAGTGTGCAGATTTGGGACCAAGCCCTCGAGTACCTTCCAGGTATATATTATCACGTACCTCTCTCTCCTCCGCTCCAATGAGTACATGTTCAAGACTTGCAGGCGTTCCCAGTAGTTTAGGTGCTTTACTGGCTCAATGTGAACCGTAAACGATCTCTGTATTTGTTCCAACTCCGATATTTGGTGCTAGTTTCATGCAATGCAGCGTATGCCCTTTACTACAGTACCTTCCTCACAATGTTCCCAGCTACTGCAGGTGCCTCCTTCCTCTTAGTTCCTGCAGTAGGCAAGCTTCCACCATCACCGCTTGCGGCGCCACCTCCATCCTGCTGAAGCATGATGGTCAAGTGGTCCACTTACTGTACATGATGGACTCTCAGTCCTCTCATTATACTAGTGCCACTTACACGTCAAGTTGGAGAGGGAGCTGACTGCTACACCAGTGCTACTGCCTCACCCTCATTCACAACACCTGCAACACAACACAACACTAACACAACAACGGTGGTTAAAGGTCAACAAGAGTCTACCTGGTATCAGTTACGGGGATCATCGCCCTTGCGACGATCAGGTTGTTGGTGCTGGCTGAATGCATGCCAGCATGCACACATTATTCCTTGTCAGAAACAGCAACTGATCAGTAAATTATGATATAGTATATCATTATTGTATTTATATTAAGCATAATTCAGCAAATCATTTTTACAAGTACTGTAGTCTTGTGTCATGGGAGGTGAAGGTAGATGTAGTAAGCTGGGTAGTGGTCAGCCTTAGAGCAAGCCATTGGTTACATGTAACCTCACCTGTGACGCGTGCCTGGTGACTTACTGCTGGCTTACTGAGCCATTATGCAACTCAGTTTAAGACATATTAAGCCACCTTGACAGGAAAGTCATTAACCAGATGAAAAAGAACTTGTGAGCATGACCACAGATCCACAGATGCAGAGCAGAGACAGCTTGCAGAACAGGCTAAACCAGTGGCTTAGAACAGGGTACCTGGGTTGGTCTGGCTTTCTGTGGACAGGAACATTTAAAGAGTCACATTGACATACAATCACATAACAGGGCTGGCTTACCACTGACTGAGTTACAGGCTTGCTTCTTGCTTGCATTGCATAAATCTGACAATTATCGCCTGAACACCTCGGTAGAACACTAGCAAACACTCGTAGACACTGCTGTCACAGCCGTCACTAATAGTTATAAGAACATAAGAACATAAGAACGAAGGAACACTGCAGCAGGCCTACTGGCCCATACGAGGCAGGTCCAAGTCTCCTACCGGCTTAAGCCAATGCACCCAACCTAGTCAGGTCAGGTCACCTTGACTTAAGGGAGGAACACGGCAACCGTCCTGGTAGCACAAGCTAATCAGGTCCAACTCACACCCACCCACACCCACTCATGTATTTATCCAACCTATTTTTAAAGCTACACAACGTTCTGGCCTCTATAACTGTACTTGGGAGTTTGTTCCACTCATCCACAACTCTATTACCAAACCAGTACTTTCCTATATCCTTCCTGAATCTGAATTTTTCTAACTTAAAACCATTGCTGCGAGTCCTGTCTAGGCTAGATATTTTCAGCACACTATTTACATCCCCTTTATTTATTCCTGTCTTCCATTTATACACCAATCATATCCCCCTAATTCTACGTCTTTCTAGAGAGTGAAGATTCAGGGCCCTCAGTCTATCCTCATAGGGAAGGTTTCTGATACATGGGATCAACTTTGTCATCCTCCTTTGTACATTTTCCAGAGCATTTATATCCATTCTGTTATACGGTGACCAAAACTGTGCAGCATAATCTAAATGAGGCCTAACCAAGGATGTATAGAGTTGAACAACCTGAGGACTCCTATTATTTATGCTTCTTGATTTGAAGCCAAGGATTCTATTAGCTTTATTGCGAACACTTATGCACTGTTGTCTTGCTTTCAGATTACTGCTAACCAGAACTCCTAAATCTTTTTCGCAATCCGTAATATTAAGATCTACATTTTTTAGTTTATTGTGGCATGGTTATTGTCCTGTCCAACATTTAGAACTTTGCATTTGTCTATATTAAACTGCATCTGCCACCTCTCCGACCACTGCATCAGTCTACTCAAATCTTCCTGGAGTGCTCTAATGTCCTCGTCAGAATGAATTCGACGGCCTATTTTGGTGTCATCGGCAAACTTGCTGATGTCGCTCTTTATGTCCTCATCTATGTCGTTTATGTATATTGTGAACAGCAGGGGCCCAACACTGGACCCCTGTGGAACACCGCTCGTGACGCTTCCCCACTCTGATTTCTCCCCATTTTTACAAACTCTCTGCTGCATATTTGTCAACCATGCCTCTATCCAGGAAAAAATTTCTCCTCCTATTCCATGTGCCTTAATTTTCCTCAATAGTCTCTGATGTGGGACCCTGTCAAAAGCCTTACTGAAGTCCATGTACACAATATCATATTCATTACCATGATCTACCTCCTCAAATACCTTAGTGAAAAAAGTTAACAAATTCGTAAGGCAGGAACGCCCCTTTGTAAAACCATGCTGAGATTCGTTGATTAATTTATGCTTTTCAAAGTGGCTACGAACTGCCTCGGCAGTTATTGATTCCATAAATTTTCCCACTGTGGAGGTTAGGCTTATTGGTCTATAGTTTGAAGCTAAGGACCTGTCACCTGCTTTGAAAATTGCCATTTTCCACTTATCTGGCACCATGCCAGTTTGTAGTGATATGTTGAAAAGATTAGCCAAAGGTTTGCTAAGCTCCTCTTTACATTCCTTTAGAAAACCCCTTTCATACAGTTCATCAGGGCCTGGGGATTTGTTAGGTTTTAATTTATCTATTTGCCTAAGGACCATGTCACTTGTGACCCTAATCGTGCACAGTTTATTATCGTCCTGTTCTACATAATTTATCATTACTGGAATATCGCTGGTATCCTCCTGTGTAAAACCTGAGAGGAAGTATGTGTTAAAACTTCTACACATTTCCTTATCACTGTCAGTGAGCTGACCCGAGGAACTTTTGAGTGGGCCTATCTTGTCCCTGATCTTACTTCTGTATACCTGAAAGAATCCTTTTGGGTTAGTCTTCGAATCTCTTGCAACTTTAACCTCATAATCTCTTTTTGCTTTTCTAATTCCTTTTTTTATTTCTCTCTTTAACTGAATATATCGATTTCTTAATTGCCCCTCTCCTCTTTTGATTTGCCTATATATGCCTCTCTTTTGACCAATTAGATATTTTAATCTATTGTTCATCCATTTAGGATCATTTTTGTTTGATCTGATTTCCCTATTTGGAACATAATTTGACTGAGCAGCTAGAACTATGCCCTGGAAAGCGTCATATCGGCATCCATCACCACCTACCTGACCCTTAGTCAGGTCATTCCAGTTCAGCCCACCTAAGTAATTTTTCAGTCCTATGAAATCAGCCAAGCGGAAGTCAGGGACAGAGACTTGATTGCCATTATTAGGGGAATTCCATGATATATTAAAACTGAGTGATTTGTGATCACTTTCCCCAAGCTCATCATTAACCTCAAGATTATTAATTAGTGTTTCCCTACTGGCAAGAACCAAGTCAAGGAGGTTATTTCCCCTAGTTGGCTCTGTCACAAACTGTTTTAAAAAACAATCCTGGATCGTATCAATGTATGGATTGGGGTTTGAAACATTGTCGGTCCAATTGGAGAGGTGTACATTGCTCAGCTGGATACTTGTTAGGTAGAAAATGCTGCGTCATCTGCCAGCATATCCTAAGCATATCCTACCAGATTGGTGTTGATATCGTGACTCCCTGTGCCCGCAGGCATGGGCAGCGTCAGTGACCTTTTAGCAGCTGGGCATAACTGTTACATTCCTCAGCCGTGACACAACAGTCCTTCACATACATAACATACCATTGACAATCCAGGCGCTGGAAGGAGTTACACTGTAGTCATCCCAGGCTGGGAGGAGTTACTCTGAAGTCATCCCAGGCTGGGAGGAGTTACACTGTAGTCATCCCAGGCTGGGAGGAGTTACACTGTAGTCATCCCAGGCTGGGAGGAGTTACACTGTAGTCATCCCAGGCTGGGAGGAGTTACACTGTAGTCATCCCAGGCTGGGAGGAGTTACACTGTAGTCATCCCAGGCTGGGAGGAGTTACACTGTAGTCATCCCAGGCTGGGAGGAGTTACACTGTAGTCATTCCAGGCTGGGGGAGCCACACAAGTTATCCCAGGCTGGGAGACCCCACACAGTAGTTATCCCAGGATGAAAGGAGTTACACAATAGTTATCCCAGGATGGAAGGAGTTACACAATAGTTATCCCAGGCTGGGAGGAGCCACACAACAGCTATCCCAGACTGGGGGGAGCCACATAGTCATCCCAGGCAGGTAGGGTCACTCACGAAGACTCACTAACAAGAAGCAGCAAGCAGTACCCGCTTTCATTATTTACTCATTCTCAAAATCATTTTCATGTGCACATTTACTCAGGTACTCACTGGCTGATTTCTCTCTGAGGAATAAAGATTGTCTCAGTTCCTCACTCTGATTAATCTGCCAGCTCACTTAGAAGGCAGAGAGGCAATATGAACGACGTTTTGTGTGTGTGTGTGTTTGAATGTTTAAGGCGTGATAGCCTCTAGGATGGAGGAAGATAAGAAGTCTTAGTGCAGTGGGTTCTACAAACGTGTTGATTATAGAGGCGTCCTGCTTGATAGCCTAGTCAATGAGGCTGTTATTGCTAGCAGCACACATTCCAGCGTAGACACCACAGTCCGTCTCGGTAAAAATTCTGTTTTATCAATTTCAGCCAAATTATCATCTTTCCTCGATCTCTCCGTTATTTATAAAAATATTGTCTGGTTGGTTATGAACCATGATAACAGTGCCGTATAGGTAGCGTAGTCATATGATGGTTTTGAACTCTGATAACAGTATCATCAAGGGCCAGTAGCCCCAACATCCCACATCATAAAAATCTTTGAAAGAATTATGAGATATCAGATTATAAACTTCATGGAACAGCACAAACTGCTTAATCCAAACCAGCATCGTTTTAGAGCTGGAAGATCATTCCTGTCACAGCTGCTGAGCCATTGTGACAGAATTACGTAGACTTTGGAAGAAAAGAAAAACGCAGATGTTATACACAGATTTTGCAAAGACGTCTGATCATGGGTGATCGCACGCAAAATGAGGGTCATAGGCATTATGGGGAAGGTAGGCAGATGGATTATCAGGTATTCTAATACATAGAATACAAAAAGTAGTAGTAGAGAGAGCAAAATCCAGCATCATCGAGGTAAATAGCTCGGTACCCTAAGGCACTGTCCTGGCACCTCTGCTCTTTCTTATTCTCGTAGCAGACAGATAAAAAACGCCCGTCACAGTTTTATATCATCATTTGCAGATAACACTAAAACAAGCATGAGAGACACTTTCGCAGAAGACACGGAAAACTTACAGGAAGATGTAAGCAGTGTTTTCCAGTGGTAAGTGGAGAACAACATGACGTTCAGTGGTAATAAGTTCCAGCTGCTTAGGTATGGAAAGAATGAAGAACTCATAAGGAACACTGTATACAAAACTTATTAGAACACATGAAAGACTTGGGAATAATTATGTCAGCTGACCTTTTTTTCAAAGAACACAATACGACAACAGCCAGGAGGATGACGGGATGGGTGATGAAAACTTCAAAAACAAGGGGAAATAATGACAATGGTGACACTTTTTAAATCTCTTGTGCTCCTTCATTTGGAATATTGCTCAGTGTTGACGGCCCCGTTCTCTCTCTTATGTGCGGGTTATTTGTGTATCGTTCCAGTCACGGTATTGTGCCTTTTTTTTGTTAAGCATTTAAATTACTGGGAACACCTTAAAGTTTTAAATATGTACTCACTGGAGCGGAGGAGAGAGAGGTACATGATACTATATACCTGGAAAGTACTTGCGGGCCTGATCCCAAGTCTGCATACTGCCGTAACAACATATTGAGAGATGCGAGAGGAAAAGCAAATTAAACCGAGTCAAAAGCGGTGGACATAATAAAGGAACACTGTCAATATCCGTGGCTGTAGATTATTCAACATCTTACCAGAAGATATCAGAAACACTACTGGGACATGTGTTGATGTCTTCAAGAGGAAACTGGACAAGTATCATCACCAGATGCCAGATCAAGGTTGTGATGGATATGTGGGACATCAAACCACCACCAGCAACAGCCTGGTTGATCAGTCTAGCACCAGACGAGCCTGGCCCATTGCCGGGCTCCGGGAGTAGAAGGACTCTCGGTACTTATCAAAGGTAGGTAGTTTAATCATGTGATGGTTATGAACCATGATAAGAATATTATCTAGGTAGCATAGTCATGTGATTGTTTGCAGGATGGAGCTACAAAAATACTGGGTCTCCATTGATAACATGTTCGTCAACACACCACTCGCAGGGTAACTCGTTGCTATAACCAAGTTCTGTCTGTACAAGGAGTCACCGAAGCAGAAGTAATTGAAATTAAAGTAAACGAAGTCTTAGGAGTGCAGTGGGAGGTCCATGTCGGGTGTCAGCGTTGAGCGCAGTAATAATGCTTTGATCTGTGGGGTCTCTTGTGTGTAGTGTCAGCGTTGAGCGCAGTAATCTGATAGCTTGATGTCTGTGGACTTGTGAACAGTGAAGTGACGTCGAGGCTGACCAGTTTCTTGTTTTTAATGTTGGTTTTAATCTTGTTAAGTAGGTACCCTGAGTGGCATTGGTGCGAGTTGCTGATGACATCTTGCCCATGTGTTGCCCTGCAACACCTGCTAGTGCCTGGGTTGCACTACCTATGCTTGCTGTGATGGTCATCGTGGGTGTTGGGGGGGTTGTCTCAATATTCCTCATGTGTAGGCTGCTTCTGAATTACTGAGAAGACGGCGGTAACATTTCTTGCCACGTATTGTACCAGTGTTGATGAAAAAGTTTTGTGTATTTGAAGATCATTTTTGGGTGATATGCTCTCTCTCTTTAGAGAGAGAGAGAGAGAGAGAGAGAGAGAGAGAGAGAGAGGGAGGGAGGGAGGGAGGGAGGGAGAGAGGGGGTGTTGAACAAGAACTTTATTGGAAGTTAAGAGGTGTGTGGGGGAGAATGTCTGACTGGAGGAAGGGTGATACACCAGGTGAAGGGGACAGTTACAGGAAGTGGAGCTACAACCTCTCAGAGAATCAGTAATGACGAAACGTTCCGTCTGCGCAGCAGACTTCGATTATGAAGGTTATTACAATACTGGAAGAAATAGAAGTGGAGAAGTAGTTTTGAAGTGATTAGTCCCTCAACTTTGAGAGAATATTGTCAGTCTATTAGTCTCAGACTGAGGGACTGATCTTCCTCTTCACTTCTACAATCTCCAGTATTGTAATCACTTCTGTATTCGATGGAAGAAGTCTTCTGTGCAGACGGAAAGTTTAGTCATCAAAGATACCTGAGTATTGTACATGAACAACAATCTGAACATACAAACTATAATCCTACAACCAACAGATTTTTTTGTTGCAGTCAGCAGAAAACAATGAGAAATGCTAGGAATGCTTAGGAACCTTGCAGGAGTGGACCCAGAGCCAGCATCCCGCTGATCACAGCCACAGATAATAAATTCAGTCAACAAACCTCCCACCACAATAACTTGCAATGTATCAACTTTTGTGTTTACAAATGTACAAGGTCGCTAACCGAGAAAAAAACAATAAAATGGCGTTCATCATTAGTCTTCTCAAGGGTCAAACAAACTGTTTGTAACTGTCACGAAGACGCTTATAATAGAATATGATAATGAAATATAGATTCCATGGTATAACTTATTTATATGTCGCTCATATGTAATGAGTTACTGAACACCACTAATCTAGTTGAAGCTTTATTAGTCAGTATTGAAACTAGAACCTAGTTCTTGTATATAAACCAGTGAATACAACCTCCCGGTAGTTCAACGAACACGTATGGAAGATCTAACATTGTCTTGAAAATTTAATAAATCCAGCTCCAAATATCTTGATGCTTAGGAACTTCAATTTGAGTCATCTCGAATGGAAGAATGTAATTGAAAAGCCAGTGGTGATACTCTTGAAGTCACTTGTTCGCTCTTGGCTAGAGTATTATTATTCACTAGTTACCCCTTGTAAGGTAGTCAGAATTGTACATCTGAAAAACACATAGAGACCTTAACTTGTATGAGCTTAGTCAAGCATCTAAATTACTGGGAACTTTTGAAGTCTCTCAAAGTATACTCCTTAGAATATAGGTGAGAAAGAAATAATTACACCTGGAAAACTCACTAGAGATTGGTCACAGGTGCGCACACAAACTCCAGACTTGGTTTGGAAGAGGCTTGGTAGACTGAAAAATTCCTCCAATGAAAAGCAGGGGTGCCTTGAGTATATTATGAAAGCTCGATAACTGTAGGAGGACCAAGACTCTTAATCACCCTTCATTCATACGTAAAAGGAATTAAAAACACAATCCTGGCTGTCTTCAAGATGGAAATGTTTAAGTTCCTCAAGTTATTTCCTGATCAGCTGGACTGTAGTGTATACCTTGTACTGCCTGCGGCTAGCACTGAAAATCTAGTGGATCAAGCCAGCAGACAGGTGATGGTGATGAATGGTGACATTGTTAATGGTGACAGTGATGAATGGTAACACTGGTGATGGTGACACTGTTCATAGTGACACTTGATGGTGATGAATGGTGACACTGTTGATGGTGATGGTGACACTGTTGATGGTGATGAATGGTGACACTGTTGATGGTGATGGTGACACTGTTGATGGTGATGAATGGTGACACTGTTGATGGTGATGAATGGTGACACTGTTGATGGTGACAGTGATGAATGGTAACACTGGTGATGGTGACACTGTTCATAGTGACACTTGATGGTGATGAATGGTGACACTGTTGATGGTGATGGTGACACTGTTGATGGTGATGAATGGTGACACTGGTGATGGTGACACTGTTGATGGTGATGAATGGTGACACTGGTGATGGTGACACTGTTGATGGTGATGAATGGTGACACTGGTGATGGTGACACTGTTGATGGTGATGAATGGTGACACTGGTGATGGTGACACTGTTGATGGTGATGAATGGTGACACTGGTGATGGTGACACTTGATGGTGATGAATGGTGACACTGGTAATGGTGACACTGTTGATGGTGATGAATGGTAACACTGGTGATGGTGACACTGTTCATAGTGACACTTGATGGTGATGAATGGTGACACTGTTGATGGTAATGAATGGTGACACTGTTGATGGTGATGAATGGTGACACTGGTGATGGTGATGAATGGTGACACTGGTGATGGTGATGAATGGTGACACTGGTGATGGTGATGAATGGTGACACTGGTGATGGTGATGAATGGTGACACTGGTGATGGTGACACTGGTGATGGTGACACTGGTGATGGTGATGAATGGTGACACTGGTGATGGTGATGAATGGTGACACTGGTGATGGTGATGAATGGTGACACTGGTGATGGTGATGAATGGTGACACTGGTGATGGTGACACTGGTGAGCGTGACACTGGTGATGGTGATGAATGGTGACACTGGTGATGGTGACACTGGTGATGGGAAAGAGATGAAAATACAGTTCCTGACATCGCACATTTGGTGACGCTCAACCTTGTTCCCCATTGTTACTCAGTCACCCATGATCACCTGCACCCCATTGTTACTCAGTCACCCATGATCACCTGCACCCCATTGTTACTCAGTCACCCATGATCACCTGCACCCCATTGTTACTCAGTCACCCATGATCACCTGCACCCCATTGTTACTCAGTCACCCATGATCACCTGCACCCCATTGTTACTCAGTCACCCATGATCACCTGTGTCATGTGGGTTTCGATAACGTGGATGGGGTAAAAAATACTCTACGTAGGCTGGTTTGTACGTATAATATATAACGGGAAGTATGGGAAGAGCCAACAGCCGACCTGCCTCTTTCTGCTCCCTATCTTCGACTGACCCACAAGTGCCTACAGGGATGGTGAAGACCACTCTAGCATCCATCTGGCATCCAACTGGGAGCACAAAGCGATATTGTTGCTCAGTCACCCATTATCACCTGCACCCCATTGTTGTTCAGTCACCCATGATCACCGGCACCCCATTGTTGTTCAGTCACCCATGATCACCTGCACCCCACTGTTGCTCAGTCACCCATGATCACCTGCGCCCCATTGTCGCTCAGTCACCCATGATCACCTGCACCCCATTGCTGTTCAGTCACCCATGATCACCTGCACCCCACTGTTGCTCAGTCACCCATGATCACCTGCACCCCATTGTTCAGTCACCCATGATCACCTGCACCCATTGTTGCTCATTCACCGTGACTTAAGAAATCGTAATGACACGATTGCAAATAAACCATACCCCCGGCCGGGATTGAACCCGCGGTCATAGAGTCTCAAAACTCCAGCCCGTCGCGCTAACCACTAGACCAGCTAGCCATTGATCACCTGCACCCCATTGTTGCTTAGTCACCCATGATTACCATCTGCACCACCAATGTTGCTCAGTCACCCATGATTACCTGCAAGGTAACATTTATGAAGAGTTTCAGGGAAACCAGTTAACTAGAGCTGGGTCCTGGAGTTCCTGCACTCTGAAGGAGGGATAGAGATGTTAATGTTTGGAGGACCATCTGAACTGTGATGCTGGCAACCTTCTGGTTTGACAGTGATTGAGTGACAGTGAAAGTGTTTTGTTTGTGGGATCACCCTACCTAGGTAGGAGACGGCCGCTTAGACTAGAGTTATAAAACTGTAACATTAACACCTCTCCTTCAGGCACCGTACTTCCAGTCTCCAGGACTCAAGTCCAGCCTGCCGGTTTCAATGATTCCCTTCATAAATGTTACCGTCTTCACACTCCAACAGCACGTCAAGTCCTAAAAACCATTTGTCTCCATTCGCTCCTATCCAACACGCTCACACATGCTTGCTGGAAGTCCAAGCCCCTCGCACACAAAACCTCCTTTACCCCTCTCCTTCCAACCTTTTCTAGGCTGACCCCTACCCCGCCTTCCTTCCACTACAGATTTATGCACACTCGAAGTCATTCTATTTTATTCCAGCCTCTCTACATGTCTGAACCACCTCAACAACCCCTCCTCAGCCCTCTGGATAATAGTTTTGGTAATCCGCACCTCCTTCTAATTTCCAAACTACGAATTCTCTGCATTATATTCACATCACACATTGCCTTGAGACACGACATCTCCGCTGCCTCCAGCCTTCTCCTTGTTGCAACATTCACCACCCATGCTTCACATCCATATAGGAACATCGGTATAACTATACTCTCATACATTCCCCTCTTTGCTTCCAAGGACAAAGTTCTGTGTCCCCACAGACTCCTCAGTGCACCACTCACATTTTTCCCCTCATCAATTCTATGATTCACCTCATCCTTCATAGACCCATCCGCTGACACGTCCACTCCTAAATACCTGAATACATTTACTTCCTCCATACTCTCTCACTCCAATCCGATATCCAATCTTTCGTTACCTAATTATTTTTTATCCTCATCACCTTACTCTCTCCTATATTCAATTTTAATTTTCTTCTTTTACATACCCTACCCAACTCATCCACCAACCTCTGCAACTTCTCTTCAGAATCTCGCAAAAGCAGTGTCATCAGCAAAGAGCAATTGTGACAACTCCCACATTGTGTTTGATTCTTTATCTTTTAACCCCACACCTCTTGCCAACACCCGAGCATTCACTTGTCTTACAACCCCATCTATAACTATATTGAACAACCATGGTGACATCACACATCCTTGTCCAAGGCCTACTGTTACTGGGAAATAATCTCCCTCTCTTCTACATTATCTAACCTGAGCCTCACTATCCTCGTAAAAACTCTTCACTGTTTTCAATAACCTTCCTCCATTCCATACATTTGCAACATCTGCCACATTGCCTCCCTGTCTACCCTGTCATACGCCTTTTCCAAATCTATAAATGCCACAAAAACCTCTTCACTCTTACCTATATACTGTTCACCTATTTTTCACTGTAAAAACACCTGGTCCACACACCCCCTACCTTTCATAAAGCCTCCTTGTTCATCTGCTATCCTACTCTCCGTCTTACTCAGAATTCTTATATGTATAGTACAAAGTCTGGGAGGAAAAATATTTGTATTTATTCCTGAAATTGTTTGAATATTCCACTTCCCCTACCAGCCCAACTTTTATATTTTCAACAATACGTATATTTTATTACATAATCTGGTCCTTAAGGCTTAAAAAATACATTGATAGTACAGAGATAAAATATATTTTAAAAGTAAAAATAGTGGTGCCATAGGTAATTACGTGGGAGGCAGTGTAAACCAGGGCCATCACTGCCACTGTAAGATTATAATGTCTAAATCTGTACTGCCAACTATTATATAAGAAATATTTCCGGAGCAATTGAAGCAGATCCTGTAGACAGCGTGTGGTGAGTGTTGAACTTGTGGCAGCTGGTAGTGACAACCTCGTTGATGGGAGAGTCAATAAGGTGGTGTGGCCTTAGGCAGGTCACCTGCATGACTACTGTGTTGTGGCCTTAGGCAGGTCACCTGCATGACTACTGTGTTGTGGCCTTAGGCAGGTCACCTGCATGACTACTGTGTTGTGGCCTTAGGCAGGTCACCTGCATTACTACTGTGTTGTGGCCTTAGGCAGGTTACCTGCATGACTACTGTGTTGTGGCTTCATGCAGGTAACCTGCATGACTACTATGTTGTGGCTTCATGCAGGTAACCTGCATGACTACTGTGTTGTGGCTTCATGCAGGTAACCTGCATGACTACTGTGTTGTGGCCTTAGGCAGGTTACCTGCATGACTACTGTGTTGTGGCCTTAGGCAGATTACCTGCATGACTACTGTGTTGTGGCCTTAGGCAGGTTACCTGCATGACTACTGTGTTGTGGCCTTAGGCAGGGTACCTGCATGACTACTGTGTTGTGGCTTCATGCAGGTAACCTGCATGACTACTGTGTTGTGGCTTACTATGTTGTGGCTTCATGCAGGTCACCTGCATGACTACTATGTTGTGGCTTTATGCAGGTCACCTGCATGACTACTATGTTGTGGCTTCATGCAGGTTACCTGCATGACTACTATGTTGTGGCTTCATGCAGGTCACCTGCATGACTACTATGTTGTGGCTTCATGCAGGTCACCTGCATGACTACTATGTTGTGGCTTCAGGCAGGTTACCTGCATGACTACTATGTTGTGGCTTCATGCAGGTTACCTGCATGACTACTATGTTGTGGCTTCAGGCAGGTTACCTGCATGACTACTATGTTGTGGCTTCAGGCAGGTCACCTGCATGACTACTATGTTGTGGCTTCATGCAGGTTACCTGCATGACTACTATGTTGTGGCTTCATGCAGGTTACCTTCATGACTACTGTGTTGTGGCTTCATGCAGGTCACCTGCATGACTACTGTGTTGTGGCTTCAGGCAGGTCACCTGCATGACTACTGTGTTGTGGCTTCAGGCAGGTCACCTGCATGACTACTATGTTGTGGCTTCAGGCAGGTCACCTGCATGATTACTATGTTGTGGCTTCAGGCAGGTCACCTGCATGACTACTATGTTGTGGCTTCAGGCAGGTCACCTGCATGATTACTATGTTGTGGCTTCAGGCAGGTCACCTGCATGACTACTGTGTTGTGGCTTCAGGCAGGTCACCTGCATGACTACTATGTTGTGGCTTCAGGCAGGTCACCTGCATGATTACTATGTTGTGGCTTCAGGCAGGTCACCTGCATGACTACTATGTTGTGGCTTCAGGCAGGTCACCTGCATGATTACTATGTTGTGGCTTCAGGCAGGTCACCTGCATGACTACTGTGTTGTGGCTTCAGGCAGGTCACCTGCATGACTACTATGTTGTGGCTTCAGGCAGGTCACCTGCATGATTACTATGTTGTGGCTTCAGGCAGGTCACCTGCATGATTACTATGTTGTGGCTTCAGGCAGGTCACCTGCATGACAATGTTTTTTAAAAACCATTAAAAAGTGAAAAAACGAGGTGACATCGAATAAAATGAATACATACCTGAAGGGTGTTTTCCCAATCAGCGCCCCCACGCCCGGGGCGGGACACAAAGCCTCTTTAACCCAACTGTTAGTGGGCCTCATGCTTTAAATATCTTTGTTGGTTATGAGCATCATGGCTGCCCTGATCAGGTCTGACACCCCTTTTCCTGGAGGTGCACCGGGTGTTTGAGGGGACCTGTTCCGATGAGAAGACAGAAAACCCTTTTGGGTCTAAGATCAAAAATTTTGTTGAGGCAGCATCAATCCAATTAGGCACCACAGCCCGGCTTATCAGAACTTGTGAAACTTATTAATTACCTCTTGAAAACCGTGAGGCCCGGTCGTGGACGGGCCCTGGGGCGTTTATCCCCCGGAAAGCCCTCCGGTAATTCAGGTAGGGAGGGGATGAAGGTCGGGGACCTTTACATTTATTCGTTATTTCTTATGTGCTGTGGCACCAAAAAGTTTTCATTGGAGATTTTTTGTACCCCTCGCCGAGCCTTATTCCTGGTAAGAGAGTATCCAGGGGTGTGAAGAGTATCCAGGGTGTGAGAGAGTAACCGGGGGGAGAGAGAGTATCCCGGGGTGAGGAGAGTACCAGGGGGGTGAGAGAGTATCCAGGGGGGAGAGAGAGTATCCAGGGGGAGAAGAGGATCCAGGGGGGAGAGAGAGTATCCAGGGGGGAAGGATTATCCCGGGGTGAAGAGATTCCAGGGGGTGAGAGAGAGACCGGGGGGAGAGTACCGGGGTGAGAGAGATATCCAGGGGTGAGAGAGAGTATCCGGGGTGAGAGGAAGTATCCAGGGGAGAGAGAGTATCCAGGGGTTAAAAAGTACCGGGGGTGAAGAAAAGTATCCAGGGGTGGAGAAAATTATCCCGGGGGGTGAGAGAATATCCCGGGGGCAGACAGAGTATCCAGGGGTGAGAGAGATATCCAGGGTGTGAGAGGAAAATCAAAAGGGGAGATAGGAGTATCCAGGGGGGGAGAGAGACCAGGGTGAGAGAGAGAGTATCCAAGGGTGTGAGAGAGATTTTGGGGGGGAGAAAAGTATCCGGGGGTGAGAGGAGTATCCAGGGGGAGGAGAGTTTCCCGGGGTGGAGGAAGTATCCGGGGTGAGAGAGGGTATCCAGCGGTGAGAAGAGTATTCAGGAGGAGAAGAGTATCCGGGGTGAGAGAAAGTATCCCGGGGGGAGAAAGTTATCCAGGGGGGTGAGAGAATTCCCGGGGGGAGATAGAGAGTATCCAGGGGGGAAGAGAGAACCAGGGTGAGAGAGAGGTATCCGGGGTGGGAGAGAGTACCCGGGGTGGAGGAGTATCCCGGGTGGGGGTATCCAGGGTGAGGAGTATGGGGGTTTTGGGGGTATCCAGGGGCGAGAAGAGTATCCAGGGGGGTGAAAAGTATCCAGGGGTGGAGAAGTATCCAGGGGGGAGGAGAGTATCCAGGGTGTAGAAAAAATCCAGGGGTGTGAGAGAGTCCAGGGGGGGAAGAGTTCCAGGGTAAGAGTTCCAGGGGTGTGAGTGTGTGTCCAGGGGGTTTTGAGTGTGCCAGGGGGGTAGAGAGAGATCCAGGGGTGAAGAGTATCCAGGGGGGAGAGAGAGTATCCCCGGGGGGAGAGAGAGTATCCAGGGGTGTGAGAGAGAGTATCCAGGGGGGTTGAGAGAGATTTTCCAGGGGTTAAGAGTTTCCAGGGTGAGAAAAGAGTATCCGGGGGTGAGAGAGTCCGGGGGGTTGAGAGAGATTTCCCCAGGGGTGTGAGAAGAGTATCCGGGGGTGGAAGTATCCAGGGGTGAGAGAGAGTATCCAGGGGTGAAAAGAGGAGAAATCCAGGAGTGAGAGAGAGTATCCAGGAGTGAGAGAGGAATCCAGGGGGGTGAAGATTATTAGGGGTGTGAGAGATTATCCAGGGGTGTGAGAGAGAGTATCCAGGGGGAGAGAGGTTACCAGGGGTGAGACTTTTCCAGGGGTGACAAAGAATATTCAGAGGTCAGAGGAATATCCAGGGTGAGGAGAGGTATCCAGGGGTGAGAGAGAGTATCCAGGGGTGAGAGAGAGTATCCAGGGGTGAGAGAGAGTATCCAGGGATGTGAGAGAGAGTATCCAGGGGTGAGAGAGTATCCAGGGGTGAGAGAGAGTATCCAGGGGTGAGAGAGAGTATCCAGGAGTGAGAGAGAGTATCCAGGGTGAGAAAAGTACCAGGGGTGGAGAGAGTATCCAGGGGTGAGAGAGAGTATCCAGGAGTGAGAGAGAGTATCCAGGGGTGTGAGAGATTATCCAGGGGTGTGAGAGATTATCCAGGGGTGTGAGAGAGAGTATCCAGGGGTGAGAGAGAGTATCCAGGGGTGAGACTATCCAGGGGTGACAAAGAATATTCAGAGGTCAGAGAGAATATCCAGGGGTGAGAGAGAGTATCCAGGGGTGTGAAAAAGTATCCCGGGGTGTGAGAGAGTATCCAGGGGTGAGAGAGAGTATCCAGGGGTGTGAAGTGTGGAGATATCGAGGGTTGAAGGTAGACACACTGGTTAGATGGTAACGATATATTGTCAGACTGTGATGATGGGAGATGGAGCCCAGCCTCAGCCTGTCCTAGCCTATGTCAAACGCCGACTGAGAGGGTGGCAGAGGTACGAACGTACACATGCACATCCCGTGACGTCACACAAACAGTCACAGGCCTAGGGATCTCCTATCTAAAGCACATGGATGATACTGATATGCTATACAACACAGGGATCAGCAACTATGCTGACAGCTCGGTCATGTTACGTATGTCGTCTCGACATACACTACTATCTATAGGCTGAACAGGCAGGTGTTCTGGGCTGATTTCTATACAATAAAAATTCATATATAACTTTGGAACTTAATGGATGGTTTTCATAATGGATGTTAACAAAATAATTTTACGTAATGGGTGTTAACGTAATCACTTTTAACGTAATGATTTTTAACGTATGCATTACAAACTTAAGAACAAATCATTGTACAATATGGAAGGGGAAATTGATTTGATCGATCTGTTTTCATGCACTCTTACAGATTCTGAGGAAGAATAAATATATATATACAAGGTGAAATTAACAGCAAAGGCATCTGGTGCGCACTCAGATCATTACTGTCAAATTCTCAGAATACGGAGGGAACGTGAATACGAAAAAAAAAATTCTGAAAAACTAATCAGTTAATAACAAACAGTAGACAATTTACTTCATCTCGGACATCTAGTTATACAGACTATGTACATTTAAACCCAATTCTGCAAGGGTGAGGTTTACATATGCAGAATGGTTATCATCTCTGGGAGGATCGAATTCCTCTGCAATGGCTAACACATGCCTTGACTGAGGGAGACTTGAACGAGTATCTACAAAAGATACAGCTACATTCACTAGTGACTGTGGAATTACTAACTTCTGCTAGGAGTACACAACTCGACTATTCGATACAGTAATTCTTGGCTCATTACAGAGTCACTAATGGGTACTGGTGGCTTCACAGTCAGAATAAGATCTTCCTGGAGCAGGAATCGAATCACCAGAACACAAGGGATCAGTTCTTTCTTACTGGAGGTATGCACAAACTCGGTGGAGCGGATGACTCTCCCCGGTTGAAAAAATTAACGCTATAACATGCAATATGAGCAAGAGAGAACGAATCTACTATCTCAAACTGCAAGCACAGGAGAAAATAAATGAACACGGTCAGCAATGCTGATATTCAATCTGAGTCGCACACAGTGACACGAGGTATCAGCTATAAAGAAACTACACTTACAAACGTTAGCAACACGTGAAAGTTACTCGAGAAATAACTTCTTAAAATGCACTGATTACTGTCAACTAGGATGGGGTCACAATCTGAAACACAAGGGACAACAACAACACTAAAGTGAGCACACTAGCCACAGAAACGTCTTTCTGCAATGGCTTGTGGCATCAGCAAGAGATGGCATAACTCGTTGAAAGTAAGGTTCTTCTCAAAGCTTTCCCTGGGAAGGAACGAGTACTTGAACAAGTTGCCATCGCAAGGATAGTAGTCTCAGCACTATCCTACATGCACGATATTGTGGCTGGAGTCCAGACAGGAGTGACAGTATTACTAGTGCCTGACCGCTCGGCTACGTTAATAAGTAATTCACGGATCTATAGGAACTTAATTTGAACTTCACATTTCGCAGCACTTTAACAAATCTCAGGTACAAGCTGTGAGAACAAACACATTGCTCAAGGGCTAGGTATTGTCTTTCAGTCAGTAAGGGAATATTGGTACTGTGGACTGATTCATATTGACTTTGACTAGCATGATATACTAAGTGAACGTTCAAAAGTGACTGGGACATCTTCTCAGTGCACTTACTGAAGGGCATAACAGGGCTAAGACCGGGGGTGGTGAGACACACATGGTCGTGGGCCTATGGGATGAACGGCGTAAGCCTCACTGAGGACACCCACACTGCCGCGAAGATATTCTAAGCTGGCTGGCTTAAAATACACCCACGAAATACCACAACACCACAAGGAAGAAAAAGAGCTCTCAGAATTGCTTGGGCCTTGAATCACAAGCGATGAAGACTACTCACGTGGCTTACTTGAGTACTGGGGTAAGACACCTGGGTTAGTTGCTAGCTGGCTTATCTTAACCCTTCACACAGAATAGCTTGAGAACTTCTCACGATGAGCACAGCAGGGGTGGAAGCTGGCTTGGCAGGCAAAAGAACTGGATGGAGTAGATTAGGCTGGACTGGACTCGGTTGTTCTGACTCCCCCACCACAGACTGGAAGCTGGCTTATTTTGCAAACTCGGGTCAACCCCTCGGGAGTGATGCAAATAAGCAGATAAACACTAATACAAAGAGACTGACCAGTGAATGTTGTAGAAGCTGGTAGGAGCTTGGGCGGGAGTGACTGGCTGAGGTAGCTGGCTGGCATTAACCTTCTCGGCAGGCCTACTCACAAGATGGCAGCCGGCTCGGTCGATATTTATCTCCAGAAATCGCTGTAATCGTCAGAATTACAGGCCCTCCATTGCCACCATTTATCGTAGGGGTTCTTAAATGGCGATATCGAGGGTTGAAGGTAGACACACTGGTTGGATGGTAACGATATATTGTCAGACTGTGATGATGGGAGATGGAGCCCAGCCTCAGCCTGTCCTAGCCTATGTCAAACGCCAACTGAGAGGGTGGCAGAGGTATGAACGTACACATGCACATCCCGTGACGTCACACAAACAGTCACAGGCCTAGGGATCTCCTATCTAAAGCACATGGATGATACTGATATGCTATACAACACAGGGATCAGCAACTATGCTGACATGAGTATCCAGGGGTAAGAGAGAGTATCCAGGGGTGAGAGTATCCATGAGTGAGAGTATCCATGAGTGAGAGTATCCATGAGTGAGAGAGAGTATCCAGGGGTGAGAGAGAGTATCCAGGGGTGAGAGAGAGTATCCAGGGGTGAGAGTATCCATGAGTGAGAGTATCCATGAGTGAGAGTATCCATGAGTGAGAGAGAGTATCCAGGGGTGAGAGAGAGTATCCAGGGGTGAGAGAGTGTATCCAGGGGTAAGAGAGAGTATCCAAGGGTAAGAGAGAGTATCCAGGGGTGAGAGTATCCAGGGGTGAGAGTATCCATGAGTGAGAGTATCCATGAGTGAGAGTATCCATGAGTGAGAGAGAGAGTATCCAGGGTGAGAGAGAGTATCCAGGGGTGAGAGAGAGTATCCATGAGTGAGAGAGAGTATCCAGGGGTGAGAGAGAGTATCCAGGGTGTGAGGGAGTATCCATGAGTGAGAGAGAGTATCCAGGGGTGAGACAGTATCCAGGGGTGAGAGAGAGATATCCAGGGTGTGAGAGAGTATCCAGGGGTGAGAGAGAGATATCCAGGGGTGAGAGAGAGTATCCAGGGGTGAGAGAGAGTATCCAGGGGTGTGAGAGAGTATCCAGGGGTGAGAGAGAGTATCCAGGGGTGAGAGAGAGTATCCAGGGGGTGTGAGGGAGTATCCATGAGTGAGAGAGAGTATCCAGGGGTGAGAGAGTATCCAGGGGTGAGAGAGAGTATCCAGGGGTGTGACAGAGTATCCAGGGGTGAGAGAGAGTACCAGGGGTGTGAGAGAGTATCCAGGGGTGAGAGAGAGTATCCAGGGTGAGAGAGAGTATCCAGGGGTGAGAGAGGGTATCCAGGGATGAGAGAGAGTATCCAGGGGTGAGAAAGAGTATCCATGAGTGAGAGTATCCATGAGTGAGAGTATCCATGAGTGAGAGAGAGTATCCAGGGGTGAGAGAGAGTATCCAGGGGTGAGAGAGTGTATCCAGGGGTAAGAGAGAGTATCCAAGGGTAAGAGAGAGTATCCAGGGGTGAGAGTATCCATGAGTGAGAGTATCCATGAGTGAGAGTATCCATGAGTGAGAGAGAGTATCCAGGGGTGAGAGAGAGTATCCAGGGGTGAGAGAGAGTATCCATGAGTGAGAGAGAGTATCCAGGGGTGAGAGAGAGTATCCAGGGGTGTGAGGGAGTATCCATGAGTGAGAGAGAGTATCCAGGGGTGAGAGCAGTATCCAGGGGTGAGAGAGAGTATCCAGGGGTGTGAGAGAGTATCCAGGGGTGAGAGAGAGTATCCAGGGGTGAGAGAGAGTATCCAGGGTGTGAGAGAGTATCCAGGGGTGAGAGAGAGTATCCAGGGGTGAGAGAGAGTATCCAGGGGGTGTGAGGAGTACCATGAGTGAGAGAGAGTATCCAGGGGTGAGAGAGTATCCAGGGGTGAGAGAGAGTATCCAGGGGTGTGACAGAGTATCCAGGGGTGAGAGAGAGTATCCAGGGGTGAGAGAGAGTATCCAGGGGTGTGAGAGAGTATCCAGGGGTGAGAGAGAGTATCCAGGGGTGAGAGAGAGTATCCAGGGGTGAGAGAGGGTATCCAGGGATGAGAGAGAGTATCCAGGGGTGAGAAAAAGTATCCAGGAGTGAGAGTATCCAGGGGTGAGAGAGAGTATCCAGGGGTGAGAAAGAGTATCCAGGGGTGAGAGAGAGTATCCAGGAGTGTGAGAGAGTATCCAGGGTGTGAGGAAGTATCCAGGGGTGTAGAGAAGTATCCGCGGGTGTGAGAGAGTATCCAGGGGTGTGAGAGAGTATCCAGGGGTGTGAGAGAGTATCGAGGGGTGTGAGAGAGTATCCAGGGGTGTGAGAGAGTATCCAGGGGTGTGAGAGAGTATCCAGGGGTGTGAGAGAGTATCCAGGGGTGAGAGAGAGTATCTAGGGGTGAGAGAGAGTATCCAGGGGTGTGAGAGAGTATCCAGGGGTGTGAGAGAGTATCTAGGGGTGAGAGAGAGTATCCAGGGGTGTGAGAGAGTATCCAGGGGTGTGAGAGAGTATCCAGGGGTGTGAGAGAGTATCCAGGGGTGAGAGAGAGTATCTAGGGGTGAGAGAGAGTATCCAGGGGTGTGAGAGAGTATCCAGGGGTGTGAGAGAGTATCTAGGGGTGAGAGAGAGTATCCAGGGGTGTGAGAGAGTATCCAGGGGTGAGAGGTGGTCGAAGGAGATAGCTTAGTGCATATAGTTAACAATATTGACAGATACATCTCATAAAATAACTGCTACTGGTCAAATAACGTTCTCATCATGTATAAGAGGATCACTATCAGACCTCTGGCTGTCTTCTAGACACGACTGAACAAGTTCCTCAAGTTCCTGATCAGCAGGGCTGTGGTGCATACATTGGACTTGGTGCGGCTAGCACCAACAGTCTGGTTGATCTGGTCATCCACCAGGAGGCCTTGTCTGGGACCGGACCGCGAGTGTGTTGACTCTCGGAACAAACTTCAGGTACACCCCAGGTAAAGTGTTTCAAACGTTTCTCGCCTCACTAATGTAGTACTCCGGGGAGGAGCATTAATGTAGTACACCGGGGAGGAGCATTAATGTAGTACACCAGGGAGGAGCATTAATGCAGTACACCAGGGAGGAGCATTAATGTAGTACACCAGGGAGGAGCATTAATGTAGTAACACCAGGGAGGAGCATTAATGTAGTACACCAGGGAGGAGCATTAATGTAGTACACCAGGGAGGAGCATTAATGCAGTACACCAGGGAGGAGCATTAATGTAGTACACCAGGGAGGAGCATTAATGTAGTACACCAGGGAGGAGCATTAATGTAGTACACCAGGGAGGAGCATTAATGTAGTACACCAGGGAGGAGCATTAATGTAGTACACCAGGGAGGAGCATTAATGTAGTACACCAGGGAGGAGCATTAATGCAGTACACCAGGGAGAGCATTAATGTAGTACAACCAGGGAGGAGCATTAATGTAGTACACGAGGGAGGAGCATTAATGTAGTACACCAGGGAGGAGCATTAATGTAGTACAACCAGGGAGGAGCATATAATGTAGTACACCAGGGAGGAGCATAAGTAGTACACCAGGGAGGAGCATTAATGTATACACCAGGGAGGAGCATTAATGTTAGTACACCAGGGAGGAGCATTAATGTAGTATACACCAGGGAGGAGCATTAATGTAGTACAACCAGGGAGGAGCATTAATGCAGTACACCAGGGAGGAGCATTAATGTAGTACACCAGGGAGGAGCATTAATGTAGTACACCAGGGAGGAGCATTAATGTAGTACTCCGGGGAGGAGCATTAATGTAGTACACCAGGGAGGAGCATTAATGTAGTACACCAGGGAGGAGCATTAATGTAGTACACCAGGGAGGAGCATTAATGCAGTACACCAGGGAGGAGCATTAATGCAGTACACCAGGGAGGAGCATTAATGTAGTACACCAGGGAGGAGCATTAATGCAGTACACCGGGGAGAAGCATTAATGCAGTACACCAGGGAGGAGCATTAATGTAGTACACCAGGGAGGAGCATTAATGTAGTACACCGGGGAGGAGCATTAATGTAGTACACCAGGGAGGAGCATTAATGTAGTACACACAGGAGGAGCATTAATGTAGTACACCGGGGAGGAGCATTAATGTAGTACACCAGGGAGGAGCATTAATGTAGTACACCAGGGAGGAGCATTAATGCAGTACACCGGGGAGAAGCATTAATGCAGTACACCAGGGAGGAGCATTAATGTAGTACACCAGGGAGGAGCATTAATGCAGTACACCGGGGAGAAGCATTAATGTAGTACACCAGGGAGGAGCATTAATGTAGTACACCAGGGAGGAGCATTAATGTAGTACACCGGGGAGGAGCATTAATGTAGTACACCAGGAGGAGCATTAATGTAGTAACACCAGGGAGGAGCATTAATGGTAGTACACCAGGGAGGAGCATTAATGCAGTACACCGGGGAGGAGCATTAATGTAGTACACCAGGGAGGAGCATTAATGTAGTACACCAGGGAGGAGCATTAATGCAGTACACCGGGGAGAAGCATTAATGTAGTACACCAGGGAGGAGCATTAATGTAGTAAACACCAGGGAGGAGCATTAATGTAGTACACCGGGGAGGAGCATTAATGAAGATACACCAGGAGGAGCATTAATGTAGTACACCAAGGAGGAGCATTAATGTAGTAACCAGGGAGGAGCATTAATGTAGTACACCAGGGAGGAGCATTAATGCAGTACACCACAGGGAGGAGCATATAATGTAGTACACCAGGGAGGAGCATTAATGTAGTACACCAGGGAGGAGCATTAATGTAGTACACCAGGGAGGAGCATTAATGTAGTACACCAGGGAGGAGCATTAATGTAGTACACCAGGGAGGAGCATTAATGTAGTACACCAGGGAGGAGCATTAATGTAGTACACCGGGGAGGAGCATTAATGTAGTACTCCGGGGAGGAGCATTAATGTAGTACACCAGGGAGGAGCATTAATGTAGTACACCAGGGAGGAGCATTAATGTAGTACACCAGGGAGGAGCATTAATGTAGTACACCAGGGAGGAGCATTAATGTAGTACACCGGGGAGGAGCATTAATGTAGTACTCCGGGGAGGAGCATTAATGTTGTACTCCGGGGAGGAGCATTAATGTAGTACACCAGGGAGGAGCATTAATGTAGTACTCCGGGGAGGAGCATTAATGTTGTACTCCGGGGAGGAGCATTAATGTAGACACCAGGGGAGCATTAATGTAGTACTCCGGGGAGGAGCATTAATGTTGTACTCCGGGGAGGAGCATTAATGTTGTACTCCGGGGAAGAGCATTAATGTTGTACACCAGGGAGGAGCATTAATGCAGTACACCAGGGAGGAGCATTAATGTAGTACACCGGGGAGGAGCATTAATGTAGTACACCAGGGAGGAGCATTAATGCAGTACACCAGGTGAGGACATTAATGCAGTACACCAGGGAGGAGCATTAATGTAGTACTCCGGGGAGGAGCATTAATGTAGTACACCAGGGAGGAGCATTAATGTAGTACACCAGGGAGGAGCATTAATGTAGTACACCAGGGAGGAGCATTAATGTAGTACACCAGGGAGGAGCATTAATGCAGTACACCAGGGAGGAGCATTAATGTAGTACACCAGGGAGGAGCATTAATGTAGTACACCAGGGAGGAGCATTAATATAGTACACCGGGGAGGAGCATTAATGTAGTACACCAGGGAGGAGCATTAATGCAGTACACCGGGGAGGAGCATTAATGTAGTACACCGGGGAGGAGCATTAATGCAGTACACCAGGGAGGAGCATTAATGCATTACACCAGGGAGGAGCATTAATGTAGTACACCAGGGAGGAGCATTAATGTAGTACACCGGGGAGGAGCATTAATGTAGTACACCGGGGAGGACCATTAATGCAGTACACCAGGGAGGAGCATTAATGCAGTACACCAGGGAGGAGCATTAATGCAGTACAAGAGATTAAGCAAACACCAGGGAGGAGCATTAATGCAGTACACCAGGGAGGAGCATTAATGCAGTACACCAAGGAGGAGCATTAATGCAGTACACCAGGGAGGAGCATTAATGCAGTACACCGGGGAGGAGCATTAATGTAGTACACCGGGGAGGAGCATTAATGTAGTACTCCGTGGAGGAGCATTAATGTACACCGTGGAGGAGCATTAATGTAGTACACCGGGGAGGAGCATTAATGTAATGCACCAGGGAGGAGCATCAATGCAGTACACCAGGCAGGAGCATTAATGCAGTGCACCAGGGAGGAGCATCAATGCAGTACACCGGGGAGGAGCATCAATGCAGTACACCAGGGAGGAGCATTAATGCAGTACACCAGGGACGAGCATCAATGCAGTACACCAGGGAGGAGCATCAATGCAGTACACCAGGGAGGAGCATCAATGCAGTACACCAGGGAGGAGCATCAATGCAGTACACCAGGGAGGATCATCAATGCAGTACGCCAGGGAGGAGCATCAATGCAGTACACCAGGGAGGAGCATCAATGCAGTACACCAGGGAGGAGCATCAATGCAGTAACACCCAGGAGACATCAATGCAGTACGCCCAGGGAGGAGCATCAATGCAGTACACCAGGGAGGAGCATCAATGCAGTACACCAGGGAGGAACATCAATGCAGTACGCCAGGGAGGAGCATCAATGCAGTACACCAGGGAGGAGCATCAATGCAGTACACCAGGGAGGAGCATCAATGCAGTACACCAGGGAGGATCATCAAAGCAGTACACCAGGGAGGAGCATCAATGCAGTACACCAGGGAGGAGCATTAATGCAGTACACCAGGGAGGAGCATCAATGCAGTGCACCAGGGAGGAGCATCAATGCAGTACACCAGGGAGGAGCATTAATGCAGTACACCAGGGAGGAGCATCAATGCAGTGCACCAGGGAGGAGCATCAATGCAGTACACCAGGGATGAGTATTAATGCAGTACACCAGGGAGGAGCATCAATGCAGTACACCAGGGAGGAACATCAATGCAGTACGCCAGGGAGGAGCATCAATGCAGTACACCAGGGAGGAACATCAATGCAGTACGCCAGGGAGGAGCATCAGTGCAGTACACCAGGGAGGAGCATCAATGCAGTACACCAGGGAGGAGCATCAATGCAGTACACCAGGGAGGAGCATCAATGCAGTACACCAGGGAGGATCATCAAAGCAGTACACCAGGGAGGAGCATCAATGCAGTACACCAGGGAGGAGCATTAATGCAGTACACCAGGGAGGAGCATCAATGCAGTGCACCAGGGAGGAGCATCAATGCAGTACACCAGGGATGAGTATTAATGCAGTACACCAGGGAGGAGCATCAATGCAGTACACCAGGGAGGAGCATCAATGCAGTACACCAGGGAGGAGCATTAATGCAGTACACCAGGGAGGAGCATTAATGCAGTACACCAGGGAGGAGCATTAATGCAGTACACCAGGGAGGAGCATTAATGCAGTACACCAGGGAGGAGCATTAATGCAGTACACCAGGGAGGAGCATCAATGCAGTGCACCAGGGAGGAGCATCAATGCAGTACACCAGGGATGAGTATTAATGCAGTACACCAGGGAGGAGCATCAATGCAGTACACCAGGGAGGAGCATTAATGCAGTACACCAGGGAGGAGCATTAATGCAGTACACCAGGGAGGAGCATCAATGCAGTACACCAGGGAGGAGCATTAATGCAGTACACCAGGGAGAATTAATGCAGTACACGAGGGAGGAGCATCAATGCAGTACAAGCAGGTGGTTGAGTGCAAGCAGGTGGTTGAGTGAGTGCAGGCAGGTGGTTGAGTGAGTGCAGGCAGGTGGTGGAGTGAGTGCAGGCAGGTGGTGGAGTGAGTGCAGGCAGGTGGTGGAGTGAGTGCAGGCAGGTGGAGTGAGTGCAGGCAGGTGGTTGAGTGCAAGCAGGTGGTTGAGTGAGTGCAAGCAGGTGGTTGAGTGAGTGCAGGCAGTGGTGGAGTGAGTGCAGGCAGGTGTGGAGTGAGTGCAGGCAGATGGTTGAGTGAGTGCAAGCAGGTGGTTGAGTGAGTGCAGGCAGGTGGAGTGAGTGCAGGCAGGTGGTTGAGTGCAAGCAGGTGGTTGAGTGAGTGCAGGCAGGTGGTTGAGTGAGTGCAAGCAGGTGGTTGAGTGAGTGCAGGCAGGTGGTTGAGTGAGTGCAAGCAGGTGGTTGAGTGAGTGCAGGCAGGTGGTTGAGTGAGTGCAGGCAGGTGGAGTGAGTGCAGGCAGGTGGTGGAGTGAGTGCAGGCAGGTAGTTGAGTGAGTGCAGGCAGGTGGTTGAGTGAGTGCAAGCAGGTGGTTGAGTGAGTGCAGGCAGGTGGTTGAGTGAGTGCAAGCAGGTGGTTGAGTGAGTGCAGGCAGGTGGTTGAGTGAGTGCAGGCAGGTGGTTGAGTGAGTGCAGGGAGTGGAGTGAGTGCAGGCAGGTGGTGGAGTGAGTGCAGGCAGGTAGTTGAGTGTGCAGGCAGGTGGTTGAATGAGTGCAGGCAGGTGGTTGAGTGAGTGCAGGCAGGCGGTGGAGTGAGTGCAGGTAGGTGGTGGAGTGAGTGCAGGCAGGTGGTTGAGTGAGTGCAGGAGGTGGTTGAGTGAGTGCAGGCAGGTGGTGGAGTGAGTGCAGGCAGGTGGTTGAGTCAGTGCAGGCAGGTAGTTGAGTGAGTGCAGGCAGGTGGTGGAGTGAGTGCAGGCAGGTGGTTGAGTGAGTGCAGGCAGGTGGAGTGAGTGCAGGCAGGTGGTTGAGTGCAGGCAGGTGGAGTGAGTGCAGGCAGTGTGGTGGAGTGAGTGCAGGCAGGTGGTTGAGTGAGTGCAGGCAGGTTGAGTGAGGGCAGGCAGGTGGTTGAGTGAGTGCAGGCAGGTGGTGGAGTGAGTGCAGGCAGGTGGTTGAGTGCAGGCAGGTGGAGTGAGTGCAGGCAGGTGGTGGAGTGAGTGCAGGCAGGTGGAGTGAGTGCAGGCAGGTGGTGGAGTGAGGGCAGGCAGGTGGAGTGAGTGCAGGCAGGTGGTGGAGTGAGTGCATGCAGGTGGTTGAGTGAATGCAGGCAGGTGGAGTGAGTGCAGGCAGGTGTTGGAGTGAGTGCAGGCAGGTGGTTGAGTGAGTGCAGGCAGGTGGAGTGAGTGCAGGCAGGTGGTTGAGTGAGTGCAGGCAGGTGGTTGAGTGAGTGCAGGCAGGTGGTGGAGTGAGTGCAGGCAGGTGTTGGAGTGAGTGCAGGCAGGTGGTTGAGTGAGCGCAAGCAGGTGGAGTGAGTGCAGGCAGGTGGTTGAGTGAGTGCAGGCAGGTGTTGGAGTGAGTGCAGGCAGGTGGTGGAGTGAGCGCAAGCATGTGGAGTGAGTGCAGGCAGGTGGTTGAGTGAGTGCAGGCAGGTGGTGGAGTGAGTGCAGGCAGGTGGTGGAGTGAGTGCAGGCAGGTGGTTGAGCGCAGGCAGGTGGTTGAGTGCAGGCAGGTGGTGGAGTGAGTGCAGGCAGGTGGTGGAGTGCAGGCAGATGGTGGAGTGAGTGCAGGCCGGTGGTGGAGTGAGTGCAGGCAGGTGTGGAGTGCCAGGCAGGTGGTGGAGTGAGTGCAGGCATGTGGTGGAGTGAGTGGCAGGCAGGTGGTGGAGTGAGGTGCAGGCAGGTGGTGGAGTGAGTGCAGGCAGGTGGTGGAGTGAGTGCAGGCAGGTGGTGGAGTGAGTGCAGGCAGGTGGTGGAGTGCAGGCAGGTGGTGGAGTGAGCTCAGACAGGTGGTGGAATGAGCGCAGGCAGGTGGTGGAGTGAGTGCAGGCAGGTGGTGGAGTGCAGGCAGGTGGTGGAGTGAGCGCAGGCAGGTGGTGGAGTGAGTGCAGGCAGGTGGTGGAATGAGCGCAGGCAGGAGTGGAGTGAGTGCAGGCAGGTGGTGGAATGAGCGCAGGCAGGTGGTGGAGTGAGTGCAGGCATGGGTGGTGGGAGTGAGTTGCAGGCAGTGTGGATGGAGTGGTGAGTGCAGGCAGGTGGAGTGAGTGCAGGTAGGTGGAGTGAGTGCAGGCAGGTGGTTGAGTGAGTGCAGCAGGTGGTTGAGTGAGTGCAGGCAGGTGGTTGAGTGAGTGCAGGCAGGTGGTTGAGTGCAGGCAGGTGGTTGAGTGCAGGCAGGTGGTTGAGTGAGTGCAGGCAGGTGGTTGAGTGAGTGCAAGCAGGTGGTTGAGTGAGTGCAGGCAGGTGGTTGAGTGAGTGCAGGCAGGTGGTGGAGTGAGTGCAGGCAGGTGGTTGAGTGAGTGCAGGCAGGTGGTGGAGTGAGTGCAGGCAGGTGGTTGAGTGAGTGCAGGCAGGTGGTGGAGTGAGTGCAGGCAGGTGTGGAGTGAGTGCAGGCAGGTGGTTGAGTGAGTGGCAGGCAGGTGGTGGAGTGAGTGCAGGCAGGTGGTGGAGTGAGTGCAGGCAGGTGGTTGAGTGAGTGCAGGCAGGTGGTGGAGTGAGTGCAGGCAGGTGGTGGAGTGAGTGCAGGCAGGTGGTTGAGTGAGTGCAGGCAGGTGGTGGAGTGAGTGCAGGCACTTGGTGGAGTGAGTGCAGGCAGGTGGTTGAGTGAGTGCAGGCAGGTGGTGGAGTGAGTGCATGCACTTGGTGGAGTGAGTGCAGGCAGGTGGTTGAGTGAGTGCAGGCAGGTGGTGGAGTGAGTGCAGGCAGGTGGTGGAGTGAGTGCAGGCAGGTGGTTGAGTCAGTGCAGGCAGGTGGTTGAGTCAGTGCAGGCAGGTAGTTGAGTGAGTGCAGGCAGGTGGTGGAGTGAGTGCAGGCAGGTGGTGGAGTGAGTGCAGGCAGGTGGTGGAGTGAGCGCAGGCAGGTGGAGTGAGTGCAGGCAGGTGGAGTGAGTGCAGGCAGGTGGTGGAGTGAGTGCAGGCAGGTGGTGGAGTGAGTGCAGGCAGGTGGTGGAGTGAGTGCAGGCAGGTGGTGGAGTGAGCGCAGGCAGGTGGAGTGAGTGTGCAGGCAGGTGGAGTGAGTGCAGGCAGGTGGTGGAGTGAGTGCGGCAGGTGGAGTGAGTGCAGGCAGGTGGAGTGAGTGCAGGCAGGTGGTTGAGTGATGCAGGCAGGTGGTGGAGTGAGCGCAGGCAAGGTGTGTGGAATGAGCGCAGGCAGGTGGTGGAGTGAGCGCAGGCAGGTGGTGGAATGAGCGCAGGCAGGTGGTGGAGTGAGTGCAGGCAGGTGGTGGAGTGAGTGCAGGCAGGTGGTGGAGTGAGTGCAGGCAGGTGGTGGAGTGAGTGCAGGCAGGTGGTGGAGTGAGTGCAGGCAGGTGGTGGAATGAGCGCAGGCAGGTGGTGGAGTGAGTGCAAGCAGTGTGGTGAGTGAGTGCAGGACAGGTGGTGGAGTGAGTGCAGGCAGGTGTGGAATGAGCGCAGGCAGGTGGATGAGTGCAGGCAGGTGGTGGAGTGAGTGCAGGCAGGTGGTGGAGTGAGTGCAGGCAGGTGGAGTGAGTGCAGGCAGGTGGTGAGTGAGTGCAGGCAGGTGGTTGAGTGAGTGCAGGCAGTGTTGAGTGAGTGCAGGCAGGTGGGGAGTGAGCGCAGGCAGGTGGAGTGCAGGCAGGTGGTGGAGTGAGTGCAGGCAGGTGGTGGAGTGAGCGCAGGCAGGTGGAGTGCAGGCAGGTGGTGGAGTGAGTGCAGGCAGGTGGTGAGTGAGTGCAGTGAGGTGGTGGAGTGAGCGCAGGCAGTGGAGTGAGTGGCAGGCAGGTGGGGAGTGAGTGCAGTGAGGTGTGGAGTGAGCGCAGGCAGTGGAGTGAGTGCAGGCAGGTGGTGGAGTGAGTGCAGTGAGGTGGTGGAGTGAGTGCAGGCAGGTGGAGTGAGTGCAGGCAGGTGGAGTGAGTGCAGGCAGGTGGAGTGAGTGCAGGCAGGTGGTGGAGTGAGTGCAGGCAGGTGGTGGAGTGAGTGCAGGCAGGTGGTGGAGTGAGTGCAGTGAGGTGGTGGAGTGAGTGCAGGCAGGTGGAGTGAGTGCAGCCAGGTGGAGTGAGTGCAGGCAGGTGGAGTGAGTGCAGGCAGGTGGTGGAGTGAGTGCAGGCAGGTGGTGGAGTGCAGGCAGATGGTAGAGTGAGTGTAGGCAGGTGGTGGAGTGAGTGCAGGCAGGTGGTGGAGTGAGCACAGGCAGGTGGTTGAGTGCAGGAAGGTGGTTGAGTGAGTGCAGGCAGGTGGTTGAGTGCAGGCAGGTGGTTGAGTTAATAAAACAAGGCAGGTCTGGTTTACTGTGTGACGCACACTGCTGTTCAACAGTGTGTCCACGTCACAAGACACGTGCAGTATGTGTGACAAGAGCTACACACTCTAGGAAAAGTATTAGAGAGTTACGAAGCTATTAAGGTCTTCATTCTGTTATTCAAGCTTTCATATATGAAAAGTATATTCCCCCTCATGTTTCCTCCCATGCGATATTTACCTCATGGCTTGCATTCCCCCTTACAAGTAACCGTCTCCCTAGTTGACTCTGAGGTCCTCCACAGCATGTCCATGAATTCTCTCCCATGATCAGACGCCTGGAGCTCCACATTCATCAAAAACTGCAAGAAACCATACTCCATATTCATCAAAGCTGCAAGAAACCATTATCTTTGACATTAAGTATTTTATGGAGGAGACAAGACACAGGTGTCACCCCACAGTCATTAAAAACCACTGATATTGATACAAAGCAATTACAAAAAACTATAGATCAGTAGCTTTAACTTCACACAACATAAGCTTTGAATGGGTGCAAAGAGCAATAGTGTTTAGTCACATGGAATCACAGAAGTTGCACAACCCAGAGCAACGTGGGTTTAGAGGAGGTCATTCCTGCCTTTCATAATTGCTAGATTGTAACGACATGGTCCAGGATACTCTGGAAGACAACCAACCTAAGTGCAGATTTAGTGTACACTGATTTTGCAAAAGCATTCGAGAGATGCGACCATGGTGTGATCCTGCATAAAATATGTGCAAAAGGAATAACTGGAATAGTGGGCAGACGGATATCTAACTTATTAACAAATAGAACCCAGAGAGTAGTAGTAAACAGAATGAAGTCGGAGGCTGCCACAGGGGAAAAGCTCTGTTGTTCAAGGCACAGTACTCACCTCACTTCTGTTTCTCAGTTTTATATCCAACATCGACAGACATTAACCATAACACAGTAACATCATTCGCTGGCGACACCAGAATCTCTCATAAGAGTGCCTTTAACAAAGACATAATAAATCCTCAATCGGATGTAAAACGAATCATCTCATGGACCTGAGACAACAATATGATGTTTAACCAAGACAAATTTCAGATACTTCACTAGGGAAAAATGAAGGAAATAAAAACTGCCACGGAATGAAGGTCAAATTAAAAATTTTCAATAGAGCGAGACTTCAATAGAAGTAATAATGTTGGAAGATCTCAAATTCAAGGATCACAACAATGTTGTTATTGCAACTGCAAGGAAAATGATGGGCTGGATAACTAGAACTTTCAAGACAAGAGATGCTGAACCCAGCTGGAATACTGGTGTATACTGAAGGCCGCCTTTAAGACAAGCGAGATTGGTGAGCTAGAATACGTAGGGAGAGCTTTCACTACCCACTTCTTACACTCAAGTCAAGCATCTGAACTACTGAGAATGCTTGATGTACCTTCAACTGTACTTCCTGGAACGCAAACAAGAAAGACGCATTATAATTCACACATGGAAAATCCTGTAGGGACTGACTGTATGAGAAGAGACTAAGCATATAAGTGAAAATACCTCCACTAAAGAGTAGGAGCGCAATGAGTACATAAGAGAGAACTCGGTGAGTGTCAAACATCACCGACTCTTCAGCGATCTCCTCCGTGCGTGAGGGGAAACAGTAAGAAATCTCTGGTTGTCTTCGATAACCTCTCCAGTCAGTCCCTGACCAGCTGGGCTGTGGTTTGTGCGTTGGACTGTGTGCGGCCATTAGTAACAACCTGGGTGATGAGGGCCGGGCTGCTAGAGTAGAAAAATTCTGGAAACCTGTCAAAGGTACGGGTGGCAGAGGAGGAGGAGAGGGCATCCTGATGTAGTGAGACAACTTACAGCGAGGTCACTGAAGTGAGAGAGGGTAGTTTGGATATACTGGTGATAGTAAGAGTGACGACATTAACCAAGGTGAGTGGGAACATTCCCACCTACCATAGTCGTCTTAACCACACCACCTTCACTCTCTCTCTTTCTCACAGACTTTCACTCTCTTCCCAACTGCTCTCATTCTCTCAACTTGTGTCCATACTAGTAGGCATGTGTTTATATGATCTAATAAATATATACATCAAAGTGAGAAAGATTTTATGTAACTGAGAGAAGTATATATCCTCGTATCCCATAACCTCATGTGTGTATGTACCTGTGATATACCCTTCTTGCTCGGCCTGAGGTCATGCTTCTCTGTTGACTTCCTGTTGAACCAAGCTGTTGCTGTTAGCGCCTCGCTGGCCCACATAGCCTTCACAGACTGATCTGGCAACTAGTTTGCTCTAGCAAACTTTTACACGTGTCCCAATAATAATGCCGGTATTTGCTGGTAGCAGGTTGAATAGTCTTGAACCTCGCATGTTGGATCACTAAACATAATTTTTAAACATATAAGGTCTTACAACAGGTAGAGTCTTCAATAAATTAAGTGTATTGTTTGCAAAAGTGGTGTTTACAAAATTACCCTACATAGTGGATATCTTTGAACATATAAACAAGGGCAATTTCAATATGCAAGGCGACTCTGAATATATCTTCCACTGACATAATATTCTGAGAGATAAATTAATAATTTGCGCTGTCACTGTGAAGAAAGGCAATATAGATGTGTTCCCACAGGTTGTTGCATCCAAGAATAAAATTATGATGTTATTGATGAACGGAAGATTGTCTGGTTGAAGACCCGTTTATTGCACCAAGACCGTCGAAACTCAGTCTCACAGGAGAAGAGGAAATAATTAAAATACGTAATGTTAGCAGTCCGAAATTAAAGCATAAGGAAGTAACTCTGGATTAACTCTGGAGAGTAAGAATAAGTGTCCTCAAGCTGCGGCATAAGCTCTGGTAATTCTCATGCAATTTTCCATATCTTACCTGAGGTCAAAGGTAAGGTGTGTGAACTGAAATTTTCTGAGCTCACAAACATAAACACTAACAAGAGGGAAAAGCTATAATCAGTCGAGGAAGAAACAAGAGAATGTCTGTCCAATATTCCTGCTAATATCAGAAGGATCTGACAGTCATACCAAGCACAAATATCTCAGTAAAAACCTTGTTTGTTTATTTTATTATGATCTATAACACTTGTGTAATTAGAAAATTAACCAGAGTGCCACGGAATAAGACATGTGACTTGAGTGTGCCATCACTGAACAAGGTTAGTAGCCACTGGTGGTGGCTACTAACCATCATGATAACCACACGTGGTTGTCATGATGGAGGTGTATCAGATCAAGTGAATCAACCTGCCACACGTGGTTGTCATGATGGACGTGTATCAGATCAAGTGAATCAACCTGTCACACGTGGTTGTCATGATGGACGTGTATCAGATCAAGTGAATCAACCTGCCACACGTGGTTGTCATGATGGACGTGTATCAGATCAAGTGATTCAACCTGCCACACGTGGTTGTCATGATGGACGTGTTACAGATCAAGTGAATCAACCTGTCACACGTGGTTGTCATGATGGACGTGTACCAGATCAAGTGAATCAACCTGCCACACGTGGTTGTCATGATGGACGTGTACCAGATCAGGTGAATCAACCTGTCACACGTGGTTGTCATGATGGACGTGTATCAGATCAAGTGAATCAACCTGCCACACGTGGTTGTCATGATGGACGTGTATCAGATCAAGTGAATCAACCTGTCACACGTGGTTGTCATGATGGACGTGTTATCAGATCAAGTGAATCAACCTGCCACACGTGGTTGTCATGATGGACGTGTATCAGATCAAGTGAATCAACCTGCCACACGTGGTTGTCATGATGGACGTGTATCAGATCAAGTGAATCAACCTGTCACACGTGGTTGTCATGATGGACGTGTACCAGATCAAGTGAATCAACCTGCCACACGTGGTTGTCATGATGGACGTGTACCAGATCAGGTGAATCAACCTGTCACACGTGGTTGTCATGATGGACGTGTATCAGATCAAGTGAATCAACCTGTCACACGTGGTTGTCATGATGGACGTGTATCAGATCAAGTGAATCAACCTGTCACACGTGGTTGTCATGATGGACGTGTACCAGATCAAGTGAATCAACCTGTCACACGTGGTTGTCATAATGGACGTGTATCAGATCAAGTGAATCAACCTGTCACACGTGGTTGTCATGATGGACGTGTATCAGATCAAGTGAATCAGTCTGTCACACGTGGTTGCCATAATGGACGTGTACCAGATCAAGTGAATCAACCTGTCACACGTGGTTGTCATAATGGACGTGTATCAGATCAAGTGAATCAACCTGTCACACGTGGTTGTCATGATGGACGTGTATCAGATCAAGTGAATCAACCTGCCACACGTGGTTGTCATGATGGACGTGTATCAGATCAAGTGAATCAACCTGTCACACGTGGTTGTCATGATGGACGTGTATCAGATCAAGTGAATCAACCTGCCACACGTGGTTGTCATGATGGACGTGTATCAGATCAAGTGAATCAACCTGTCACACGTGGTTGTCATGATGGACGTGTATCAGATCAAGTGAATCAACCTGCCACACGTGGTTTGTCATGATGGACGTGTATCGATCAAGTGAATCAACCTGCCACACGTGGTTGTCATGATGGACGTGTATCAGATCAAGTGAATCAACCTGTCACACGTGGTTGTCATGATGGACGTGTATCAGATCAAGTGAATCAACCTGCCACACGTGGTTGTCATGATGGACGTGTACCAGATCAAGTGAATCAACCTGCCACACGTGGTTGTCATGATGGACGTGTACCAGATCAGGTGAATCAACCTGTCACACGTGGTTGTCATGATGGACGTGTACCAGATCAAGTGAATCAACCTGTCACACGTGGTTGTCATGATGGACGTGTACCAGATCAAGTGAATCAACCTGTCACACGTGGTTATGATGGACGTGTACCAGATCAAGTGAATCAACCTGTCACACGTGGTTGTCATGATGGACATGTATCAGATCAAGTGAATCAACCTGCCACACGTGGTTGTCATGATGGACGTGTATCAGATCAAGTGAATCAACCTGCCACACACACGACACTCACCACCTGAACACTGTCAGAAAAACTTGCCTCTCGAGGTGGATGTTTTCATCAACAGCCAAAACACAAGTTGAATCAAGGGGACCTAACATCTTATATCAAGGGGATCAGACACCTTACATCAAGGGATCAAACACCTTACATCAAGGGATCAAACACCTTACATCAAGGGATCAAACACCTTACATCAAGGGATCAAACACCTTCCATTAAGGGATCAAACACCTTCCATCAAGGGGATCAAACACCTTCCATCAAGGGATCAGACACCTTACATCAAGGGGATCAAACACCTTCCATCAAGGGATCAGACACCTTACATCAAGGGATCAAACACCTTCCATCAAGGGATCAAACACCTTACATCAAGGGGATCAAACACATCAAGGGGATCAAACACCTTACATCGAGGGATCAGACACCTTACATCAAGGGATCTAACACTTTACATCAAGGGATCTAGCACTTTACATCAAGGGATCAAACACCTTACATCAAGGGGATCAAATACCTTACATCAAGGGATCTAACACCTTACATCAAGGGATCAGACACCTTACATCAAGGGATCTAACACTTTACATCAAGGGATCTAACACTTTACTTCAAGGGATCTAACACCTTACATCAAGGGATCTAACACCTTACATCAAGGGATCTAACACCTTACATCAAGGGATCTAACACCTTACATCAAGGGATCTAACACCTTGCATCAAGGGATCAACAACGAGTTAACCTCAGAAAGTTTACTACCAAGGTAAAGACTGGTATAAATAATTTAATTGTAACTTTCTTCGTTTGTTTTATAAAACGTCCAGGCTGTTGTTGCCAGCATCAGGTGACCTGTACAGTCTAGAGATGACACGTGGTTCATGTATCACACTGATACATGTAGTGGTGACCAGTGATTCTTGCATCAACACTGACACTGACCCAGGCATTGGGAATAAGAGGCTTTTAGCAGATGTCACTGGCGTCATCCAACAAGTGTCACAGGTATGTCTTCTAACAGGTGTCACTGGTGTTTTCCAACAGGTGTCAATGATATGTCTTCCAACAGATGTCACTGGTGTGTCATCCAACAGGTGTCACTGGTATGTAAATATAACGTCAGTTGTAAGACTCGGCAGTAAATATAACGTCAGTTGTAACTCTGAACAGTAACTGGCACAGTATACGGCCTGTACAAGCAGCAACGCCCAGATTGGTATCAAGCGGTAGTGAGAGTGTACCCAGAGAGTGATAACCAGGTGTGGAATGTTGCAAGGCAATTAAGAGTGTATGTTGTGGGTACCTTCTGGTACATGTCTTTGTACAACCACAACGTTACCTCTGACATGCCTCTAAGTACATTCACGAGTTCTTCAGACTCTGGCCAGACTTCTCTGAAGATAGCATGATCAGCCAGACTATTGCTACCTCAAGTGCACTGGCTTATATAGCCAGTATACACTGCCTGGTATGCACTTCCTGTAAGGAAAAACACACTTTCGTAATCAGTCCCTCAGCCTGGAGGCTGAGGGACTGATTACATGATTACATAGGGACTCATAAGAATGACAGAGACTTATAATAATGACAGAGGGACATATTAGTGTGCCACTGAAACTCCAGAAGCTTACTGTCCATTACCTGCAGAAGTGAAGGAAAAAAACAGTGTACCCAGAATAATAAGAGATAGGAGGCAGAAGAATCAGGGAGTAGCACTTGAATACAGAAGGAATCACCAGCAGAGGTGAAGTAATGAAATAAACAGTAGGAGAGACAAACCCGGAGGGTGATGGACTGATTATATCGTCTTTATATCACATCTGCTGCCTTCTCTGTATTCGACTGAAGAAGCCTACTGTGAAGGTGAAACTTTTCAGAATAAAGATACCCAACTGTTGCACGTGTGTCTTGATTATCAACATTGTAGCTATTAAGGAGACAACGCTCGTAAGAACAATAATAAATTTAGATTTCCCAGAGGAACGCTATATGGTAAGACAAGGAAAAACACGGGAGGAAGAGGAGGTGGTAGAGGAGGAAGAGGAGAAGGAAGAGGAGGAGGAAGAGGAGGAGGGGGGCACTGATAGAGGTTACTGGAGGCTTGAAGCATCACTGATAGTTGCTGGAGGTTTGAGGAACTAGGAATCCTGGGATCAGATAATGTATTCAATACCATGGTGTTAGGATTTATAATGGTAACTCTGTTTTCATCATATTTAACTTGTATATTCCTGCTGATAAGTTTAATTACATTTGGAGATCCCAACTTGTGCTCAGTCTGAACTTACTTTTATTATTGGTGATTATATTGCAAGAAACACAAGCTATGGAAACTCACTGTTTGGTAATCGTAATGGTAAATAACTGACGTCACTATTAAATAGTCATGATAATGTGCAAATTGTAGGTGACAAAGGTATATCAAAGGACCTTGAACCCACAGACATCTGTGGAGGCGTCCTGGATCTGTGTCTTGGCTTCAACATTACTTTTGCCAGCTGTGAGTCTACCATTGTAACAGATATATCGTCAGATCATTTCCCAATATTAACCTCACTAGATATTGGTAATACTATCCTCCCTGGTGGGATATTCAAACGGAAACGCTTTCATGTTCCTCCTGTTACCACAAGTATGTAAAATGGGAAAACGTATCTTTCTGTACCACAGTAAACTATCCTCAGGACATGGAGCCAGCTGAACTAAAATCTCACCTCACCAACAAGACAGTCAAGTATGTCGTTGAACATTCCAAAGAAGCTTGTCCTATTAAATTTTCAACCATTTTAGCGAATATTGAACTTTGGTGTCAAGATCCTCGATATCAACACTCCTTAACTCGTCTCATGATACTTCCTCTCCAACGATTTAAACATCTCAAAAATGGAACTCGCCTCGCCAAGGAAGCTTTCTTCGTCAAAAAACGACACAATTCCAAATAACCACCAAGCCATTATGAAATGACCAATCAACGACGAGCTCCTCCCTTCTCGCCTGCAGCCACCAATCATCATCAAGAAGCTGAAATCTTCCACCCAGCAAGTTGCAGTCAGCGCCTGCAGAGTTCCTGTTGTCTCTACATCGTCTTTCGTCATCGTTATTCTGGCTTAGCAGTTGGGTCTAGTCCTGACTCTTCTTTCTTCGACTCAAGACATTCCTCTCACCGTCTATTCTTCGCACTGTCCCCACTTGCCCCTCGCCCCTCGTGGGTACTTACCTGTGAGTCCGTATCGTATCGTATCGTGTTCCTCCTGATCATCATGATCACTTTGTCGCACATGTTACAGACTGGTATAATTCCAATGTTGAGACCTTTAACAATGACGTTGTAAGCAATATTCAGACGTACTTACAACCGTCACTGAAACCTCCTGACACACTAAACCCAAATAACTTCAATAATAATTATACAACGTACTATAATAATCATACCTGTTATAATGATCCAAACTTCGACATTGAAACGTGTTTTCTCCAAGTACCGGAAGTTTTTCCGGGGTCACGCCCCGCGGGCTGGTCTTTTACCGGGCCTCGAAATGAGTTCCTGCCACAGTAAGCATGATATCATAGTTAACCTCGGACCTGTTTGGGTGAAAACAGAAAATTAAGGGCTTTTCTAAGGTGATTTTTATGGCGTTTTTTGGGTCCCAATTTAGGGAAAAGAAACACAAATTTAGAAATAGGCAAGAAATTTCAAATTTTGGATTATTTTTTTTTGGCCCCCCCCCTAACCCTCTTTTTTTTTACGGGGCCCCTTTAAAAATTGTTGGTGATTTAAACATGCCCAAAACATTCTTAGTTTTGTTTTTACCCAAAAAATTGGGAAAAAAATCAATTTGTGCATGAAAAAGGGACTAAAAAAGGAAAAACCTGGAAATTTGCTTTAGTATTAAATGCCTAGAGTTCCTGTTAGGACCCTTTTAAAAAGAATTTGATTTTGAAATGTGGACACGATTTTCAATTTAATATGAGGGGAAAAGGGGGAGGGGGAGGGGGGTAAACAGTTGAAAATTTTCAGTGGGGAAATATACTGTATTTATTCTTGTGAATTTTGTAAGTATTTTTTCCTTGACACGCTAGCCACCTCCCACCGAGGCAGGGTGACCCAAAAGAAGAAGCACTTTCACCATCATTCACACATAATCACTGTCTTTGCAGAGGCGCACAGATACGACAGCTCAGATGTCACTCATAACAGCAAATATCCCAACCCTCTCCTTTAAAGCGCATGCATTGTATTTCCACCTCCAGGACTCAAGTCCGGCTAACCGGTTTCCCAGAATCCCTTCACAAAATATTAACCTGCTCACACTCCAACAGCTCAAGTCCCAAAAACCATTTATCTCCACTCCTATCGAACTTGCTCATACATGCTTGCACTATGTCCACGCTTCTTGCACACACAGCTCTTTTACCCCCTCCATCCTTTCCTAGGACGACCCCTACCCCTCCTTCCCTCCACTGCAGATTTATACACCCTCCAAGTCATACTGCTCCATCCTCTCTAAATGACTAAACCACCTCAACAACCTCTGAATAACGCTTTTAGCAACTTCAAACCTCAAATACATTAATCCATTCCATAAAACTAGGCCTAGTTTAGACAAAATATCGTACCCCGGAAATGCGGAGGCTCTTACAAACTGCACTTGCTGCATCCAATGAGCATATAACAACTTCATCAAACAGACTGGGAAAAATTTGTCATTGCTCACACCCCATTTAGCCGGGCATGGAGGGATATAAATAGAATTAAGGGTAACAGAACTGGGCAGATCGCGCACCCTCGTCCCTTATATTGGGCGAATCAGTTAGTTCTTGGGCTGCTGCATCTAGCTATGACGATCCTCCCAGTAACACAGAGGTGAAATCAACAGACAAATATGATGGAAGGGAGAGACTGATTTGTTTTATGCTTACCAAGGAAGATGACTAACATTGCTTTCACTAAGGGCAGCTCCACATCTGCTGGGGTCCAGGATGGTATTACAACATACTCACATTGTTATGTCGAGTACCAGGTAATTCTTTACCTGAATTATATAACATGAGTTATGTCACCCTGTTCATATATCCCCAGTACCCTGTTCATATATCCCCGGTACCCTGTTCCTATATCCCCAGTACCCTGTTCATATATCCCCGGTACCCTGTTCCTATATCCCCAGTACCCTGTTCATATCCCGGTACCCTGTTCCTATATCCCCAGTACCCTGTTCATATATCCTCGGTACCCTGTTCCTATATCCCCAGTACCCTGTTCATATATCCCCAGTACCCTGTTCATATATCACCGGTACCCTGTTCCTATATCCCCAGTACCTTGTTCATATATCCCCGGTACCCTGTTCCTATATCCCCAGTACCCTGTTCATATATCCCCAGTACCCTGTTCATATATCACCGGTACCCTGTTCCTATATCCCCAGTACCCTGTTCATATATCCCCGGTACCCTGTTCCTATATCCCCAGTACCCTGTTCATATATCACCGGTACCCTGTTCCTATATCCCCAGTACCCTGTTCATATCCCAGTACCCTGTTCCTATATCCCCAGTACCCTGTTCCTATATCCCCAGTACCCTGTTCATATATCCCCGGTACCCTGTTCATATATCCCCAGTACCCTGTTCATATATCCCCAGTACCCTGTTCATATATCCCCAGTACCCTGTTCCTATATCCCCAGTACCCTGTTCATATATCCCCAGTACCCTGTTCATATATCCCCGGTACCCTGTTCATATATCACCGGTACCCTGTTCCTATATCCTCAGTACCCTGTTCCTATATCCCCAGTACCCTGTTCCTATATCCCCAGTACCCTGTTCATATATCACCGGTATCCTGTTCCTATATCCCCAGTACCCTGTTCCTATATCTCCAGTACCCTGTTCCTATATCCCCAGTACCCTGTTCATATATCCCCAGTACCCTGTTCCTATATCCCCAGTACCCTGTTCATATATCACCGATAGCCTGTTCCTATATCCCCAGTACCCTGTTCATATATCCCCGGTACCCTGTTCCTATATCCCCAGTACCCTGTTCATATTACGGTACCCTGTTCATGTATCCCCAGCACCCTGTTCATATATACCCAGTACCCTGTTTATATCCCAGAATCTTGTTCATGTATCCTCAGTACCCTGTTCATATTCCAGTACCCTGTTCATATTCCAGTTCTCTGTTCATATATACCCAGTACCTTGTTCATATATACCCGGTACCCTGTTCAGATATACCCAGTAAACTGTTCATATATCCCAGTACATTATTCACATATCGGAGTACCCTGTTCATATATCCCCAGTACCCTGTTCATATATACCCAGTACCCTGTTCAAATATCCTGGCCTGGGAGGCTGGTACTCTCTTAGGCTCGCCAGAGTGTCGCCTATGTAAATGAGTAGATGCACCTGCAGGTGTTGCACTCAGGCAGCTTGAGGTGCAGGTGTTGTACTCAGGCAGCTTGACGTGCAGGTGTTGTACTCAGGCAGCTTGACGTGCAGGTGTTGTACTCAGGCAGCTTGACGTGCAGGTGTTGTACTCAGGCAGTTTGACGTGCAGGTGTTGTACTCAGGCAGCTTGACGTGCAGGTGTTGTACTCAGTTTGACGTGCAGGGTTGACTCAGGCAGTTTACGGCAGGTTTTGTACTAAGGCGTTTAACGTGCGGGTTTTTTTCCAGGCAGTTTGACGTGCAGGTGAGACCAGGCAGTTTTGACGTGCAGGTTTTCTCAGCAGTTTGACGTGCAGGTGTTGTACCCCAGGCAGTTTTGACGTCAGGTGTTGTACTCGGGCGCTTGACGTGCGGTGATGTACTCAGCAGCTTGACTGCAGGGTTTTACTCGGGCAGCTTGACGGCGGGTGTTGTACTCAGGCAGTTGCGTGCAGGTAGTACTCAGGCAGCTTGACGTGCAGGTGTTTTATCAGGCAGCTTGACGGGCATTTTTTTGACAAAGGCAGTTAACGTGCAGGTGTTTTTCTCGGGCGTTTGACGTGCAGGTGATGACTCAGGAGCTTGAGGCAGGGTTGTACTCAGGCATTTTGAGGCAGGGTTGTACGCGGCACTTGATGCGGTGTTGTACCAGGCAGTTTTGACGTGCGGTGTTTACGAGGCAGTAACGGCAGTTTTCCTCTGGCATTTTACGTGCATGTGTTTTTACTAGGGGGTAACGTGCGGTCTTGCAATTGGCAGCTTGACTTTCAGGGTTGACCAGGCAGCTTGAGTTAGGTGTTGTACTCAGGCAGCTTGGCGTGCGGGATTCCTCAGGCTTTGACTGCGGTGTAACATGGTTCAGCTTCTCACGGGAAACATTAAAGTAGACCAGCTTGGTCAGCAAGTTTATTTAAATAAGATTCCCAAAAATTTGGGTTACAATAACAGCTTGTATCTATCAATTACATATTATTTGTTTGTCCCCGGGTAGTTGGCGAAGTTCCCGTGTTTGGTCCCCAGGGTGTTTTTGGCGAAGTTACCGGTTTGTGTCTCCCCAGGTGATTGGCAAGTTTTTGGGTTTTTGTTTTTGCACCCGAGAGTTTTTATGTACAGTGTTTTGTTTGTGCTGCACTGAGTGTTTATGTAGTGTAGTGAGAACAAAACACACCACCTGACGCTGCACCCGCCTTCTGACCGAGCTGGGCGGGTTCCTTCAGTTCAACACTTTTCCCCCCATCTAAAAGGTTCACGTCATGGGAAAACGGCTGCTGTGGACCAATTTTACAATCTGTAATTACAGCACCTTCAGTCCCTTGGTCCAGACAATTAAATTATGCAGAAGATGCGCATCTTCATTGTCATTTTTGAGTGAGAGTAGATTTCATTTTAGTTAAAAAAACTGATGGTATTGTTACATCGGGGTGCTGGAGTCTAAGGGACTGTTTAAAGTTAGGGTGCTGGTTTTGTTACAGTCTGGTGCTGGTAACTGGGGGTACGTTACGTTTTGTCGGGGTGGTGTTCAGCATGGTGCGGAGTAACTGGGGTACTGTTACAGTTATGGTGCGGGTTTTTTACAGTTGGTGCTGGAGTAAAAAGGGGTACGTTACTTTAGGTCTGGTGTTTTTACAGCCCAGGGCTGGATTAGAGGTACTTTTTTACATTAGGGGTGCTGGTGTTGTTACAGTCGGGTGTGGAGTAATAGGACTTTTACAGTAGGGTGCTGGGTGTTACAGTAATGGGCGGGTAACTGGGGTACGTTACAGTTTTGGGCTGGTGTTGTTACAGTCATGGGTCTGGGTAACTGAGGGTACTTTTACTTATGGGATTGTATTTTTTACGTCAGGGTGTGGAGTAACTAAGGGGTACTTTTTACAGTTAGGGGCGGGTGTTGTTACAGTCATGGTGCTGGGTAAACGGGGACGTACATTTTAGGTGTTGGTGTTTGTACAGTCAGGTGCGGGGAGTAACGGGGGTAGTTACGTTATGGGTGGTGTTGTTACGCAGGTGCTGGAGTAACTGAGGGTACGTTACAGTTAAGGTGCTGGTGTTTTTACGCATGGGCGGGAGTAAGGGGGGTACTTTTACATTTAGGTGCTGGTGGTTACAGTCGGGCGGAGTAAAGGGGGTCTGTTACATAAGGTGCGGTGTTGTTCATCATGGGTGGTGTAACTGGGGGTACGTACAGTTATGGTCTGGGTAACGGGGGGTACGAAGTTATGGGCTGGGGGTTTTTAACAGTCTGGGTGGAGTAACGGGGGTACTGAACAGTTATGGTGGGGTTTTTAACATAAGGGCGGGAAAACTGGGACTTTTATTTATGGGCGGGTGGTTACAGTCAGGTGCAGAAAACAAAGGGTACTGTTACATTTATGGGCGGGTTTTTTTACAGCTGGTCGGATTTTACGGGGGTACGTTACGTTATGGTGTTGGTGTTTTTACAGTCATGGTGCTGGAGAATTTGGGGTCTTTTACAGTTTGGTGCTGGTGTTGTTACAGCTGTGCGGGAGAAACAGGGACTTTTTACGTTATGGGCTAGGTTTTTACAGTCATGGGGGGGAGTCTGGGGTACTGTTACAGTTATGGTGATGGTATTGTTACGTCATGGGGGGATAAACAAAGGGTACTTTTAAAGTTATGGTGCGGGTTGTTTACAGTCAGGTGCGGGAGTAACTGGGGGTACGTTACATTTATGGTTTGGTTTTGTTACAGTCATGGTGCGGAGTAACTGAGGGTACGACGTTTGGGTGGTGTTGTTACGCATGGGGGGGGTAACTGGGGTACTGTTACATTTTAGGTGCGGTGTTGTTACAGTCAGGGCTGGGTAACTGGGGACTGTTACAGTTAGGGCTGGTGTTTTTCCCACATGGTCGGAGAAAGGGGGTACTGTTACATTTTTGGTGTGGTGTTTTACGTCATGTGGGTAACGGGGTACTGTTACATTTTATGTGTGGATAACTGGGGGTATTTTTACTTTAGGTGTGGTGTTGTTACTCTGGTGCGGAGTAACGGGGGGGGACTGTTACAGTTATGGTGCGGTGTTGTTCGTAAGGTGCGGAGAACTGGGGTACGTTCAGTTATGGTGCTGGTTTTTTGTTACAGTCATGGCTGGGAAAACTGGGGGTACTGTTCAGTTAGGTGCTGGGTTTTACAGCAGGTGTGGATTTACTGAGGGTCTGCATTTTTGGGGGGGTTTTTTAAAACGGGGCGGAGTAACGAAGGTACGTTACAGTTAGGGTGCTGGTGTTGTTACGTCATGGTGCGGAGTAACTGAGGGTACGTTACAGTTATGGTGGGTGTTTTTACTCATTGGCGGAGTAACGAGGGTATTTTGCAGTTATGGGCTGGGTTGTTACAGTCATGGTGCGGGGATAACTGGGGGTACTGTTACAGTTATAGGCTGGTGTTTTACAGTCAGGGTGCTGGAGAAACTGGGGGTACGTTGCAGTTATGGTGTGGTGTTGTTACAGTCATGGTGCTGGAGTAACTGAGGGATGTTACAGTTAGGTGTTTTTTGTTCGTCAGGTGCTGGAGAAACTGGGGGTATGTTACATTATGGTTGGGTTGTTACGCATGGTTGTGTAAGGGTTTGTTGTTACGTCAGGTGCGGGAGTAACTGAGGTCTTTTTACATTAGGTCTGGTGTTGTTACAGTCATGGTGCTGGAGTAATGAGGACTGTTACATTATGGTGGTTTTGTTATCATGGTGCGGAGAAACAAGGGTACTGTTACTTTATGGTGCGGGTTGTTACAGTATGGTGCGGGAGTAACTGGGGGTACGTTCAGTTATGGGGGGGTTTGTTACAGTCATGGGCGATAACTGGGGGTACTTTTACAGTTATGGGTGGTTTTTACGTCTGGTGCTGGTAAAATTGGGGGGTAGTTAAGTTAGGTGTTGGTGTTGTTATCTGGTCTGAGTAACAAGGGACTGTTTCTTTTTGGTGTGGTTGTTACAGTCAGGTGCGGAGTAACTGAGGACTGTTACAGAAATGGTGCGGTTTTTGTTACAGTCAGGTGCGGAGTAACTGAGGGTACTGTTAAGTTAGGTGCGGGTTTTACAGTCAGGTGCTGGGTAACAAAGGGGGTACTTTTTTACAGTTTGGGCTGGTGTTGTTTACATGGGAGTTCGACACGGGGATTAGGTAAGAATACTCACGAGGCGTTATTACGTAAATTAACGATAAGGGAGAGAGACCGCACCGTTCCCTTGCCTCCTTGCTCCACTCGTAACACGACTGCCCGGCCCCCCACAGTACCCAGTGAGAGGGTCTTTGAATAATGCCGTTCAGCGCAATTGAATAGACAGTGTCTCGGCAAGGGGTTTGGTCTTGAGTCAACGGTACATTTGGTTACTGGTAACGGTTCTACTACTAAAGCTCGGCGATGCAACGTATTCGCCCGACATACAACAAATAAAAACTAGAATGCAGGTATCGGGGGGCTATTCTATACAATGTCAAAGTACACAACATTAAAATTTATATACAAATAGAACATTGGAATGAAACTTACGTAACTGAAAGAATGCAATACAAGAATACTATAGAAACTTAAAACTCAACAAATGAACAACGAATCAAGTTGAGATTAAAATATAAAAAAAAATTTTGATCGATCGTTTATTCGTGTGTCTAGGGGGGATTCTGGGAAGGAAAATACAAAGAAAGAGTGTTTAACAAAAGGCAGATTCGGTGCACGAAAACTAGACTGTTAACTCTCAAAATGCGGAGAGAACATGAACACAAAAAAAAAAATCTTGAATTGAAAGTTATACTGTAATTATTCATCATACAGGTTTTTTTACTTTTTAACCCCAACTCGCTAGGGTTTAATTGACATATGCAAAGGGTGTCATCTCTGGGGAATCAAACTCTGTAATTGGCTAACTCAGTGTATTTGGGGCAAATCTGAATTGGAATTAAAAATGTACTTGGGTTTTCTAAATACTGTCGTGTATAGGGAATAACGACATTCAGGTTGATCGCGACTGATTCAGAGGAAGAGAGTACGGGATCAGGAGGATTGTCAAGCGTCACTTTTTGGGGTTGGAAGTTATCATCAAATACTAATTTCATAAAACTAAAATGCGATTCTTTTACGACCAACAATCCTCAAACCCTTATATTTTTTAAACCAGGAATTTTCAACACTCGAAAAGGGACCAACAAATTTTTGATCAACTTTGGCTTGAAACTTTTGTTAAAGTAATCCAAAACCCGAACCTACTTTGTTTTTGGAGGGCTTTGCTCGGTTTTGCGACTCTTGAAATTCAGCTGTTGATTTATGAAGTTTTTCACGGATTCTTCTAAAAACACTTTGAGCTAAGTGGTACGAGTTGCTATGAAATATGGGGTTTTGAAAATTTGGGTTTTTCGGATTAAAAAAAACAACTCAAAAGGCAAACTTTTTATCTACACCATAAACGCAAAAGTGGAGTGTCACCTAAAAAACATTGTAAGCAAATTTATAGCACACTCACATCAGGTAAAACTTCTCCCCAAGTTTCACTGTTGGGATTGATAGTGCCCCAAAAACATCAAGCCTTTCTTTTTGGTTCCCCCGCAAACCCCTTGTGGCAGGATGTGGGAACAATGGGGGATTTAGAGATTTTGTACAAGGACAAAATTTTTCAAGAATCCTTTACAAAAACCCCCCTTTAAACTGTTCTAGGGATTTGGGAGGGTAGCTGCAGATAATGCGTTTTTTAAAACGCTTTAGTATGTCTCGGCAGCTTATCTGAAATGGGAACTAACTCAAAAATTTGGGAAAGGTCTACCATAAACCCCAGATTTTTTGTTGCCTTTGGAGGGAACATTTTGGAAAATTTGGTTTTAAAAAATCTACCAACTCTTTCCACGTTCGCTAGAATTGGATATACTTGGATTGGATTTGGGCCCTTTTATTTCCTTTAAGTTGCATGCAGACACTAATTTCCCAAAAACCAGAAATATCAGTTGCCATACGAGGGCCCAAAAAGTATTTTAATCTGGCTTGTTTTTTCGAAAGACCATCCAGGGGTGGAAACCTGGACATCATGAACAGTGTAAGGCACTTCACTATGATGTGGAATTACTAAATGGGATACCTTTTGGAAAGTACCCCTTTGCTGTTCGATCAGAAAATTTTGGTTTAGACAAAGTCACTGAGGGGTGGTGGCTTACTTTTTGAATAAAATCATCCTGGGGCAGGGAAACGAAACACACCAACCCCCATGGGTCTGTTCGTGGCATTCTTTACATCTTTGCACTAAAAGGGGGCTCAGTTTTTTAAAAAAACATGCGCTATAAGGCATCTGCGAATACTTTGACTTGCCAGGTAAATGCCAAAGGGGGGATTGAAACTCTTGGGTATCAAGGTCCATCGGCTAAAACCCCCGTAGGGTTTTTTTTCTGGAAAAGGGTATCAGTGGACAGGGGCGTCAAGACGGAACAAGACTGATAAAAAAATTTTCGGAAGTCTTTAAAAACCTACTATGCTAAAGCTTCTTGTCAGTTACTGTATAATTACGTTCCCCTTTGTAAGGGCTCGGCTAGCAAATGAACTGCGTTGTACTTGCCAACGGGCTTCTGGCTAGTACGGGACCCTTTCCCAAATTTAACTAGCATCAGTTGTCAGATAGAAGGGCTTAGAAAAATCTGGAAATTTTCAAAATTGGAGGGAATGTTAGCTTTTTTTTTTAAGTTTGGAATGCTCTTTTTTGACGGGGGTCCAAACAAAAGGGCCTTTCTTAAAAAACCAGAGGAGAGCAGGAAGAAAAATTGGGAAAAAAGATCTATAAAAAACCCGCTAAGCCCACAAAGGATCTTACGGCATCAGCAGTTTTGGGGTTGGAAAAAAATTGTACTGCGTTACTTTACTTTTGGCAGTCGTAAAAACCCCTCTAGGAGTGACTATGACCAAAAAAATTAATTTTTTGATCGAAAAAATTTACATTTTGACAGTTTGTCTTTAAATTTGGGTTCTTCAAGCTTACCAAGTACTACATCAAGTCTTTTTTAAGTGTTTTCCACGTCCTTTTGACATGCGATTACGTATCTAAGTACCCATAAGTGATTACCTATAGACCCTTTAAATATTTTTCAGACCTTTAACGTGATAGGGGGAAAATCGTAATCCCCAAAACCCCTACGGAGGAAATGAAATGACCTTTGGAGTGGGGGATGCAGTTACTCTTGGGTGTCCTCGTAAGAGGGACTTTTCCAAAAACCCTTGTAACAAATCCGGTTTTAAAAAACTTTGTTATCTCCGTATTTCGTAAAAGATCACCCAGTAAGGGAGTGGAAAGCGATCGGAAGGTTTTCGCGTTTAACTTTTCCAAAATCAATTACTGGGCCAAATACCCTTTTTCTTAGGTACAGTATCAAAGGGTGCATTCCAAAGGTGAATTGCTAGGTTCTAACTCCCTCATCAAGCTTATTGATCAATTCTTCTGCAACGCAATTGTAATGAGGCATTCTGACGCAGGAGTAATAGGTCTATACCAGTTCAATGAAATACATGGGGCAATAATTCGTTTTTTCCCCATCTTTCCCCCTGAAGCAAGGTTTTTCGACGTTTGGGTTTTAAAAAAAGTCAACAAAACCTTGACTTTTTTCTGGGAAATCAGTGGGGGGCTTAAATCTTTCTCCTCAATGGTGGGACAGTTGTCCAGTGAATGGATAGGTTCCCCCCAAAAAAGCACCGACCCCCTGGTCAGGGTGACAAATCACCTCTACCAACAGGGTAAGGGGTGTAACAAGGTCAAAAAGATTGGTATTTGCTCAAGGCAAACTGGCCCAAAAGTGTTGGCCAGGTAGAAATGGATCTTACTATCTCTACAACATGTAAGGAGGTTTTAACAAATAACCCTTTTTCTTTGCAAGAAACCTGTCAACTAGACGTTTTCACCATCTGGAACACTAGGAACAACTACAGACACTTATGAGAGCACTACTGCAACAGAGACGTTTTGCAAGCATTTACATCAACAAGAGTGGGTTTTCTAGTTTCAAGTAAAGTTTTCCGACAAGGGGTTCCCCCGGGAGAAACAAAATACCGAATAGCAGGCATTGCAGGGATGGGGGTTTTGCACTCAAGGGAATTGAGCGTCCTCGGACACTTGAGGGATCGGGTTCCGCAAAATTTAAGGAAAGGTGGAAACTGATGGGAGTGCGAATTTCCAGGCCACCCCTTGGGGACGCTACTGGAGAATTCATTGCTTTAAGGGCTTAATCCGTACATCATACTCTAGCAAAAACAATTTTGATACAAGCGGGAACCCCCAAAGGAACGACAAGTCGTCAATTTGTGCATGCCATCGATAAGGTCGAGCACAAAACATAATTCGCATGGAAGCAATCCCAGTGAGGTCACCAGGGGAAATAACGGCAAACCAAAGGGAAAGGAACATGAAGCCCTACCTTGGATAGAAAAGGTTAGGGAAGTCCCACCCGGAACGCAGGTAGAACCAGATACCCACTAAGGGGGGCACATGAGTCGGTTCACGAGAAGGACATGTCGTAAATTCTTATCCTTAAACAAACTAGACCAATAATATTACTTGCCCCACCCGAGTCCAGAACAAATGAACGGGCGATTAAAACAATCTTGCCCTATAGGGCCTTTTGGGGGCATTGAAGTTATGGGCAAACAAAAAGGTGGGTTGTCATCGAAAAGACTTGTTTTCTCCTCCCCCAAAATCATCTATGCAGAGCATGTAAAACAACTCATCAGCGGTTTTCATTTCGAGACGCTTAAGCTTCAAAGGAATTTTGAACGGGATGGTTACTCTTATCACCCACTGTCACCATGGGGCCCGGTTTTTCTGGGGCGCTCGAAAACCCCCGAATTGGAAGAACGAGCCTGGGTTTTGGTTAGTTTGAGAATTTTAAAAAATGACCTGGGTTTTGGGATTTTTAAAACCACGAGATCGTTTCCTCTACGGGTTCGGGGAAAAGACCCGGAAAGACTAGGGTACTGAAGGTTTAAAAGAGCTTACACCAGATGTGCATGCCATGATTCTATGAAAGTACAGTTGGGAAGATCTGAGTACCATCACATACGACGTCCCTTTTGGGTAACATCAGACAAAAAATTGCAATATGGCCACGGGAAACCCCCAGTTTTTAAAAATTCGCCGACTATGGTTTGAATGGGAAATAGAATCTACGAGGTGTATACGACTCTGTCACTGGTTTTGGTGACCGAGATGGTTGACACCACGATTTTTCTCTTTGGCGCAAACAAGAGGGGGTGCAGAGAGGGGAAAATGTGTGACATTTTTTTAATACAAGGGAAAGTAAAAAAATGGGGGCCCCCAAGGAAAGTACTTTTTAAGGGGGTAAGTGGGTTCCACGTACGGGGAGGATGAGCCCAAAGCACACACAGAACAGGCGGCATTAGTTTTTTTAATGCTCCAAAAGCTCAAAAATTGCAAAGTGATTTTGAAATGGTTTAAAACCTCTTTAGGGAGAAAAGATGATGATTTGGGCAGCATTGATAAATATGATAAAAGTTTGCTAATCTAAACAGCAAATCCCCAACGATTCATTAACCCTGGGTAAACATTCACTAGTTCCCTAAGAAGACAAATGGGTCACTGGGTTTTTACTGGGACAAGGGAAAAAACAATCAGTCCCCAAATTTTACCACTTTGTAAATTCCTGAAGTCTCGCATATAAAGGAGACAACAAAGTAACGCACAGGGGGCGATAAAGCGTTCTTTAGCAAGTCTGATAAGATTTCCTCGAGGAGGACCTTTACCTAGACATAGCACGAAACAATGGGTGCAAACCCGCTTCAAACTATTACATGGGCCATTGAATAAAGGAAAAGCATCAAGGGAATCACGAGTATAACTAAATACTCGGTGCTGAGTCGGGTTTCAGTCCCAAGAAAAAAGTGAGGACTGAGCAGGGGCAGCAAAAAAGTACCCCGAGAGGTCTGAGTGTCGACCTTTCCCAAACATCACTTGAAAGGTATTTAACATAATGGGAAAGTAACCGAGAACAAATAAGGCAAAAATAATGAACAATAAAAATGATATAAAATTCTAGAATTGAAAAAAAAGATATCAACAATTTTGCAGAAGTAAAAAAAAATGTCTAAGATACACTGCAAGAGAAGGAAAACTCAATTAAAGGGCTAATGGCCAAAATAAAAAAATTTAATTTAAAATATACAAGTAAAAAAATTACTGGGGACTGAATTAAATGCAAAATGGCTGTCTTTACTCTTGCCAAAAAAAAATTAAATTTAAATTAAATTTTTAAATCAAAGGAAAATATAAAATAAAATTTTTAAAATTTTTTAAAAAGGGGAAAAATTTTAAATTTTCTAAGAAGCATAGACAAAATTAAAAAAAATATAAAAATATCAAAAAAAAGAAATAATTGCTGCAGAAACAATGCAACAAATAAAGTGTAAAAATAATCACTGCAGTAATAAGGTCACTGGGAAAAAACAGGTTTTAAAAGATGAAATTAAAAAAAATGAAGAAAAAAAAAAAAAAACTATTGAACCTTTAAACCTTTAATTGTAAATTAGACAAAAAATTTCTCAAGCAGAGTAAGAAAAACTTTACGTTTTAAAAAATACTGAAATTGCATCAAAAAGTGAATTTGTTTAAAGAAAAATAAAAATTAGATAAAATAAAACAAAGGAACAAAAAAAAGGTAATATAACACTTTTCAGTGGCGGGCACACAAAAAGATTAGTATAATTCTTACACAAAATTTTGCTGTGACTGATACAACAAAATCTTTCTGTGACTGATACGACAAAAAAGCTGGCAAAAATAATGGGAACAGTCTGCGAAAAAATTAGAGGAAAGAGACACTGCGGCAAAACAAAAAAAAACACACAAGAAAAAATGGGTAATTTGGTATACTGGGGGGAAAATCCTGATGAAATACAATGACAATTACTGGAAATACAATGCTGAAAAAACAATAAAAAAAAAAATTTAATCACTTCAACAGAGTGATGACTGGTACACACACAATAATATTACTACAGACAGGGGGTACAAAAAAAAAACAAGAATAAAAATAAAAGATAAGTGAAAACACTGAAAAAATTTTAAAAAAAATGACAAAAAAAACGAAACCAAAGGTTTAGAGTACCAAGCAATTTTTCTATAAAGTCTCCAAAACGCAAATGTTTTAAAAGCAAGAAAATGTCTCAAGGAAAATTATCACGAATCTGGGGGGTAGTAACGGGGTGACGATGTGAGGAGAAAGGGTGGGTTGGCGGGTGGTGTTTCCCCTACACTCACACTTTGTCAGGAAGAAAGCCTCACTCGGGGAACCCCCATAAATTGGATTTATCGTTGGCGCCAGCTACAATCTCTTGACCAATTATGTGACCAAAACATTACAAGGACCCGGGACAAGGGTACAAAAACCACAGGGAGATGAGGTGCAGTGGGGGTGGCTGGTGGTGGGGTTGTGGTAGTGGTGGGTGGCTGAGATATGGGTGAGAATACTCGCTGGGGGGGCTGCCCGGGGACCCCACTCTCTACCCACGAAGGGGCTTAAGCCCTCATGCCCCAGGAATGGGAAAACCCCTCTTAAATCCCAAAAGGGAGCACAAAGCGATATAGCAAAACTTTTAAGGAATTGGCACTTCTTACTGCGTGGCTTACTTTCTCCCAGCGGGTTTGAAGCTGGGGTTTGGGTGACTGGTTACCCACGAAATGGGTGACTGGGAAGGGAACGATGCACAAAACACGGAGGAGCAGTTGGATGACGGAGACAGGGTGGGATAAGGCTGATGGGGTTCACTTCCCAGTCTGGCTTTGACTGGCTTTAATTGCAAAATCCGGGGCAACCCCTCGGAGATTGAAGCAATTACACACGAACTAAGCCAGGGAACTTGAAACGGCTGCAACAGGCCGGGAGGCTGGAGGTGGTGGTGAGGGTAGGGGGTGGGGGGTGGGTGGTTCACCTTTTACCCGCCGCTACTCAACAGCCTTCTAAAGTCTGGGAATTACCCCTTTAAAAACTAAATCCACGCTCCAAACGGGGCCACCATTTATCATGTGGGAGTTCGACACGTGGATTAGGTAAGAAATACTCAGGTAGGCTGTTATTACGTATAATTACAGACATGTGGAGAGAGACCGCAGCCGTTACCTTGCCTCCTTGCTCACACTCGTAACACTGACTGCCCGGCCGCCCACAGTACCCAGTGAGAGGGTCTTTGAATAATGCCAGTTCAGCGCAATATGAATAGACAGTGTCTCAGGCAGAGACGGTTGGTCGTTGAGTCAACGGTACACTGGTTACTGGTAACTGGTTACTACTACTGAGAGTTACAGTCATGGTGCTGGAGTAACTGAGGGTACTGTTACAGTTATGGTGCTGGTGTTGTTACAGTCATGGTGCTGGAGTAACTGAGGGTACTGTTACAGTTATGGTGCTGGTGTTGTTACAGTCATGGTGCTGGAGTAACTGAGGGTACTGTTACAGTTATGGTGCTGGTGTTGTTACAGTCATGGTGCTGGAGTAACTGAGGGTACTGTTACAGTTATGGTGCTGGTGTTGTTACAGTCATGGTGCTGGTGTAACTGGTATTGTTACAGCCATGGTGCTGGTGTAACTGAGGGTACTGTTACAGTCATGGTGGTGGTATAACTGGTGTTGTTACAGTCATGGTGCTGGTGTAACTGGTGGTATTGTTAGTCATGGTGTAGTGTACAGTACATGGTTTACTCTCCCAGGTCACAGGTGTTGAGTGGTGACAGCCCGGTGTACAGTACATGGTTTACTCTCCCAGGTCACTCTCCTTGTACCTGTTGACTCTTCTTTACATATCAGTAAATAGGTACCTGGGTGTTTGTCAACTGTTGATGGGTGGTGGTAGGTGTGACTTACCACCCACATTGGTCCTACTCAGATAACTGTGCCACAACAGGTGACTAACACACTGGTAGGTAAACAGAAGCAAGAAGTGTAAGCACATTGGCTCATACGTCTCCATTCACTTGAGTATACAACGCAGGAACCTTTCCTTGGGAGTCTAGTCCTGAACCACTGAGTTGCAGCCATTGGGAAGGGATTGGGGTTGGGGGGGGGGGATCTCCAAATTTCCAAAATCGACATTTTGAACGTTAGATAAACTGTATTTGACATACATTTAACCAGGTTAGGTTATCAGAGCACTTGAAGCCTGGTTGACCGGACGAGCCTGGCCCATGGCCGGGCTCCGAGAGTATTGAAACTCTCGAAAATCTTGAAAGGTATATCAGAGGTTCCAGTAATACTGCGGTCACTTGTACACTGACACTGTTGTGGCTGTACTTGCCTAGTTGTGGTTGCAGGGGTCGAGTCACAGCTCCTGGTTATGACAATGTGTCGAGTCTTGGTTCCCGCTGGATATGCTAGTTGCTTCGTCTGCCCTGTCATACATGTTCTTGAAGCTGTGTATGGAGTGCCTTCACAGCTGTGCACTGACAGGTGTGACGAGGCCTGTCCACAGCAGTTAGGTATGCATGTACTAGTTAGTACCTGTGTACTACCTGTGTAGTGCCTGTGTGGTACCTGTGTAGTTTGTGTGCTACCTGTGTAGTGCTTGTGTGGTACCTGTGTAGTGCCTGTGTGGTACCTGTTTAGTGCCTGTGTGGTACCTGTGTGGTATATATGCCTTTGTAGTACCCGTGTAGTGCCTGTGTAACATTTGTAGTACCTGTTGTGCCTTTATGGTACCTGTGGTGCCTTTGTTGTACCTGTGTCCTACCTGTAAGGTACCTGTGTGGTATATCTCTAGTGCTTGTGTACTATGTATTTACCTGGAGTCTACATGGAGGGTGTACCAGGGCCTGATCAACCAGGCTGTTACCGCTGACCGCACGTACTTCAACTTAAGAACCACAGCCCAGCTGGCCAGAAACTTGTCCAGTTCCTTCATGAAGACATCTAATGGTCAGTTGGTTGTCTTGTAGTGTACTCAGTGTAGCACCTGTGTGGTACCTCTCTAGTAGCTGTGTGTCGTATGTGTAGTACCTGTGTGGTATCTCTGTAGTAGCGCCTGTGTGGTACATCTGTACTATCTGTATGATATCTCTATAGTACCTGTTTTAAGGCTAACATTTTCAAAGCTGATTATATGCTCATTGAGAGAGACTTTCCATACCTTTAACCTTTACAAATTAAGAGGAGAGACATGATGTGTGGGACTGGTAGAGAGGTACAGTGTGTCCCAAAGATCAGTACCGGGAACCTTACAGTTACCAATACATACACGTATAAGGTCTTTCATAGAATACACAACCCCCCCCCCCCGTGTGGTGTTCCCACATTATTAAACTCACACAGAATCATGAGAAGGTCCAGCTGTATGATCTACGAGGAGAAACTGAGAACATTGTCCTGTCCATTGAAGGAAAACAGGATTAGGGAGAGAGATGATAACGTTGTATAAAATTACAAGAGAAATTGGTAGTGAGAGAGTGTGAGTGTTGCAGGTGAGAGCAGCAGACAGTGTTGCAGGTGAGAGCAGTAGACAGTGTTGCAGGTGAGAGCAGTAGAGAGTGTTGCAGGTGAGAGCAGTAGAGAGTGTTGCAGGTGAGAGCAGTAGACAGTGTTGCAGGTGAGAGCAGTAGAGAGTGTTGCAGGTGAGAGCAGTAGAGAGTGTTGCAGGTGAGAGCAGTAGACAGTGTTGCAGGTGAGAGCAGTAGAGAGTGTTGCAGGTGAGAGCAGTAGACAGTGTTGCAGGTGAGAGCAGTAGAGAGTGTTGCAGGTGAGAGCAGCAGACAGTGTTGCAGGTGAGAGCAGTAGAGAGTGTTGCAGGTGAGAGCAGCAGACACACACACAAACATGAGTCTTAGGGACGTTCACCAACATGGAGCAGACAATTGATGCGTGCTCCCTCACCTAGAAGTACAAACACACACACACACACACACACACACATACACACACACACACACACACACACACACACACAAACACACACACACACACACACACACACACAAACACACACACACACACACACACACACACACACACACACACACACACACACATACACACACACACACACACACACACACACACACACACACACACACACACACACACACAAACACACACACACACACACACACACACACACACACACACACACACACCTAGTGGTAGTGTTTGTAAGGGTCAAGTCATAGCTCCTGACCCTGCCTCTTCTATCATCAAGGTTTACTGACTCCTAGCCTTCAGGGAGCGATCATCACTACTGAAATTAAACATTATAAGAGTTTACTGAGTATTTTGTTTTCTCGTTTAATATTTGAGTTCAGTCACCAACCTCATGGCTCAACCTATCTTAGATCATATATAATAGTTTTTTATGTGGTTGATGAGGTTCCATGTTGCTGCCACATACTTCAAGATGGACTTGATTTATGTTAGATTTGTTCTCCTAAGAGAATCTTTATTCACGTTCCTGAAACCAGTTTTAAATTAATGTTGTGTTGTATATAATGTTGAATTTATATGATTTATATTCACTTTAAGAAATGTTTACTGCCAGATATTTCTGCTTGTATATAGTGTGCAGCTTCTCTCCTCCCAGGTGGTAGTCCATGACCAGTTTCTCACTCTTCTCTTTACACTTCTCACGATTGAGTTCAAATAACCATTTTCTTGACTATGTTTGCAGATTGTTTAAGTTTCTTAAAGCATCTACCTCTCTTCTGCTGTTAAACTTCTCGTTAATTTCACATAATCTGCAAACAGTGATGTATATTATTCAATTTCCTCTGGTAAGTTATTTGGATATCTATTTTCAAAACAGGTGACAGGTCCTTAGCTTCGAACTATAGACCAATAAGCCTAACCTCCATAGTGGGAAAATTTATGGAATCAATAATAGCCGAGGCAATTCGTAGCCATCTTGAAAAGCATAAATTAATCAACGAATCTCAGCATGGTTTTACAAAGGGGCGTTCCAGCCTTACGAATTTATTAACTTTTTTTTCACTAAGGTATTTGAGGAGGTAGATCATGGTAATGAATATGATATTGTGTATATGGACTTCAGTAAGGCTTTTGACAGGCTCCCACATCAGAGATTATTGAGGAAGATTAAGGCACACGGAATAGGAGGAGAAATTTTTTCCTGGATAGAGGCATGGTTGACAAATAGACAGCAGAGAGTTTGCATAAACGGGTAGAAATCAGAGTGGGGAAGCGTCACGAGCGGTGTTCCACAGGGGTCAGTGTTGGGCCCCTTGTTGTTCATAATTTACATAAACGACATAGATGAGGGAATAAATAGCGACATAAGCAAGTTTGCCGATGACACCAAAATAGGCCGTCGAATTCATTCTGACGAGGACATTAGAGCACTCCAGGAAGATTTGAATAGACTGATGCAGTGGTCGGAGAAGTGGCAGATGCGGTTTAATATAGACAAATGCAAAGTTCTAAACATTGGACAGGAAAATAACCATGCCACATGTATACTAAATAATGTAGATCTTAATATTACTGATTGCGAAAAGGATTTGGGAGTTCTGGTTAGCAGTAATCTAAAACCAAGACAACAGTGCATAAGTGTTCGCAATAAAGCTAACAGAATCCTTGGCTTCATATCAAGAAGCATAAATCATAGGAGTCCTCAGGTTGTTCTTCAATTCTGTATATCCTTGGTTAGGCTTCATTTAGCTTATGCTGCAAAATTCTGGTCACCGTATTACAGAATGGATATAAATGCTCTGGAAAACGTACAAAGGAGGATGACAAAGTTGATCCCATGTATCAGAAATCTTCCCTATGAGGATAGACTGAGGGCCCTGAATCTGCACTCTCTAGAAAGGCATAGAATAAGGGAGATATAATTATTTTTTTTTTATTATCACACCGGCCGATTCCCACCAAGGCAGGGTGGCCCGAAAAAGAAAAACTTTCACCATCATTCACTCCATCACTGTCTTGCCAGAAGGGTGCTTTACACTACAGTTTTTAAACTGCAACATTAACACCCCTCCTTCAGAGTGCAGGCACTGTACTTCCCATCTCCAGGACTCAAGTCCGGCCTGCCGGTTTCCCTGAATCCCTTCATAAATGTTACTTTGCTCACACTCCAACAGCACGTCAAGTATTAAAAACCATTTGTCTCCATTCACTCCTATCAAACACGCGCACGCATGCCTGCTGGAAGTCCAAGCCCCTCGCACACAAAACCTCCTTTACCCCCTCCCTCCAACCCTTCCTAGGCCGACCCCTACCCCGCCTTCCTTCCACTACAGACTGATACACTCTTGAAGTCATTCTGTTTCGCTCCATTCTCTCTACATGTCCGAACCACCTCAACAACCCTTCCTCAGCCCTCTGGACAACAGTTTTGGTAATCCCGCACCTCCTCCTAACTTCCAAACTACGAATTCTCTGCATTATATTCACACCACACATTGCCCTCAGACATGACATCTCCACTGCCTCCAGCCTTCTCCTCGCTGCAACATTCATCACCCACGCTTCACACCCATATAAGAGCGTTGGTAAAACTATACTCTCATACATTCCCCTCTTTGCCTCCAAGGACAAAGTTCTTTGTCTCCACAGACTCCTAAGTGCACCACTCACTCTTTTTCCCTCATCAATTCTATGATTCACCTCATCTTTCATAGACCCATCTGCTGACACGTCCACTCCCAAATATCTGAATACGTTCACCTCCTCCATACTCTCTCCCTCCAATCTGATATTCAATCTTTCATCACCTAATCTTTTTGTTATCCTCATAACCTTACTCTTTCCTGTATTCACCTTTAATTTTCTTCTTTTGCACACCCTACCAAATTCATCCACCAATCTCTGCAACTTCTCTTCAGAATCTCCCAAGAGCACAGTGTCATCAGCAAAGGTGTATAAATGGAAAACAGGAATAAATAAAGGGATATATATATATATATATATATATATATATATATATAATATATATATATATATATAAACAGTGGTGGTATTGCTAGTGGTGGTGGTGGTGGTGGTAGTGATGGTGGTGGTGGTGCTAGTGATGGTGGAGGTGGTGGTGATGGTGGTGGTGGCGCTAGTGATGGTGGAGGTGGCAGTGATGGTGGTGGTGGTGCTAGGGATGGTGGAGGTGGTAGTGATGGTGGTGGTGGTCCTAGTGTATGGTGGTGGTGTGGTGGTGCTAGTGATGGTGGTGCTAGTGATGGTGGAGGTGGTGGTGATGGTGGTGGCGGTGCTAGTGATGGTGGAGGTGGTAGTGATGGTGGTGGTGTGCTAGTGATGGTGGTGGTGGTGCTAGTGATGGTGGTGGTGGTGCTAGTGATGGTGGAAGTGGTAGTGATGGTGGTGGTGGTGCTAGTGATGGTGGAGGTGGTAGTGATGGTGGTGGTGGTGCTAGTGATGGTGGAGGTGGTAGTGATGGTGGTGGGTGGTGCTAGTGATGGTGGAGGTGGTAGTGATGGTGGTGGTGGTGCTAGTGATGGTGGAGGTGGTAGTGATGGTGGTGGTGGTGCTAGTGATGGTGGAGGTGGTAGTGATGGTGGTGGTGGTGCTAGTGATGGTGGAGGTGGTAGTGATGGTGGTGGTGGTGCTAGGGATGGTGGAGGTGGTAGTGATGGTGGTGGTGGTGCTAGTGATGGTGGAGGTGGTAGTGATGGTGGTGGTGGTGCTAGTGATGGTGGAGGTGGTAGTGATGGTGGTGGTGGTGCTAGGGATGGTGGAGGTGGTAGTGATGGTGGTGGTTGCATATCACAAGTTACAGAAGATGAGTCTGGTTCATTCTGAGACACGAGTCTTGTCTCCTGGGTACCCATCATGTTGTGGCAATTTATACCTACACCACCACCAGCTTGTGAGGACTCACACCTACCCCACCACCAGCTTGTGAGGACTCATACTTACACCACCACCAGCTTGTGAGGACTCATACCTACACCACCAGCAGCTTGTGAGGACTCACACCTACCCCACCACCAGCTTGTGAGGACTCATACTTACACCACCACCAGCTTGTGAGGACTCGTACCTACACCACCAGCAGCTTGTGAGGACTCGCACCTACCCCACCACCAGCTTGTGAGGACTCATACTTACACACCACCACCAGCTTGTGAGGACTCATACCTACACCACCAGCAGCTTGTGAGGACTCACACCTACCCCACCACCAGCTTGTGAGGACTCATACTTACACCACCACCAGCTTGTGAGGACTCATACCTACACCACCAGCAGCTTGTGAGGACTCACACCTACACCACCAGCAGCTTGTGAGGACTCACACCTACCCCACCACCAGCTTGTGAGGACTCACACCTACACCGACACCTTAAGAGGACTGACACCTACATTGCCACCTTATGAGGACTCACACCTACACCACCACCAGCTTGTGGGGACTCAAACCCACACCACCATCAACTTGTGGGACTCACCCCTACACCACCATCAACTTGTGGGACTCACCCCTACACCACCAGCTTGTGGGGACTCACACCTACACCACCACCAACTTGGGGATATTCACACCTACACCACCACCAGCTTGTGGGGACTCACACCTACACCACCACCATCTTGGGGGTATTCACACCTACACCACCACCAGCTTGTGGGGACTCACACCTACACCACCACCAACTTGGGGGTACTCACACCTACACCACCACCAGCTTGTGGGGTCTCACACCGCCACCTTGTGAGGACTCACACCCACACCACCGCCAGCTTGAGGGGACTCACACCTACACCACCACCAGCTTGTGTGGATTCACACCTACACAACCACCAGCTTGTGGGGACTCTCACCCACACCACCACCAGGTTGTGGGGACTCTCACTCACCACCACCAACTTGTGGGGACTCTCACCTACACCACCACCTTGTGAGGACTCACACGTGCACCACTAGCTTGTGGGACTCACACCTACACCACCACCCAGCTTGTGGGGACTCACACCCACACCACCACCAGCTTGTGAGGACTCACACCTACACCATCAGCTTGTGAGGACTCACACCTACACCACCACCAGCTTGAGGTACTCACCCCTACATCACCAGCTTGTGAGGGCACAAACCTACACCACCAGCTTGTGAAGACACACACCTACACAGCCACTAGCTTGTGAGGACTCACACCTACACCACCACTAGCTTGTGAGGACTCTCACCTACACCACCAACCATTGGTGACTCGCACCAACACCAGCCGCAGCAGAATACCATCACACAGACTACGCTGACAGCATCCTTAACCCTGACAATGGGAGGGCGGGAAGTGCTGTTATGATTTACGAAATCGTAATAACATATTACAAACAAATCATGGAACGGGTGGGGTTTGAACTCAAAGCAGGATAGTCCTAAAACTCCTCACCGGCCAATGTGTTAACCACTGGGCCGTCTGGCTCTAATAATATTCATCCGGCTAGGAATACTTCTATACACCATGGGAAGGTTAGCATGGGCCACCACTGTGACAACAAATGTAAACTTTTACAGAGGAATCCCACACCAGCGTGCCTATGTCGTGCTCTAGCTCAAGTTGGATGAATCGTATGAGATCCAGCTGGCTGAGTGGTTAATTCACTGGTCTTTGAGTTGAAGGATTCACTTGCTGTGATGCAAAGTTCCACTCCTTCCCTGATCTGAAGTGCTGTTGTTGTATACCAGACTGATACTACTATAATACACAGGTGTATTAGAATTATTAACTGAGCTTCTACCTTACACACTGAGCTGTTTGTTATACTTGTGGCTCTCAAGCTTGTGGAAACTACGACCACACACACTGTAACTCTGACTCTCTCATTATTTGCTCTAAATAACCTTAGAGCTAAATGTAGTAAGCTTGTGAATAAAGCTAGGCACAGATATACACAAATTATTAAGACAGAGATCACAGTTTAGTTTCGTGGATTCCCTCTCACATTGACCTCCAGGAACCTGACAGTGTTGATCAATTAGCTAATGTTGAGTATAACTATGGTTTTTCAAACAGAAGTTTACGAAACATTGTCAGAAAGGAACTAGGAAATGAAGTTGAGGAAAGAAGAGTACAGGTAGGAACTAGCAGATCCAGTGTCCATCGTAATGAAATGTGTAAAGTTAAATATATCTATAGTGACAGTAACAAGGTCAGTAGACTGCAGGATGTTGTTACTGCAAGACTAAAGTTAGGCTGTATCTCTGGCAGTACTGTTTGCATGGAGATGTCAGTGATATAAAATACAGAGTGTGGACAGACAGTGCCATACACTGGTGTATGGACAATGTCATACACTGGTGTATGGACAGAGACAGGGTCATACACTGGTGTATTGACAGTGACCGGGCCATACACTGGTGTGTGGACCAGCAGGACCATACACTGGTGTGTGGACCAGCAGGACCATACACTGGTGTGTGGACCAACAAGACCATACACTGGTGTGTGGACCAACAAGACTATACACTGGTGTGTGGACCAGCAGGACCATACACTAGTGTGTGGACCAACAAGACCATACACTGGTGTGTGGACCAACAAGACCATACACTGGTGTGTGGACCAACAAGACCATACACTGGTGTGTGGACCAACAAGACCATACACTGGTGTGTGGACCAACAAGACCATACACTGGTGTGTGGACCAACAAGACCATACACTGGTGTGTGGACCAACAAGACCATACACTGGTATGTGGACCAACAAGACCATACACTAGTGTGTGGACCAACAAGACCATACACTGGTGTGTGGACCAACAAGACCATACACTAGTGTGCAGACCAACAAGACCATACACTGGTGTGTGGACCAACAAGACCATACACTGGTATGTGGACCAACAAGACCATACACTAGTGTGCAGACCAACAAGACCATACACTGGTGTGTGGACCAACAAGACCATACACTAGTGTGTGGACCAACAAGACCATACACTAGTGTGTGGACTAACAAGACCATACACTGGAACATTATATCTTAAGAGTGTACACACATACAACCTGACACACCTCCAGACGAACCTTACAAGACATGACAAAACACTTCAGTGTTAATGATAAGATATATGAAGTATTGAAGTTGTATCCATTTGGTGCGTCGACTAGATAAGCAAAACTGTCTTCATGGAGATTACAACCCAGATAATAACCATTTTTTATTTTTTTGGTTGTAATAAAACTATGTTTTTTTAGATTATATTCCTTCGTGTACTGTGTACAACAACGTGAAGGTATTGTCAAATGTGAACTGACTAATATTCTTTCCTAAGTAGCAGAGAACTGCGGTAGACTTAATGGCCAGTCCACGATAGATAGAGGAAAGTGATAAGACAAAGAGGGAAAAGAAAGGAGGAGGAGGACGCAAAGGACCTGTCAAGTCACGAGTGTTCTGAAGATTACAATATTTGACAATATCTTGGGAAAGGCAGACATTTACAGAAACAAAGCCAGAACTCGAATTCATGCTGGTAAAGTTGTGCACATAGTTTTGTAAATCATTTATTGTGAACCATTTATTCACATGACATCAGATCATTGGTGGTGTCGCCAAGGCGAACACTTTTTGTGTTGTAAGTGTGTCAGAAAGAGAGGGATCAGCTTCACCAAAGTATTGAAGAGGACAAGAGGAGCAAGAAATGGAGTAGATGCTGGAAGCATCAATGGCAGAAGTATGAACTACGAAGGTTGTTAGTTTAATAGAAAAGCAGATTTAATATCCATAAGATTGAGGGTGTTAAGATTTCGAAGATTGAAATGTTGGGGAGACAAAACACAGATTTCACACGAGAAGTGAGTTTGGGAAAGAACTGAAACCGTTTAGTGTTGGTAGAATTACCAATAATATATTAAGTAAAAGAACACAAGTGCATCTAATGCTACATTTTATTGTGGCAACGTTTCGCTCTCTAGGAGCTTTGTGAAACCATTGAACAACTTGACAAAGCTCCTGGAGAGCGAAACGTTGCCACAGTGTAATGTCGCATTAGTTGCACTTATGTTCTTTTACGGAGCAGAGTCCGTTTAGTATGAGAGTAAGAGAGTAAAGTTGCGAGTCGAGCATTGAACGTTACAGACACAGAAGACACGAAGGAAGTGAGAAACAAGAGCACTTTGCTTGACTGACTTAGCTGAGAAGAAAAGTTGTGAATGTACATTGTGGCAAACGGAAATCAAAAAAACCCAGTGAGAGAGCAGTGGATATGGACATGAAGGAGAGGAAACAGAGAGCTAGTCTCACGCTGAACTGTGAACTTGAGAGGAGGAACGAGATTATTAAGGACAAGAAGAAATCGCAAGAGACTAGAGTCGTGTGACCATAGAGCAAGACAGCCTCTACATGGCGACGCCAGAGAAGAAGATACAACCCTACAGGAGAAAGTAGATAATTAAGACGTTTGTGCAACACTTGGGTATCTTTATTCTGGAAAGGTTTTGCCAGCCAATGGCTTCTTCAGTCCAGCGCAGAGAAAGATGGAAGATAAGGAGGAGTTTGAGGTAATCAGTCCCTCAGCCTGGAGTCGGTGTGTTCAGTCCAAGCAGTCTTGATGGACTATACATATCTTTCTGTGCACTGGACTGAAGAAGCTACTGGCTGGTGAAACCTTTCCAGAAATAAGATACCCAAGTGTTGCACAAGTGTCTCATTTATCAACTTGTCAGTTTTCTAAGCCATTTATTCACAGTAGAAAGTAGAAAAGTTTAAAATTCTTCGTATTACTGTCGTTAAACTTATAGTTGACAGCCTAAACTTGTGGTTTAGTCTTCCAAGTTGTAACTATATCTCTGGTAGGATACTGTGTTAAATACTTTCCTGCACCAGTAAGACAGTGCATTCAAGTCATCCTTGTCTTTCTCTCTCTTGCCTAATTTCCATTACTCTCTGATAGAAAGTGAGCAGGTTAGTAAGGCAGGGGTTGCAGTTCCTAAGTCCGTGCTGGTTGACTGCAATGAAGCTTCTTGCTCAGGTATCACCAGTTTCTCTCTCTCTCTCTTTTTTTTTTTTTTTTTTTTTTACACACGGTTTGACAAGGTTAAGGATCCCTAGCTTTATTGACAAGCTCTTTACAGGTTAAGGACTCCTAACTTTATTGGCAAGCTAAGAGCTGTTACCTACATTAGCTCATTTGAAAGCATTTTTATTGTTATGAGACATACAAGTAGGGAACAGGATGAAGTTGGAGCCGTCTGTGGGCCAGCATTTTCATGTGATCAACTGACTTTATCTCGTTGACATCATTATGCTGTACGAATGTGTTCCATACTCGAGTCATCCTGGGTATATATGATCTCAGATGGAGTGAAGTTCTGGAGTAGGGTACAGCCAGAGTGAAGTTGCTGCTTTCTGCCCGTCTTGTGGCATAAAAGCTTGTTTCACGCTGTCCTCGAAGTGGATTCAAGTGTGGTACTTTGACAATATTGGCCTTGTACATAACAGTAAGGCCACCCACATCCCTCCTATGTTGAAGGCTCTGCTGAAATGACAGATCTATCCAGGATGGGTCCAGGCGAGAGATGAGACGTCTTGCTCTGTTCTCTACTCTGTCAAGCAGTCGCAGATGAGAGGGGGGGGGGGCAGGCAAACCAAGAAAGTGGAGCATACTCAAGGTGTGAGCGTACTTGTGCCTCGTACAGAATCTTGCAACCCCTACTGTCAAGTAGATGCGAGATACGGCGAAGTGCTGTAAGCTTCCTGGCTGCCTTGTTTGCAAGATTTACAACATGGTTCTTCATGGTTAGTTTGGAGTCAAATTTCACCCCAAGGATATCAACTTCTTCTCCAGGTGCCAACACCCTCCCATTCATCCTTACTACTGCACCAGCATTACCATCATGGTGCCTAGAGACGATCATCATTTGCGTTTTCTCAGGTGCAAATGTTACTTGCCATCTATTTCCCCAAGCTAATATAGCTCTCAGCTGGTGATTGATGTAGCTTAGAGCAGCTGGCATTTCTTCTCTTGGATAAGTGAATGTCAGTGTACAGTCGTCTGCATATGCATGTGATTCTGGGATGAGATGAAGAAGGTCGTTGAAGTAGACATTCCATGACAATGGTCCCAGCACGCTTCCTTGTGGAACACTTGCCCCAATAGGATGTCTTGCTGATTCCGTTCCATTGAGAACTACACTTAGAGGTCTACCATGAAGGTAATCACTGAGGAGACATAGCGTAGAGCCTGCAATTCCCAGTGCTTGAAGTTTTGCTAAGAGGCCCTGGTGCCACACTCGGTCGAAAGCGCCAGCAATGTCCAGTGCTACCACACAGCTGACTTTGGATTCAGGCAGTGACTGGTGCCACTTAGTGGAGAGGTTTAAGAACAGATCAGCAGCAGAGTAACCTTTCCTGAAGCCATATTGACGATCGCAAAGTAGTGAGTGATAGTCAAAAAACTCTGTCATTTGTCTTGAGATTATTGTCTCAAGGATCTTACCAGTGATTGACAGGAGTGACACTGGTCTGTAGTTGCTGATTTCTTTTTGTGAACAGGGACTACATTTGCCTCTTTCCATAGAGAGGGCCATTTACACTGTACTAGGCAGTGCTGAAAGATGCGAGTTAGAGGTGCTGCTAGCTGGTCTGCACATCTTCTCAGCAATCTTGGGCTCAACTTATCTGGGCCCACAGCCTTTTCTTGGTCAAGCGATTTAAGAAGGAAATGCACCTCCTCCTGCCTTATTGTCACCACTGACAGTTATGACACAGTTCTTGCAGCTAGCCAAGGAGGGCCCCTTGCTGGATATCTCTCTCTCTCTCTCTCTCTCTCTCTCTCTCTCTCTCTCTCTCTCTCTCTCTCTCTGTTTCACCAACTGACTGTATAAGTCAGTAATACGGATGTGTAATAGTTCCTCACCTGCAGCTGCTCAACTGTCCGGTACAGTATCCTGTATTCGGTTACGTAACTGTACCCGGTTACATACCTAAATGATTGTAGGTGAGCACCTGGTCTAAGATTCTCAAAATGACCAGAGTAATAAGACTGTACTTATTTTGAGGGAAGGTAGGTAGGAAGCTAAGCCAGTGATCGCTCAGTAGTAACCCAGGGTAACCCACACTGGTATCAGAAGTTACCTTGAGGGAAGGTAGGTAGGAACCTGGGGGTGCGCAGGTACACCATTAATTAAACCCAGAGCACGTCAGCAGGTGCTGCGGCGAGTGACTACGCACCAAATACCTTCACCACACAACATTACAAGCACCCACGCATGCTCTTACAAAGACTGGTTGAGAAGTGGAGTGACTTGGAGGAAGCAGTGGTGTAGGCAGACTAAACACACAGCTTCAAGAGCAGATATGACAACGTTCAAGAGGACAGAAGTCAGTGATGCCGATCAAAGTGGTCTTGGAGGCGGGGACAGGAGTTGAGTTTCAATCTCCTCAAACACAGCTTAATGAATAAACACACACACACACACACACACACACACACACACACACACACACAGAGGGAGGGGAACAAGCCTGGAAGAGGAGAGAAAGATGCATTACAATTTACAGCTGAAAATTCTGGAGAGATCGGTCTCAAAGTTGCACACACACAGTGTCTTGGTACAGGAGCAAGAGCCTTGACAGATGGTACAGTACCCCTAGTCAACACCAGGTGTGCAAAGACAAGACTAAATAAGTGTAAAGAGGCCAAGACTTTTCACACTCTCTCCTCACACATAAGTGGAATTATCAACACACTTCTGCTGTTTTCCAGACTGTGTAGCACAGATGGTGCCTGCAAGACCGTGGGTAGCACAGATAGTGCCTGCAAAACCCTGTGTAGCAGATAGTGCCTGCAAAACCCTGTGTAGCAGATAGTGCCTGCAAGACCGTGTGTAGCACAGATGGTGCTTGCAAAACCGTGTGTAGCACAGATAGTGCTTGCAAAACCGTGTGTAGCACAGATAGTGCCTGCAAAACCGTGTGTAGCACAGTGCCTGCAAAACCCTGTGTAGCAGATAGTGCCTGCAAGACCGTGTGTAGCACAGATAGTGCCTGCAAAACTGTGTGTAGCAGATAGTACCTGCAAGACCGTGTGTAGCACAGATGGTGCTTTCAAGACCGTGTGTAGCACAGATAGTGCCTGCAAAACCGTGTGTAGCAGATAGTGCCTGCAAAACCATGTGTAGCAGATAGTGCCTGCAAGACCGTGTGTAGCACAGATAGTGCCTGCAAGACCGTGTGTAGCACAGATAGTGCCTGCAAGACCGTGTGTAGCACAGATAGTGCCTGCAAGACCGTGTGTAGCACAGGTGGTGCTTAGAAAACCGTGTGTAGCACAGATGGTGCCTGTAAGACCGTGTGTAGCACAGATGGTGCCTGCAAGACTGTGTAACACAGATGGTATCTTCAAGACCGTGTAGCACAGATGATACCTTCAACACTGTGTAGCACAGATGGTACCTTCAACACTGTGTAGCACAGATGATACCTTCAACACTGTGTAGCACAGATGGTACCTTCAACACTGTGTAGCACAGATGGTGCCTTCAGCACTGTGTAGCACAGATGGTACCTTCAACACTGTGTAGCACAGATGGTACCTTCAACACTGTGTAGCACAGATGGTGCCTTCAACACTGTGTAGCACAGATGGTACCTTCAACACTGTGTAGCACAGATGGTGCCTTCAACACTGTGTAGCACAGATGGTGCCTTCAACACTGTGTAGCACAGATGGTGCCTTCAACACTGTGTAGCACAGATGGTGCCTTCAACACTGTGTAGCACAGATAGTACTCAACAACTTGGCCGCTAATATGGATATTGTCATTAGACGAGCCTGGCCCAAGGCCGGGCTCCTGGAGTAGAAAAACTCTGGGAACTCATCAAGGTATATCACAGGGGATATCGAGGATATATCTTTCAATAGTGACGGGACGATAACAATATTTGCTGCCGATAACGATAACGATTATTTATTTATTTTTAAAATTAAAATGACTATGTTTAGTGCAAGGAGAAACTTATTGCAGAGTAGATGTTAAATAACACAGAGTAGATGTTAATTAACAAAGGAATCTTAAATATTAAATAACTTAATTTCTCTGATATGATAATGTTATTACTTGGCCTATTGTGCTAGTTACTGGTTGTCAAAGACACTTGTCGATAGTGTGTGTGTGTGTGTGTACTCACCTAGTTGAGGTTGCAGGGGTCGAGTCCAAGCTCCTGGCCCCGCCTCTTCACTTGTCGCTACTAGGTCACTCTCCCTGAACCATGAGCTTTATCGTACCTCTGCTTAAAGCTATGTATGGATCCTGCCTCCACTACATCACTTCCTAAACTATTCCACTTCCTGACAACTCTGTGACTGAAGAAATACTTCCTAACATCCCTTTGATTCATCTGTGTCTTCAGCTTCCAACTGTGACCCCTTGTTGCTGTGTCCCATCTCTGGAACATCCTGTCTCTGTCCACCTTGTCTATACCTCTCAGTATTTTACATGTCGTTATCATATCATCCCTATCTCTCCTGTCTTCCAGTGTCGTCAAGTCGATTTCCCTCAAGCTTTCCTCGTAGGACATACCCCTTAGCTCCGGGACTAGTCTTGTTGCAAACCTTTGCACTTTGTTTAGTTTCCTTACATGCTTGGCTAAATGAGAGTTCCAAACTGGCGCTGCATATTTCAATATGGGCCTAACGTACACAGTGTACAGGGTCCTGAATGAATCCTTATTTAGATGTCGGAATGCTGTTCTTAGGTATGCTAGGAGCCTGTATACTGCAGCAGTTATTTGGTTGATGTGCCCGGTGTTATACACACACCAAGATCTTTTTCCTTGCGTGAGGTTCGTAGGATCTGGCCTCCTAGACTGTACTCCGTCTGTGGTCTTCTTGGCCCTTTCTCAGTCTTCATGACTTTGCACTTGGTGGGGTTGAACTCCAGGAGCCAGTTGCTGTCCAGATCCCTCTGTAGTTCTGCCTGGTCCTCGTCCAATTGAATTCTTCTCATCAACTTCACATCATCTGCAAATAGGGACACTTCGGATTCTATTCCTTCCGTCATGTTCACAAATACCAGAAACGGCACGGGTCCTAGGACTGATCCCTGTGGCACCCCGCTCCTTACAGGCGCCCACTCTGACACCTCGTCACGTACCATGACTCGCTGTTGTATTCCTGACAGGTATTCCCTGTTCCATTGTAGTGCCTTCCCTGTTATCCCTGTCTGGTCCTCCGGCTTCTGCACTAATCTCTTGTGTGGAACTGTGTCAAACGCCTTCTTACAGTTAAAGAAAATGCAATCTACCCACCCCTCTCTCTCTTGTCTTACAGCCGTCACCTTGTCATAGAACTCTGGTAGGTTTGTGACACAGGATTTCCCATCCCTGAAACCGTGTTGGCTGCTGTTGATAAGCTCATTCCTTTCTAGGTGCTCCACCACTCTTTTGATAATTTTCTCCATGACCTTGCATACTATACACGTCAGTGACACTGATCTGTAGTTTAATGCTTCGTGTCTGTCTCTTTTTTTTAAAGAATGGGACTACATTTGCTGTCTTCTATACTTCCAGTAGTCGTCATGTTTCAATAGATGTGTTGAAGATTGTTGCTAGTGGTACACAAAGCACCTCTGCTCCTTCTCTCAGGACCCATGGAGAGATGTTATCTGGCCCTATCTCCTTTGAGGTATCTAGCTCGCTTAACAGCCTCTTCACTTCTTCCTCAGTTGTATGTATTGTGTCCAAAACTTGACGGTGTACCCCACCTCTCTTCCTTTATGGAGTCCCTTCTGTCTCCTCTGTGAACACTTCTTTGAATCTCATGTTAAGCTCCTCACATACTTTGCAGTCGTTTTTTGTGACCCCCTGTTTCCTTTCTCAGCTGATAACTTGGTCCTTGACTATTGTTTTCCTCCTGATGTGGCTGTACAACAGCTTTGGGTCAGATTTGGCTTCGCTGCTATGTCATTTTCATATTGTTGTTGGGCCTCCCTTCTTACCTGTGCATATTCATTTCTGGCTCTGTGACTGGTCTCTTTATTCTCCTGGATTCTTTGCTTTCTATACTTCTTCCATTCCCTAGCACACTTGGTTTTGGCCTCCCTGCACCTTTGGGTGAACCATGGGCTCGTCCTGGCTTTTTCATTATTCTTGTTACCCTTGGGTACATACCTCTCCTCAGCTTCCTTGCATATTGTTGTCACATATTCCATCATCTCGTCCACTGACTTCTCTGTCAGTTCTCTGTCCCACTGAACCCCATTCAGAAAGTTCTTCATGCTTGCATAGTCCCCTTTCTTGTAGTTTGGCTTCATTCGTCCTGGCCTTCCTGCTTCCCCCTCCACTTGTAACTCTACTATGTATTCGAAGCTTAAAACCACATGATCACTGGCCCCTTCATCCCAGGGGTCTTTCATATGTGATGTCTTCAATATCTGCACTACTCAAGGTGAATACTAGGTCCAGTCTCGTGGTTCATCCTCTCCTCTCTCTCTGGTAGTGTCCCTTACGTGTTGGTACATGAGGTTTTTCCAGTACCACCTCCATCATCTTAGCCCTCCACATTTTTTGACCCCCATGTGGCTCCAAGTTTTCCCAATTGATTTCCTTGTGGTTGAAGTCGCCCATGATCAGTAGCTTTGTCCTGCTTGCATGAGCCCTTCTGGCCACCTCAGCCAGTGTGTCAACCATCGCTCTATTACTCTCATTATACTCTTGCCTTGGCCTCCTGCTGTTCTGTGGTGGGTTATAGATCACTGCAATCACCACCTTGGTACCTCCAGACTAAAGTGTTAGTACTATGTAATCTCTTGCTTCTCTTCTGTCTCCTCTCTCCAGCTCATCAAAATCCCATCGGTTTTTGATCAGCAGTGCCACTCCTCCTCCCCCCTCTGTTCCCTCTGTCTTTCCTCAGGATCTGATATGCTGTTGGAAAGATGGCATCTGTTATCCCTGTGAGCTTGGTTTCTGTGAGGGCTATGATGTCCGGTGATGCCTCTTTGACTCTTTCGTGTCACTCCTCCCATTTATTTGTTATTCCATCAGCGTTGGTGTACCATACCTTCAGTTTCCTCTCCAACACTGTATTTTGGGGGGTGTGTGTCTGTGAGGGTGGGGGACCTGGCTGTGTACGGTGGGGTTCTACAGCATAGTGTGGGGTGGGGGCTGTGAGTGTGGATTGTGGTCTGTGTTGGGACAGCGTGATTGGTTGTGGGAGTAGTTTTGTGTGTGCTTGCACTTGTTGCTCTGCCCTGCTCTGGTTGTCCTCTGCTGATTCTGTCCTTGTCTACGACGATTGTAACTAACTGCTACACCATTTATGCTGAGGAATACTCACGCTGCTCTTACCGTAGGGCTGTAAGCGGCACCCTACCTGACCCGAAGAAGATTTACCGTGCCTTACTCCTCTGTGAGTAATAGCAGGGGCCATTACTCATAGAGTAATGGCCCCTGCCATAGGGCTGTAAACGATACATCACTTGCTGTAACACTAACACTCCTTCGAGAGCCAGTGACGCGCTACCATCTAGCAAAGACTCGTCTAGACTTCCTGGCGAATATATTATCTTTTTTTTTTTTTTGGCCCATTTGCGCATGGCTTCTTTCGAGAGTAAGAGGATACGAGGATGTGCCGAGGACTCGGACGAGGATATGTGGGGAGAAGCTGCTAGACCACTCCCAGAACTCATCAAGCAGCGAGACCAGCCAGGCCAGTGAGAACAGCGAGGTAGGGGGTAAATCAAGATCTGTTCAACCCAACTACAAAAATACTGGATGGAGAAGGTTGGCAGGAAGTACGATACCAAAAGCCCGAGAAGAGAGAGAGAGAGAGAGAGAGAGAGAGAGTGGGGGGTCGGGCAAGCCAAACAAATTCAGGTTGACCAACACAAGACAACACGACACCCACAGTGCTGCTATAATATACTACTACTACTACTACTACTACTACTACTACTACTACTACTACTACTACTACTACTACTACTTCCGCTACTAGCATTACCTTTAACACTACTATCTCCACTTCTTTCTTCCTCTCTGTCCCGTCCCTGCCCTTCTCTCGTATATATACTGGCTCCCTCACCTTCGTGTGTGAGCGAGACTAGCTAATGGTCATTTGTGTATAATTTATCTCGTGAAGAAACAAGGCTTGAAGGTATCAGTGTCCCTAAATCTGAAGAGTTTATTCTCACTTCCTGAAACACATTCCTCTGAGGTACTGCAGAATCATCACCTGTTCTCTCGGAGTTAAAATCCATAGAGTGACAAAATGCGCACTAATGCGCTGTCCGCTAAACGTGCCTCTCTGTGTATTCCACAATAACCAAAACATGTGAATATAATAATAGTATACAATACTGACAAGATTATAAGTAAGATACATGTGCAACAGTTAAGTATTTTTATTCCGAAACGTTTAGCCTACACAGTAGGCTTCGTCAGTCGAATACAGAGGAAGCTGCAGAAGCAGCATAGATGTAAAGACGATCTAATCAGTCCACCCTTGAAGATGTGGTTTTCGTCCCTCAGCCTGGAGAAGAGTTCTGCTCCGTAGTCTGGAACAATGTGAAGCTGAAGCAGCAGAATAGAGACACATATACTGTCCAAGGACAGACACAGAAAATCTTGACGACAGGAGAGGCGGCGCCCACTAGTAGAAGTAAGAATGTTGTCACTGAGAGGCAGTGTAACAAATTTACTGAGCAGGTAGCGTTCAAATCCAACCCTTCTCACCCTGCCTCTTTTGTACTCGACTGAAGAAGCCTACTGTGTAGGCGAAACTTTTCGGAATAAAGATACCTAACTGTTGCATGTGTCTTTCGTAACCACAACATCCTGAAAGTTGAGCGAAACGGAACCCAGAAGGACGGCAGTGAGGCAAGTGCTAATCCAACATAGCAGACCTCTACCAGCTCATGTGATTCTCAGCTCCTGAGGAAAAATACTAGGTTAGGGCGAACAAGCCAGAACCTCAGCTGGTTTCACTCGACCGTCCAAGGACTGCTTGGATAAACTAAAGTTGTCTGAGGCTACGGAACCTCGGTGTCCTAACTACGGAAAGAAGCATCGTGTCTGGAACCTGCACTGCCCGTAGAGGCTCCACCGGGTCAAGGCAGCATGGAAAACCCCGGTTGTCCAGTCTCCAACAAGTAGAGCCCTTAGCATTGAGCAGCAGTCTCGTCCAGAGGAGACTACAGTATCACGGACCCCAGAGCTACTTTTCCGGCCAGAGCGACAGAGGATATCAATGAAACATCAACGACAGGGTCACGACCTTGCTCAGCCAGCTCCGTACACTTCTGCTCAGATTCCCAGCTCACAACTCAGCCATCAGGCCCCGTGCTGCAGGAACAGGCTACCATCAAGGCGTCAACCCCAACACCACAACACCACCAGTGAAGAGCACTGTAGCCCAAGTGAACAGCGCAAGTCACACTATTACCCCAGAGCTATCAAATGATGTCGACAATCAAAACCCTTTTGAAGATCCTATTGCATATATACATGATGGATAAAACAGAGCCCATGTATTTATTAGTAAATGTACCGACCAACCAATACAGGGCCAAGAGATAATCATGAGGGGCCTGACGGCCCCAGCTTACTGTCGTTCATAAAACTCTTGTAGTGGAAGCACAAAGACTATAACGAGACCCTGATCACTGCTACAACACAGCTGAATTAGATCGACATCTACTCCACAGGTGAAGACGCCATAGCTATCAACAGTAGATTCACAGACATCTTCGAGATCCTCAGACGGGTTATCTTAGGATTAAGATATTTATATCAGGACGCAGTTCCTGACGAATCAATCTGTTTTCTCGCCTCAGTGGTCTAGGAGGTACAGAAACGTCTTACGGGTCCTCTCCTAAGTGCCATGGTATTGTGGCTTTGACCCTTTATGGAGCACACGCCTGATCAAACATGTGAATAAACTCGATAAGGTCTAAATGTTTGCAACCAGGCTAATGCCAGAACTGAGAAAAATGTACCATGAGGACAGATTGAAAAACGCTGAACCCGATTAGGACGTACAAAACCTTGAGAGAATTGATATCGTTGACAGGGACAGGCTGTCAGAATTAAGAGGACATAGTCAAGGGGACACAAGTGGAAGTTGAATCACAGATGAGCTACAGGGATATAAGGAAGCATTTCTCTAGTCACAGACTGGCTGAAAAGGGCAATAACATGTACAAGGCTGTGGAACCGGCCAACACAATACGCAGACCTCACTCAGAAAGACCTAAAGGTTAGCAGAGTGCCAAACATATCGCTGGAGGTACAAAACAGTCGCTGAAGCACTGCAGCCAGTGCTTGTCTGGCAAATCTGAGCATAGCCTTCAGGAATCTCAACACTTATTAAAGACCCTCTATTCAACATATATCAAGCTCATCTTGGAGTATGCAGCACCAGTGTAAAGCCCATAAAATATTAGATTTTTGCCGCCGAAGCGACTTGTATATTGTGTGCTTCACATTCCTGCTGTGTATGGTAGCTCAAGAGCTTATGGATACACAAAAGGCCTAGGAACTAGGCCTCAAAAGGGTTAACAGGAGTACATCTGGATTTATATCTACAGTTCACTTATCTCTTACAAGCTAATTTAGGAAATTTGCTTAATATATCTAGTATCTTATTTTCATTAATAAAATATCTTGATATATCACGTAAGTTATTATACTATCTCAGTGTTTCTCAATAAGTGGACAGTTAAGCAGTGTTCAAGATAGTGACCATAGGATTGACCACATACTTTGCATTTGGTTTGATTATCTGTATGGCTACCAAACTGCCAGAAGTACTTATAAACAAACCTCAACCTGGCCACTACAACATCAGTCTCTGTTCACATTGCAAGTTGCTCCATAAACTTGCTTATCGATATTCATGTTATCATGGTGGGTTATAGATCTACTCAGGATCTAACTGCAGTTCCTATAACGTATTTCTCTCCAAATAATATTCCTAATGCTAGACACAGACATAACCAAAGTTATGTTCTGTATTTTCCTTCAAGATACTTCCATGGCTAACATATCAATTTTATCATGAAGGAGTAATCCAGAATGTGATGGAATCCATAACAATTGTGCATTAATTCCCTTTTCTCTAGTTTTTGAATATCTGTGTCTGGCTTCTTTAATGAGTATGTTAGTCGTGCGAGTCAAGCTTAGTGCCATAGGTTAACTTTAGCGCCATTAGGATGGCAAATAATTCAGTTTGCAGTATAGACAGACGCCCAGTTGTTAATATTTATGCCTAACTCAACGTAGTACGTATCGTTATTTTCTAGGTAGGTGGCAAGAAGAGCCTGTAGACTCTTTAGATCCATCAGTGTATATAACTTGTCATAAATTATAATAGTTAAGCGAGAAATTTCTTCTTGAGTAGTTGCCTTTGCCAGTGTTTTAAGGAAGGGATTACTAGTGATGATATTCTTGGGATGGGCTTGCAGGTATGTGATATTACTAGTGATGATCTTGGGAGGGACTTGCAGGTATGTGATATTACTAGTGATGATCTTGGGAGGGACTTGCAGGTATGTGATATTACTAGTGATGATCTTGGGAGGGACTTGCAGGTATGTGATATTACTAGTGATGATCTTGGGAGGGACTTGCAGGTATGTGATATTACTAGTGATGATCTTGGGAGGGACTTGCAGGTATGTGATATTACTAGTGATGATCTTGGGAGGGACTTGCAGGTATGTGATATTACTAGTGATGATCTTGGGAGGGACTTGCAGGTATGTGATATTACTAGTGATGATCTTGGGAGGGACTTGCAGGTATGTGATATTACTAGTGATGATCTTGGGAGGGACTTGCAGGTATGTGATATTACTAGTGATGATCTTGGGAGGGACTTGCAGGTATGTGATATTACTAGTGATGATCTTGGGAGGGACTTGCAGGTATGTGATATTACTAGTGATGATCTTGGGAGGGACTTGCAGGTATGTGATATTACTAGTGATGATCTTGGGAGGGACTTGCAGGTATGTGATATTACTAGTGATGATCTTGGGAGGGACTTGCAGGTATGTGATATTACTAGTGATGATCTTGGGAGGGACTTGCAGGTATGTGATATTACTAGTGATGATCTTGGGAGGGACTTGCAGGTATGTGATATTACTAGTGATGATCTTGGGAGGGACTTGCAGGATTGTTGATGAAACGTTAAGAAACTGGAAAAGCGCAGAGGTATGGGAACCTCAGAACAGCATTCAGGAACTTGAATACAGAATGCTTCAGAACCTTATACACGTCATATGTTAGGCCATCATTGAGTATGCTGCCCCAGCATGGAACCCACATCTGGTCAAGCACGTGAAGAAACTGGAAAAGGCTCAAAGGTTTGCAATCAGGCTAGTACCAGAACTGAGAGGAATGCACTATGAGCAGATGTTGAAGGAACTGAACTTGACGACCTTAGACGAGGACGAAAGGGACATCACTACGTACAAAATCTTAAGAGGAATTGATAAGGATGGACTGAATTAAGAGGTCCAGGATCAAGGTGACACATGTGTAAGCTAAAGACACACACAAGTCATAGGGATGTCAGGAAGTATTTCTTGGGTGAGGCATATGGCTGAAGGGGATTTCGGGGGTCAACGCCCCCGCGGCCCGGTTCGTCACTAGGCGTTGTGGTGGAGGCAAAGTCTCTACACAGCTTCAAGAGTAGATATGATAAGACCCAAGAAGTTAGAAGTCAGTGATGTTGATCAAAGTGGTAAATGAGGCGGGGCCAGGAGATAAGCCTTAACCTCGCAAACACAAATCATTGAATACTCTTGCACGCACGGACGCAAGCGCGCGCGCACTCACACGCATACAAGCGAAGAGGCGGGACCAGGAGCTGTGACTCAACTCCTGCAGGTTACAAATACGTGAGTGCAATATAGGCTAATTGTCTATCAACATTTAGCTTTGACAGGTGGTAACTATGAATGTTAAGGACTAGGAGGTCAGAACTCAGTGACGCTATTCCATTAGGCGGGGCCAGGAGCGGAGTCTTGACCCCTCCTAGCACAAGTAAGTGACCTCACTGCGTCGAGTGTACCTGTGACGGGCTATATATATCATGGCTTGTACTTAGTTACGGAAAAAAAATAATATACAGTTGTTATGGATACCATCAGACATTTTTTTTAAAGACCATAACAAGACAAAGATCACGACAGCCAGGAAGATGACTGGGTGGGTATTAAGAACTTTCAAAACAAGGGAAACAATGCCGATGGTGACACTTCAAATCGCTAGTGCTCCCTCACTTAGAATATTGCTCAGTGTTGACGGCCCCGTTCAGGGCAGGAGAAATATCGGAGCTGGAACAAATACAGAGATCGTTTACGGTTCACATTGAGCCAGTAAAGCACCTAAACTACTGGGAACTCCTGCAAGTCTTGAACATGTACTCATTGGAGCGGAGGAGAGAGAGGTACATAATAATATATACCTGGAAGGTACTCGAGGGCTTGGTCCCAAATCTGCACACTGTCATAACAACATAGTGGAGTGAGAGATATGGGAGGAAGTGTAAAATAAACCCAGTGAGGAGCAGGGGTGCGGTGGGGACAATAAGGGAACACTGTATCAACATCCGGGGTCCCAGACTTTTCAACATCTTACCAGAAGATATCAGAAACACTGCTGGAACAAGTTTTGAAGCCTTCAAGAGGAAACTAGACAAGTATCTTCACCAGGTGCCAGATCAACCAGGCTGTGATGGATATGTGGGGCAGCAGGCCTCCAGCAGCAACAGCCTGGTTGACCAGGCGAGCACTTGACGTGCCTGGCCCATGGCCGGGCTCAGAGAGTAGATATACTCTCGAAATTCTTCAAAGGTATATCAAAGGTAAGGTTGGATTAAACTCCTTTATGATAAAGTTGATGTATGTGTGTCTAACATTAGGAATAATATTAGAAGTAAATAATGAAACTGAATGTTATAGGAATGCAATTATAAACCTTAGTAGATCTATAAGCCACTATAACATGAACGTAGATACGTACGTTCATGGAGCAACTTGCTACGTAAACACTGACTGATGTTGTAGTGGCCAAACTTAGGCTTGTTTACAAGTACTTCTGGCAGTTTGATAGACATACAAATGATGATCAAACTAAATGTAAAATGGCCAGTCCTGTGGTCACTATCTTGAACACTATGTGCTTAATTGTCCACTTATGGACGAATATAGAGATAAACAGTCTAATAACCTATGTGATTTGTCAAGATATCTTATTATTAATGAAAATCAGACACCAGATATATTAAGCAAATTTCCTAAATTTGCTTGTAACAGATAAGTGAACTGTAGATCTAAATCCAGATATACTCTTGTAAACCTTTTTTGGGCCTAGTTCCTAGGCCTTTTGTGTATCCATATCCTCTTGTGCTACCATCCACAGGATGGATGTGAGGTGCACAATAAACTAGCCACTTTGGCGGCAAATTCTAGAAAATCTAATCTGCCAGTAATAGAGTGCGCGGCAGCGGTTGCGGGTGGAGCTGCGGGTGCGGGTGCGGCTGGATGAGAGCCAAGTGCCGCACCCTAAGAGTGTCTTCTGTGTCATCACAGTGTGGACCAGCAGGTGTTACACTACTACTACACACCTAACACTCCATACTACTCATTAGGTGTTGGTGATGCTGGTGGTGGTGCTGTTACTACTGCTGGTGTTACTGTTACTGCTGGTGCTGTTACTACTTCTGGTGTTGTTGTTACTGCTGGTGCTGTTACTACTGCTGGTGCTCATGTTACTGCTGGTGTTGCTGTTACTGCTGGTGCTGTTACTACTGCTAGTGCTCATGTTACTGCTGGTGTTGCTGTTACTGCTGGTGTTGCTGTTACTACTGTTGGTGTTACTACTGCTGGTGTTACTGTTACTGCTGGTGCTGTTACTACTTCTGGTGTTGCTGTTACTGCTGGTGCTGTTACTACTTCTGGTGTTGCTGTTACTGCTGGTGCTGTTACTACTGGTGTTGCTGTTACTGCTGGTGCTGTTACTACTTCTGGTGTTACTGTTACTGCTGGTGCTGTTACTACTTCTGGTGTTGCTGTTACTGCTGGTGCTGTTACTACTTCTGGTGTTGCTGTTACTGCTGGTGCTGTTACTACTTCTGGTGTTGCTGTTACTGCTGGTGCTGTTACTACTGCTAGTGCTCATGTTACTGCTGGTGCTGTTACTACTGCTAGTGCTCATGTTACTGCTGGTGTTGCTGTTACTGCTGGTGCTGTTACTACTGCTGGTGTTGCTGTTACTGCTGGTGCTGTTACTACTGCTGGTGCTCATGTTACTGCTGGTGTTGCTGTTACTGCTGGTGCTGTTACTACTTCTGGTGTTGCTGTTACTGCTGGTGCTGTTACTACTGCTAGTGCTCATGTTACTGCTGGTGTTGCTGTTACTGCTGGTGCTGTTACTACTTCTGGTGTTGCTGTTACTGCTGGTGCTGTTACTACTGCTATTGCTCATGTTACTGCTGGTGCTGTTACTACTGCTAGTGCTCATGTTACTGCTGGTGTTGCTGTTACTGCTGGTGCTGTTACTACTGCTGGTGCTCATGTTACTGCTGGTGTTACTGTTACTGCTGGTGCTGTTACTACTTCTGGTGTTGCTGTTACTGCTGGCGCTGTTACTACTTCTGGTGTTGCTGTTACTGCTGGTGCTGTTACTGCTGGTGCTGTTACTACTGCTAGTGCTCATGTTACTGCTGGTGCTGTTACTACTGCTAGTGTTGCTGTTACTGCTGGTGCTGTTACTACTTCTGGTCTTGCTGTTACTGCTGGTGCTGTTACTACTGCTAGTGCTCATGTTACTGCTGGTATTGCTGTTACTGCTGGTGTTGTTACTACTGCTGGTGTTGCTGTTACTGCTGGTGCTGTTACTACTTCTGGTGTTGCTGTTACTGCTGGTGCTGTTACTACTGCTGGTGTTGCTGTTACTGCTGGTGCTGTTACTACTGCTGGTGTTGCTGTTACTGCTGGTGCTGTTACTACTGCTGGTGTTGCTGTTACTGCTGGTGTTGCTGTTACTGCTGGTGTTGCTGTTACTGCTGGTGTTGCTGTTACTGCTGGTGCTGTTACTACTGCTGGTGCTCATGTTACTGCTGGTGTTGCTGTTACTGCTGGTGCTGTTACTGCTGGTGTTGCTGTTACTGCTGGTGTTGCTGTTACTGCTGGTGTTGCTGGTAGTGGTGATGTTATCGTATCTAAGGAAGGCGAGATTACTGCTCTGAAGAAAGAAGAGAAAGCTTTCATTGCTTGTATTAATTCAAACAACTAAGCATTTGTAACATGTAAAATCTTTTAAACTGTAACGTAGGCGAGAAAGATGCATCATGACTTACACCTGGAAGATGCATCATAACCTACACCTGGAGGATGCATCATGACTTACACCTGGAAGATGCACCATAACTTGCACCTGGAAGATGCATCATGACTTACACCTGGAAGATGCACCATAACTTGCACCTGGAAGATGCATCATGACTTACACCTGGAAGATGCATCATAACTTACACCTGGAAGATGCACCATAACTTGCACCTGGAAGATGCATCATAAATTACACCTGCAAGATGCATCATAACTTACACCTGGAAGATGCTAGAGGGATTAATTTCAAACCTGCTCTACGAAATCATTTCCTAGGAAACTTAGATATTTGGTAGACGGTGCAAAATACCTCCAGTGAAATGCTGGTCTGTAATGTGTACACTAAGAGAGAACTCAGTAAGTGTAAGGGGTTGTACAACAATGGTATACAATACCGACAAGATGAAATTAAGACACGTGCAACATCTGGGTATCTTTATTGTAGACGTTTCGCCATCTAATGGCTTTATCAATACAAATTCCAGGACATAACTTGAAGACAGTAGAACTATATACAGAAGATGAGGTAATCAGTCCCTCAACCTTAGAGTAGGTGCGAAGAGCACCGTAGTCGTGGAGATTCTGAAGAAGCAAGGAACCTGGCGAAACGTCTACAATAAAGATACCCAGATGTTGCACATGTGTCTTAATTTCATCAAGTGTAAGGGGCCCCAGATTCATCACCCTTCATATATAAGGGGAATTACTAACACTACGCTGGCTGTCTTTATGAGAGTAATGTTACAGTGATATGTGGATACCTTTAGTTCAATCTGTTTAGATGGGACAGAAAAGGAAAGTAACAAGAGAGAGAGTTGGTGTGTGTACTTGGTCTGGTTTCTGGCCGCGGGGGCGCTGACCCCTGCAGGTGTCATAAAGAAGCTTAAGGTTTGGCAAAATGTTTAGATGAACAGCCTCGCCCGGTCATGCAAGACGCTGCATTGAATCCACCGTTGACAACAGATAGCGGAAGCAGACAGACTACAGCAGAGCTTATAATACTGGCAGACAGTGAACCTCTGGTACTCAACATTGACGGTGTTAACACAACACTCACACCACAACATACCTCAAGTTAACATCATACACACTGATCATGAGCAACATACACACTGAGCAACATACACACTGGTCATGAACAACATACACACTGGTCATGAACAACATACACACTGGTCATGAACAACATACACACTGGTCATGAACAACATACACACTGGTCATGAACAACATACACACTGAACAACATACACACTGGTCATGAACAACATACACACTGGTCATGAACAACATACACACTGGTCATGAACAACATACACACTGGTCATGAATAACATACACATTGGTCATGAACAACATACACACTGGTCATGAATAACATACACATTGGTCATGAACAACATACACACTGGTCATGAACAACATACACACTGGTCATGAACAACATACACACTGGTCATGAATAACATACACATTGGTCATGAACAACATACACACTGAGCAACATACACACTGGTCATGAACAACATACACACTGAGCAACATACACACTGGTCATGAACAACATACACACTGGTCATGAACAACATACACACTGGTCATGAACAACATACACACTGAACAACATACACACTGGTCATGAACAACATACACACTGGTCATGAACAACATACACACTGGTCATGAATAACATACACATTGGTCATGAACAACATACACACTGGTCATGAATAACATACACATTGGTCATGAACAACATACACACTGGTCATGAACAACATACACACTGGTCATGAACAACATACACACTGGTCATGAATAACATACACATTGGTCATGAACAACATACTGAGCAACATACACACTGGTCATGAACAACATACACACTGAGCAACATACACACTGGTCATGAACAACATACACACTGAGCAACATACACACTGGTCATGAACAACATACACACTGGTCATGAACAACACACACTGAGCAACATACACACTGGTCATGAACAACATACACACTGAGCAACATACACACTGGTCATGAACAACATACACACTGGTCATGAACAACATACACACTGGTCATGAACAACATACACACTGGTCATGAACGACATACACACTGGTCATGAACAACATACACACTGGTCATGAACAACATACACACTGGTCATGAACAACATACACACTGGTCATGAACAACATACACACTGGTCATGAACAACATACACACTGGTCATGAACAACATACACACTGGTCATGAACAACATACACACTGAGCAACATACACACTGGTCATGAACAACATACACACTGGTCATGAACAACATACACACTGAGCAACATACACACTGGTCATGAACAACATACACACTGGTCATGAGCAACATACACACTGGTCATGAACAACATACACACTGAGCAACATACACACTGGTCATGAACAACATACACACTGAGCAACATACACACTGGTCATGAACAACATACACACTGGTCATGAACAACATACACACTGAGCAACATACACACTGGTCATGAACAACATACACACTGGTCATGAACAACATACACACTGGTCATGAACAACATACACACTGAGCAACATACACACTGGTCATGAACAACATACACACTGAGCAACATACACACTGGTCATGAACAACATACACACTGAGCAACATACACACTGGTCATGAACAACATACACACTGGTCATGAACAACATACACACTGGTCATGAACAACATACACACTGAGCAACATACACACTGGTCATGAACAACATACACACTGGTCATGAACAACATACACACTGGTCATGAACAACATACACACTGGTCATGAACAACCTACACACTGGTCATGAATAACATACACGCTGATCATGAACAACATACACACTGGTCATGAACATCATACACACTGGTCATGAACAACATACACGCTGGTTATGAACAACATACTGGTCATGAACAACATACACACTGGTCATGAACATCATACACACTGGTCATGAACAACATACACGCTGGTCATGAACAACATACACACTGGTCATGAACAACATACACACTGGTCATGAACATCATACACACTGGTCATGAACAACATACACGCTGGTCATGAACAACATACACTGGTCATGAACAACATACACACTGGTCATGAACATCATACACACTGGTCATGAACAACATACACACTGGTCATGAACAACATACACACTGGTCATGAACAACATACACACTGGTCATGAACAACATACACACTGGTCATGAACAACATACACACTGGTCATGAACAACATAACAACATTAAGGAAGATCAAATAAATCATGACCTTGTTGAAATATTTTGCTACGGCAGTGTGAGTGACGTAGTTGTGCACCATTGTATTGAGTGACGTAGTTGTGTACCATTGTATTGAGTGACGTAGTTGTGTACCATTGTATTGAGTGACGTACTTGTGTACCATTGTATTGAGTGACGTAGTTGTGTACCATTGTATTGAGTGACGTAGTTGTGTACCATTGTATTGAGTGACGTAGTTGTGTACCATTGTATTGAGTGACGTGGTTGTGTAACATTGTATTGACTGACGTGATTGTGTACCATTGTATTGAGTGACGTGGTTGTGTACCATTGTATTGAGTGACTTTGTTGTGTACCATTGTATTGACTGACGTGGTTGTGTACCATTGTATTGACTCACGTGGTTGTGTACCATTGTATTGAGTGACGTGGTTGTGTACCATTCTATCGAGTGACGTGGTTGTGTACCATTGTATCGAGTGACGTGGTTGTGAACCATTGTAACGAGTGACGTGGTTGTGAACTATTGTGTTGAGTGACGTTGTTGTGAACGATTTTATTGAGTGACGTGGTTCTGAACCATTGTATTGAGTGACGTGGTTGTGAACCATTGAATTTAGTGACGTGGTTGTGAACCATTGTATTGAGTGACGTGGTTGTGTACCATTGTATTGAGTGACGTGGTTGTGAAACATTATATTGAGTGACGTGGTTCTGATCCATTGTATTTAGTGACGTGGTTGTGAAACATTGTATTGAGTGACGTGGTTGTGTACCATTGTATTGAATGACGTGGTTGTGTACCATTGTATTGAATGACGTGGTTGTGTACCATTGTATTGAATGACGTGGTTGTGTACCATTGTATTGAGTGACGTGGTTGTGTACCATTGTATTGAGTGACGTGGTTGTGTACCATTGTATTGAGTGACGTGGTTGTGTACCATTGTATTGAGTGACGTGTTTGTGTAACATTGTATTGACTGAGGTGATTGTGTACCATTGTATTGAGTGACGTGGTTGTGTACCATTGTATTGATTGACGTTGTGTACCATTGTATTGACTGACGTGGTTGTGTACCATTGTATTGAGTGACGTGGTTGTGTACCATTGTATTGAGTGACGTGGTTGTGTACCATTGTATTGAGTGACGTGGTCGTGAACCATTGTATCGAGTGACGTGGTTGTGTACCATTGTGTTGAGTGACGTGGTTGTGTACCATTGTATTGAGTGACGTTCTTGTGAACCATTGTATTGAGTGACGTGGTTGTGAAACATTGTATTGACTGACGCGGTTGTGTACCATTGTATCGAGTGACGTGGTTGTGAACCATTGTATTGAGTGACGTGGTTGTGAACCATTGTATTAAGTGACGTGGTTGTGAACCATTGTATTGAGTGACGTGGTTGTGTACCATTGTATTGAGTGACGTGGTTGTGAACCATTGTATTGAGTGACGTGGTTGTGAATCATTGTATTGAGTGACGCGTGGTTGTGAAACATTGTATTGAGTGACGTGGTTGTGATCCATTGTATTGAGTGACGTGGTTGTGAAACATTGTATTGAGTGACGTGGTTGTGAAACATTGCATTGAGTGACGTGGTTGTGAGTCATTGTATTGAGTGACGTGGTTGTGAACCATTGTATTGAGTGAAGTGGTTGTGTACCATTGTATTGAGTGACGTGGTTGTGTACCATTGTATTGAGTGACGTGGTTGTGTACCATTGTATCGAGTGACGTGGTTGTGAACCATTGTATCGAGTGACGTGGTTGTGTACCATTGTATCGAGTGACGTGGTTCTGTACAATTGTATTGAGTGACGTGGTTGTGTACCATTGTATCGAGTGACGTGGTTGTGAACCATTGTATTGAGTGACGTTGTTGTGAACCATTGTATTGAGTGACGTGGTTCTGAACCATTGTATTGAGTTACGTGGTTGTGAAACATATTGAGTGACGTGGTTGTGAACCATTGTATTGAGTGACGTGGTTGTGAAACATATTGAGTGACGTGGTTGTGGACCATTGTATTGAGTGACGTGGGTGTGAAACATATTGAGTGACGTGGTTGTGAAACATTGTATTGAGTGACGTGGTTGTGAACCATTGTATTGAGTGACGTGGTTGTGAAACATATTGAGTGACGTGGTTGTGAAACGTATTGAGTGACGTGGTTGTGAACCATTGTATTGAGTGACGTGGTTGTGGACCATTGTATCGAGTGACGTGGTTAACCATTGTATTGAGTGACGTGGTTGTGAACCATTGTATTGAGTGACGTGGTTGTGGACCATTGTATCGAGTGACGTGGTTGTTAACCATTGTATTGAGTGACGTGGTTGTGAACCATTGTATTGAGTGACGTGGTTGTTAGCCATTGTATTGATTGACGTGGTTGTTAACCATTGTATTGAGTGACGTGGTTGTTAACCATTGTATTGAGTGACGTGGTTGTGAAACATTGTATTGAGTGACGTGGTTGTGAGCCATTGTATTGAGTGACGTGGTTGTGAACCATTGTATTGAGTGACGTGGTTGTGAAACATTGTATTGAGTGACGTGGTTGTGAAACATTGTATTGAGTGACGTGGTTGTGAAACATTGTATTGAGTGACGTGGTTGTGAACCATTGTATTGAGTGATGTGGTTGTGAAACATTATATTGAGTGACGTGGTTGTGGAACATTGTACTGAGTGACGTGGTTGTGAAACATTGTATTGAGTGACGTGGTTGTGAAACATTGTATTGAGTGACGTGGTTGTGAAACATTGTATTGAGTGACGTGGTTGTGAAACATTGTATTGAGTGACGTGGTTGTGAACATTGTATTGAGTGACGTGGTTGTGAAACATTGTATTGAGTGACGTGGTTGTGAAACATTGTATTGAGTGACGTGGTTGTGAACCTGCCGTCTTGTTTGGTGTGAGCTGTCTAGTGTGTTGTTAGTGTTTGCGCGAGCTGTCTGCTATGTTGTTAGTGTTGGTGTGAAACTGTCTAGTGTGTTGTTAGTGTTGGTATGAGCTGTCTAGTGTGTTGTTAGTGTTGAGTGAGCTGTCTAGTGTGTTGTTAGTGTTGGTATGAGCTGTCTAGTGTGTTGTTAGTGTTGATGTGAGCTGTCTAGTGTGTTGTTTAGTGTTGGTATGAGCTGTCTAGTGTGTTGTTAGTGTTGATGTGAGCTGTCTAGTGTGTTGTTAGTGTTGGTATGAGCTGTCTAGTGTGTTGTTAGTGTTGATGTGAGCTGTCTAGTGTGTTGTTAGTGTTGGTATGAGCTGTCTAGTGTGCTGTTAGTGTTGATGTGAGCTGTCTAGTGTGTTGTTAGTGTTGGTATGAGCTGTCTAGTGTGTTGTTAGTGTTGATGTGAGCTGTCTAGTGTGTTGTTAGTGTGGTGTGAGCTGTCTACTATGTTGTTAGTGTTGGTGTGAACTGTCTAGTGTGTTGTTAGTGTTGGTATGAGCTGTCTAGTGTGTTGTTAGTGTTGGTATGAGCTGTGTAGTGTGTTGTTAGTGTTGATGTGAGCTGTCTAGTGTGTTGTTAGTGTTGGTGTGAGCTGTCTACTACTATTGTTAGTGTTGGTGTGAGCTGTCTAGTGTGTTGTTAGTGTTGGTGTGAGCTGTCTAGTGTGTTGTTAGTGTTGGTGTGAGCTGTCTAGTGTGTTGTTAGTGACAAGTTTTTCCTCAGTTCCAATTATGTTTGGCCAGAGGCAGGTCGAACCTGATGTGTTGGTGGTGCCCCACCACCACCACCACACAACACCACCACACACCACCACCACCACCACCACCACACAACACCACCACACATCACCACCACCACACAACACCACCACACAACACCACCACACAACACCACCACACACCACCACCACCACCACCACACAAACACCACCACACAACACCACCACACACCACCACCACCACACAACACCACCACACAACACCATCACCGCCACCACCACACAACACCACCACACAACACCACCACACACCACCACCACACAACACCACCACACAACACCACCACACACCACCACCACACACCACCACCACCACACACCCACCACCACCACAACACCACCACCACACACCACCACCACCACCACCACCACCACACAACACCACCACCACACACCACCACCACCACCACCACACAACACCACCACCACACCACACAACACAACACACACCACCACCATACAACCACACAGCACCACCACCACCACCACTACACAGCACCACCACCACACACCACCACCACCACTACACAGCACCACCACCACACACCCCACCACCACCACCACCACCACCACACACCACCACCACACCCCAAACCACCACCACACACCACCACCACCACACACACCACCACCACACACCACCACCACACACCACCACCACACCACACACCACCACCACACACACCACCACCGCACACCACACAACCACCACCACACACACCACCACACCACCACCACCACACACCACCACCACACACCACCACCACACACACCACCACCACCACACACCACCACCACACACCACCACCACACACCACCAAACACACCACACCACAAACCACCACCACACACCACCACCACTACACCAAACACCACCACCACACACCACCACAACACCACCACCACCACACAACACCACCACCACCACACACCACCACCACCACAACACACCACCACCACCACCACCAAACACCACCCCACACCTCACCACCAACACACACCACCACACACACCACCACACACCACACACACCACCACACACCACCACCACACACCACCACCGCACACACACCACGCACACCACCACCCACACACCACCACACACACCACCACGCACACCACCACCACACACCACCACTGCACACCACCATCGCACAACCACCACCACACCACCACACACCACCACACACCACCAACACACACCACCAACACACACCACCACACACACCACCACACACAACACCCACCACTACACACCACCACCACAACCACCAACACAACCACCACCGCCACCACTCACCAACACACACCACCACCACACCACCACCACCACACCACTACACACACACCAACACCACACACCAACATCACACACCAACACCACACACCACACACCACAACACACACCACCACCACCACACACCACCACCACACACCACCACCACACACCACCACCACACACCACCACCACACACCCACACCACCACACACCACCACACCACCACACACACCACCAACACACACCACCACTACACACACACACCACACCACCACACACACACCACCAACACACCACCACCGCCACCACCACCACACACACCACAACACCACACCACCACCACCACACACACCAACACCACACACCACCACCACCACACACCACCGCCACCACACACACACCGCCACCACACACACACCCCACCACCACCACCGCCACCACCACCACACACACACCACCACACCACCACCACCACACACACCACACACCACACACCACCACCACCACACACACCACCCCACCACACACCACCGCCACCACCACCACCACCACCACCACACACCACCACCACCACACACCACCGCACACCACCGCCACCACACACACCACCCCACCACCACCACCGCCACCACCACCACACACCACCACCACCACACACCACCACCAACACCACCACCACCCACCACCAACCACCACCACACACCACCGCCACCACCACCACCACCACCACACACCACCACTACCACCGCCACCACCACCACCACACACCACCACCACACACCACCACGGGCCACACACGGCCACTTTGAAATCTACACGCCACCATGTATAGCAGCGTGCAGCATACCTTTAGCGTGCTTGTAGTGTACGTGTGATCAGGGCCGGATTAAGAAGTCTCCGGGCCCTAGGCTATTCAGATTGGCGGGGCCCCTTTGAGTTACGGGTAAGCGAAGCGACCCCTTCCAACTTGGGGGTGGGGGTCAGTGTGAGCCTGTTTTAGGTCTAATTAAATACATTCTGGCTATTTAGATTAAATTTAATAGGGAAAGTACATCAAGACAACCAAAACCATTTACCAACAGCCATTATAACTATCTTGTTAAATCATGCATTTTAAAGAGAATAAACTCAAGACAGCATAGTATTACTAGATTAGGCTATTAAAGTAGTGACATCATGTACCTATTATATTCAGCATAACCACTACAGCACTATTATTCCCTTTATAAATCACTGACCATTATTGTTATCATTGCATCATGCATAAGACTATCAAATCATGTAAACTACAGAAAATTGGAGAGGAATCTCCCATACTCACCCATTAGCGGGAAAACACAGCTGTTCTGATGTAAACAAAGGCGTTTTGAGTGTTGCCATCTATGGTTAGGTTTATTTTATTTTATTTCATTATTTATTTTTGTTTTGATTGATTTTTAAAAATCAATTTTACTCTCCAAACACTTGAACTTTTTAGGTAGGGACCCCTTTGCACTTGCACCATGTGCGCAGTCTTGGATGAGCCCCTGAACCCCTTGGACTGTGGGGCCCCCAAATGCGCGGGGCCCTAGGCAAATGCCTAGTTTGCCTATGCGGTAATCCGGCCCTGCGTGTGATCTACTTGTAGGCTTGTTACGGCCCCCTGCCAAACTAACGGTTAAATAGTTAACCTGCCGGCCGGCAATACCACTGGGTACGTCATCAAACCCAATGTGGGGACTGCTGAGCCGGCTTTAGAAGCAGTAAGTACCTGAACACCTCACGGTATGCATCTAAGCAGTAGTTACCAGAACAACTAATGGTACATATCTACTGGCAGTAGAGAGTATTCTACTGGCTTCTACTGATTTTAGAAGAACCGCTCACCGCAGCTCACTGAGTCTGATGGCCTCAGTTACTTGACGGCATCACTCGGTGAGCTGTTAGTATGGTGTTCTGCAAACAGTATTGTCAACTGGTCTTGAAGGCGGTAGATAGTACTCGCCAGACCATCTTACGGTGTACTTCTACCGGCCTTGGAGAGTATTTAAAGGACAGGTGTTGTCTGCGGACTCGCCGCCTACGCTGGTCAACTGTGGGCCGGAGTCATCGGATGCTGTTTTAGTGGGACACTACGTGAAGAAAAGGTTGGAGTGTGACACTGAACTGGGCTAGGACCGTAGTGTGACACTTAAGTATAATGGAGTGTAACACTGAGATATGCTATAGGACTGTAGTGGAACACTGAGAAGGAAAGGGTGTCGTGTGACACTAAAGATATGGTTGTAGTGTACTTTGAATAGTGTCATGTGACTGGCGTCGAGAAAAACGCTGTGTGTGTCGCTGGGTGTCAAGGGTGACAGTTGAAAGTGTATGACGCAGACGAAAGGGTTTCGTGTGACACGGAGACAGGAGCGTCATTACGCAGAGAAAAGGGTGTCAAGGGACACGGTTGAGATGGAGCGTCATTACACGGATAAGTGTCGTGACACAGGGAGCGTCACAACACACCACGGATGAGTGTGGTGTGACACAGAGCGTCATAAGGGTGTCGTGAGACACGAAGAATGCAGTTGATTATTTATTATTGTACAAATGTTATTTATAATTTATTATTTTAGCATAGATAAAGATATATGAGAGTAGTGTCAACAAGTTGTTCCCTGTGTGTAGGGTTACGAATTATTTATTTTAAAATGCTAATAATTTATTATTTTAACATGAATGTATATTTTGAATACCTCTAGACCAAAGATTGTTTTTTTTATATAATATTAAAGATTAAGTTATTTTAACGTGTATTTATGTATCCCGAACTCTTTATTACAAAATGAGTAAACTACAGTCTCAAAAAGCCTTTTTTTTTGTAATAAGGCTGATGGTAGTTGATTCTGTGGATAATTGCTATGTCCCGGTTGTAGACCAGGTCTCTTGATTGTTGACGTGATTACCTAGGCTGTTGGTACTAGCCGCAAGCACTTCGTGCATCACAGACATAGTTTTGAGGTGGTCAGTCCCTCAGTCTGGAGGAGAATTGTGCTCCGTGGTCTGTAACATTGTTCCAGACTGTGGAGAAAATTTCTCCAGGCTGAGGGACTGATTACATCTTGTGTGAATCTCTACTGCTGCTGTTGTGCCATTTTGGATAAGATGAGTATATAAAAAATTATTATAAGGGAACCACTAACTAGATTAATGCTCATCTTGATGGCAGTTGGAAACCACTTGCAGACCCTCGAGTGTTTCGTCTCCGTAATTCACTGTCTGCAGATCCACCAGGGCTGTTTGGAAGGTTAAATACCCGCCTTGAGGATGTATATATCTGAGGTATTCCAGGTATAACTCGTGGAAATCGTGGGCTTGACCCGCACCTCACGACCTCGAAATGATTAGTCCTATTCACTCAACATCGACTCTAGGTACTGCAGCTCTAAATTAGCGGATGTAAGTAAAATAGACTTATCTAGATCATTGTAATGGGAGCTTGTGACGTCTTGATGTCACTAAGATCGAAGTCGTTGATTTGACTGAAGAGATGACGCTAGACGCTTCCACCTCATCGTCTGCTTGGTACGCGTCGCCTGACGGCTAACAAGAATGAGCCACACGGTAATAGTACTCCCGTGGTACTTGCTATAATTGCTGACATGTCCGTATCTGTTCACGGCAGGAAGTGTCCAATTTTCCTGGAGATCATGAATGCACGGGACGGGAAACACGAATGTTTTTTCCCGTCCCGTGCGAATGTTTGTACGTCGGATGACTAGTTAGGGCAGCACCTCGTCACCCGGCCACCACGTCAACTGGCCACCTCGTTACCCACCTCGTCAAAGATGCCGACTTGAGGTTATTAAGACCCTGTGTTTCAAGAGTACCCAGGCATATATTTTCGGATTTTTCCCAGTTTTGGGAAATCGTCATTTTATCAGACAAATGTGTTTATAAATTGTGCAGATTCCCCCCTGAGTGTTATAAGTAAGTTTATTCAGGTATACACAAATAGTTACATAGATTTATCATACATAGCAGCTTAGAGAACCTAGGATAACCCAAAAAAGTCAGACAGTGACTTATTTTCATTGGGGTCCCTTAACTTGTGCTGTACGTGTGTGTGTCTTGTGTGTCGTCTTGTATCAACTATGAAGCTCCACTAGACGGTTTTGCTGGATCAGACACGCATGTTAAGATTGGTGGACACTCTGGAATGCCAAATTGAAGTTGTGTAATAACTGATAGTGCATAGAGTACAGGTCATGACCCCTTTTATCTTCAGTGTGAGGAAAATAGTGAGAGGGATCTTACCTCCCTCGAGGGGTCGCTGCCCCAGGGGACGTCGATCCTCCCTGGGGGTTGGAGAAAAATTTTCACAGCTGCTGCTGCCTCCTCTATCAGACTGAAGATACCTACTGTGTTGGTGAAACGTTTCGGAATAAATATAGCTAACTGTTGCTCATATATCTTATCAGTTTGTTAGTATTCTATACCATTATCGTATTCACATGCACCACAGCCCGACTCGTCAGGAACATCAGGACCTTCCCTAGTACTGTGTTGAAGGCAGGCAGGGATGTGTTGGTAGTGCCATTATGGGAGGGTGTTGAAGGCAGGCAGGGATGTTGGTAGTGTCATTATGGGAGGGTGTTGAAGGCAGGCAGGGATGTTGGTAGTGTCATTATGGGAGGGTGTTGAAGGCAGGCAGGGATGTTGGTAGTGCCATTATGGGAGGGTGTTGAAGGCAGGCAGGGATGTGTTGGTAGTGTCATTATGGGAGGGTGTTGAAGGCAGGCAGGGATGTGTTGGTAGTGCCATTATGGGAGGGTGTTGAAGGCAGGCAGGGATGTTGGTAGTGCCATTATGGGAGGGTGTTGAAGGCAGGCAGGGATGTGTTGGTAGTGTCATTATGGGAGGGTGTTGAAGGCAGGCAGGGATGTGTTGGTAGTGCCATTATGGGAGGGTGTTGAAGGCAGGCAGGGATGTGTTGGTAGTGCCATTATGGGAGGGTGTTGAAGGCAGGCAGGGATGTGTTGGTAGTGTCATTATGGGAGGGTGTTGAAGGCAGGCAGGATGTGTTGGTAGTGCCATTATGGGAGGGTGTTGAAGGCAGGCAGGGATGTTGGTAGTGCCATTATGGGAGGGTGTTGAAGGCAGGCAGGGATGTGTTGGTAGTGTCATTATGGGAGGGTGTTGAAGGCAGGCAGGGATGTGTTGGTAGTGCCATTATGGGAGGGTGTTGAAGGCAGGCAGGGATGTGTTGGTAGTGCCATTATGGGAGGGTGTTGAAGGCAGGCAGGGATGTGTTGGTAGTGTCATTATGGGAGGGTGTTGAAGGCAGGCAGGGATGTGTTGGTAGTGCCATTATGGGAGGGTGTTGAAGGCAGGCAGGGATGTGTTGGTAGTGCCATTATGGGAGGGTGTTGAAGGCGGGCAGGGATGTGTTGGTAGTGTCATTATGGGAGGGTGTTGAAGGCAGGCAGGGATGTGTTGGTAGTGCCATTATGGGAGGGTGTTAAGTCTGCGATTGTTTAGGAAATATCAGAAATGTTGATGGAGCAGTGGAAAGCTGTTGACACTTGGTAACGAAGACTGCAGTCATCAGTTATCAAAGGTACAAGGCCACATAAGTAACTAATGCGACATTTTTATTATGGCAACGTTTCGCTCTCCAGGAGCTTTGTCGCATTAGTTTTACATGTGTCCTTTTACCCAGCATATTGTGGGTAATTCTACCAAAATTATTACAAATCAATTATCGAACTTAGCAACACCAGCCAACAAAACAATGGATGTTTACACCGTCATCTAGCATAGCACATGTTGTATAATACACAAATAACCCGCACATAGAGAGGAGCTTTCGACGACGTTTCGGTCCGACGTGCGACCTTCACTCTGGATCCGCTATGTAGATGACATCTTTGCTCTGTGGCCTCATGACTTAGTCTCTTCCAGCCATTTCTTGAAGCTCTTAATAATCTTGATCCTTCCATTAAGTTTAAAGCTGATTGAGAATCTAATTCCTTGCTTCCTTTCCTTGATGTTCATGTCCACCGCTCAGATACAGGATTTGCTTTTTCCGTTTACCGCAAACCTATGCACAGTGAAATATACATTCATTACTTTTCTTATCATACTTCCTCTGTTAAGAAAAGTGTTCTTACCTCCCTCTTTCTCCGTGCTCTCCATATTTGTGATCCTCAGTTCCTTCCAGCAGAAATTTCCACTCTTCATAATTCATTTTCCGTCTTGGCTACCCTTCACATTTCATAGACTCTGCCTTCTCACGTGCTTAACGTTATTTCTTCTCTCCCAAACTCTCTACTCCTGGGAACTCTCCTGTTCTCTGCCTTCCTTTCATTTCCGGTCTTTCTAATCTCAACAACTCTCTCCGTTCCTTAAACATCAAACTTGCTTTCCGCCAGACTAACACTCTTCGCACTAATCTTGTTCATACCTCTCCTCCCTCTACAGATGCTCCTGGTGTCTACTCTATTTCTTGCTCCTCCTGTCCTCTTCAGTACTTTGGAGAAACTGGTCGATCTCTTTCTGACAGACTTAGGGAGCACAAAAGTAGTGTTAAGCTTGCCGACACTAACAATGCTCTTTTCTGTCAAGTCAGAGATCATAGCCATCCTATTGACTGGTCTTCTGCTAAAACAGTTTACCCAACTTCCAACTTCAACAGTCGCCGTCTGGTTGAATCCTCCCTAATACATAACTTTTCTTGTATGAATCTTAGCCCTGGCTTCATCTCTGTAGATGCCTTCCTTTCCCACTACATTGCACAATGTTCCAAACTTCAGAACACCCGTGACTTAACTTGATTCCTCCTTTTTCTTCGTCTCCCTCTTCCCCTTTCCTCTTTCTTTTTTCTCCTTTGGGTTGTCTTTCTTCTGCCTTGTGTATTTGTTCCTTTTATTTATTTTTTTCTTTCTATATTCTTGCTCTTACCCTTTGTTGGCACCTAGCTCCCTTGTGGGCACCTAGCTCCCTTGTGGGCACCTAGCTACCTTGTGGGCACCTAGCTACCTTGTGGGCACCTAGCTACCTTGTGGGCGCCTAGCTCCCTTGCAGTGCTCCTCTTTCTCTGTATTTGACTGGCTACCCCTCCTCCTTTCTACCTCCCCCATTACTACTACTACCTTCTATCTCCACTACTACTACTACCACCCCCTCCCTATATATACTCCTCCCTCCCTCCTTTTCGTTAGTGAGACTTAGTAAATGGTCCAAGTCGGACACGAACGTCGTTGTAAGCTCCTCTCTTCTATGCGCGGGTTATTTGTGTATCGTTCCAGTCAAGGTATTGTGCCTTTTTTGTTGTTGTTGTTGTTGTAAGGTGAAGATGGGACCACCAATGGAAGACACTTAAGACTGCAGAATATTGTTTACACCAGAAGTTTCACCACGAGTGACTTCTTCACTTCTAATACAGATATAGCTAGGTTAGGTTAGGTAACATTCGTTAGGGAACAGGACAGTTGTTTTCTGACGCAGGTCTTACGTCACATGACGATCCAACACTGGAACCACTGGTGTCCCGTAGCTCGATTGCTAGCGCACTCACCTCACACTCTGAGTTTCGGGGATCGATCCGCCGGTACGGCTAGAAATCATTAGGATGTGCTTCCATAAGACACCTGCTGTCCATGTTCACCCATCAGTAAAATAGGTACCTGGGTATTAGTCTACTGGTGTGGGTTGCATCCTGGGACAAAATTGACATAATTTGCGGGAAATACTCGACGCAACAAGGGACTTTCTATATAGTAGTATGTCATTGATGTCAGTTAGGCTTGTATGTGTACATGTAGAAATAAAGATATTATTATTTTTAACACATCGGCCGTTTCCCACTAAGGAAAGGTGACCCGAAAAGAGAAAAAACACTGATCATTCACTCCATCACTGTCTTGCCAGAGGCGCGCCTACACTCCTTCAGAGTGCAGACACTGTACTTCACACTTCCAGGAATCAACTTCGGCCTGCCGGTTTACCTGACTCCTTGATCCACCAGGAGGCCTGGTCATGGACCGGGCTGCGTGGCCGTTGATCCCCGGGATGTTATCCAAGTACACACAACACTCACCACTACACACAACACTCACCACTACACACAACACTCACCACTACACGCAACACTCACCACTACATACAACACTCACCACTACACACAACACTCACCACTACACACAACAGTCAACGCTACACACAACAGTCAACACTACACACAACAGTCAACACTACACACAACACTCACCACTACACACAACAGTCACCACTACACACAACACTCACAACTATACACAACAGTCAACACGCTACACACAACACACACCACTACACCACAACATCACCACTACACACAACATCACCACTACACACAACACTCACCACTACACACAACGTCACACTACACACAACTACTCACACTACACACAACATCACCACTACACACAAACACTCACCCACTACACACAACACTCACCACTAACACAACAGTCAACACTACACACAACACTCACCACTACACACAACAGTCAACAACTACACACAACATCACCACTACACACAACCTCACCACTACACACAACACTCAACACACACACAACACTCACCACTACACACAACATCACACTACAACAACACTCACCACTACACACAACAGTCAACACTACACACAACACTCACCACTACACACAACATCAACACTACAACACAACACTCACCACTACACACAACAGTCAACACTACACCAACACACTACCACTACACACACACAACTACTACACACAACACTCACCCCTACACACAACACTCACCACTACACACAACACTCACCACTACACACAACACTCACCACTACACACAACAGTCAACACTACACACAACACTCACCACTACACACAACACTCACACTACACACAACATCACACTACACACAACATCAACACTACACACAACACTCACCACTACACACAACACTCACCACTACACACACAACAGTCAACACTACACACAAACAGTCAACACTACACACAACACTCACCACTACACACAACACTCACCACTACACACAACAGTCAACACTACACACAACACTCACACACTACACACAACACTCACCACTACACACAACATCCAACCACTACACACAACAGTCAACACTACACACAACAGTCACCACTACACACAACACTCACCACTACACACAACAGTCAACACTACACACAACACTCACCACTACACACAACACTCACCACTACACACAACAGTCAACACTACACACAACAGTCAACACTACACACAACAGTCAACACTACACACAACAGTCAACACTACACACAACAGTCAACACTACACACAACACTCACCACTACACACAACAGTCAACACTACACACAACAGTCAACACTACACACAACAGTCAACACTACACACAACAGTCAACACTACACACAACAGTCAACACTACCAACAACACTCAACACTACACACAACACTCACCCCTACACACAACAGTCAACACTACACACAACAGTCAACACTACACCACAAACAGTCACCACTACACACAACACTCACACTACACACAACAGTCAACACTCACACAACAACACTCACCACTACACACAACAGTCAACACTACACACAACAGTCAACACTACACACAACAGTCAACACTACACACAACAGTCAACACTACTACACACAACAGTCAACACTACACACAACAGTCAACACTACACACAACAGTCAACACTACACACAACACTCACCGCTACACACAACAGTCACCACTACACACAACAGTCACCACTACACACAACAGTCACCACTACACACAACAGTCACCACTACACACAACAGTCACCACTACACACAACAGTCACCACTACACACAACACTCACCACTACACACAACACTCACCACTACACACAACAGTCAACACTACACACAACAGTCAACACTACACACAACAGTCAACACTACACACAACAGTCACACTACATCAACACTACACAACAACATCACCACTACAACAACAGTCAACACTACACACAACACTCACCACTACACACAACACTCACCACTACACACACAGTCAACACTACACACAACAGTCACACTACACACAACAGTCAACACTACACAACACACTCACCACTACACACAACACTCACCACTACATACAACACTCACCACTACACACAACACTCACCACTACATACAACACTCACCACTACATACAACACTCACCACTACATACAACACTCACCACTACATACAACATCACCACTACATCAACAGTCACCACTACATACAACACTCACCACTACACACAACACTCACCACTACATACAACACTCACCACTACATACAACACTCACCACTACTACAACACTCACCACTACATACACAACACTCACCACTACATACCAACACACTCACCACTACATACAACACTCACCACTACATGCAACACTCACCACTACATACAACACTCACCACTACATACAACACTCACCACTACATCACAACACTCACCACTACATACAACACTCACCACTACATACAACACTCACCACTACATACACACTCACCACTAAAACACACTCACCACTACATACAACACTCACCACTACATACAACAGCTCACCACTACACCCATCTTCACCACTACATACATCACATCACCACTACATACATCAGTCACCACTACATACATCAGTCACCACTACATACAACAGTCACCACTACATACATCAGTCACTACACATAGTCACCACTACATCCCAGTCCCCATTAACAATTACCACTACATACAACAGCCCCACTACACCCATCTCCACCACTACTACCCATTTACATCAGTCACCACTACATACATCAGTCACTACTACATGATCAGTACCACTACATTCACATGTCTACTAGCTACACAGTCACCACTACATACCAGCAGTCACACTATATACAGCAGTCACCACTACATACAGCAGCACCACTACTACACAGCTCACCACTACATACATCAGTCACCACTAGCATACTTTCAGCCACTACATACATCAGTACCACTACATTATCATGATACTAGTAACCATACATACATACACGTCACCACTACATACAACAGTCACCACTACACAGCAGTCACCAGTTTTGTCAACAGCCGTGCATATCCAGTCCTCCCATGTTATAATATACCTATTCGATCTTATTGTAACCAGCTGGCCCATGTTATTGTAGCCACGGCCCAGTGGTTATTGTAGCTAGCTGGCCCAGTGGTTTATAGGATCCCAGTGGTTTTTGCCTAGCTGCCCAGTGGTTATGTAGCTAGCTGGCCCATGGTTATTGTAACCAGCTGGTTCCAAGTGGTTATTGTAGCCAGCTGTCCCAGCGGTTATTGTAGCCAGCTGGTCCCAGTGGTTATTGTAGCTAGGTGGCCCAGTGGTTATTGTAGCTAGCTGGCCCAGTGGTTATTGTAGCTAGCTGCCCCAGTGGTTATTGTAGCTAGCTGGCCCAGTGGTTATTGTAGCCAGCTGTCCCAGTGGTTATTGTAGCCAGCTGTCCCAGTGGTTATTGTAGCTAGGTGGCCCAGTGGTTATTGTAGCCAGCTGTCCCAGTAGTTACTGTATCCAGCTGTCCCAGTGGTTATTGTAGCTAGCTGGCCCAGTGGCTATTGTAGCCAGCTGTCCCAGCGGTTATTGTAGCCAGCTCTCCCAGTGGTTATTGTAGTCAGCTGTCCCAGTGGTTATTGTAGTCAGCTGTCCCAGTGGTTATTGTAGTCAGCTGTCCCAGTGGTTATTGTAGTCAGCTGTCCCAGTGGTTATTGTAGTCAGCTGTCCCAGTGGTTATTGCAGCCAGCTGTCCCAGTGGTTATTGCAGCCAGCTGGTCCAGAGGTTTACGCACTGGCCTGGAATTTTACGACTCATTCGCCATGGGTTTTAACCCCACCTGTACCGTGGTCAGTGTTGTCTTGCTAGTGGTGGTTCACTAACCCGTGAGTTACACCACCCAGTAAACTTCACCCTCAGGGGCATAATATAAATCACACGCTGCCCAAGATAACCTCACTACCCCCTTCCCTCGGGATACCCACTGTGCATTACCAGCGTTACCGTGTCTATCCATGCGGAAGGTTGGGCATGCTACCCTCGCAGTGTGTGTGTGTGGGTACCAAAAGACTGGGTACGTCACCCTCACAGTGTGTGGGTACCAGAAGACTGGGAACGTTACCCTCAGTGTGTGGATACCAAAAGACTAGAAATGTTACCTTCAGTGTGTGGGTACCAGAAGACTGGGTACGTCACCCTCACAGTGTGTGGGTACCAGAAGACTAGAAATGTTACCCCTCAGTGTGTGGGTACCAGAAGACTGGGTACGTCACCCTCACAGTGTGTGGGTACCAGAAGACTGGGTACGTCACCCTCACAGTGTGTGGGTACTAGAAGACTGGGTACGTCACTCTCACAGTGTGTGGGTACCAGAAGACTGGGAACGTTACCCTCAGTGTGTGGATACCAAAAGACTAGAAATGTTACCTTCAGTGTGTGGGTACCAGAAGACTGGGTACGTCACCCTCACAGTGTGTGGGTACCAGAAGACTAGAAATGTTACCCCTCAGTGTGTGGGTACCAGAAGACTGGGTACGTCACCCTCACAGTGTGTGGGTACCAGAAGACTGGGTACGTCACCCTCACAGTGTGTGGGTACTAGAAGACTGGGTACGTCACTCTCACAGTGTGTGGGTACCAGAAAAGGTATCGAGCGATGCTGTCACTGGCAGTGTGTCATGGTTTATGACAGGGGCCACACCCTGTGTGTGTGTGTACTCGCCTAGTTGAGGCTGCAGGGGTCGAGTCCTAGCTCCTGGCCCCGCCTCTTCACTGATCGCTACTAGGTCACTCTCCCTGAACCGTGAGCTTTATCATACCTCTGCTTAAAGCTATGTATAGATCCTGCCTCCACTACATCGCTTCCCAAAGTATTCCACTTACTGACTACTCTGTGGCTGAAGAAATACTTCCTAACATCCCTGTGATTCATCTGTGTCTTCAACTTCTAACTGTGTCCCCTTGTTGCTGTGTCCCATCTCTGTAACATCCTGTCTTTGTCCACCTTGTCAATTCCTCTCAGTATTTTGTATGTCGTTATCATGTCCCCCTATCTCTCCTGTCCTCCAGTGTCGTCAGGTCGATTTCCCTTAACCTCTCCTCGTAGGACATACCCCTTAGCTCTGGGACTAGTCTTGTTGCAAACCTTTGTACTTTCTCTAGTTTCTCGTGCTTGGCTAGGTGTGGGTTCCAAACTGGTGCCGCATACTCCAATATGGGCCTAACGTACACGGTGTACAGGGTCCTGAACGATTCCTTATTAAGATTTCGGAATGCTGTTCTGAGGTTTGCTAGGCGCCCATATGCTGCAGCAGTTATTTGGTTGATGTGCGCTTCAGGAGATGTGCCTGGTGTTATACTCACCCCAAGGTTTTTTCCTTGAGTGAGGTTTGTAGTCTCTGGCCCCCTAGTCTGTACTCCGTCTACGGTCTTCTTTGCCCTTCCCCAATCTTCATGACTTTGCACTTGGTGGGGTTGAACTCCAGGGGCTAATTGCTGGACCAGGTCTGCAGTCTCTCTAGATCCCTTTGTAGTTCTGCCTGGTCTTCCATCGAATGAATTCTTCTCGTCAACTTCACGTCATCTGCAAACAGGGACACTTCAGTGTGTACTCACCTATTTGTGGTTGCAGGGGTCGATTCACAGCTCCTGGCCCCGCCTCTTCGCTGATTGCTACTAGGTCCTCTCTCTCCCTGCCCCATGAGCTCTATCATACCTAGCCTTAAAACTATGTATGGTTCCTGCCTCCACTACATCACTTTCTAGGCTATTCCATGGCCTGACTACTCTATGACTGAAGAAATACTTCCTAACATCCCTTTGATTCATCTGGATCTTAAACTTCCAATTGTGACCTCTTGTGTCTGTGTCCCATCTCTGGAACATCCCGTCTTTGTCCACCTCGTCTATTCCGCGCAGTATTTTATATGTCGTTATCATGTCTCCCCCTGACCCTCCTGTCCTCCAGTGTCCGTCAGGGCCGATTTCCCCTCAACCTTTCTTCATAGGACAATCCCCGTAGCTCTGGGACTAGTCTTGTTGCAAACCTTTGCACTTTCTCTAATTTCTTGACGTGCTTGACTAGGTGTGGATTCCAAACTGGTGCTGCATACTCCAGTATGGGCCTGACGTAGATGGTATACAGAGTCTTAAACGAATCCTTACTGAGGTTATCGGAACGCTATCCGTAGGTTTGCCAGGCGCCCGTATGCTGCAGCAGTTATCTGATGTGCGCCTCAGGAGATATGCTCGGTGTTATACTCACCCCCAGATCTTTTTCCTTGAGTGAGGTTTGCAGTCTTTGGCCATCTAAAACTATATTGTGTCTGCGGTCTTCTTTGCCCTTCCCCAATCTTCATGACTTTGCATTTGGCAGGGTTAAATTCAAGGAGCCAGTTGCTGGACCAGGCTTGTAGCCTGTCCAGGTCACTTTGTAGTCCTGCCTGATCCCGTCCGATTTGATTCTTCTCATTAACTTCACATCGTCTGCAAAACAAGGACACTTCTGAGTCTATCCCTTCCGTTATGTCGTTCACATATACCAAGAACAGCACAGGTCCTAGGACTGACCCCTGTGGAACCCCGCTTGTCACAGGCGCCCACTCTGACACCTCGTCGCGTACCATGACTCGTTGTTGCCTCCCTGTCAGATATTCTCTGATCCATTGCAGTGCCTTTCCTGTTATGTGTGCCTGGTCCTCTAGCTTTTGCAGTAACCTCTTGTGAGGAACTGTGTCGAAGGCACTTCTTGCAGTCCAAAAATACGCAGTCGATCCACCCCTCTCTCTCTTGTCTTCTGTCACCTTGTCATAAAACTCTAATAGGTTTGTGACACAGGATTTTCCTTCCCTGAAACCGTGCTGGTTGTCAATTATACACTTGTTTCTTTCCAGGTGCCCCACCACTCTCCTCCTGATGATCTTCTCCATGACCTTGCATACTATACACGTTAGTGATACAGGTCTGTAGTTTAGTGCCTCATGTCTGTCTCCCTTTTTAAAAATTGGGACTACATTTGCCATTTTCCATACCTCAGGGAGTTGCCCAGTTTCAAATGATGTGTTGAAGATCTTTGTTATGGCTCACACAATATCTCTGCTCCCTCTTTAAGGACCCATGGAGAGATGTCTGGTCCCCACCGCCTTTGAGGTGTCAAGTTCGCATAGCAGCTTCTTCACCTCCTCCTTGGTTATATGTACCTCATCCAGCACTTGCTGGTGTGCCCCCCTGTTCTGATTTCTTGGAGTCCTACTGGGTTTCCACTGTAAATACCTCTTTAAATCTTGTGTTGAGCTCCTGACATACCTCTCGGTCGTTTCTTGTGAATTCCCCATCACCCTTCCTCCAGTCTGATTACCTGGTCCTTGACTGTTGTTTTCCTCCTGATGTGGCTGTACAACAGCTTCGGGTCAGTCTTTACTTTGATGCTATGTCATTTTCATATTGTCTCTGAGCCTCCCTTCTTATCTGTGCATATTCGTTTCTGGCTCTTCGGCTGATTTCTTTATTTTCCTGAGTTCTCTGTCTTCTGTACCTTTTCCATTCTCTAGTACACCTAGTTTTTGCCTCCCTGCACCTTTGGGTTAACCAAGGACTCGTTCTGTTCTTCCCATTATTTCTGTTTCCCTTGGGAACAAACCTCTCCTCTGCCTCCTTGCATTTTGTTGCTACATAGTCCATTTCTTGTACTGGTTTTCCTGTCAGTTCCCTCTCCCACTCAATGTTTTGAAGGAAGTTCCTCATGCCTGAGTAGTTCCTCCTTTTGTAGTTTGGTTTTTCCCAGCCTATTCCTGCTACTCTCTCCACTTGGAGCTCAACTATGTAGTCGAAGCACAGAACCACATGATCACTAGCTCCCAGGGGCCTTTCATACATGATACCCTGTGTGTGTGTGTGTTTGTGTGTGTTTGTGTGTGTGTGTATGTGTGTGTATGTGTGTGTGTGTGTGTGTGTGTGTGTGTGTGTGTGTGTGTGTGTGTGTGTGTGTACTCACCTAATTGTACTCATCTAATTGTGGTTGCAGGGGTCGAGACTCAGCTCCTGGCCCCGCCTCTTCACCGACCGCTACTAGGTCCTCTCTCCCTCTGATCCATGAGCTTTATCATACCTCGTCTTAAAACTATGTATAGTTCCTGCCTCCACTGCATCGCTTGCCAGACTATTCCACTTCCTAACTACTCTATGATTGAAGAAATGCTTCCTAACATCCCTTTGACTCATCTGAGTCTTCAGCTTCCAATTGTGACCCCTTGTTTGTGTGTCCCATCTCTGGAACATTCTGTCTCTGTCCACCTTGTCTATTCCATGCAGTATTTTGTATGTCGTTATCATGTCTCCCCTGACCCTCCTGTCCTCCGGTGTTGTCAGACCGATTTCCCTTAACCTTTCTTCATAGGACATTCCCCTTAGCTCTGGAACTAGCCTTGTTGCAAACCTTTGCACTTTCTCTTATTTTTTGACGTGTTTGACCAGTACGACTCTGTGTTTAGTGAACCACTAATCGGTCTGAGGATCAACGACCCAAGTGATTTCTTCATGAATGAGCCTCAAAACTCCATAAATGTATGCCAGATTTCCGACATTACCCTAACTCCGATAGATTTCGAAAAAAACCTTGACAACATGCCTTTTGAAACTCACCCCCGGGCCCCCTAGGACTCGGGGAACTCTGTTTTCATTAAAAAACTGCAAGAAACCCCTCCCCTCGCGTGCGCAAAGTACACTTATGGAGGAGGAGCTTGGAAAGGGGGGAAATTCCACAGTCACTTAAAACAAAGGATATAGCCCCACTCCATGAAGGTGGCAGCAAAGCATTAGCTAAGAACTATAGACCAATAGCTCTGACGTCCCACATCATAAAAATCTTTGAAAGAGTGCTAAGAAGTAGGATTGCAAATCACCTGGATTCCCAAAATCTGCACAATCCAGGGCAACATGGGTTCAGGGCAGGTCGCTACTGCCTCTCACAATTACTGGATCACTATGACATGGCCTTGGATGCACTGGAAGAAAATCAGAATGCAGATGTAATATACACAGACTTTGCAAAAGCATTTGACAAATGCGATCATGGCGTAATAGCCCATAAAATACGTGCTAAAGGAATAACTGGGAAAGTGGGGAGATGGATCTTCAACTTCCTAACAAATCGAACACAAAGAGTAATGGTCAACAGTTAAATCGGAGGCTGCCATAGTGAAGAGCTCTGTTCCACAAGGCACAGTACTCGCCCCCATCTTATTCCTTATCCTCATATCAGACATAGAGATATACACCACAGCACCGTATCATCCTTTGCGGATGATACTAGGATCTGCATGAGGTTGTCATCTCCAAGAAGATATAAACAAAGTTTTCCAGTGGGCAACGGAAAACAATATGATGTTCAATGAGGACAAATTCTAACTACTCCGTTATGGAAAACTGGAGGAGATAATAACTAGAACAGAGTATACTACTAACCATACCCCGGCCGGGATTGAACCCGCGGTCAGAGAGTCTCAAAACTCCAGCCATACAATAGAGCGGAAAAATAATGTAAGGGACCTGGGAGTAGTAATGTCTGAGGATCTCACTTTCAAGGATCACAACAGTGCCATGATCGCACGTGCAAAGAAAATGATAGGATGGATAATGAGAACTTTCAAAACGAGAGATGCCAAGCCAATGGAATACTGCTGTACATTAACATCTCCATTCGAAGCAGGTGAAATCGCAGATCTAGAGAGTGTACAGAGATCCTTTACTGCACGTATAAGCTCTGTCAAGCACCTTAACTACTGGGAACGCTTGGAAGCACTTGACTTGTACTCGTTGGAATACAGGAGGGAGAGAGATATCATAATCTACACTAGGAAAATCTTGGAAGGAATGGTCCCAAATCTGCACACACAAATCACTCCCTACGAAAGTAAAAGACTGGGCAGGCATTGCAAAATGCCCCCAATAAAAAGTAGGGGCGCCATTGGTACATTAAGGGAAAACACGTAAGTGTCCGGGGCCCAAAACTGTTCAACAGCCTCCCATCAAGCATTAGGGGAATTGCCAATAAGCCCCTGGCTGCCTTCAAGAGAGAGCTGGACAGATACCTAAAGTCAGTGCCGGATCAGCAGGGCTGTGGCTCGTACGTTGGACTGCGTGCAGCCAGCAGTAACAGCCTAGTTGATCAGGCCCTGATCCATCGGGAGGCCTGGTCATGGACCGGGCCGCGGGGGCGTTGATCCCCGGAATAACCTCCAGGTAACCTCCAGGTAAGATGTGGGTTCCAAACTGGTGCTGCGTACTCTAGTAGGGGGCCTGACGAAAACAGTTAAAAAGTTTTAAAACGTTTCCCTTACGGGGTACTGGAACGCTATTTTGGGTTTTCCCAAGCGCCCATAGCCACAGCAGTTATCGGTTAAATGTGGTTTCTAGTGATGTCCGGTATTTACTCACTCCTGGGTTTTTTCCCCCTTAGTGGGGGTTGCCCCTTTTGGCCCCTCCTAGCCTATACTCTGTCTGCATCTTCTTTGCCCCCCTCCGATCTTCATGTTTTTGCATTTGGGGGGGTTTAAAATTTCAGGAGCCAGTTTCTGGATCACACATCCAGCTGTCCACGTCTTTGAAACCCTTGTCTGCGCATCTGTTTTAAATTCTCCTCATTAACTTCACGGTATCTGCAAATAGGGACACTTCGAGTCTACCCCTTCCGTCATGTTCACAAACAAGAATACCCACTGGTCCCAGGACAACCCGGGGGGGACCCCGTCGTCACTGGCGCCCACTGTGATACATCAGGGACCATGACCGCTTTTCCCTCCCTGTTAGGTATTCTCTGATCCACTGTAGTGCCCCCCTTTTAAAGTCCTTTTCCTCACTTTTGTACTAATCCTTGTGAGGAACTGTGTCGAAGGCCTTCTTGCAGTCCCAAGAAATGCAATAACCCCCCCCCCTCTCATTTCTTACTTCAGTTACCTTGTCATAGAACTTAGTGGTTTGTGAACAGGTTTTGCCTTCCCATGAATCCGGCTGGCTGTCTTTTATAAACTTGTTCCGCTCAGGTGCTACCATCTCCCCTGATAATCTTTTTCCCAAAATTTGCATCTAACATGTCAGTGACACGGCATAATTTTTGTGCTTTATTTCTGTCTCTCTTCTTAAAGATGGGGGGCTACATTTCCCTTTTTCCATACTTAGGTAGTTGTCCATTTCAAGGGGGAAATTTGAAAATTTTGGTTAGTGGCAAGTAGTTCCTGCTCCCCCCTCTAAGGACCCATGGGAGATGTCCGTCCCCCCTGCCCCTTTTGGGGATCAAGGTCCTTGGAGTTCTCCACCTCCTCGTTGTGTGAAATTCATTTTAACATTGTTGGGATATCCCTTGTTGCTGTACACCCCTGTTTTGTCTTCCCGTTGTCCCTTCGCCTCCACGAAATACTTCCTGAAACTCATGTTGAGCCCTCACAACCTCCTGGGGGTTTCTTTTGACCCCCACCTTTTTTTCCTCAGCCTGATTTCCCGGGCCGATGTTGTCTTCCCCCTGATGTGGCTTAGTGTGTTTGGGGCAATTGACTTTCGATGCTATGTCATTTCATACTGCCCCTGCCCCCCTTTTATCTGTGCCAAATCGTTTTTGGGTCGTCGACTAATCCTTTATTTTCCCGAGTCCCTGCCTTCTGTACTTTTTTCCCTTTCAGGCACTTTGTTTTTGCCTCCCCACACCTTGGGGGAAAACCCAAGGGGGTCGTTTGTCCTTCCCCCTTAATTCTGTTTTCCCTTGTGTGTTGGGGGGGTGTTGTGTGTGTGTGTGGTTTTTGTTTTTTTTTACTCACCCAGTTGTGGTTGCAGGGGTCGAATCACAGCTCCTGACCCCGCCTTGTCACTGGTCGCTACTAGGTCACTTCCTGCTCCATGAACTTTATCATACCTCTTCTTAAAGCTGTGTATGTATCCTGCCTCCACTACATCAGTCTTCAAACCGGGTGGAGTGTTGTACCTGACCTGGTGGAGTGTTGTAGAGTAGCTGTCTTGTAACAAGTTATGGTGGAGTATAGTACAGTGACTGTATTGTAACAAGTTATGGCGGAGTGTTATACAGTAACTGTCTTGTAACAAGTTATGGTGGAGTATGGTACAGTAACTGTCTTGTAACAAGTTATGGTGGAATATGGTACAATAACTGTCTTGTACAGGCGACGGAAAAGAATAACAGAGCGGCTAAAAGAGGTCAATCTATCTGAAATGCGTAGGGAGACACTGGTCAGAGAAATAGCAAACATCGAACTTAAGCTAAAGGAATCTTATAGGAGTCAGGAATCGCGGGAAAAACTAAAAGCCATAAATGAAATCGAAAGAAACCCAAAGTATTTCTTCTCCTATGCCAAATCAAAGTCGAGAACAACGTCCAGTATTGGGCCCTAACTAAACAAGATGGGTCCTACACAGATGACAGCAAGGAAATGAGTGAGCTACTCAAGTCCCAATATGACTCAGTTTTTAGCAAGCCACTAACCAGACTGAGAGTCGAAGATCAAAATGAATTTTTTATGAGAGAGCCACAGAATTTGGTTAACACAAGCCTATCTGATGTTATCCTGACGCCAAATGACTTTGAACAGGCGATAAATGACATGCCCATGCACTCTGCCCCAGGGCCAGACTCATGGAACTCCGTGTTCATCAAGAACTGCAAGAAGCCCCTATCACGAGCCTTGACCATCCTATGGAGAGGGAGCATGGACACGGGGGTCGTCCCACAGTTACTAAAAACAACAGACATAGCCCCACTCCACAAAGGGGGCAGTAAAGCAACAGCAAAGAACTACAGACCGATAGCACTAACATCCCATATCATAAAAATCTTTGAAAGAGTCCTAAGAAGCAAGATCACCACCCATCTAGAAACCCATCAGTTACACAACCCAGGGCAACATGGGTTTAGAACAGGTCGCTCCTGTCTGTCTCAACTATTGGATCACTACGACAAGGTCCTAGATGCACTAGAAGACAAAAAGAATGCAGATGTAATATATACAGACTTTGCAAAAGCCTTCGACAAGTGTGACCATGGCGTAATAGCGCACAAAATGCGTGCTAAAGGAATAACAGGAAAAGTCGGTCGATGGATCTATAACTTCCTCACTAACAGAACACGGAGAGTAGTAGTCAACAGAGTAAAGTCCGAGGCAGGCACGGTGAAAAGCTCTATTCCACAAGGCACAGTACTCGCTCCCATCTTGTTCCTCATCCTCATATCTGACATAGACAAGGATGTCAGCCACAGCACCGTGTCTTCCTTTGCAGATGACACCCGAATCTGCATGACAGTGTCTTCCATTGCAGACACTGCAAGGCTCCAGGCGGACATCAACCAAATCTTTCAGTGGGCTGCAGAAAACAATATGAAGTTCAATGATGAGAAATTTCAATTACTCAGATATGGTAAACACGAGGAAATTAAATCTTCATCAGAGTACAAAACAAATTCTGGCCACAAAATAGAGCGAAACACCAACGTCAAAGACCTGGGAGTGATCATGTCGGAGGATCTCACCTTCAAGGACCATAACATTGTATCGATCGCATCTGCTAGAAAAATGACAGGATGGATGAGAACCTTCAAAACGAGGGATGCCAAGCCCATGATGACACTCTTCAGGTCACTTGTTCTATCTAGGCTGGAATATTGCTGCACACTAACAGCACCCTTCAAGGCAGGTGAAATTGCTGACCTAGAAAATGTACAGAGAACCTTCACGGCGCACATAACGAAGATAAAACACCTCAATTACTGGGAGCGCTTGAGGTTCCTGAACCTGTATTCCCTGGAACGCAGGAGGGAGAGATACATGATTATATACACCTGGAAAATCCTAGAGGGACTAGTACCGAACTTGCACACGAAAATCACTCACTACGAAAGCAAAAGACTTGGCAGACGATGCACCATCCCCCCAATGAAAAGCAGGGGTGTCACTAGCACGTTAAGAGACCATACAATAAGTGTCAGGGGCCCGAGACTGTTCAACTGCCTCCCAGCATACATAAGGGGGATTACCAACAGACCCCTGGCAGTCTTCAAGCTGGCACTGGACAAGCACCTAAAGTTGGTTCCTGATCAGCCGGGCTGTGGCTCGTACGTTGGTTTGCGTGCAGCCAGCAGTAACAGCCTGGTTGATCAGGCTCTGATCCACCAGGAGGCCTGGTCACAGACCGGGCCGCGGGGGCGTTGACCCCCGGAACTCTCTCCAGGTAAACTCCAGGTACTCCAGGTAACAAGTTATGGTGGAATATGGTACAGTAACTGTCTTGTAACAAGTTATGGTGGAGTGTTATAAAGTAACTGTCTTGTAACAAGTTATGGTGGAGTATGGTACAGTAACTGTCTTGTAATAAGTTATGGCGGAATATGGTACAGTAACTGTCTTGTAACAAGTTATGGTGGAATATGGTACAGTAACTGTCTTGTAACAATTTATGGTGGAGTATGGTACAGTAACTGTCTTGTAACAAGTTATGGTGGAGTATGGTACAGTAACTGTCTTGTAACAAGTTATGGTGGAGTATGGTACAGTAACTGTCTTGTAACAAGTTATGGTGGGGTATGGTACAGTAACTGTCTTGTAACAAGTTATGGTGGAATATGGTACAGTAACTGTCTTGTAACAAGTTATGGTGGAGTATGGTACTGTTGCAAATAAGAAATTTTTTCAAAAACTTCAGAATGTGGACTGTTACCATTTATTTCTTATGTAACAAGATTTTTGGATCCGAGTTAAAGGTATTTTAGAGTCTAGGGGAAATCATTTCAACTGGGAAACTCCATAGAATAATATTCAAATTTATTAAAGTATTTAAATACAATACTTTATCTTCTCTTTGTAGTTAATGTAACTTAATACTTTGTACAATAAATTTACCATATACATTTAGTTCAAAATCATGGAAATGTCACATTAATAAGGAAGTTTAATTATTCTTCCTGTAATTAAGTCTTCAATAACATTTACGTCTTTGTCTTAAGAAGACTGTAAACTCAAAATACAAAAGGTACAAGATTTAACAAGACCTTTGAATCTGGCCGTAAAGTATCTCTATGGATTACTGAACTGACCAAGAATACAAATATCAAAAGAATCTCTCAGAGCAATGAGGAACAAACTGAGTCAGCTCTAGAGTCCAATTCTCAAAACCATTGACCTCATCGCTCTAGGGCCGTGAGGTTGTGCTGCGCCTTGCTCCTGCATTCGTCACTCAGCCTTGGTGGAGGACGGACGTTGGCAGTTGAGCTAGCACCTGTTGGTAGCACTGAGTGATTTTCACAAGATGGCGCAGGCTATCAGGCGGAGAATCAACACTGTGTGTATTGAGGTGTTGAAAGGAGCAGTATATCAAACCAATGCCTCTGTTATGCTGCCTGCTATACTACGGGATACCTACTGCATCAGCAAAGACGATCTGTATGGTATTGCCTTAAATGGAGCAACAAGGATATTTGTGAAATTTGTGACGGCTGCGACTTATGACAAGATGGTGGAAAAATACCAAGACGTGTGTAATGACGGTTAATCTGGTCTGGAAGTTACGCATGAGGGACGTATCCAAGTATTATACTTGGGTAAAGTTACGGAATGTCCCATTTGAAGCGGATGAAGAAGATATAAAAGCAACATTCAACGAGTATGGTGTTATACATCAGGCAACAGTTGGAAGGTGGTCTGATAATATGTATGGTGGACTGCGTGAGGGCTCCTTTACCCTCAAAATGTCTTTGCGCAAATCTATACCATCATATGTGACTCTGAGTGACTTTAGAATACAGGTATATGTAACATATGCGGGGCAAAGACGAACCTGTAGACTATGTGGAGCCTTTGATCATATAGCAGCAATGTGTCCTCGTCGATCAACACCTGAGAAAAATGGAGAGGGAAAAGGTGTGTGGAAGGAGAGAGAGGTGACGACCCAGTCTACAGGGGAGCATCTTCAAGATCAGAGAACATGGAGTGAAATCGTGGAAGACAATCCGGAAGATGTGTAACATTACCGGAGGTGTCTCAGGTTATTGAGAAAATGCTGTTGGAGGATGAGGTGAGAAGAGAGGATTTGGGTTAGTCAGGTTACGGCTACTATAGATAATGTTATTCAGAATTCTTAGGTAATCAGAATGAGGGCGAGACACTAAGCATGGTGTCAGAAGGGAAACTTATAGGTGAGGAAGGAATTGAAGAGGTGAGTAATGTGGTGTTGGGGAATAAGCAATTAAACAGGATTAGTGAGGTTGTGGTTGAAGTACACAACGTAGATTGTGGAGATGAGGGAATGCACATAGTAGAGGCATCACGTAAGAGAGAGGCAGGGGCTTCTGATAGTGATGATGTCCTCACACCAGCGCAACGAACTGGTAAGAAACTATCAGTGGATGTGCCAAAAAAAGTAACAGGGGGGGGAGGGGCAGAGGAAAGGTGAGGCAAAAAATGGACAATGCGATCAGAATGTTCAGCAAAAACGTAAGGAAAGGCAAGGATATCGGTCGATTGGTAAGCCCCCGATAGCATTTTTAAGTGTCTAACCTTAAATGTTAACGGCCTAAGGGCTGATGTAAAGCGTAAGATATTTAGTGTTTTTTTAAAGAGACTTGGCATACAAGTAGTATTTTTACAAGAGCTAATTTCAGGTATGGAAGGGAATTGTCGGTAGATGGATATAAAGTTTATGCTGGGTATACTGGGAAGCTTAAGGGAGGTGCTGCAGTTTTAATAGCTGAGACCAGTCCGTTCCAATTGTTACATTGGGAAGAAGGGGGAGATGGGAGAGTAGCGAGGGTGGATGGACATGGGGTGGGGTACGTGTGTGTTTTGTGAGTGTATACATGCCGGCGGACAGTAATAGACGTGTTAAAGAAGAATTTGTAAGGGACACACTAATTTATCATATGCGGGGTTTACCTGTTTATTCATTATTTGGAGGGGATTGGAATAGTGTGATACGTTAGAAAAGATGTGGACCGAGGGATGCAGGGTGTGTTCTGGGGGTTCTACGAGATGTTTTAGGGGGAGTTGGCTTAACGGATGTTGTGAGGGGGGAGGGGTGGAACGTGGAGCATACATATGTGAGGAGAGGATACGCGGCACGACTAGATCGTATTTATGCTTCTCCCGGGTTACAGGTGGCTACTACAGAAAATATAAATGTAGTGTTTTCAGATCATAGAGGAGTGGTCGTGGATGTGGGATGGGGAGGTTTACCAAAGCGTTACATGAGTTATTGGAAACTTAATGTGAGATTGTTAGACGAGCAGGAAGACGGTGATAGTTTTGTTGAGTGGTGGACAAAGGAGTGGAACAAGGGGAGAAAAGGAGGTGATATACTACGATGGTGGGAGGAATATGCCAAACCAGGAATCAAAAATTTTTATATGAGGAAAGGAAAGGAGGTAAGTCAATGGAAATATGGCTTACAGAGATATTTGGAAGGGCTGCTGAAACAGTGCTATGAAGGTTTTAGTGGGGTTTATCCAGTACAAGAGATTGAGGGCATCAAAGCGCAATTAATGGAAATGCAGAATGCAAGATTTGATGGTGAGAGAATGAGAGGTGGATTGGAAGATGTTTTATGGGGAGATAAGCCATCTGCCTGTGTTTTGCGGCGATTAAAGACGCGACAGAAGACAATGACTATGATGAATTTGGACGTACATACGGATGTGGGAGGGTATACGACGGGACAGAGGTTAGTAACTACGGAAAGTATGAGTGGTTATGCTGATAAGTGGTTTGAGATATATATGAGAGGGGGAAACAGAAAGATAGCGGATATGAAGATTTTAGAGAAGGGGATACAGAGCAACCTAGAGTCAGCAGATAGAGCGATGATAGAAGGGCCTATAGATGAAGAGGAAGTGTGGACGGCATTAAAAGGGATGAGTGTCGGGAAAGCACCTGGGATAGATGGAATCCCAAATGAATTTTATTTGAGCAACTGGGATGTAATGAAGGAATTCTTGGTGCAGTTGATGAATGTAATGAAGGATAAGGGAAGCATGAGTCTAACACAAAGGACAGGTGTAGTAGTTATGGTTCCAAAGGGGGAAGTACAGAATAGCATCCTAGATTATAGAGGTTTATCATTAATGTGCGGGGATTATAAATTGTTTGCCAGGGTGTTAGGTAATAGATTGCGTAAAGTAATTGGGAAGGTTATAGATGGGGGACAGATGGGTGTGCCAGGGAGAACAATGTTTAGTGGGCATGGGAGGATAAAAGGTTATATAGAGGAGCGTAGGATGGATGGTGGAGGTGTTCTTGCGTTGGATTGGAAGGCGGCTTATGATTGTGTAGAGAGAGAGACATTATGGATGATTATGAGGAAGATTGGGTTTGGTGAGGAAATCGTGCAGTGGGCGGAAACTTTATATAGAGGTGCAGAAATACGAGTGCAAATTAATGGAAGGGTGGGGAAGATGGTTAGTATGGGGTAGGGGGCTGAGGCAGGGATGCCCCATGTCTCAGATCCTATTTGCATGTCTGCAAGACCATTATATGGTTGATAAAAGTTGGTGTAAGTGAGGAGAGGTAAGATTTAGGGGTGCTACGGGTATAGTTGGCTATGTAGATGACACGACGGTCTTAGTGGGGGGAGAGGAGGGGTTAAAGAATGTAAGTAGAATTGTTGAAATATTTAGTGGAGCAACAGGTATGAATGTTAATAGTGAGAAGTCGAAATTACTGGAGGTGGGGTCATGGGTGGGGGGGAACTGGGAAAAAGTTTGGATGGCAGGTAGTAGAGCAGTTAAAAATTTGTGGAGTATTGTACAGAGGGGCAGCGCAGGAGACTCGAGAGGCAAATTCTAAAAGGGTAGTGCAAAGAGTATTGCTTAGGTTAGGGGGAATAAGAACGAGTGGTTTAACTATACAACAGAGAGTCATTGTAGTTAATACACTCATTTATCCTAAATTGTGGCACGTGGCTGTGGTGTACCCATTGAATGGTGAAGAGATGTGCGGCAAGTGCAAAGGAAAGTACTGAATTTTATATGGGGATATGGTTGTCATTGGCTGAGGCAAACGGTTGTAATGACACGCTGGCAAAAGGGGGTTTAGGTTTAATTTCCTTTGGGTAGCGACTGAAGAGCATGTACGTGAAGCATTGTTATCTGAGATTGGGCGGGGAACGTGGTGTCAGAGTGAGAAAAGTGATGGAAGATGTGAGGCGGTGGTGGGGGGGTAGGGAATTAGAGGAGTGTATGAGTATGTTGAGATACTTATTACAGGTAAGAAAGCCGGAAAATGTAACGGCGTGTGTTTTGGGGAGGTTGGAAAGGGTTCAAGAGGTGTTGGAAGGGAGACAGTTTTTCCATTATATAATTGGACACGAATCTGGGGGAGACTTCAGTAAGTTACGGTGAAGTCAAGGGTGAAGGAAACTATGTATAGGTTTTTACATGGGATTTTGCCAACTAAAGTACGACTGTATCAGATGGGAATTTTGAAGTCTCAATGTTGTGTTTTGTGTGGGGGGGAGGAAACAGCATATCATGTGGTGTATTTCTGTGAGCAGATCGAGCGGGCACGTCTATGGTTAACGAAGAGTGTTGGATATGGTGGGTGGGAGTGGGTTAGTGGTATTAAGGGCACTGAGTTTGGATATAGAGGGAGTGGGAGATAGTGTGAGGAGGGCCGTCATGTATTTAGTGGTAGATTATGTCTATATATCGTGGGTGATGAGGGAAGTGGGGGGGGAGGAACGAATAAGGGCTTTAGCAGGACACTTCTATAGAACAAAGTGTATAAATGAGGTAGTGTATGGATGTAGATGGGCCAGAGATTTTCCGGTATCGTATAGAGGTATGACTGTGAGGGGTTGCGCGCATTAGTGTCGTAATGGCTGGGTGGACTGGTCTCTGTAAAAGGGGGGAGGGTAAAATGATTTATATGGATATAGAATATCATGATTATTAAGCATAGTTTCCTGAGAAGCAAGAGGCGGCTTACCAATCGATTAGGGGCTATAATGTTGTATTATTAACCATAGTGCGTGAAAGAGCAAGTCTAAAAATGGCTCTGAAACATGTCATTAAACATCTAGAATTTGATGAACAAGACAATACGTGTTTAATAATATACATTCTTGGTATATGTAATACAAGTGTGTATTTCAATATCCAGTGTAAAGTTATCATATTGTTTGACATTGTTCACTATAGTAAAGCAGTGTTATTATACAAATATTGTCATAAAGTATAATAGTTGTCAGTTTTTTAAAAAGTTCATTGAATAGTTTTAAGATGTTGTGGAGTTTGTTTCATGTCGGCTCATAGATAAACGTGTAAGTGTATTGCGCATATGTAATTTCATTTAGTTCTGTGGAGACCAGCTAAGGCGTCTTTTCTTTATTAACGCATAGTAATGTTTTAACTAAAAATGAGAATGTATGGAGTATATAATACTGTTAAAGTACATGTTCATCATTGTGGCTTAGCGCAACTTTTTGAGTGTAATAATAACAATTACGTAAATGTTGGGGGGGGGGTGAGTCACTAATATTGTAAGTGCTTTGTATCATTGTACATTATGTTAGTTATGTAGTTAGGTGCATATCAGACTCATAATGATTAGTTACTTAGTGGCAGGATCAGAGCCACTGATAATGTCTCTTTTTATATTTATTTATTCACATATATATACGTAACTATCTATGTATATTGTATGAAATGCTTTAAATAAATATAAAAATAAGGAACAACCCAAGATACTATGTCCTAGGGTTTAAATTATGATGGTTATTTATCTCTGTGTTCAATGAACAATGATATGACGTTGTTCAATATGAGATCTGAGCTAATGGGGGGGGGGGAGTTGAAATGTCCTAAAAATATTTGTTATTGAATGAGCTTAATAAATGTGTATATTTAGCAATGGGATGCGACGAGGCTCAATAAAGTGATTCGGTATTTTTATACTCTTATGTAAGTTAATGGGCATGTATGACACTGACATATTCCTGTGAATATAAATTTTCATAAGTCATATAATATTATGTTTCAATTTTTGTACATATGAGAATATGTAATATGTGAGTCCGTGACTATATCATGTGTAATGATCTCATGGATGACCACAATCATAATTATATAAATGGGTTTTAGTGTTAGTCATAATACTAAGTTCAATCTTATGTTGTTTTTTCTAAATATTAATTGTCATGTTGGCATCATCTATGTTTTCTTACACTAAAGAGAAATTTTTTATTGTCAACAAGAGTCTATATTCAAGGTTTAAATCATGTTGGTAATTCATCTGAGATCACTGAACAATAGTATGATCTGGGGTGATGGGGGGGGGGTGTCGGGGGGTTGTGGGGGTTATGGGGGGGTTGTGGGAGTACGGCTCAAACATATTTTATTACATGTAATTAATTAATGTGTATAATGCTGATAGGATGGGATAATTGAGAATTGTTTTTAATTACTATTGCTTGCACAGTTTTTTTTTTTTTTTTTTTTTTTTTTTTTTTTTTTTTTTTTTTTTTCCCCTCAAGGAAGGTTCCTTGATGTTGGTGAGGGGCTCTTGATTTAGGGAATTGGATCTGTGCTCCAGTTCCCCAAATTAAGCCTGAATGCCTTCCACATCCCCCCCCCAGGCGCTGTATAATCCTCCGGGTTTAGCGCTTCCCCCTTGATTGTAATAATAATAATAATAATTGCACAGTTTTCTTTTGTTTTTGCATAAAGACAATTTACATATATCAGGAGTGTGTAGTGTACTAAGTCACATTATTGTAACTTGAAATGATTTGATTGATGTTGGGTATAATATTGTGTAATGTTGTTCATCACTCACGTGTTGTGGGTTGTACTGAGTCATGTGAAGAGGAAATTTTCTAAAGGCAATGTAAACGAGCAGTGTGTTTTGATTATGAGGACGTAGTTGTTTTTTGTATTATCTGACTCTGTATGCTTTTATTTACTTATTGTAATATGTGTTTTAAATAAAATATAAAAAAAAAATTCTCAAAACCATTCAAACTGTACACCGTAAGAGCCAATATACGATCAGTTGTCAGGGCTAGAGCAGGGAACAGACTGACTACTTGCCAGTCTGTTGACGCGTCGTCAGGTTGGATCACCTGACCCAAACGTCAGCCAGCCGGACATAAACAATTGAACAATTCACCGGATGGTTCCGAGACTTAAACTCTATATACACAAGAAATCCTACCTAACAATAATAGTAAAATAATAGTGATAATAATAACAAAATAGTGATAATAACAAAATAGTGATAATACCATGGTATTTTTCATATATTAAGAGATAATAATATAATGCCGAAAGTCTCTATTTTAGCTATAAACGGGGACTTTCGCGCTATAATATTAAGTGATGAACACATGCTCTTACAATAGTTAAATAACACAGGATGACCAATTTCGAAGATATAACAGTACAGTAACTGTCTTGTAAGAAGTTATGGTGGAGTATGGTACTGTAACTGTCTTGTAAGAAGTTATGGTGGAGTATGGTACTGTAACTGTCTTGTAAGAAGTTATGGTGGAGTATGGTACAGTAACTGTCTTGTAATAAGTATGGAGTATGGCACAGTAACTGTCTTGTAAGAAGTTACGGTGGAGTATGGTACAGTAACTGTCTTGTAATAAGTATGGAGTATGGCACAGTAACTGTCTTGTAAGAAGTTACGGTGGAGTATGGTACAGTAACTGTCTTGTAATAAGTTATGGTGGAGTATTGTACAGTAACTGTCTTGTAATAAGTATGGAGTATGGCACAGTAACTGTCTTGTAAGAAGTTACGGTGGAGTATGGTACAGTAACTGTCTTGTAATAAGTATGGAGTATGGCACAGTAACTGTCTTGTAAGAAGTTACGGTGGAGTATGGTACAGTAACTGTCTTGTAATAAGTATGGAGTATGGCACAGTAACTGTCTTGTAAGAAGTTACGGTGGAGTATGGTACAGTAACTGTCTTGTAATAAGTTATGGTGGAGTATTGTACAGTAACTGTCTTGTAAGAAGTTATGGTGGAGTATGGTAGAGTAACTGTCTTGTAACAAGTTATGGTGGAGTATGGTACAGTAACTGTCTTGTAAGAAGTTACGGTGGAGTATTGTACAGTAACTGTCTTGTGGTGGAGTATGGTACAGTAACTGTCTTGTAAGAAGTTACGGTGGAGTATGGTACAGTAACTGTCTTGTAATAAGTATGGAGTATGGCACAGTTAACTGTATTGTAATAAGTATGGAGTATGGTACAGTAACTGTCTTGTAATAATTATGGAGTATGGTACAGTAACTGTCTTGTAACAAGTTATGGTGGAGTATGGTACAGTAACTGCCTTGTAATAAGTATGGAGTATGGTACAGTAACTGTCTTGTAATAATTATGGAGTATGGTGCAGTAACTGTCTTGTAATAAGTATGGAGTATGGTACAGTAACTGCCTTGTAATAAGTATGGAGTATGGTACAGTAACTGTCTTGTAATAATTATGGAGTATGGTACAGTAACTGTCTTGTAATAAGTATGGAGTATGGTACAGTAACTGCCTTGTAATAAGTATGGAGTATGGTACAGTAACTGTCTTGTAATAAGTATGGAGTATGGTGCAGTAACTGCCTTGTAATAAGTATGGAGTATGGCACAGTAACTGTCTTGTAACAAGTTATGGTGGTGGAGCTTTGTACAGTAACTGTCTTGTAATAAGACTTTAAGGCAGTTCTGTTCCTTATCAGTTGCGTGAACTCCGTATTCGTTGTTGAAGGTGCTATATATACAAGGGTAACTGCATTTTAATGTGCTTCTACTGTATCATTTGATATCAGCGGTTGTGTACAACAGTCTCTCTTGTATAGAATCTTACTCTCCCAGTGACTTATTTACTTTATCTCACAGCTATATACATTGTGGCATGCTAAGTGTATGTTACATTTTATTAGGTGTATGTCATACACACACCCATATAGGCTGCCTCCCACCCAGCTAATCAGGTGCTAAGGGTTTGATGATTAGGGGCCCCGTCGTTATACCAGTACCTCGGTTCAACCAACCAATCACAAGGAAGCTCACCAAAGCTGTGAAGCGATGTGGTACACTCGTGGAAACAACTTTGGCAGATTTACTTTCCCAGCTGGTCGCTCACGGCTCACTGTGTCTTGGGCTTGTGTTTGCTTCATTGATTACCGTGTCTTATGCTTGCATTTGCCTCATTGTGTATGGTGTTAATACTATACATAGGCTATATTATTCTGGAAATACCAACTTGTTTGGTGAAGGAAATATAATCCAGTTACTCAGTACTGTCTTTTGCTTGTTCCCAAGTGGTAATCACATTACGGCAAAGTGTGCAGGCGCTATCTACACCCGTGTTCGTAATATACATTATAATTGTATACCTACATTCACCAGTCCAAAACATCCCTGGTATGTGTTTCTCAGAATCCCTCTCATATTTTTCTTCGATGCTTGCTTGGGAAACACATTAATGTTTCCTGTTCATTCTTTGATCACTTTTTCTGGTTGTGAGATGGAAGATAAGAATGAATCTCCCTTGAAAAGAGAGGCGCCACTCCGGAATTGTAATCCTTGGGAATGTAAGTTTGACGTGTATGTAAAGTTAGATGAAGTGCTTCTCAGCACGCTGCTACTGCTCGTACACACCAGTGTTATTTGAGGAGCACTGCAAGTGCACATTTGACATTTTTAACCAGGATGAAGTGCTGTTTGTGACACGCTGAATTCTTCATGTCTTCCTTCATTGAGGTACAAACGTGCATAAATTCTTGCGTGCAGAACCCAAGACATAGCCAGAGTGAAGTGATAATCCACTAAATTTAACCTCAACAATCAGAGAAATACCTGGGAGCCATTAAACAAGGTCACTACCAAAACAGTGGTATGTGATACCGATAAGATGAAGAATTAGGCACGCGTGTAACAACTGGGTATCTTTATTAAGGAGATGTTTCGCCCACCAATGGCTTTATCAAGACAGTACAGAAGACTGAAGAGGTAGAAGATGAGATAATCAGTCCCACAGCCTAGGAGCAGGTGGTCAGTGACGGTGCCCTGTGGTCTGGTGGCTAAAGCTCTCGCTTCACACGGCGATGTCCGGGTTCGGTTCCCAACGAGGGTAGAAACATTGGGCGTGTTTCTTTACATCGGTTGTCTATGTTCACCAATCAGTAAAATGGGTACCTGGGAGTTAGTCGACAGGTGTGGGTCGCATCCTGGGACACTGACCTGCATAACAAACGGCTTTCTATATAGTAGTATGTCACTGATGTCAGCTAGGCTTGTATATCTTGTACATGTACTTGTAGTAAATAAAGATATTATCTCATCTGACTCCGGTATATAAGCCCACTTCTTCCTGTCATTGCTTCACAGTCATCAAAGCCACGGTACTGAACACTTGCCCATAGGCTGAGGGACTGATTACCTCATCTACCTCTTCTGTCTTTTGTATTGATAAAAACCACTGGTTGGCGAAACATCTACTGATTGAAAATACCCAGTTGCTGCACATGTGTTAATTCTCCAAGGTCACTACCAAACACAGATGAAGGCCGGAACCACACGACTTGTGCCAAACACGTCACACAGAAAACGTAAAAAATATGTTAGAGTTGGGAATAGAATTGCTCGAAGATCTACCAGTGGTCTAACAGAGGCAAGAAAACCACGGAACGAGGGGGGGTTTGAATCCATGGCGAGTGAGTCTTTAACCTCACAGGCCACACAAAGCCACACCCGTTCTGTGGGTTGTTTCCAATCTTGTTGATACGATTTCTTAGGCAAGATGCAAGAAACCTTGAGCTTAGGAAGTATTGATTGTGTGTGTGTGTGGTACCCTGGGTATGTGTGTGGTAGTACCCTGGGTATCTGTATGTATATGTAGTAGTACCCTGGGTATGTGTGTGTGGTACCTTGGGTATGTGTGTGTGTGGTAGTACCCTGGGTATGTGTGTGTGGTAGTACCCTGGGTATGTGTTTGTGTGTGTGTGGTAGTACCCTGGGTATGTATGTGTGTGGTGGTACCCTGGGTGTGTGTGGTGGTATCCTGGGTGTTTGTGGTGGTACCCTGGGTGTGTGTGGGGTGGTACCCGGGGTGTGTGTAGGGTGGTACCCTGGGTGTGTGTGGTGGTGGTCCCCGGGTGTGTGTGTGTGTGTGTGTGTGTGTGTGTGTGTGTGTGTGTGTGTGTGTGTAATGGCTTCATTCATCCTGCCCTTCCTGCTTCTCTCTCCACTTGTAACTCTATATTCCAAGCTCAGAACCACATGGTCACTGGCCCCGAGGGGTCTTTCATATGTGATGTCCTCAATATCTGCCCTACTCACGGTGAATACTAGATCCAGTCTTGCTGGTTCATCCTCTCTTCTCTCTCTGGTAGTGTCCCCTACGTGTTGGTACATGAGGTTTTCCAATACCACTTCCATCATCTTATTCCTCCACGTTTCTGGACCCCCATGTGGCTCCAGGTTCTCCGAATTGATTTCCTTGTGATTGAAGTCACCCACAATCAGTAGCTTTGCCCTGCTCGCATGAGCCCTTCTGGCCGCTTCAGCCAGTGTGTCAACCATCGTTCTGTTACTCTCATTCATACTCTTGCCTTGGCCTCCTGCTGTTCTGTGATGGGTTATAGATCACTGCAATTACCACCTTGGGGCCTCCAGACTGAAATGTTGCTATTATGTAGTCCCTTGCTTCTCCTCTCTCTCTCTCCACCTCATCAAAATTCCATTGGTTTTTGATGAGCAGTGCCACTCGTCCACCCCGTCTGTTCCCTCTGTCTTTCTTCAGGATCTGATATCCCATTGGAAAGATGGCATCTGTTATCATTCCTGTAAGCTTGGTTTCTGTGAGAGCTATGATGTCCGGTGATGCCTTTTTGACTCTTTCGTGCCACTCCCCCATTTATTCGTTATTCCATTGGCGTTAGTGTACCATACCTTCAGTTTCCCCTCTAACAATGTGTTCTGGGGGTCTGTGGGGGTGGGGGACTTGTCAGTGTGCTGTGGGATTCTACAGCATATTGTGGGGTGGGGGCTGCAAGTGTGGGTTGTGTTGGGATAGCGTGTTTGGCTGTGGGGTTCTGGGGGGTTGTTCTGTGTGCTTGTGCTTGTTGCTCTGCTCTGCTCTGGCTGTCTTCTGCTGACACTGCCCTTGTCTGTGTGTGTGTGTGTGTGTGCACCTGTGTGTGTGTACCTGTGTGTGTGTGTGCACCTGTGTGTGTGTGTGCACCTGTGTGTGTGTGTGCACAAGATCAAAAACTCTTCTTATTGTTTATGTTGTTAGTATTTAAAATGTTTTGTCTAAAATTGTTTAGTCATTTATTGTGTTCTCCTTGCAGGTGAGTGTTGCTTGAGACATCGTTGGTGTTGCCAGGTGAGTGTTGCTTGAGACATCGTTGGTGTTGCCAGGTGAGTGTTGCTTGAGACATCGTTGGTGTTGCCAGGTGAGTGTTGCTTGAGACATCGTTGGTGTTGCCAGGTAAGTGTTGCTTGAGACATCGTTGGTGTTGCCAGGTGAGTGTTGCTTGAGACATCGTTGGTGTTGCCAGGTGAGTGTTGCTTGAGACATCGTTGGTGTTGCCAGGTGAGTGTTGCTTGAGACATCGTTGGTGTTGCCAGGTGAGTGTTGCTTGAGACATCGTTGGTGTTGCCAGGTGAGTGTTGCTTGAGACATCGTTGGTGTTGCCAGGTGAGTGTTGCTTGAGACATCGTTGGTGTTGCCAGGTGAGTGTTGCTTGAGACATCGTTGGTGTTGCCAGGTGAGTGTTGCTTGAGACATCGTTGGTGTTGCCAGGTGAGTGTTGCTTGAGACATCGTTGGTGTTGCCAGGTGTTACAAAAAGGCGATATGTATAAAGTATAGACATGTCCAGAACATACTAGATCTCCTCCTCTAGCATTCAGTCTGTTTCTGGTTTTTGTAACAAGTCAGAATAAGATCAGGTCTAGTTATTCCTTGAATTGAGTGAAATATTAATAGAGTTTTGGGATTATAACTCGGTGATAATAATCCAACTATATAAAATTTGAGATCTTTAATGAAAAAATGTGTCTAGGTGGATAATAAGTATTACATATTGTAAGATACAAGCTCCTTCATATATCTTGTAGTGCAATATTGAATTGTACATATGCTAATATAGTGCTGAGGGCACTTTTCGAACACTACAAATTGTGAGTACATACTTTACTATGATGAGATATACTCTTGAGTACGAATAATACAAGTGTATGATTGTGTATGTGTACTCAGTAAGACTTGTCTCGAAATAGACTTTAATTTTGACTGACAATAAGTCCCCAAATAATCTGTTTCCGACCATAAGCAGTCAAAACAGCTAGCTTGTATAAAATGATGAAACATTCGCCCCAAAAACAGTAATGTTACCCAAACAGTTGCCACATTTCAGGAACAAGGAGACAAAATAATCACCCTAACTGAGGACATATCAGATCCTCCATAAAAAGGGATAAAACTCCCCTTAAAATGAATCTAAGTTCAGCATAAACCCCAAAACCCCAAACCGACGGTGCGTAGAGCCACACAAATAGGTCAGAAGCTTCAGTTGGGACCGGGTTTAAGGGTCTCTACACGACACACAAACCCTGCAAAGCTCAAAACCATAAGTTGAACAAAAGGGGACGTTTCAACCTCACCAGCAAAACCATACTCTACCAAAACAGTCTAAATAATGAACAAACAGCCAGAGATGAGAGAGATCCCTAGAGAGATGTTTCTCATAAAGTCACTCTAGATATGCTTCAAGGACTAGAAGCAGGTGGAGAGAGGTATGGACTGCATGCCTCACATCAGGCGAGATCACGTGACTCAACTGTGCTACTCCAGTGATGCTGCGAGGTACCGCCTGACACAAACAAGCGAGCGGTAGTTAGCAAGGCAGTTTGCAACGGCAGGCAGCCACCCACAACTCTTCAGCAGCGAGCACAGTGATAAGTGTATTATGTTACATCCTACCTACATAAATATCTTATATAATAAGTCAAATAACATAAAACAAGATATTTTCATTTTAGCTATTAATGAAAATATCGGCAATATAAAATTATATGGAAAGATAAATACTATATACATACATTATACACTATAAACGTTGGACCCCATTCAGAGGGCACAATAAGGAGTGTCTTCAAGTGTAGAGAAAGAACCAGAGCTTTACCCAGGAGCTGGGTAGAACCACAGGAGCAGGCAGGGTCACAGTACAGGCAAGCAAGTAGGGTAGAGGGCAGCAGGCAGGGTCACAGGAGAGGGCAGCAGGCAGGGTCACAGGAGAGGGCAGCAAGTAAGGTCACAGGAGAGGGCAGCAAGTAAGGTCACAGGAGAGGGCAGCAGACACTGGAGGTGTTGATTGAATGGTAAGTGATTAATTAAGGTTGGTTTGTAGTAGAGGAGCCGTGTCTGAACTTCTTGAAGGATGATCTAGATTCTAGAGAGATGGAGCAGCTTAACATGGTGGGTCATGTCGGTTGTGATACTTGATGTATTACTATACTTGCTTCAGCGAGAAGTGGAATTGTTTTGCAAAGGCGAATGAGGATGAGCTTGTGTAGTCTCAGTATCGGCGGCTTTCACTGAAGAAAGTTGGTGTATCATGTGGGAGTTCGTATACGTGGATTAGGGTAGAAATACTCACGTAGGCTGTTTTACGTATATTGCTGTTATGTGGACAGAGCTCTTGCCAGCCGTACCTATCTCCTTGCTCACTCGTGTAAAACTAGCTCGCCGGTCTGCCCAGTACCCCGTAGTGGGTGTTTTGAAATAGTGTCAACTCAGCACAATATGAAGACCGTGACTCAAGACGGTTGGTCGTGAGTCAACGGACACTGGTTACTGGTAACTGGTTACTACGTTACTACTACTGAGAGCTCGGCGACGCTAACGTATGTCGTCCCGACATACTACTAATACAAACTAGAGATGGTAGGTATACGGCTTGGGCTGATTCTATACAATGTCAAAGTACACAACATGAAACATTATAGATACATAAGTAGAACATTGGAATGAAAGCTTACTTAACGGAAACTGTAATGCAATACAAGGTATACTATAGTACAACTTAGAACTCAACAAATGAACAACGAACTCAACATTGAGATTACAGTGAAAAAAAAAAATTTGATCGATCGATCTGTATTGTGTGATCTACGGATTCTGAGGAAGGAATATATACAAAGAAGAGTGTTTAACAGAAAGGCAGATTCGGTTGCACGCAAATTAGACTGTTAACTCTCAGAATGCGGAGTGAACATGAACACAAAAAAAAAATTCTTGAATACTGATAAGTTTATACTGTAATTATTCATCTATACAGGTTATTTACATTTAACCCAACTCTGCTAGGGTAAGATTGGCTTATGCAGATTTGGGGGTCATCTTGGGGGGATCAAACTCTGTAGATTGGCTAACTCAGCTGTATTTGAGGCAAATCTGAATTGGAAGTTACAAATGATACTTGAGGATTTCTCAATACCCGTCGTGTACGTAGGGAATAACGACATTCAGGTTGATCATCTGATGAGTATTTAGAGGAAGAGAGTACAGGATCAGGGGATTGTCAGTGTCTGTCACATTAGTCTGGGTTAGAACATCATTATCATCACATACTAACTTATATGAAACCAAATGCGATTCTTATACTGACCCGTACTAATCTCTCTAACCTTATACTTATTTCCAGTGATATGTTCAACTACTCGATAAGGACAACAAACCTTTGATCAAGCTTTGGCATTGCAGACGTTTTGTTAAAGTTAATCAGCATAACTCTCGAACCTACTTTGATTTTGGATGGCTTTGATCGAGTGTTTGCGACTCTTGTAAATTTGCTGGGTTTATTTATGAAGTGTTTCACGGATTCTTCTAAAACACTTTGAGTAAGCTTTGGGACGAGTTGCTACGAAATCATCGGGTTGTAATTTGGTTTCGGATTAGAATATAACAACTCATAAGGCAAACGTTTATCTACACCATACAATGCATAATGTGGAGTGTCACCTATAGAAACATTGTAAGCAGAATTTATAGCACACTGCACATCAGGTATAACTTCATCCCAAGTTTCACTGTTTGGGGTTGATAGTGGTTCAAGACATCAAGTTACTTTCTTATTTGGTTCGTTCCCCTAACCCCTTGCTGGCAGGATGATGAGGAACAATGGTGGATTTAGAGATCTTGTAAAGGACACAAATTTTCAAAAATTTATTACAGAATTCACCTTTACTGTTCTAGGGATTTTAGGAGGGGTACCCTGCAGAAAATGCTTTTTTTAAACCCTTTGGCTACTGTCCGGCAGTCTTACTGCAATGGGGAAAAAACTCGAAATATCGGTAAAAATGGTCTACCATAACAAAAGAGTTGTTACCTTGGAGGGAAAACATTGGAAATTAGTTAAAAAAATCTAGCGCAACTTTTTCCCCAAAGGGTTCGTATTTTGTTGGGATACACTTGGATTGATTAGGACCTTAGCATTCCCTTTTATTTTGCATGCAGACCTATTTTTTTCCCAAATCTCAGAAATATCAGTTGCCATACGAGCCAAAAAGTTTTTCATGGCTTGTTTTTACTAAACACCCCTCCCGGGGGTGTGCAACCCGGGTACATGGGGGAACACTGTAAGGCTACATTCATAGTGACGGGAAAATTACTAGGGTTACTCTTCGCTTGGGTCCCAAAACTCTGCTGTTCGAACAGTAATTCTGGTTTCATGACAAAGTCATAAGGGGTGCGGGTGTTCACTTTCAAAAAAGATTTTTGGAGCGGGAATCGAATCAACCAGCCACAGGGGGATCGTTCGTGGCATTCTTTACCTTCAGCACTAAAGGGGGTCTGCAGTTACTATACAACAGTCGCGAAAAGGCATCTGAAAATACTTTTGATTTCCCCCGGAAAAAGTCAAAGGGGGAATTAAAACTTTTGGGATGTAAAGGCCCATCTAGTAACCTTCCAGTATTGTTTTTTCTGGAATAAGGGTATCATTTGGGCTGATCTTAAAAGCTGAACAGAGTACTGAAATAATGTCTCGGAATTTTTAAAGACCATACATTGCTAAAGTTTCTTTGCTCTTTTTAAGTTTTACGTTCACCTTCGAAAGGACTGGGCTAGCAAATGAACTGCGTTTACTTGCCATCGGTCTTCTCTAGTACGGACCTAGCCAATTGAACTGCATCATTGTCCAATAAAAGGCTTGAAAAACTGGAAATTTAAAAAATTGGGCAGAAGTTATTTTTTCTTTTAGGTTTTAATCTTTTTCTTGACGGAAGGTCCAAACAAAAGGAGATCCTTTCTTAAGCAACTCAGTTAGGGGCAGCTATGGAAGAAAAATTGGGAATGAAAGCTCTAAAAACCTGCTAAGCCCACAAAGGTCTTAGGGGATCGCTTTTGGGGGGTTGGAAAATTTTTGTACTGCAGTTACTTTACTTTGGTCAGTGTAAAACCCCCTAGGGGTGCTAGTGCCAGAAACTTTAAATTTTGATCTGAAGAATTGACCATTTGCGTTTATCTTTAAATGGCTTCTTCAAGTTTCCAGTATACATCAAGTCTTTTTAAGTGTTTCCACGTCTTTTGCTGCATTCGTCATTAAGTACACCCAAAATGCATACCAGAGACCTCTAAAGATTAGTATGGCCTTGAGAACGGTTTTGGGGGGAAAATCGAATCCAAATCCAACGGGGAATGATAAAAACCTTTAGGAGTGGGAATGCGTTAGCTTGGCGTCCTGTGAAAGGGGGCTTTCCAAAAACCCTTTTAACAAATCAGGGTTTTAAAAAGACTTTTTATCCCAATATTTCGTAAAAGATCACCCTACAGGGAGTGGGAAAACGATTGGAATGGGTTTTTCGTTTAACTTCCTAAAGTCAATTACTGGACGCCAAATCCATCCTTTTAGGGACTATATCAATGGTGCATTCCCAAAAGGGAAAAATTTCTAGGTCAATAACTCACACAAGCAATTTGATTTATCAATTCTTCTGCGACAGCAACTTGGGAAAGGTTCTTCGCAGGGAGTAGAAGGGCTTTACCCTTCAAGGGGAATACGATGGGCAATAAGTTTTGTTATACCCTTTTTCTCACCTGGTAAGGCAATGGCCTTTACAGTTTGTTCAAAAAGAGTCAACAACGCTTACTTCTCTGGGAATCAGTGGGAGCTAAGTCTTTCTCCTCTACTGGTGGGAAAAGATTGATCTAGGGATGGGGCTCCCCAGCGAAATAGCACCGCCCCCTGCAGGGGACAAATCCTCTATGAAAAGGGTAAGGATATGAACAAGGTAACAAGATTGGTATTTGCCTTTAAAAGGGGAACACTGTGCCAAAGGTTGGCCGGTAGAAATGGATCTTACTATTTTTACAACATTAAATGGGTTTAACAAAAAGCCTTTTTCTTTGCAGGAATCATGTCAATAGGGGTTATCACCACGGAACCTTTGGGACAACACGACCTCTAGTGAGGCATAGCCGCAACAGAAACGTCTTTCTCAACGGGATGTGACTCAACAAGATGGCATTTCATTGCAAGTAATTGTTTTCCCACAAGGGCGCCCCCCGTGGAAGAAAAAATACCTCAACTAGAGGCATGCAGGGTAGGTGAGCAAATCAAGGCAATCTGAGCTCCTCGGGCACTTGAGGATGTACTATCCGCAATTCGAAGGTATAGGTGGAAAATGATGGGGGCGAATTACCAGTGCCTGACCGCTTGGGTACGCTACTGGAGAATGCATTAGCTTGTAAGGACTTAATCCGTACATCATACTCTGCAGCAGTATAACAGATTTCTGATCCAAGCTGGTAACCCCAGAATGGAACGATCAAGTCGTCAATTTGTGCATGCCATCGATAAGGGTCGAGCACAATGCGTAAGTCTCGCATGGAAGCAAATCCCAGTAGAAGGTCACCAGGGAAAGTAATCTGATCGACAACAAGGAAGGAAACAGTGAAGTCTCTACCTTGGATAGAAAAGGTTAGGGCAGTCGTACCTCGGACACGCAGGTGAGAACCAGATACTCCACTAAGGGAGGACACAGGAGTCGGTTCTACGAGAAGGACATGTCGTAACTTCTTATCTTTAAACAAACTAGACCTAATAATATTGATTTGTGCACCAGAGTCCATGAACAATTGAACGGGCGCATTATAAACAGATGCTTGCACTATAGGGCCTATGGTTGCATTGGAAGTTATGTGCAAACAAAAAGGTGGATTTTCATCAGAAAAGACTTGTTCTACTCCATCCCCAAAATCATCTATGTCAGAAACATGTGAAGCAACATCATCAGCAGGGTTGTCATGCTCGAGACTGCTTAAGGCTTCAAAGGAGTTGTGAACGGGGATGGTGTACTCATTATTACCTACTGTCACCATGGGGCGGTTTGACTGGGGCGCTCGAATTCCCCCGACTGGGAAGAACGAGCCTGGTTCTGGTGAGTTTGAGAATTGAATGAATGAGCCTGGTTCTGGTTATTTTGAAAACCACGAGATCTATTTCCTCGACGGGTTCTGCGGTTGGAACGACCACGGAAAGATCTAGAGTACTGGAGGTTATAGAGAGCATTACACTCAGATGTGTCATGTCCATGTATTCTATGATAAGTACAGTAAGGAAGATCTGAGTACTCATCATCAGTACGACGTCTCTTAGGATAACTATCAGGACAATTAATTGCAATATGTCCACGGAAAGATGATGATTGGACAGCATTGATAAATGATGATAAAAGTTTATCTAATCTAACAGCAAATGCACTCAACGATTCATTACTCATGGGTGTAGCATTCACCAGATCCCTAAGAACGACATATGGATCAGCTGTTTTTACGGGGACAAGGAAAGAACGAATCAGTTCCTCATATTGTGACCACCTAGTAAGATTCCTGAAGTCTCGCATATCAAGGAGATCAACAACGTGAACAGCAGCAGGAGATCGATAAAGAGCTTCTTTAGCAAGTCTGATAAGACTTTCCTCTGAAGGAGGACCTTCAGCTAGGGCACTAGCACGAGAACGAATGGCTGCAAACCATGCTTCAAGACTATGTACATGGCCATTGAATAAAGGTAACGCATCAAGGGAATCACGAGTATAACTATAATATCTCGGTGTCTGAGTCGGTCTGTCAGTCGGTAAGGAACTGTGAGGACTGATGACAGGACCAGCAGTAGTAGCCTGAGAGGTCTGAGTGTCGACATTCACTAAAGTATCACTTGACGGTATGTGAGACATAATGGCAAAGTAACACGAGAACAAATAAAGCAAAAATAATGAACAATAAAAATGATATAAAATTCTAGAATTGAAATGAAAGATATACAACTAATTCTGCAGAATAATTTCTAAATACACTGCAAGAAGAAAGAAAACTCAATTTAAAGGACTATTGACAAAAATAAAAAAATTTACATTGAAATATACAAGTAAAAATATTACTGGAGACTGAATTAAATTCAAAATGAGCTGTCTTTACTCTTGCTAATAAAAAATTAATTAATTAAATTATTTAAATCGATGTGAAAGTGTAAAATAAAATTATTAAATTGTAAACTGGGAAATTTTAAATATTTTCTAAGAATGCATAGACAAAATTAAAATATAATTCATAAGATATCAATAAAAGAAAAGAATTCACTGCAGAACAGTTCAACAAAATAATTCACTTCAAGTGCAACAAAATAAGGTGTAGAAACAATCACTGCAGTAATAAAGTGTCACTGGGAAAACTCAGGTAAAATAATGAATTAAAATATGAAGATCAAAAAAAAAAAAATAAACTGATTGAACACTTTAACTCTTAATTGTAAATTAGACAAAACAATTTACTCAAACAAAGTAAGAAAACACTTTACGTTAAAAGTAATTGAAATTGCATCAAGAGTGAATTTGTTCAAGAATATAAAATTATGAAAAAAAAATAAAACACAGGAACAAAACAGGGAATATGACACTTACAGTGACAGAGCACCCAACAGTATTAATTTATTCTTACAACAAATTCCTGCTGTGACTGATACAACAAAAATCTTGCTGTGACTGATACGACAAAAATTTTGCTGGCAAAAATAATGGTACACAGTCTGCGAAAAATGAGAGGAATGAGACACTGTTGGCATACGAAAAAATGACACACATAGAAATAAATGGAAAATTTGGTATACTGGGGTGAATAGCACTGCATGAAATACAATGACAATACAATAAAAAAAAATGAATCACTTCACACAGAGTGACTGACTGGTACACGACACAATAATACTTACTACAGACAGGAGTAGCATAAGAAAAAAACACAGAAAAAAAAATATAAGATAAATAAAAACACTGAAAAAATATTTTAAAAAAATTAACGAGTCAAAGAAAAAAACTGAAAACACAAGGTTTAGAGTACACAAACAATTTACTATAAATGTCTCACACACGCAAATGTCTTTAAATGCAAGAAGAATATCTCAAGAAAATTATCACTGAAGTCGGGAGTAGGAGACGGACGGTGAGTACTGGTGGTGAGGCGAAGATATTGTCCTGTGGGCGGGCGGTGCTTCCTCTTCCACTCGCACTGTTGTCGTGAAGAATGTGCTTTCTAGGCGAACTCACATAACTGGCTTTATCTCGTTGGCACCAGCTACAATCTCTTGACCAATTATGTGAGCCAAAACAGTACTAGGACCCGGTACAAGGGTGCAAACAACCACAGGTAGGTTGGTAGTGGTGGTGGTGGATGCGTCTGCCGCGCACCCCGGGTGGTGGGAGAGAGTGGGGGGAAGAGTGGTGGGGGGGGACGGGGAGGCTGCCGCGCGCCCCACTCACCCACAGATGGTTTAACCCACTCTATGCCACAGGAATGGTGAAAACCACTCTTAGCATCCAACAGGAAGCACAAAGCGATATAAACAATACCTCAGAGGAGCTTGGCTTACTTCTTACTGCGTGGCTTACTTCCCTCTCTCAGCTGGGTTAGAAGCTGGGTTGGCTGACTGGCTTACCCCACGAGAATGGATGACTGGAAGACGTGTAACGATGCACAAAGCACGGAGGAGCAGTTGGATGACAGGAGACAGGCTGGATGACAGGCTGACTGGCGTTCACTTCCACAGTCTGGCTTACTGACTGGCTTAATTGCAAAATCCGGGTCAACCCCTCGGAGATTGAAGCAATTAGCACACTAACTAAGCCAGGAAGCTTGAAACGGCTGCAACAGGCTTGCAGGCTGAAGCTGTGAGGGGAGTCAGGCTTGGCTGGTGGTGCCGGAGGGTAGAGCTGGTGGCTGGAGATTCACCTCTGACCCTGGCGCTACTCACACAAACAACCTTCTAACGCCTTGAATTACCCTTAAAAACGTAAATCCACGCTCCACACCGCTGCACACCATTTATCATGTGGGAGTTCGTATACGTGGATTAGGGTAGAAATACTCACGTAGGCTGTTTTACGTATATTGCTGTTATGTGGACAGAGCTCTTGCCAGCCGTACCTATCTCCTTGCTCACTCGTGTAAAACTAGCTCGCCGGTCTGCCCAGTACCCCGTAGTGGGTGTTTTGAAATAGTGTCAACTCAGCACAATATGAAGACCGTGACTCAAGACGGTTGGTCGTGAGTCAACGGACACTGGTTACTGGTAACTGGTTACTACGTTACTACTACTGAGAGGTGTTGCTCACATCAGAGAGAGAGAGAGAGAGAGAGAAATTTTACCACCGAAGTGGCTAGTTTATGGTACATTACATATCCATCCTGTGGATGCTAGCGCATGTGGATACACAAAAGACCTAGGGACTAGGCCCCAAGAAGGTTTACAGGAGTACATCTGGATTTATATCTGCAGTTCACTTATTTATTATTTAGGAAATTTGCTTAATATGCATGGTATGCATGGTATCTTATTTTCATTAATATCTTCGCAAGTCACATAGGTTATTATACTGTCTATCTTTATATTCCTCAGTAAGTGGACAATTAAGCACATTGTGTTCAAGATAGTGACCATCGCATTGGCCACATACTTTACATTTGGTTTGATCATTATCTGTGTGTCTGCCAGACTGCCAAAAGTACTTGTAAGCAAGCCTAAGCCTGGCCACTACAACATCAGTCAGTTTACATTGCAAGTTGCTCCATAAACGTCCTTATCTACGTTCATCTTATCAGGCTTCTAATTGCATTCCTATAACATTGTTTCATCATTTACTTTTCTCCTAATGTTAGACACAGATACACCAGTTATATTCTACATTTTCATTCAGGGTACTTTTATAATTAACATATCAACTTTACCATCAGATAGTAATCCAGTGTGTGATGGAATCAACAATTGTACATTAATTATTTTTCTCGGATTCTTGAGTATCTATACTCGGCTTCTCCCATGAGCATATTGTTAGTCATTACTCCAGTCAAGAGCCTTCATTGATGACACAGAATCATTAATGATGATAGAGTCAAGCTCAGTGTCATAAGTTAATTTTAGCACCATTATGTTGGCAGACACTTCAGTTTGCAGTGTAGACGCCCGACTGTTAATTCTTATGCCTAACTCAACAGTTGTTATGGTTCTTAACTAGTGAGGTGGTAACAAGAGCAGATGTAACCCTGCCAGTAGACTCCTGCTTACCTCCCTCCCTCTATATAACTTGTGAGAAAATTATTATTAATATTCGAGAACTTTCTTGAGCAGTTGTTTTTGCAAGTGATTTAAGGAAGGGATTACTAGTGATGATCCCTTTGTGAGGAACTTGCAGGTATGTGATATTACTAGTGATGATCCCCTTGTGAGGAACTTGCAGGTATGTGATATTACTAGTGATGATCCCCTTGTGAGGGACTTGCAGGTATGTGATATTACTAGTGATGATCCCCTTGTGAGGGACTTGCAGGTATGTGATATTACTTGTGATGATCCCCTTGTGAGGAACTTGCAGGTATGTGATATTACTAGTGATGATCCCTTGTGAGGGACTTGCAGGTATGTGATATTACTAGTGATGATCCCCTTGTGAGGAACTTGCAGGTATGTGATATTACTAGTGATGATCCCCTTGTGAGGGACTTGCAGGTATGTGAGATTACTAGTGATGATCCCCTTGTGAGGGACTTGCAGGTATGTGATATTACTAGTGATGATCCCCTTGTGAGGAACTTGCAGGTATGTGATATTACTAGTGATGATCCCCTTGTGAGGGACTTGCAGGTATGTGAGATTACTAGTGATGATCCCCTTGTGAGGGACTTGCAGGTATGTGATATTACTAGTGATGATCCCCTTGTGAGGAACTTGCAGGTATGTGATATTACTAGTGATGATCCCCTTGTGAGGGACTTGCAGGTATGTGATATTACTAGTGATGATCCCCTTGTGAGGGACTTGCAGGTATGTGATATTACTAGTGATGATCCCCTTGTGAGGAACTTGCAGGTATGTGATATTACTAGTGATGATCCCCTTGTGAGGGACTTGCAGGTATGTGTTTATTACTAGTGATGATCCCTTGTGAGGAACTTACAGGTATGTGATATTACTAGTGATGATCCCCTTGTGAGGGACTTGCAGGTATGTGATATTACTAGTGATGATCCCCTTGTGAGGGACTTGCAGGTATGTGTTTATTACTAGTGATGATCCCTTTGTGAGGGACTTGCAGGTATGTGATATTACTAGTGATGATCCCTTGTGGGGGACTTGCAGGTATGTGATATACTAGTGATGATCCCCTTGTGAGGGACTTGCAGGTATGTGATATTACTAGTGATGATCCCCTTGTGAGGGACTTGCAGGTATGTGATATTACTAGTGATGATCCCCTTGTGAGGGACTTGCAGGTATGTAATATTACTAGTGATGATCCCCTTGTGAGGGACTTGCAGGTATGTAATATTACTAGTGATGATCCCCTTGTGAGGAACTTGCAGGTATGTGATATTACTAGTGATGATCCCCTTGTGAGGAACTTGCAGGTATGTGATATTACTAGTGATGATCTTGGGAGTAACTTGCAGGTATGTGATATTACTAGTGATGATCTTGGGAGTAACTTGCAGGTATGTGATATTACTAGTGATGATCTTGGGAGTAACTTGCAGGTATGTGATATTACTAGTGATGATCTTGGGAGTAACTTGCAGGTATGTGATATTACTAGTGATGATCTTGGGAGTAACTTGCAGGTATGTGATATTACTAGTGATGATCTTGGGAGTAACTTGCAGGTATGTGATATTACTAGTGATGATCTTGGGAGTAACTTGCAGGTATGTGATATTACTAGTGATGATCTTGGGAGTAACTTGCAGGTATGTGATATTACTAGTGATGATCTTGGGAGTAACTTGCAGGTATGTGATATTAAATGAACACATCTTCCGTGGAGGAGTAAAATGCTCTTGTCTGCTGTGATACAGTTCGTACAAGTTAAAAAACTTATTATAATTGCATATTCAAACAGCCCACTTAGATCTGTGTGTTTTTACTTCTAAACACTTGGAACTGTAGTGGCAGTGTCTTGAGTTTATTTCTTAAGATTCTCTTGCCAAGTACAGTGTTAATATCAATAACTCTCTGATCGCGGGTTCTATCCCCGCCCGTGGTATGTAATAGTGTACCACAATATAAATATGTACCAGATTATACAAGAGTGTACCACACTGTGTGCATACCACTGTATCACACTATAGAAGAGTGTACTACACTATATAAGTGTACCACACTATGTAACTGTGTACCACACTATGTAACAGTGTACTACACTATATAAGTGTTCCACACTATATAAGAGTGTAGCATAACATGTGATGCAAAGAAAACGGAGCACACAACGGGTCACCGTTTTCTTTTTGAAGGAGACACTTATGTCAGCACAGGTTTATGTCGCCTAATATTACTGATTTATGTCACAGCATAACAGGTTTATGTCACCTAACATGGCAGATTTATATCACCTAGCATGGCAGGTTTGCGTCGCCTAGCAGGACAGATTTGTCACCTAGCCTGGCAAGTTTGTCACTTACCATGTCAGATTTGTCACCTAACATGATAGGGTTGTGACCTAGCATGACAGGTTTGTCACCTAGCATGTCAGGTTTCCATCACCTAGCATGGTAGGTTTGTCACTTAGCAGGTCAGGTTTGCGTCACCTATCATTACAGGTTTGTCACCTATCAGGTCAGGCTTGTCACGTAGCATGTCAGGTTTGCGTCACCTAACATGTCAGGCTTGTCACCTATCATGTCAGGCTTGTCACCTAGCATGTCAGGTTTGCGTCACTTAACATGACAGGTTTGTCACCTATCATGTCAGGCATGTCAACTAGCATGTCAGGTTTGCGTCACTTAACATGACAGGTTTGTCACCTATCATGTCAGGCTTGTCACCTAGCATGTCAGGTTTGCGTCACCTAGCATGACAGGTTTGCCACCTAGCATGACAGGTTTGCCACCTAGCATGACAGGTTTTTCACCTAGCATGCCAGGTTTGTCACCTAGCATATCAGGTTTGCGTCACGTAGCATGACAGGTTTGTCACGTTGCATGACAGGTTTGTCACCTAGCATGACAGGTTTGCCACATAGCATGCCAGGTTTGCGTCACCTAGCATGACAGGTTTGTCACCTAGCATGACAGGTTTGCCACCTAGCATATCAGGTTTGCGTCACCTAGCATGACAAGTTCCTAATCTGACCTAAAATAATAAATTTTGTAAGTTTTTAAGCGTTAAGAAGGTGACGTTAGAGACATAATGATAAACAGTAGTGATCAACATTGACAGTTTAACGTTGTGTGCACCACCACCGCCCTGCCAGGCGTCTAGCTTCTAACATTGTCAGTTTAACGTTGTGTTGTCACCACCACCGCCCTGCCAGGCGTCTAGCTTCTAACATTGTCAGTTTAACGTTGTGTTGTCACCACCACCGCCCTGCCAGGCGTCTAGCTTCTAACATTGACAGTTTAACGTTGTGTGCACCACCACCTCCCTGCCAGGCGTCTAGCTTCTAACATTGACAGTTTAACGTTGTGTTGTCACCACCACCGCCCTGCCAGGCGTCTAGCTTCTAACATTGTCGGTTTAACGTTGTATTGTCACCACCACGCCCTGCCAGGCTGTCTAGCTTCTAACTTTGTCATTTTAAAACGTTGTGTTGTCACCACCACCGCCCTGCCAGGCGTCTAGCTTCTAACATTGTCATTTAACGTTGTGTTGTCACACCACCGCCCTGCCAGGCGTCTAGCTTCTAACATTGTCAGTTTAACGTTGTGTTGTCACCACCACCGCCCTGCCAGGCGTCTAGCTTCTAACATTGTCAGTTTAACGTTGTGTTGTCACCACCACCGCCCTGCCAGGCGTCTAGCTTCTAACATTGTCAGTTTAACGTTGTGTTGTCACCACCACCGCCCTGCCAGGCGTCTAGCTTCTAACATTGTCAGTTTAACGTTGTGTTGTCACCACCACCGCCCTGCCAGGCGTCTAGCTTCTAACATTGTCAGTTTAAGTTGTGTTGTCACCACCACCGCCCTGCCAGGCGTCTAGCTTCTAACATTGTCAGTTTAACGTTGTGTTGTCACCACCACCGCCCTTGCCAGGCGTTAGCTTCTAACATTGACAGTTTAACGTTGTGTGCACCACCACCGCCCTGCCAGGCGTCTAGCTTCTAACATTGTCAGTTTAACGTTGTGTTGTCACCACCACCGCCCTGCCAGGCGTCTAGCTTCTAACATTGTCAGTTTAACGTTGTGTTGTCCCACCACCGCCCTGCCAGGCGTCTAGCTTCTAACATTGTCAGTTTAACGTTGTGGGTTGTCACCACCACCGCCCTGCCAGGCGTCTAGTTTCTAACATTGTCAGTTTAACGTTGTGTTGTCACCACCACCGCCCTGCCAGGCGTCTAGCTTCTAACATTGACAGTTTAACGTTGTATGCACCACCACCGCCCTGCCAGGCGTCTAGCTTCTAACATTGACAGTTTAAACGTTGTGTTGTACCCCCACCGCCCTGCCAGGCGTCTAGCTTCTAACATTGACAGTTTAACGTTGTGTGCACCACCACCGCCCTGCCAGGCGTCTAGCTTCTAACATTGTCAGTTTAACGTTGTGTTGTCACCACCACCGCCCTGCAGGCGTCTAGCTTCTAACATTGTCAGTTTAACGTTGTGTTGTCACCACCACCGCCCTGCCAGGCGTCTAGCCTTCAACATTGTCAGTTTAACGTTGTGTTGTCACCACCACCGCCCTGCCAGGCGTCTAGCTTCTAACATTGTCAGTTTAACGTTGTGTTGTCACCACCACCGCCCTGCCAGGCGTCTAGCTTCTAACATTGTCGGTTTAACGTTGTGTTGTCACCACCACCGCCCTGCCAGGCGTCTAGCTTCTAACATTGTCAGTTTAACGTTGTGTTGTCACCACCACCGCCTGCCAGGCGTCTAGCTTCTAACATTGTCAGTTTAACGTTGTGTTGTCACCACCACCGCCCTGCCAGGCGTCTAGCTTCTAACATTGACAGTTTAACGTTGTGTGCACCACCACCGCCCTGCCAGGCGTCTAGCTTCTAACATTGACAGTTTAACGTTGTGTTGTCACCACCACCGCCCTGCCAGGCGTCTAGCTTCTAACATTGTCAGTTTAACGTTGTGTTGTCACTCCCACCGCCTGCCAGGCGTCTAGCTTCTAACATTGACAGTTTAACGTTGTGTGCACCATCACCGCCCTGCCAGGCGTCTAGCTTCTAACATTGTCAGTTTAACGTTGTGTTGTCACCACCACCGCCCTGCCAGGCGTCTAGCTTCTAACATTGTCAGTTTAACGTTGTGTTGTCACCACCACCGCCCTGCCAGGCGTCTAGCCTCTAACATTGACAGTTTAACGTTGTGTGCACCATCACCGCCCTGCCAGGCGTCTAGCTTCTAACATTGGTATTATTTTTGTTTAAATAATCGTTTTATAAGTTTATGTAACCTATATAGGTGTATAACTGTGTTGTATACCTTGTGGTATATCTGTGTAGGTGTATACTTGTGTGTGGTATACCTGTTTAGGTATATACCTGTGTGGTATGCCTGGGGGTATGCCTATTTGGGGTATACCTTGTGGGTATAGCTGTGTGGCATACTTTGGGGTATACCTATGTGGAATATATCTATTGGGTATTCCTGGATGTGGTATACCTTGGGGCATACCTATGTGGGGCGTATTCGTGTGTGGTTTATACCTGTGTCGTATACCTTGGGGTATACCTTGGAGCATACCTGTGTGGGGTTATACCTTGAGGTATACCCGTGTGGTATCAATAATATCAGCATAAACATGTGTTTGGGTAAGTTGTGCTTATCCGCCTTCTGACTCTCCCGTTCTTGACTACACTTGTCTTACCTCATTATAATAATAATAATAATAATTCTGCGCGTACGTGTACAAGGTGTACTGATACTAACACCAGTATTACAGACAAGGTTTGATCCGGGAAAGGGAAGAGTGGCTCCCTTGCGTTGGATCAAGAGATCTTGGGCGTGAAGGTGCCGTCTTCAGAGATGTTGCTTGTGTGCCAGTTGAAGATGTTAGATTTTTGAGTTGTTATTGAAGATTCTCTGTATGGCGTCTTGAAGGTGAGTTGGCACTGTATTAACTGCTAGTGAGGTAATAGTGCCACGACAGTGGCAGAGTTATCTGGGCGACTGATGCCAACACACCGCTACCAACACATGCAACACTAACATTGATCATGTTGTCACAGTAACTCTGACTTACCTGCAGGTAACTTGTGTGAAGTGTACAAGTTCACTGTGGGGTGTACTGTACTGTACACTACATAGGAGTGTACTGTACACAACCCAGGGGTGTACTGTACACCACCCAGGGGTGTACTGTACACCACCCAGGGGTGTACTGTACACCCAGGGGTATACTGTACACCACCCAGGGGTGTACGGTACACCTAGGGGTGTACTGTACACCACCCAAGGGTGTACTGTACACGTAGGGGCAAACTGTACACCAAAGGGTGTACTGTACACCACCCAGGAATGTACTGTACACCCAGGGGTGTAATGTACATCCAGAAATGTACTGTACACCCAGGGATGCACTGTACACCCAGAGATGCACTGTACACCCAGAGATGCACTGTGCATCCAGGGGTGCACTGTGCACCACCCAGGGATGTACTGTACACCCAGGGATGCACTGTACACCCAGGGTGTTCTGTACACCAAGTGATGTAGTGTACACCCAGGGGTGTATTGTACACCCAGGGGTGGATATCAAGAGGGAACTTTGTAAGTTCGTCAAGTTGCTGATGAGCCAGGGTGTGGTGCATATATTGTACCAGGTGCGGCCAGCAAGAGGGAGGCCTCCTTGTAGTAAAGCATAGTTAAGATCCTCTTATACCATAATTTTTAAAGGGGTGGAGAGGTAAGCCAGTGGAAGGCCTCGGTCAAATGACCAAAAGCTCCAGGTTCGGGTCATCATATAACTAAGACCGGCGTCAGGAAACACTTGTCCTCCTGTGTCCTGACAAACCTTACCTAACCTAACCTTATTGGTAGTCTTGATGGTTGTAGGAGTGTCCCTGGTGGTAACTCGTCCATGTTCTGCATGAACCTTGTTAGCTAACATCCAGTAATGCTAATTTGTACTGTGTCGACGGTGGTGGTAACTCTGTTTTCTCCTAGATAACAGTCCTGTTCAAGTCCTCGTTCATCTCTTCAATAACTTTCTCGTGTTCGCGGTTGCCGCTGTTGCCATCACTGGTGCACGATAAGGTCGTTAGCAAAATAGGTCAGGGTACAATGGATGGTAGAGGTGGTGGACATTGATATCCGTCAATCTTAATTGATGGACTAATCACATCGACTCAAACTACTAGTAATCTTCAGTCATTCTTCTCTGTACTGGACTGAGGAAGTCACTGGATGGCGAAACGTTTCCACATTAAAGATTCCCAAGTGTTGCACAAGCGTCTAATTCGTCCTGTCGGTTCTACACATTTATCTACACACTGATGTTTAACAGTAGAGGACTTTGGCGGGATCCTTGGTGGCACTGCAGCGGTAGGTTCACACTATAGTGCCTCCAGGGATCCTTGGTGGCACTGCAGCGGTAGGTTCACACTATAGTGCCTCCAGGGATCCCTGGTGGCACTGCAACTGTTTCGTAGTTGAAGGGAGGGATGATACTACTATTGTTGTGGTTGGGAAGGTCAACTAGTTTGATCACGAGGCCATCGTGCCAGAGACACACTCGTCTTGCTCTAAGTTAATATTAGATTACCTTGTTGACGTAGAGTGACGGCAGTTCCATAGAACTTGTTGATAACATGTTGGGTTGCCCTATGCTTCCTCAAATCTAATTGGTTCTCAGTGAAAAGTTACTTAGAGATTACTTTCTCACCAATCTTTTCACATAATTATAAGAGAGAGAGAGTGATATAGACGGTCCTGTAGTTCTCTGGCTTGTATTCATTGTTGTTGGACGTGGCAATGGTTATCATGTTTAATGGCTTGAATACTTGTGGGAAGAAACGTGAAACATTACGGTATTGTAGATGATGATAAGCAACGATTCCTTGTAGCTGATGTAAAGGTAATTTCCTTGTTTTGTTGCTGTTCTGTCGTGGATGGTTGTGTGACTCGGTCGATGGCGACACAACGTTGGTTATCTAGCACGATGGGCTGATTGTTACAAAGTTTCTATATACAAGTTATATACACATATACATGTATATACGCATATACACATTATATACACGTACACGCCAAATATACATGTACACGTCGAGTTTTATATTAACTTTACAGTTTACCTGGAGAGAGTTCCGGGGGTCAACGCCCCCGCGGCCCGGTCTGTGACCAGGCCTCCTGGTGGATCAGAGCCTGATCAACCAGGCTGTTACTGCTGGCTGCACGCAATCTAACGTACGAGCCACAGCCCGGCTGGTCAGGAACCGACTTTAGGTGCTTGTCCAGTGCCAGCTTGAAGACTGCCAGGGGTCTGTTGGTAATCCCCTTTATGTATGCTGGGAGGCAGTTGAACAGTCTCGGGCCCCTGGCACTTATTGTATTGTCTCTTAACGTGCTAGTGACACCCCTGCTTTTCATTGGAGGGATGTTGCATCGTCTGCCGAGTCTTTTGCTTTCGTTGTGAGTGATTTTCGTGTGCAAGTTCGGTACTAGTCCCTCTAGGATTTTCCAGGTGTATATAATCATGTATCTCTCCCGCTTTCGTTCCAGGGAGTACAGGTTCAGTTGGTACATCATTACGACATATTCTTGGAGGCACTGAAAGACAAGCTAAATGCTGTTGTAGTGTACACTAATTTTGTGGACAGATGGATATCTAACTTCTTAGAACCCAGAGAGAAGTGGTAAACAGAGTAAAGTGGGACCTCTGTCCTTCAAGACACAGTACTCACCCCATTTCTGTTTCTCATCCTTGTATCTGACAGTGATACACTAGATATCACTAGAATCTGTGAGAGTTACGTCTATCGATGACAACTGATCTTCAAGCTGATATAAATTAAGTCTGCTTGTGGGGTCTCAGACAACAATGTGATGTTTAACAAGGACAGCTTCTAGTTGCGCCTCTATGAAAGAGTGGTACCCCTCAATGGAGGTTCCTTGATTCTGGTGAGGGGCTCTTGATCTAGGGAATTGGATCTGTGCTCCGGTTCCCTGAATACCTTCCATCCCCCCCCCCCACATGCACCGCATAATCGCTGTATAATCTCACATTCAAGGATCACACCCGTGTTGTCATTGTTACCACAAGGAAAATTAAAGGGATAACTAAAATATTGAAGACAAGAGATGCTGAACCATTGATGATACTCATTAAGTCACTTGTTATCCAGACTGGAATACTGTTGTATACTAACTGCCCCCTTAAGGCATGCGAGATTGCTGAGCTGGAATACTGGAATACTTCCATTACTCTTATACACTCAGTCAAGAATCTGAACTACTGGGAACGCTTGCAGCGTTCCTGTATTCCTTTGAATGTAGGCGAGTGTGTTACATCATAATTTACACTTGGAAAATCAAGGAGGGACTCGTCCCAACCTAAACACTGAAATCACTGCATATGAGAGCAAGAGTCTTAGCAGACTGTGCGATATACTTCCACCATAAAGCAGCGGCGCTACGAGTACACGAAGAGAGAACTTGTTGAATATCAGAGGTCTTCCGAGAGTAGTGAAACTCTTGAAACTCTTAAAGGTATATCAAAGGTAAAGGTTTATTCTTGACTCTTCAACGCCCTTCTTCCATGCATACGGGAAATTACCAACAAAGCTCTGGTGGTCTTCAAGAAGGAGCTGGGCAGGTTCCTCACATCAGTCCTGATCACCCGGGCTGTGGTGCGTACGTTGGACTACGTGCATCCAGCAGAAATAGCGTAGTTAATCCAGTCTTGATCCACCAAGAGGCCTAGTCTGGAACCGGGCCCCGGGGGCGTTGATCCACGGAAACATCTTTCAGGTTTCCTTCAGGTATCAAGCAGATATTGTTTATACGTATATATTCGCTTATGACTGATTTGATTGACCTGCTTGTTGTTACCGAGTTTGTGTTGATGCTTAATGGAAGTGAAGAATGCAGACTTGCACCAGTGCTGAACTCAGTTTTCAAGTAAAAAGAGGCAGGTTTGATTCCCGGGCGTGGCGAGAGGTATGGGCGAGTCTTCTCACACCTGCTGCTCTTGTTCACCTTGCGGTAAATATGTACCTGGGTGTTAGTCAAGTGTTGTGGGCCGCATCCTGGAGGATTGCAACGCAGATCAACTTGTCTTCCTGGGCCTCTCCTGGGTTATTATCCTGGAGATAAGAATCTGATTTTGCTTATTTTTTCCTTTTGTTGTTGTTTCTGCTGTTGCTGCTGATACTACTACTGTTGTTGTTGCGCTTTCTGCTGCTACTGTTGCTGCTTATGATATTGCTGTACTTGCTGCTGCAGCTTCTGCTGTTACCGTTCTTGCTGCTGCTGCTGCTCTTGTTGCTGCTGCTATTGCTGTTGTATCTATCCAAGATATAACATGAAACATTAGCCAATACCCTGAACAACACAATAAATATGGAACAGTAATAGCGACCATCAAACACACTGAGGTGGACGCACAAGGTCTAAGTACCGCAACAAAGTCTCAGCTACAGTACCACGTGCTCCGACTGTGACGGTGCACAGCGTTCAATAATATCTAGAGCTAGGCTCCGGACGGCAAGGTATTAAGACAGGAACATCATGCAACAATAATTGGAAAGCTAAATACAAAATAAATAAGATGCTTGTGAGGGGCACCCACAGGAACACCAGTACACACACTGACTCAGAAGCAGAGATGAGCCGAGGACAGCAGTGGCACCTCCACCCTCAGCAAGGTACTATGACAGAGAGAGGTGGGCACCCCCTACACTCCTTAAGATGTCTTCAAGAAATTTACAAGAGGCTGGAATAAATGAACAATAAATAGAAACGCATTCACATATACAAAAAAAAAAAAGCTAGGGAAAAGCACGATGTAGAACAGGTAATGTTTCACAGGAATGGAACAGGTGAGGAGGTCACACCCCCTCCTCGGTGCCAACTAATTAATTATCCGACGTGTGGGAAATTCTAGACTGCAGGATATATCTTGTTGTCTTAACCAGCCACGAAGCTGGTGTTAGTTACGTACACTACAATTGCATATTACATCATTTTAATATATTAGTATTGGCATTCCTGCATAGAATTACAATTATTTAAGTTTATGATATGAGGTTATGTTCTTGTGTAAAATAAACCTTGTGCACAGAAGATCAACATTACAAATCATAATAATAATACACCTTAATGATATGAAGAAAACGGTAGATTTCTACTGCCCATTTGTATATCTCTCTGAGTGTAGGAATGTTACACTGCCACAGCATTATCACTGTTATGTACATGGTAACCAGGAGGGGGTAAGAGACCAACACAACAGTGTAGTCACAGTATAAATCGCATGTTCCTTGTAACTCAGGTGATCTTTGCTGGCCCTTGAGATGCCATAACTGTGTCAGGCTAAGTTTAGCTGTGGGGAGACAGCAGGTCTGCTGACGTCATGTTAACTAGCAGCTGGGAGACAGCAGGTCTAGTGACGTTATGTTAACTTTAGCAGCAGGTCTAGTGACGTCACGGTGATCTGCCTCATAGCATCACTGTTTTGGTGTTAAATATTTGACCACCATCGTTGTTGTGTTATCAAGAAACTAACTATCGTTATTCTTATCTTGTGACTCACCATCACTGTTGCTATCATATTATCATGTGACTCAGGACTTAAACATCCTGTGGAGTCTAACACAGGTGTCATAACACAAGTGTCATCCTCTAAGCTCTGGCAACCACAGTTTTAGCTCCACTCCGCGAAGCTGCAGTACAACAGTTGTGAAGAACTCAACCCTCGGAATTATACTGTACGGTCATTATTAGCGTAATATTCACTTCACATATTGCTCTCAAACACAGTATCATTATAGCCTCCAACTTCATGGAACTCCATGTTTATCAGCAACTACAGGAAGCCCTCATCACGTACCTTAAATATAGCCCCACTCCACAAAGGTGGCAACAAGCAATAGCAAAGAGGTATAGATCGATCGCATTGACGTCCCACATTATAATATATCTTTGAAGGCGTTTTAAGCAGCAAGATCACCATCTTCATGGATTTCCAACAATTGCACAACCCCGGGAAGCATGAGTTTAGAGCAGGTCGCTCCTGCTCCTCGCAAGTACTAGACCGTTATAACATGGTCTTCGATACACTGGAGGACGAACAAAATACAGACTTTGTCAAAGCCTTTGACAAGTGCGGTCATAGTATAATAGCTCACAACAATGCATGCAAAAGGAGTTACTGGAAAAGTGGGCAGATAGATATTTAACTTTCTAGCAAATAGAATACAAAGAGTAATAGTAAACAGAGTTAAAGCAAGAGGGCTGCCATATTGAAAAGCTCTGTTCCCCGAGGCACAGTGCTGGCCCCTGTTCTCTTTTTCATTTCCCACACTGACAGACATAAACCATAGTCTCAGTAGTATCAGTTCCCAGTAGTACCAGTAACCAGTTACCAGTAGTATGACTCACTACCAACCGTCTGCGTGAATCACTCACTGTTATTCATGTTGCTGCTGACTATAGCATGTTTTTGAACTCCGCTCATCCCCTAGGCTTCACTGGTGAGCCAGTTTTAAGTTAGAGAGCAGAGAGGCAGGGCGGGCCTGTGCTTCCCATATTTTCCTTTATAATTATACGTACTGACCAGCCTATGTGAGTGTTCTTACCCAATCCACGTTTCGAACCCCACACATGACAATAGTACCGTATTGTCATTTATAAAGGATACTAGAATTTGTACTAGTGGAAGTAAACCAGGTTTTCCACTGGGCCACAGAAAACATTATGATGTTCAGTGAGGACATATTTTAGATGCTCCATTATGGGAAATTTGAGGAAATAGAAACTAGAGTATAACGAATATAAAACTAAACACACAATAGAGCGAAGAACTAACGAGAGGGACTTAGTGATAATGTCAGAGGATCTCACTTTCAAGGATCACAACAGTGTCAATATCACAACCACGATGAAAGTGATAGAATGGATAATGAGAATCTTCAAAACCGAGATGCCAAGTCAGTGATGATCCCCTTAAGTTACTTGTTCTCTCTAAGCTGGAATACTTCTGCACACTTCAGCCTCTTTTAAGGTAGACGAAATTGCAGACCTTGAGAATGTACAGAGAACTTTCACTGCACGAGAAAAGTTCTGTCAATGTTGGAAATTCCTTGAACTGTATTCCTTGGGCTGTAGGAGAAAAAGATATATAATTTACACCTGGATAATGCTAGAGGGACTGGTTCCAAATCTGCACACAGAAATTACTCCTTATAAAAGCAAGAGACCCTGCACGCGGTGCCAAATACCCCCAATGAAAAACAGGGGTGCCACGAGTGACAGACAGACACTGAGTGAGACAGTGATGGGTGAGTAATGACAGGGTAACAGTTAGAAGTGACAGTGACGATGGCGGTGATGGGGGGAGTGACAGGTGACTGAGGGGTGACAATGAGGAAGACAGTGATAATGACAGTGATGGTAGTAGTGAGGGTGACACTGAGTGTTACAGAGTGAGAGTGATGGCAACAGTGAGGGGTGATAGTGAAGAGGCAGTAACGGTGATAGTGAGGTAGATAGTGCTACCAGAAGAAGGTTTACAGGGTTCATCTTCCCCGCGGTCAGGTTCCAGTTTAGGTCTCCCGCTGGAGGGAAGAGTGACTTCGAGAAACGCCTTTCATGTATGGAACTTTAGCTAAGTTGACTGATTTGAGTTTATCCTGCACTCCTTTACAGTGTTTCCTCCAATCTTCCATAGTGGGGCAACTGACACTTGCTCTCATTGAACATCATATTGTTGTCTGAGGCCCACTGGAGAACTTGATTTATATTCACCAGAAGATTCACTGTCTTCGACTGATGTCGCTCATACAGATACTAGTGTCATCAGCAAAGGATATTACACTGCTATGATTTGTGCTCTAGTTGTTGTCGAACACAAGAATGAGAAAACATAAGTAGGGCGAGTACTGTGTCTTGAAGGACAAAGCTTTTCACTGTGGCAGCCTCCGACTACATTCTCTGGAACTCTGCACTCTCTGGAAAGGTATAGAATTAGGGAAGATATGATTGAGGTGTATAAATGGAAAACAGGAATAAATGAAGGGATGTAAATGGCGTACTTAAAATATCTAGCCTAGACAGGACTTGCAGCAATGGTTTTAAGTTGGAAAAATTCAGATTCAGGAAGGATATAGGAAAACACTGGTTTGGTAACAGAGTTATGGATGAGTGGAACAAATTCCCGAGTACCGTCATAGAAGCTAAAACGTTGTGTTGTTTTAAAAATAGACTAGATAAATACATGAATGGGTGTGGGTGGGTGTGAGTTGGACCTGACTTCCTTGTGCTACTAGGTCTGATGCCGTGATCCTTCCTTAGATGAATGTGACCTGACCTAACTGGGTTGGGGCATTGGCTTAAGCCAGTAGGAGACTTGGATCTGCCTCGCATGGACCAGTAGGCCTGCTGCAGTGTTCCTTCTTTCTTATGTACTACTCTCTGCGTTCTGTTCATTCAGAAGTTAAATGTCCATCTGTCCACTTTACCAGGTTATTCCTTCAGCAGCAACAGCCTGGTTGATCAGGCTCTGATCCACCAGGAGGCCTGGTCACAGACCGGGCCGCGGGGGCGTTGACCCCCGGAACTCTCTCCAGGTAAACTCCAGGTATACTTGAACTTGTCAAAGGCGTTTGTAAAAGCAGTGTACACATCAGCATTTAGCTTGTCTTTAGTGCTTCCAAAATCATGTAATGATTTAGTGATTGTGAAAGTTAGGAGCAACTTGCTCTAATCCTCGCTGCTCTGGACTGAGATTGATAATCTTTCTTCCTTGGACCCATTCAAAGATTTTGATGATGTGTGAAGTCAGCATTGTCGGTTTATAGTATTTTGCGATTAATTTACTTCCTTCTTTATGAAGCAAGGCAATAATGGTGGTTTTAATGACGGTGAGAAAACATTTGTGTCTAGACTCCTCCAGAAAATATTCAAGGCCCAACACAGGGGTTGATCTCTACAGTCTATATATATATATATATATATATATATATTATATATATATATATATATATATATATATTATATATATATATATATATATATATATATATATTATGACTGTAGAGATCAACGAGTCTGGACCTGGAGCAGGATACATGGCCATGGTGTCGATGGCTTTTCAAAGTCAGGAAGAGGACCACATAAAAAATATGGGTTATTGACTGTGTTTTGAGTTTTTCACGAAGAAATGGTTGGGGTCTTCGATCTATAGAGTCGTACTGTGACTTCCGTATTTCACCTGCTTCTTTTTTATCAGTGTAAATTTTATCTCCTTAAGTAAAGGTCCTGTACCGGATGAGGTCTTCAACCTAGATTTTATGTTTGGGTGTAAGTTTTTGGGGTTCCTTCCAATTTCATTCGTGCTTCTTTGCTCCTTCTGTCTCTCCTGGACTCTGTATGAGGCAGTCAGTTTATACTCGATATTCTCGATTCCCCTAAACAGAGTTTCCTTTCGCGCTTCTGTTATCCATTGTCTTCGCCTGTAGAGGGAGCGCCTCTCTCCCGTTTTCGTCTTCTTTACCATAGAAGTGTGTGTGGAGCAGACTTAGAACCACACTGAGCTCATCCTCACGAGGATCTAATTTACATCCACAGTGGTTATACAGTTTGGTAGGTAAGACACATAGGCAACATTTAGGCAACTTTATTCCGAAACGTTTCGCCTACACAGTAGGCTTCTTCAGTCGAGTACAGAAAGTAGGCAGGAGCAGTAGAGATGTGAAGACGATGTAATCAGTCCATCACCCCTGAAGTCGTAGATTTGAGGTTGTCAGTCCCTCAGCCTGGAGAAGTTCTGTTCCAAAGTCTGGAACTAACTGAAGATCAAGCGACAGTGTTGAGACTTAAAATACCGTCGGAAGTGGTTATACAGTCTTCTCAGAGTATTTTTTTTTAAGGCCACAGTTTATTTGGTCCCAGTTGATGGTCTTATTGAAATTTAATATCTTGAATTCGTCCTCATGATTGATAATGTATCTGTCTCAGGCCACAGTGCATGCAGGTATGAACCTCGATTATGTTGTGGTCTGAGATTGCAGTATTCAACATCGTGTTGTCTCGTACTACGTTCTTATTGTTCTAAATATAATATCTAGGTTGTTCTCCAGTCTGGTCGGTTCAGCAGTCTGCTGGCTTAAGGCGAATATGTTGCAGCATATTAATAATTCTGTTATGCGAGACGTCCTCCAGGCTAGCTCCAGGGACTCTATGATTGCAGTCTTTGCTAAGGTCTTCCATTTAAGATGTCTCAAACTGAAGTCACCATCAACAAGATATTTCGGGATAGGTTTGATAGGTTTTCAGTGCAGTGTTTGATCTCCAGTAGCTGATCCCTGAATTGCTCAGATTCTAGTTTTCGATTTTAACTGCCAGAACTTCGACTACGTCGTTAGTGGTGTTCAGCAGCTCAGGTGTGTATAGGTTTGCCAAAGAATTCATATTTTCTTATTAAAATAGTTTTTAACCTGAAAACTGCAGCCATAGGCATGGACACGGAAAAATTGCAAGAATATGCAAGCAAAGTCTTCCAGTGGGCGGTGGAAAATAGCGCTACTTGCAGTTTACCTGGAGTTTACCTGGAGAAAGTTCCGGGGGTCAACAGATTCCAACTACTTATATTATGTAAAAACGGTGTAGTCTTGTGACCTGTACACCTGTTTGTAGCATTATAACCAAGGTAGGAATAATGAATCAGCAAAAGTCAGCACTGAGTAAATACTTATTATTATTCCTTCAGCAGTAAGCAACAAGATTGCAAGCAAGAGAGAGAGTGAACTGTGAGCAATCAGACTTGAGATAAGTCTGCCAGTTTTGATCCACGAGTCCCAGACATCGCTTCACAACCTTGGCAGGCTTCCTTGTGATTGGCTGGGTTGAACCAAGATGGTAGCATTACAGGGATGCCCTGATTGCTATGCTCTTAGCATCTGGCTCGCTGGTTGGGAGGGAACGCCTGTATGGGTCTGTGACATACACCAATTAAAATGTAACGTACTCTTAGCATGCCACAGTATTTGTGTTTTTATCTGCGTGTACAGCTAACACAATTTGGAACACTTTCGATAATGTGTGAAACTGTTAATATTGGGAGACGTGTTCTCTTTTATTTTATATAGTATTGCGTTAAGTAGCATCCTCTCTAATGTTTTACACAGACAACTAGTCACTGAGATGAGGCAATAAATACCATGCACCTGCAGACTTAAAATATCACACAAACAACGCTGATGATTACGTTAACTGTTACACTGGGAGGGTAGAAAGTGCTGCTATCATCAACCAGTTTGATGGTGCTATAATACGCAGGTTTACTACAATTAACTGCTAGGCCTCCTACAACTAGTAACTGTGTAATTATTTCTGACTCCCTAGCCTCACTACTGACTGTAATGCCTTGAGATCTGAATGATACATGCGTGTGTATGAAGCCAGACACAGATACACAAATTATTGACAAAAGGCTCGGAGTTAAACTTTTGTGGACTGTCTTACAAATAGGCTTCCTGCTGCATGATGATGACGACGACTTGGCTAAACTACCATTGAAAAGAATATTCATTAGAATTTTGGTTTCTAAAATAGAAGTTTAAAAATACTAGGAAAAGAACCGGCAAACAAGTTTGAATTAGAAGAGTAGAGTTAGGAACTAGCAAATGTTTTGTTTATCATAACGAAAAGTGTCAAGTAAAACATGTCTATGGTGAGAGTTAGAAGATCAGTAGACCATAAACTAAGACTAGGATATAAGTACCTCTGGCAGTACACTTAATGTTAAGTGTGTTGATAGAGACATAGCCTATGCACCGGTGTGGAGACACAACATAGCCTATACACCGGTGTGGAGACACAACATAGTCTATACACCGGTGTGGAGACACAACATAGTCTATACACCGGTGTGGAGACACAACATAGCCTATACACCGGTGTGGAGACACAACATAGCCTATACACCGGTGTGGAGACACAACATAGCCTATACACCGGTGTGGAGACACAACATAGCCTATACACCGGTATGGAGACAACATAGCCTATACACCGGTGTGGAGATACAACATAGCCTATACCCCGGGTTTGTGGAGACAAAACATAGCCTTACCCCGGGTTTGTGGAGACACAACATAGCCTATACACCGGTATGGAGACAACATAGCCTATACACCGGTGTGGAGATACAACATAGCCTATACACCGGTGTGGAGACACAACATAGCCTATACACCGGTGTGGAGACACAAAGCCTATACACCGGTGTGGAGACACAACATAGCCTATACACCGGTGTGGAGACACAACATAGCCTATACACCGGTGTGGAGACACAACAAAGCCTATGCACCGGTGTGGAGACACAACAAAGCCTATGCACCGGTGTGGAGACACAACATAGCCTATGCACCGGTGTGGAGACACAACATAGCCTATACACCGGTGTGGAGACACAACAAAGCCTATGCACCGGTGTGGAGACACAACATAGCCTATACCCCGGGTTTGTGGAGACACAACAAAGCCTATGAAACCGGTGTGGAGACACAACTAGCCTATACACCGGTGTGGAGACACAACATAGCCTATGCACCGGTGTGGAGACACAACATAGCCTATACACCGGTGTGGAGACACAACATAGCCTATACACAGGTGTGGAGACACAACAAAGCCTATACACGGTGTGGAGACACAACATAGCCTATACACCGGTGTGGAGACACAAACATAGCCTATACACCGGTGTGTGGACACAACAAAGCCTATAAAACCGGTGTGGAGACACAACAAAGCCTATACACCGGTGTGGAGACACAACATAGCCTATACACCGGTGTGGAGACACAAATAGCCTATACACCGGGTGTGGGGAAACACAACATAGCCTATACACCGGTGTGGAGGACACAACAAAGCCTATACCCCGGGTGTGTGGACACAACATAGCCTATACACCGGTGTGGAGACACAACATAGCCTATACCCCGGTGTGGGACACAACATAGCCTATACACCGGTGTGGGAGCACAACAAAGCCTATGCACCGGTGTGGAGACACAACATAGCCTATGCACCGGTTGTGTGGACACAACATAGCCTATACCCCGGGTGTGTGGACACAACATAGCCTATACACCGGTGTGGAGACCAACAAAGCCTATACACCGGTGTGGAGACACAACATAGCCTATACACGGTGTGGAGACACAAATAGCCTATACCCCGGGTTTGTGGAGACACAAACATAGCCTATACACCGGTGTGGAGACACAACATAGCCTATACACCGGTGTGTGGACACAACATAGCCTATACACCGGTTGTGGGACACAACATAGCCTATACACCGGTTTGTGGAGACAACAACAAAGCCTATGCACCGGTGTGGAGACACAACATAGCCTATACACCGGTGTGGAGACACAACAAAGCCTATACACCGGTGTGGAGACACACATTAGCCTATACACCGGGTGTGGAGACACACATAGCCTATACACGGTGTGGAGACACAACATAGCCTATACACCGGTGTGTGGACACAACATAGCCTATACACCGGGTGTGGACACAACATAGCCTATACACCGGTGTGGAGACACAACATAGCCTATACACCGGTGTGGAGACACAAACATAGCCTATACACCGGTGTGGGACACAACATAGCCTATACACCAGGGGTGTGGACACAACATAGCCTATAAAACCGGTGTGGGACACAACATAGCCTATACACCGGTGTGTGGACACAAAGCCTTTGCACCGGTGTGTGGAGACACAACATAGCTATACACCGGTGTGTGGACACAACATAGCTATACACCGGTGTGTGGCAAAACATAGCCTATACACCGGTGTGTGGACACAACATAGCCTATACACGCGGGTGGTGGACACAACATAGCCTATACACCGGTAGTGTGGACACAACATAGCCTATACACCGGTGGGGAACAACAGAGCTACGGGGATTGTCTATGAAGAAGGTGAGGGAAATCGGCCTGACGACACTGGAGGCCTGGGGGTCAGGGGAGCCATGATAAGGACTAGAAAATATGCGGATAGAGAGGTGGACAAAGACGGGATTTCCAGAGGATGGACACAGACACAAGAGGTCACAATTGGAAGTTGAAGCCCTAGATGAATCAAAGGGATGTTAGGAAGTATTTCTTCAGCCCATAGAGTAGTAGGCCATGGAATACCCAGAAAGTGAGTGGTGGTGGCGGAAACCCATACATAGTTTTAAGGCGAGTATGATAGAGTCATGGGAAGGGAGCAAGAGAGACCTAGTATCAATCAGCGAGAGTGGAGGCCAGAGCTGTGAATCGAACCCGGTGTGTCCCAACATAGTATACACCGGTGTGTGGACACAACATAGCCTATACACCGGTGTGTGGACACAACATAGCCTATACACCGGTGTGTGGACACAACATAACCTATATCACACCGGTGTGGGGGGACACAACATACCTATACACCGGTGTGTGGACACAACAAAACCTATACACCGGTGTGTGGACACAACATAGCCTATACCCCGGTGTGTGGACACAACATAGCCTATACACCGGTGTGTGGACACAACATAGCCTATACACCGGTGTGTGGACACAACATAGCCTATACACCGTGTGTTGGACACAACATAACCTATACACCGGTGTGTGGACACAACATAGCCTATACACCGGTGTGTGGACACAACATAGCCTATACACCGGTGTGTGGACACAACATTAGCCTATACACCGATGTGTGGACACAACATAGCCTATACACCGGTGTGTGGACACAACATAGCCTATACACCGGTGTGTGGACACAACATAGCCTATACGCCGGTGTGGGACACAACATAGCCTATACACCGGTGTGGAGACACAACATAGCCTATACACCGGTTTGTGGGACACAACATAGCCTATACACCGGTGTGTGGACACAACATAGCCTATACACCGGTGTGTGGACACAACATAGCCTATACACCGGTGTGTGGACACAACATAGCCTATACACCGGTGTGTGGACACAACATAGCCTATACACCGGTGTGGAGACACAACATAGCCTATACACCGGTGTGGAGACACAACATAGCCTATACACCGGTGTGGAGACACAACATAGCCTATACACCGGTGTTGGAGACACAAACATAGCCTATACACCGGTGTGGAGATACAACATAGCCTATACCCCGGGTTGTGGAGAACAACATAGCACTCATACACCGGTGTGGAGACACAACATAGCCTATGCACCGGTGTGGAGACACAACATAGCCTATACACGGTGTGGAGAACAACTTTAGCCTATACACCGGTGTGGGAGACACAACATAGCCTATACACCGGTGTGGAGACACAACATAGCCTATGCACCGGTGTGGAGACACAACATAGGCTATACACCGGTGTGGATGACACAACATAGCTATCCCGGTTGGGAGGACAAATAGCCTATGAACCGGGTGGGACACACATAAGCCTATACACCGGTGTTTGGAGTACACATACACACTTGGAACACTATGTACACCGGTGTGAGACACAACATAGCCTATACACCGGTGTGGGACAAATAGCCTATCACCGATGTGTGGACACAACATACTAGTCACGGTGTGGAGACACAAAATAGCCTATGCACCGGTGTGGAGACAAAATAGCCTACATAACACCGCTTGTTGGAGACAAACATAGCTATTACACGGTGTGGAGAAAAATAGCCTATACACCGGTGTGGAGGACACAACATAGCCTTTACACCGGTTTGTGGAGACATCATAATAGCTATACACCGGTGTGGAGACACAACATAGCCTGATACACGGTGTGGAGACACACAGCCTATGCACGGTGTGGAGACAAACATGCCTATTACAACCGTGTGGAGACACAACATAGCTATACACCGGTGTGGAGACACAACATGCTATACACCGTGTGTGGAACAAATAGCTATACACCGGTTGTGGAGACACAACAAAGCTATACACCGGTGTGGAGACACAACATAGCCTATACACCGTTGTGGAGAGAAACTAGCAAAGTTGTGTGTACCATACATACACCGGTGTGGAGACAAACATAGCCTATACACGGTGGGAGACACAAACATAGCTATACACCGGATGTGTGAGACACAAAAATGCCTATACACGGTGTGGAGACACAACATAGCCTATACACCGGTGTGGAGACACACATAGCCTATACACCGGTGTGTGGAACACAACATAGCTATACACCGGTGTGGAGACCACAACAAGCCTATACACCGGTGTGGAGACACAAACATAGCCTATACACCGGTGTGGAGACACAACATAGCCTATACACCGGTGTGGAGACACAACATAGCCTATACACCGGTGTGGGACACAACATAGCTATACACCGGTGTGGAGACACAACATAGCCTATACACCGGTGTGGAGACACAACATAGCCTATACACGGTGTGGAGACACAACATAGCCTATACACCGGTGTGGAGACACAACATAGCCTATACACCGGTTGGAGACACAACATAGCCTATACACCGGTGTGGAGACACAACATAGCCTATACACCGGTTGTGTGGACACAACATAGCCTATACACCGGTGTGGAGGACACAACAAGCCTATCACCGGTGTGGAGACACAACATAGCCTATCACCGGTGTGGGACACAACATAGCCTATACACCGGTGTGGAGACACAACATAGCCTATCACCGGTGTGGAGACACAACAAAGCCTATCACCGGTGTGGAGACAACACATAGCTATCACCGGTGTGGAGACACAACATAGCCTATACACCGGTGTGGAGACACAACATAGCCTATACACCGGTGTGGAGACACAACATAGCCTATACACGGTGTGGAGACACAAAACAAACGGGCTATGCACCGTTGTGGGAGACACAACATAAGCCTATCACCGGTGTGGAGACACAACATAGCCTATACACCGGTGTGGAGACACAACATAGCCTATACACCGGTGTGGAGACACAACATAGCCTATACACCGGTGTGGAGACACAACATAGCCTATACACCGGTGTGGAGACACAACATAGCCTATACACCGGTGTGGAGACACAACATAGCCTATACACCGGTGTGTGTGGACACAACATAGCCTATACACCGGTGTGGAGACACAACATAGCCTATACACCGGTGTGGAGACACAACATAGCCTATACACCGGTGTGGAGACACAACATAGCCTATACACCGGTGTGTGGACACAACATAGCCTATACACCGGTGTGGAGACACAACATAGCCTATACACCGGTGTGGAGACACAACATAGCCTATACACCGGTTGTGGAAAAGCCCGAACACAACATAGCCTATACACCGGTGTGTGGACACAACATAGCCTATACACCGGTGTGGAGACACAACAAAGCCTATGCACCGGTGTGGAGACACAACATAGCCTATACACCGGTGTGGAGACACAACATAGCCTATACACCGGTGTGGAGACACAACATAGCCTATGCACCGGTGTGGAGACACAGCATAGCCTATACACCGGTGTGGAGACACAACATAGCCTATACACCGGTGTGGAGACACAACATAGCCTATACACCGGTGTGGAGACACAACATAGCCTATACACCGGTGTGGGACACAACATAGCCTATACACCGGTGTGTGAGACACAACAAAGCCTATACACGGTGTGGAGACACAACATAGCCTATACACGGTGTGGAGACACAACAAAGCCTATACACCGGTGTGGAGACACAACATAGCCTATACACCGGTGTGGAGACACAACATAGCCTATACACCGGTGTGTGGACACAACATAGCCTATACACCGGTGTGGAGACACAACAAAGCCTATACACCGGTGTGGAGACACAACATAGCCTATACACCGGTGTGGAGACACAACATAGCCTATACACCGGTGTGTGGACACAACATAGCCTATACACCGGTGTGGAGACACAACAAAGCCTATACACCGGTGTGGAGACACAACATAGCCTATACACCGGTGTGTGGACACAACATAGCCTATACACCGTGTGTGGGACACAACATAGCCTATACACCGGTGTGGAGACACAACATAGCCTATACACCGGTGTGGAGACACAACAAAGCCTATACACCGGTGTGGAGACACAACATAGCCTATACACCGGTGTGTGGACACAACATAGCCTATACACCGGTGTGTGGACACAACATAGCCTATACACCGGTGTGTGGACACAACATAGCCTATACACCGGTGTGTGGACACAACATAGCCTATACACCGGTGTGTGGACACAACAGAGCTACGGGGATTGTCCTATGAAGAAAGGTTGAGGGAAATCGGCCTGACGACACTGGAGGCCAGGAGGGTCAGTGGAGACATGATAACGACATATAAAATACTGCGCGGAATAGACGAGGTGGACAAAGACGGGATGTTCCAGAGATGGGACACAGACACAAGAGGTCACAATTGGAAGTTGAAGACTCAGATGAATCAAAGGGATGTTAGGAAGTATTTCTTCAGTCATAGAGTAGTCAGGCCATGGAATAGCCTAGAAAGTGATGTGGTGGAGGCAGGAACCATACATAGTTTTAAGGCGAGGTATGATAGAGCTCATGGGGAAGGGAGAGAGAGGACCTAGTAGCAATCAGCGAAGAGGCGGGGCCAGGAGCTGTGAATCGACCCCTGCAACCACAAATAGGTGAGTACAAATAGGTGAGTACACCGGTGTGTGGACACAACATAGCCTATACACCGGTGTGTGGACACAACATAGCCTATACACCGGTGTGTGGACACAACATAACCTATACACCGGTGTGTGGACACAACATAACCTATACACCGGTGTGTGGACACAACATAGCCTATACACCGGTGTGTGGACACAACATAGCCTATACACCGGTGTGTGGACACAACATAGCCTATACACCGATGTGTGGACACAACATAGCCTATACACCGGTGTGTGGACACAACATAGCCTTACTACAACCGGTGTGTGTGGACACAACATAGCCTATACGCCGGTGTGTGGACACAACATAGCCTATACACCGGTGTGTGGACACAACATAGCCTATACACCGTTGTGGAGACACAACGTAGCCTATACACCGTTGTGGAGACACAACGTAGCCTATACACCGTTGTGGAGACACAACATAGCCTATACACTGGTGTGGAGACACAACATAGCCTATACACCGGTGTGTCGACAGAACATACCCTATACATCGGTGTGTCGACAGAATATAGCCTATACACCGGTGTGTGGACATAACATAGCCTATACACTGGTGTTTGGACAGAGACAGGGTCATACACTGGTGTGTGGACAGAGACAGGGCCATACACTGGTATGTGGATAGAGACAGGGCCATACACTGGTGTGTGGACAGACAGGGCCATACACTGGTGTGTGGACAGACAGGGCCATACACTGGTGTGTGGACAGACAGGGCCATACACTGGTGTGTGGACAGACAGGGCCATACACTGGTGTGTGGACAGAGATAGGGCCATACACTGGTATGTGGACAGAGACAGGGCCATACACTGGTGTGTGGACAGAGACAGGGCCATACACTGGTGTGTGGACAAAGACAGGGCCATACACTAGTGTGTGGAGAGACAGGGCCATACACTGGTGTGTGGACAGACAGGGCCATACACTGGTGTGGACAGAGACAGGGCCATACACTGGTGTGTGGACAGAGACAGGGCCATACACTGGTGTGTGGACAGAGACAGGGTCATACACTGGTGTGTGGACAGAGACAGGGTCATACACTGGTGTGTGGACAGAGACAGGGCCTATACACTGTGTGTGGACAGAGACATGGGCCATACACTGGTGTGTGGACAGAGACAGGGCCATACACTGGTGTGTGGACAGAGACAGGGCCATACACTGGTGTGTGGACAGAGACAGGGCCATACACTGGTGTGTGGACAGAGACAGGGCCATACACTGGTGTGTGGACAGAGACAGGGTTATACACTGGTGTGTGGACAGAGACAGGGCCATACACTGGTGTGTGGACAGAGACAGGGCCATACACTGGTGTGTGGACAGAGACAGGGCCATACACTGGTGTGTGGACAGAGACAGGGCCATACACTGGTGTGTGGACAGAGACAGGGTTATACACTGGTGTGTGGACAGAGACAGGGTCATACACTGGTGTGTGGACAGAGACAGGGCCATACACTGGTGTGTGGACAGAGACAGGGCCATACACTGGTGTGTGGACAGAGACAGGGCCATACACTGGTGTGTGGACAGAGACAGGGTTATACACTGGTGTGTGGACAGAGACAGGGCCATACACTGGTGTGTGGACAGAGACAGGGCTATACACTGGTGTGTGGACAGAGACAGGGTTATACACTGGTGTGTGGACATAGTACAGGGGCCACTACACTGTGTGTGTGGAGAGAGACAGGGCCATACACTGGTGTGTGGAGAGAGACAGGGCCATACACTGGTGTGTGTACAGATAGGGCCATACACTGGTGTGTGTACAGATAGGGCCATACACTGGTGTGTGGACAGACAGGGCCATACACTGGTGTGTGGACAGACAGGGCCATACACTGGTGTGTGGACAAAGACAGGGCCATAGACTGGTGTGTGGGCAGACAGGGCCATACACTGGTGTGTGGACAGACAGGGCCATACACTGGTGTGTGGACAAAGACAGGGCCATTGACTGGTGTGTGGGCAGACAGGGTCATACACTGGTGTGTGGACAGAGACAGGGTCATACACTGGTGTGTGGACAGAGACAGGGTCATACACTGGTGTGTGGACAGAGACAAGGGTCTATACACTGGTGTGGGACAGAGACAGGGTCATACACTGGTGTGTGGACAGAGACAGGGTCATACACTGGTGTGTGGACAGAGACAGGGTCATACACTGGTGTGTGGACAGAGACAGGGTCATACACTGGTGTGTGGACAGAGACAGGGTCATACACTGGTGTGTGGACAGAGACAGGGTCATACACTGGTGTGTGGACAGAGACAGGGCCATACACTGGTGTGTGGACAGAGACAGGGTCATACACTGGTGTGTGGACAGAGACAGGGTCTTACACTGGTGTGTGGACAGAGACAGGGTCATACACTGGTGTGTGGACAGAGACAGGGTCATACACTGGTGTGTGGACAGAGACAGGGCCATACACTGGTGTGTGGGCAGACAGGGCCATACACTGGTGTGTGGACAGAGACAGGGTCATACACTGGTGTGTGGACAGACAGGATCATACACTGGTGTGTGGACAGAGACAGGGTCATACACTGGTGTGTGGACAGAGACAGGGTCATACACTGGTGTGTGGACAGACAGGGTCATACACTGGTGTGTGGAAGAGACAGGGTCATACACTGGTGTGTGGACAGAGACAGGTCCATACACTGGTGTGTGGACAGAGACAGGGTCATACACTGGTGTGTGGACAGAGACAGGGTCATACACTGGTGTGTGGACAGAGACAGGGTCATACACTGGTGTGTGGACAGAGGACAGGGTGCATAGCTACACTGGTGTGTGGACAGACAGGTCCATACACTGGTGTGTGGACAGACAGGGCCATACACTGGTGTGTGGACAGACAGGGCCATACACTGGTGTGTGGACAGACAGGGCCATACACTGGTGTGTGGACAGAGACAGGGTCATACACTGGTGTGTGGACAGACAGGGTCATACACTGGTGTGTGGACAGACAGGGCCATACACTGGTGTGTGGACAGACAGGGCCATACACTGGTGTGTGGACAGAGACAGGGCCATACACTGGTGTGTGGAACAGAAGGGTCATACACTGGTGTGTGACAGACAGGGCCATACACTGGTGTGTGTACAGACAGGTCCATACACTGGTGTGTGGACACAGACAGGTCCATACACTGGTGTGTGGACACAGACAGGTCCATACACTGGTGTGTGGACAGACAGGTCCATACACTGGTGTGTGGACAGACAGGGCCATACACTGGTGTGTGGACAGACAGGGCCATACACTGGTGTGTAGACAGACAGGGCCATACACTGGTGTGTGGACAGACAGGGCCATACACTGGTGTGTGGACAGACAGGGCCATACACTGGTGTATAGACAGACAGGGCCATACACTGGTGTGTGGACAGACAGGGCCATACACTGGTGTGTAGACAGACAGGGCCATACACTGGTGTGTGGACAGACAGGGCCATACACTGGTGTGTGGACAGACACTTCACTGTAATTGATAAAATATCGGAAAATTTGGGATTTTTTCACATTTTTCAATAATATTTGAGGAGATTTTAAGGCAGTAATGAGGAATGTTATAAAGTAGTAATATACTTTGTTGAGGTTAAATATTCATAATGTGTACTTTTGTTATATGATTATACGTTAATATTTGACTGGAAAAATAATTTTCCGGGTGTAACTTTGCATGGTGATGACCTCTGTGATTATGATGATTTATACTGAAGCTCGTAGAGTGTGCCACAGTGCAGGGTAAACTAGCAGTGTAGGAGGCACGATGTTAGACGGCTGACAGTGAGGGCAGTCTGTGAGGAGAGGCAGTGAGGGCAGGCTCTGAGGAGAGGCAGTGAGGGAAGACTGTGAGGAGAGGCAGTGAGGGCAGGCTGTGAGGAGAGGCAGTGAGGGAAGACTGTGAGGAGAGGCAGTGAGGGCAGGCTGTGAGGAGAGGCAATGAGGGCAGGCTGTGAGGAGAGGCAGTGAGGGAAGACTGTGAGGAGAGGCAGTGAGGGAAGGCTGTGATGAGAGGCAGTGAGGGAAGGCTGTGAGGAGAGGCAGTGAGGGCAGGCTGTGAGCAGAGGCAGTGAGGGCAGGCTGTGAGGAGAGGCAGTGACGGAAGGCTGTGAGGAGAGGCAGTGAGGGCAGGATCTGAGGAGAGGCAGTGAGGGAAGGCTGTGAGGGAAGGCTGTGAGGGAAGGCTGTGAGGAGAGGCTGTGAGGGAAGGCTGTGAGGAGAGGCTGTGAGGAGAGGCAGTGAGGGCAGGCTGTGAGGAGAGGCAGTGAGTGGAGGCTGTGAGGAGAGGCAGTGAGGGCAGGCTGTGAGGAGAGGCAGTGAGGGCAGGCTGTGAGGAGAGGCAGTGAGGGCAGGCTGTGAGGAGAGGCAGTGAGGGAAGGCTGTGAGGGAAGGCTGTGAGGAGAGGCTGTGAGGGAAGGCTGTGAGGAGAGGCTGTGAGGAGAGGCAGTGAGGGCAGGCTGTGAGGAGAGGCAGTGAGGGGAGGCTGTGAGGAGAGGCAGTGAGGGCAGGCTCTGAGGAGAGGCAGTGAGGGCAGGCTGTGAGGAGAGGCAGTGAGGGCAGGCTGTGAGGAGAGGCAGTGAGGGAAGGCTGTGAGGGAAGGCTGTGAGGAGAGGCAGTGAGGGGAGGCTGTGAGGAGAGGCAGTGAGGGCAGGCTGTGAGGAGAGGCAGTGAGGGAAGACTGTGAGGAGAGGAAGTGAGGGAAGGCTGTGATGAGAGGCAGTGAGGGAAGGCTGTGAGGAGAGGCAGTGAGGGCAGGCTGTGAGGAGAGGCAGTGAGGGCAGGCTGTGAGGAGAGGCAGTGACGGAAGGCTGTGAGGAGAGGCAGTGAGGGCAGGATCTGAGGAGAGGCAGTGAGGGAAGGCTGTGAGGGAAGGCTGTGAGGGAAGGCTGTGAGGAGAGGCTGTGAGGGAAGGCTGTGAGGAGAGGCTGTGAGGGCAGGCTGTGAGGAGAGGCAGTGAGGCAGGCTGTGAGGAGAGGCAGTGAGTGGAGGCTGTGAGGAGAGGCAGTGAGGGCAGGCTGTGAGGAGAGGCAGTGAGGGCAGGCTGTGAGGAGAGGCAGTGAGGGCAGGCTGTGAGGAGAGGCAGTGAGGGAAGGCAGTGAGGGAAGGCTGTGAGGGAAGGCTGTGAGGAGAGGCTGTGAGGGAAGGCTGTGAGGAGAGGCTGTGAGGAGAGGCAGTGAGGGGAGGCTGTGAGGAGAGGCAGTGAGGGGAGGCTGTGAGGAGAGGCAGTGAGGGCAGGCTCTGAGGAGAGGCAGTGAGGGCAGGCTGTGAGGAGAGGCAGTGAGGGCAGGCTGTGAGAAGAGGCAGTGAGGGAAGGCTGTGAGGAGAGGCTGTGAGGGAAGGCTGTGAGGAGAGGCTGTGAGGGCAGGCTGTGAGGAGAGGCAGTGAGGGCAGGCTGTGAGGAGAGGCAGTGAGGGAAGGCTGTGAGGAGAGGCTGTGAGGGAAGGCTGTGAGGAGAGGCTGTGAGGGCAGGCTGTGAGGAGAGGCAGTGAGGGCAGGCTGTGAGGAGAGGCGGTGAGGGAGGCTCTGAGGAGGGGCAGTGAGGGCAGGCTGTGAGGAGAGGCAGTGAGGGCAGGCTGTGAGGAGAGGCATTGAGGGCAGGCTGTGAGGAGAGGCTGTGAGGAGAGGCAGTGAGGGCAGGCTGTGAGGAGAGGCAGTGAGGGCAGGCTGTGAGGAGAGGCAGTGAGGGCAGGCTGTGAGGAGAGGCAGTGAGGGAAGGCTGTAAGGAGAGGCAGTGAGGGGAGGCTGTGAGGAGAGGCAGTGAGGGCAGGCTGTGAGGAGAGGCTGTGAGGGGAGGCTGTGAGGAGAGGCAGTGAGGGCAGGCTGTGAGGAGAGGCACTGAGGGGAGGCTGTGAGGATAGGCAGTGAGGGCAGGCTGTGAGGAGAGGCAGTGAGGGCAGGCTGTGAGGAGAGGCAGTGAGGGCAGGCTGTGAGGAGAGGCAGTGAGGGAAGGCTGTGAGGAGAGGCAGTGAGGGGAGGCTGTGAGGAGAGGCAGTGAGGGCAGGCCGTGAGGAGAGGCTGTGAGGAGAGGCAGTGAGGGGAGGCTGTGAGGAGAGGCAGTGAGGGCAGGCTGTGATGAAAGGCAGTGAGGGCAGGCTGTGAGGAGAGTCAGTGAGGGAAGGCTGTGAGGAGAGGCAGTGAGGGAAGGCTGTGAGGAGAGGCAGTGAGGGGAGGCTGTGAGGAGAGGCTTTGAGGGCAGGCTGTGAGGAGAGGCAGTGAGGGCAGGCTGTGAGGAGAGGCAGTGAGGGAAGGCTGTGAGGAGAGGCAGTGAGGGAAGGCTGTGAGGAGAGACAGTGAGGGGAGGCTGTGAGGAGAGGCAGTGATGGCAGGCTGTGAGGGAAGGCAGTGAGGGAGGCTGTGAGGAAAGGCAGTGAGGGCAGGCTGTGAGGAAAGGCAGTGAGGGCAGGCTGTGAGGAGAGGCACTGAGGGCAGGCTGTGAGGAGAGGCAGTGAGGGAAGGCTGTGAGGAGAGGCAGGCAGGGAAGGCTGTGAGAGAGGCAGTGATGGCAGGCTCTGAGGAGAGGCAGTGAGGGAAGGCTGAGGAGAGGCAGTGAGGGGAAGCTGTGAGGAGAGGCAGTGAGGGGAGGCTGTGAGGGAAGGCTGTGATGAGAGGCTGTGCGGGAAGGCTGTGAGGAGAGGCAGTGAGGGAAGGCTGTGAGGAGAGGCAGTGAGGGGAGGCTGTGAGGAGAGGCTGTGAGGTAAGGCTGTGAGGAGAGGCAGTGAGGGAAGGCTGTGAGGAGAGGCAGTGAGGGAAGGCTGTGAGGAGAGGCAGTGAGGGGAGGCTGTGAGGAAAGGCAGTGAGGGCAGGCTGTGAGGAGAGGCTGTGAGGGAAGGCTGTGAGGAGAGGCAGTGAGGGAAGGCTGTGAGGAGAGGCAGTGAGGGCAGACTGTGAGGAGAGGTGTGGAAAGGCAGTGAGGGGAGGCTGTGAGGAAAGGCAGTGAGGGCAGGCTGTGAGGGGGGCTGTGAGGAGAGGCAGTGAGGGGAGGCTGTGAGGAAAGGCAGTGAGGGGAGGCTGTGAGGAAAGGCAGTGAGGCCAGGCTGTGAGGAAAGGCAGTGAGGGCAGGCTGTGAGGAGAGGCTGTGAGGGGAGGCTGTGAGTAGAGGGAGTGAGGGAAGGCTGTGAGGAGAGGCAGTGAGGGCAGGCTGTGAGGGAAGGCTGTGAGGGGCAAGCTGTGAGGAGAGGCAGTGAGGGCAGGCTGTGAGGAAAGGCAGTGAGGGGCAGGCTGTGAGGAGACGCAGTGAGGGCAGGCTTTGAGGGAAGGCAGTGAGGGCAGGCTGTGAGGAAAGGCAGTGAGGGGCAGGCTGTGAGGAGAGGCAGTGAGGGCAGGCTGTGAGGAGAGGCAGGCAGGGAAGGCTGTGAGGGCAGGCTGTGAGGAGAGGCAGTGAGGGAAGGCTGTGAGGTGAGGCAGTGAGGGCAGGCTGTGTGGAGAGGCAGTGAGGGAAGGCTGTGAGGAGAGGCAGTGAGGGAAGGCTGTGAGGAGAGACAGTGAGGGCAGGCTGTGAGGAGAGGCAGTGAGGGAAGGCTGTGAGGAGAGGCAGTGAGGGAAGGCTGTGAGGAGAGGCAGTGAGGGCAGGCTGTGAGGAAAGGCAGTGAGGGAAGGCTGTGAGGAGAGGCAGTGAGGGAAGGCTGTGAGGAGAGGCAGTGAAGAAAGGCTGTGAGAAGAGGCAGTGAGGGAAATCTGTGAGGAGAGGCAGTGAGGGAAGGCTGTGAGGAGAGGCAGTGATGGAAGGCTGTGAGGAGAGGCAGTGAGGGCAGGCTGTGAGGAAAAGCAGTGAGGGGAGGCTGTGAGGAGAGGCAGTGAGGGGAGGCTGTGAGGAGAGGCAGTGAGGGGAGGCTGTGAGGAGAGGCAGTGAGGGGAGGCTGTGAGGGAAGGCTGTGATGAGAGGCTGTGCGGGAAGGCTGTGAGGAGAGGCAGTGAGGGAAGGCTGTGAGGAGAGGCAGTGAGGGGAGGCTGTGAGGAGAGGCTGTGAGGTAAGGCTGTGAGGAGAGGCAGTGAGGGAAGGCTGTGAGGAGAGGCAGTGAGGGAAGGCTGTGAAGGAGAGGCAGTGAGGGGAGGCTGTGAGGAAAGGCAGTGAGGGCAGGCTGTGAGGAGAGGCTGTGAGGGAAGGCTGTGAGGAGAGGCAGTGAGGGAAGGCTGTGAGGAGAGGCAGTGAGGGCAGACTGTGAGGAGAGGTGTGGAAAGGCAGTGAGGGGAGGCTGTGAGGAAGGCATGTGAGGGCAGGCTGTGAGGGGGGGCTGTGAGGAGAGGCAGTGAGGGGAGGCTGTGAGGAAAGGCAGTGGAGGGGAGGACTGTGAGGAAAGGCAGTTGAGGCCAGGCTGTGAGGAAAGGCAGTGAGGGCAGGCTGTGAGGATAGGCTGTGAGGGGAGGCTGTGAGTAGAGGGAGTGAGGGAAGGCTGTGAGGAGAGGCAGTGAGGGCAGGCTGTGAGGAAGGCTGTGAGGGGCAAGCTGTGAGGAGAGGCAGTGAGGGCAGGCTGTGAGGAAAGGCAGTGAGGGGCAGGCTGTGAGGAGACGCAGTGAGGGCAGGCTGTGAGGGAAGGCAGTGAGGGCAGGCTGTGAGGAAAGGCAGTGAGGGGCAGGCTGTGAGGAGAGGCAGTGAGGGCAGGCTGTGAGGAGAGGCAGGCAGGGAAGGCTGTGAGGGCAGGCTGTGAGGAGAGGCAGTGAGGGGCAGGCTGTGAGGTGAGGCAGTGAGGGCAGGCTGTGTGAGAGGCAGTGAGGGAAGGCTGTGAGGAGAGGCAGTGAGGGAAGGCTGTGAGGAGAGACAGTGAGGGCAGGCTGTGAGGAGAGGCAGTGAGGGCAGGATCTGAGGAGAGGCAGTGAGGGAAGGCTGTGAGGAGAGGCAGTGAGGGCAGGTTTGTGAGGAAGGAGCAGTGAGGGAAGGCTGTGAGGAGAGGCAGTGAGGGAAGGCTGTGAGGAGAGGCAGTGAGGGAAGGCTGTGAGGAGAGGCAGTGAGGGGAGGCTGTGAGGAGAGGCAGTGAGGGGAGGCTGTGAGGAGAGGCAGTGAGGGGAGGCTGTGAGGAGAGGCAGTGAGGGGAGGCATGGTGAGTCTGCCATATGGGTAGGTGAGCTGGCAAAGACTGCCTGCATCCATAGTGATGAAGTCAGGTCCCTGCCTCCACCCGTGTCAGTCTCTCTCACACCCGCACCTCACACACCCCCACCTCAGCACGCCCTCTTCTCTCACGCCCCCACCTCAGCACGCCCTCCTCTCCCACACCCTTGCCTCACATGACTGCATCTCAGTCACCAGGACTCAAGTTGAGGAACCTGAAAAAGTGTAAAGTGTGGCCAAGTTTTCGTGTATTAGATGAGCGCTCTATTGTTTACTGTTTACTATTGTTTACAATGTTTGTTGTTTACTAGTTGTCCTATACGCATGACGAGTGTGGTGGTGTGAGGTGTGTACGACACTTGCACGAAGATGGATGGCAGGTTACTGGAAGACTGCAGTAATTCAGACGACGACCTCCTGGCGGCATTCCACACACTTATGCAAAACGACCTCAACGACACTGTTAATGACACGACATCGACGACTAGGTGGTCTTCTGAACAGCTGCTAGCGTCTTGTCAGGCCTTGCTAGACGACAACTCTGAGGCAACCACTGGGGAAACGCCCCTACCTGCTGGTACTGGACAAGTGGTTTGTCTACCTACTGGTACTGGTCAAGTGGTGTGTCTACCTGCTGGTATTGGACAAGTGGTGTGTCTACCTACTGGTACTGGACAAGTGGTTTGTCTGCCTGCTGGTACTGGTCAAGTGGTGTGTCTACCTGCTGGTATTGGACAAGTGGTGTGTCTACCTACTGGTACTGGACAAGTGGTGTGTCTGCCTGCTGGTACTGGACAAGTGGTGTGTCTACCTACTGGTACTGGACAAGTGGTGTGTCTACCTGCTGGTACTGGACAAGTGGTTTGTCTGCCTGCTGGTACTGGACAAGTGGTGTGTCTACCTGCTGGTACTGGACAAGTGGTGTGTCTACCTGCTGGTACTGGACAAGTGGTGTGTCTACCTACTGGTACTGGACAAGTGGTGTGTCTACCTGCTGGTACTGGACAAGTGGTTTGTCTGCCTGCTGGTACTGGTCAAGTGGTGTGTCTACCTGCTGGTATTGGACAAGTGGTGTGTCTACCTACTGGTACTGGACAAGTGGTGTGTCTGCCTGCTGGTACTGGACAAGTGGTGTGTCTACCTGCTGGTACTGGACAAGTGGTGTGTCTACCTGCTGGTACTGGACAAGTGTGTCTACCTGCTGGTACTGGACAAGTGTGTCTACCTGCTGGTACTGGACAAGTGTGTCTACCTGCTGTTGATAGTCATACCCCTCACACTCTTCTACAAGACTCAACATGTGTTATTTCTAGTGAGCCAGGTGGCTCATGTGTGTCTACACCCACGACACAGTTGTTGCCTGTGTCAGTATGGTCACCACGTGCTTCCAACACCCAGTCACCAGCAGAGTCACCACCAGGTCACCCATCACCGCAAGAGAAATCATTAGAATACGAAACACCGGCAGGAAGGAAGCAGCAGTTACAGCCTTTCTGCTTGCTACAGTCAGCAACAGTGTGTTTGACCCAGCATGGTAACACTGCATCAACAGTGTTGCCAGCACACTGCCTTCATGGGCCAGACAAGTCGCTAGAATCTGAAAGCGATGACAGTGTCGTATGTAATGCTAAAGGAATAGCTGATAGAGGGGGAGGAGACCAGGCTGTCACAAGAACCTTGTGTTGTACCTCAGAGTCATATCAACCTCTGGTGAAGGTAGAGGAGAGACATGAGTGCCAGAGCCAGTCATCTCGACCTCTGGTGAAGGTAGAGGCGGGACGTGAGTGCCAGGGCCAACACATCCTGGCAGTGGCACATCTCTCTCACCAGTTTTGTGATATATGCAGTGTACGTGGCACCAGTGCAACAACCTATGGTGGTACCGGCTTGTGCGTCTCCCCGGCGCCCTCTCAGTGCCATATACACTCAGGTTCACCTCACACTCATTGTTGTCACCTCATGTCTAACACCTGTGAGGTGGAAGTCACTGGTCTTCACTCCGTTACTTACAGTAACACTTGTTACTTCCCTGCTACTTCCGTTACCTCATCTACTGCTGCTCCCTGGTTGTCTGCTGGTAGTAACAGTGTTACTACTGCTGCTCCCTGGTTGTCTGCTGGTGGTAACATTGTTACTGCAGCTGCTCCCTGGCTGTCTGCTGGTCGTAACAGTGTTACTAGTGCTGCTCCCTGGCTGTCTGCTGGTAGTAACAGTGTTACTACTGCTGCTCCCTGGTTGTCTGCTAGTAGTAACAGTGTTACTACTGCTGCTCCCTGGCTGTCTGCTGGTGGTAACATTGTTACTGCAGCTGCTCCCTGGCTGTCTGCTGGTCGTAACAGTGTTACTAGTGCTGCTCCCTGGCTGTCTGCTGGTAGTAACAGTGTTACTAGTGCTGCTCCCTGGCTGTCTGCTGGTAGTAACAGTGTTACTAGTGCTGCTCCCTGGCTGTCTGCTGGTAGTAACAGTGTTTCTACTGCTGCTCCCTGGCTGTCTGCTGGTAGTAACAGTGTTTCTACTGCTGCTCCATGGCTGTCTGCTAGTAGTAACACTATTACTACTGTCACACTTACTGTATCAACAGCTCTTCTGTGTCAGGATAATCCCCTCGGTACACAGTCTGGTTTCCGTGAATGTGTCAGCCTATATTTACCACATGCTCATGCTTACTCGAGTGACTGTAAGAGAGGTGAGGAGGACGGGTGTGAGCAGGAGACATGCTTGAGTACAGGTACAAGTAACGGGCGTGAGCAGGACACATGCTTGAGTACAGGTACAAGTAACGGGTGTGAGCAGGAGACATGCTTGAGTACAGGTACAAGTAACAGGTGCGATCAGGAGACATGCTTGAATACGGGTACAAGTAACGGGTGTGAGCAGGAGACATACTTGAGTACCGGTAGAGGTAAGAAGGATGGTTTGAGGGCTACGGGCGAGTATGAAAGTGGCACTAGATCGCTAGATGATGCTGAGGCACTTGCTGACACTTGGCCCCTTGACACCAGCCTGTCCTCCTCTAGTGGCTCTCATCCAAGCCTCGATAAAACTTTTGCAAGAGAGCTCCTACATTCTGGGGAGCCAGCCTTGAATTTCAAGACGTGTGGTTCTGGTGACGTTGGTAGTGAGAATAGGGGAGGTAGTGGGTGCTTCTGCTGTCAGATCTCTGCTGCTGATGCTGACTGTGGCACTGATGCTGAGAATGAGCACAGGTCCAGTAAGTTTTCACCTTCACATATCCTCCGGCAGCGTAACCTCTCCTACGAGGCATCAGCTGATGCTGGTAGACCTACCAGTGAAGATGAAAGCAACAGAGCAAGTGTGTTGGCAGTACAGTTATTACGTGGACAGTGTGCGGCCCTGTGCCAAGATGTGTTGGCCAGAGATGTGCCAGGTCACACTGCCTGCATGGAGCCTCATATGCAGGGTTTATTAGTAGTATGTGAGCGGCTGGCAGGGCGGAGCCTGGGTTGTACAGTGTGTGGAGATAAGTGCTACAACACGCGGGGCACTCTCTCCGGCACTCTACAACCATGGCACTCAGCTACTTGTATGGGGGCATGGGATAACATCAATGCAGAGTGCTTCTTCATACCCAGCAGAGAGGGCAATGGTATCCTGAACCCTGGCCAGGAGGGCAAGTGGGTTGAACGTGAGTGTAGTGCCCAGGGTGTCGTTACACATTCATCTACACAACGACAGCTGGTGCCAGAGCTCAGACGCCGGGAGGAGCCAGCTGTTGATAAGACGGAGGAGCAAAGATCTGTGTTGTTGCGGAAAAAGTATGGGCGGACCACACCTCAAACTTCGTCCCCAGTGCCCCAGGAACTGTGCCATCACCAGCAAGTGCCATCCACGGGTGTGTGTCGCCTTGTCCACTCCTGCCCTCACCTCTTCTACTACGACAGGCGGCACACTGTAGCTCCCATGGCTGCCACTTTCACTGACGGTGGTGCTGGACTAAGAAAAGCTGGCCGAGGAGGTACCACTGTCATCCACCTAGATGACAGTGACCATGGCGCCCGTCTGAGAGACCTGTTTCACTCACCTGTGGACAACAGTGACCATAATGCTCGTCTGAGAGATCTGTCTCACACTGTTAAGGACCACTCAGATGGGGATGACATCTCTAGACTTCCCTGTTGGATAGGTGTTCCATCACAGACAGGTGTTCCATCACTGACAGGTGTCCAATCACAGACAGATGTTTCATCGAAGACAAGTGTCCCATCACAGACAGGTTTACATAAGCAAGACGACACAGCAGACACTGTGACAGGTATTGTACACCAGGTGCAAGAACATGCTCAGGCAGATATTGATACATGTGTTTTAGTGGAAACAATACCTGACGTGGTGGAATATGACCAAACTCATACGAGGGAGGAGTGTGCCGGTAACAGTGACGTGGGTGGTGGAAGTATCATTAACAGTGACGTGGGTGGTGGAAGTATCATTAACAGTGACGTGGGTGGTGGCATTACCATTAACAGTGACGTGAGTAGTGGCACTACCATCAAGAGTGACGTAGGTGGTGGCACTACAATCAAGAGTGACGTGGGTGGTGGCACTACCATCAAGAGTGACGTGGGTGATGGCCCTACCATCAAGAGTGACGTGGGTAGTGGCACTACCATCAAGAGTGACGTGGGTGGTGGCACTGTCATTAACAGTGACGTGGGTAGTGGCACAGATATTATCAACAGTGATGATACTACAAGTTTAATAAAGACACTTGTTTTACCTAGCCCCCCACAGTCTCCGTTGGAATGTGTAGTTCCCGTAAGTGTTGTGTGTAGCAGTCATCAATGTTCTGCTGATGCTGCCTACGCACCCTTCCCTCCTCCCCGTGTCCCTTACCCCAGTGTTTCTCCCCTCACTATCCCTCCCCTCACTCCTAGTCTGGTTTATCCTCAACAGCTGGCCCCGCTATCACCACCACTGGAGGCACTATGGGTGCCTCCCACGTGTGTTATGAAGGGGAGCAGCGGCACTATGGAGTGCCAGGCACCTCATTCCTCCGTGGAGGCAACACAAGCGTCTACTACACACCTCCCAGGATCGCTGGCCCTGCAAGGCTGTACTTTACCTAAAACATTACTCCTTGCATCGTATCATGATGATTGTTTAGCTGACACAAAGGCAAACCCTCAGGGTGAGGAACAGGTTGACACACTGCCTGACTCAGGGGCTGACAGTTGTGAAGTGGTGAAGGAAGGTGAAGTGAACAAAGGTGTTGGTAATGTAGTGACTGAGATTTGGATGAGGAGAGAGCAAGTAGGATGTGTGTCTGCCTCTGCACTACCTGCTCTGAGTTCATCTGCTGCTCTGAGTTCACCTGCTGCTCTGAGTTCACCTGCTGCTCTGAGTTCACCTGCTCACACTCTCATGCCCTGCTTTGCTGGCGCACCTCTTGTGTCACCCTGCATAGGTGAGTCAGGGAGTAGCAGTGACGTCTGCAGTGACGTGTGGGGCGGTATCAGCCAAGATTACTCCAGCTCTGAACACTGCCTCAAAGAACATCACTACCAACACGTCTTCCTCGGGAGGCAGAGTGAGTGTGAGGACAAGTTGGGGCAGGGATCTGGGCTGGTCCATGCCCGCCCAGCTATCGTATTAGAGGAGTGCCCTGACGATACCCTAGCAGGTACTGTACCATCTTGCTTGCCTCTCTCTCACACTCGCACTTTGAGTGAGCAGTCTCGCTGTCTGCTAGAACATGTACCGTGTGAGACAACGCCACTGGGGTGCTGCTGCGACCTGGTCTCCTGGCAGCGTGGGCAGGAGTGCCAAGTGCCACAGCAGGCTGGCACTGGCGGCAGGTCGGCGGGCAGTTGTGGTTATGGCGTGGTGGGTGCGGCACACCTCGCTTGCTGCCCAGAGGAAGTGATTGGCTCACTTCTGGTGCTTGTGGGGGACGTGTTATGGTACTATCCTCTCTACGGCACTGCTCATCAGTGCCACTATGATGTTAATGATAGGTGGAAACTAGTGTTGGCAGGCCAGGGCTGGCACGCCGCTATAAATAGCGTGGGAGAACTAGTGAGCATGAGTAGGGACAACAGTATGGCGGGCTCTGCGCCCCCCTGCCCTCCTACCAGTGCCATGAGTGACACACATGACACCCCCAGGATCCCCAGTTCGATATACGGGTTCAAAGTTGACGCCAAAGAGCAGGTGAAGGTGAAGAACTTAGTGCCATTGTTCGCCAGTAACAAGAGCTCATCAACACGAGACTTGACCAACAATGTGACTTTCCGGGTGAAGGAAGACTCAAGCTGGCAGAGACAGCGAGCCAACAGGAACTCTGACATGGGTGACATGTGGATGTACCGCAGCTGTGACACCAGGAGCAGTACCCCGGGACCACAAGATGACGCTGACGGTGCCTTCATCAAACTTTGTGGTGTCAACTTGGGCTCCCGTCCTGCCTCCCCCGACCCATACCCGCTCTTCCGATGCCATACACTGCCACGGAAAGTGCCACACTACAGACAGTCGTCGCTATCCCCGTGCCCACAAGAAGTAGTATTAGCAACAACTACCTGCATAGACACAGCTATGGCTGCAGCAGAGCCAACGTTGCAGCAGTGTACAGCATCAGTTCAGCAGACACGAGAGAGAAAACTTGGCAGAAGCAACTTGGCTACACACACACCTGTTGATGTATATTATGATACTGAGGTGGAATGTGGTGGTGTAGGGGAGGAGTTTGGGGGTGATGGTGTGGGGAGGGAGGCAGGGATGGAGTGTGGGGGTTGTGGTGGGGTGGGAAGGGAGGCGCAACACACTTCGTTTACGCCTTGGTCACCCACTTCGCAGTTTCCCCAGTGGTCCTCTGTGTCTTCCACTCCTGTGCCAGCCTCCAGCACATCCAGTGCCGGCCATTCCTCTCTCCACACACCAGCTGCTTTTTCCCGGAGCGTGCCGGGTGCCCCTGTACAAAGAGATACCTGTGGAAACGCTACTCCTCGACCCTATACTGGAGCCCCTACTAGCCAAGTAACACGTTCTTTGCTGTCTGACACAAACGTTCCTGGTGAAGCTCTTTACAGTGGTGTCTTGGAAGGGGTAGTAAACGAGAGATCTAAATTAGAGGCCTCGCACACATCACCTGCCTGGGAGGTGGGGCTGACGCCCTCCCAGCAGGCACGTAATGACAGGGCTGTTAGGGCCCTCGTATGTAACACAGATACTAATAACTTCACGTCTGTGTCGCAACGTGCCACTGCCCCTGGAAATGTCAGTGGGGTACCTGGTGAAGAGAACACTAGCACAACCTCTTGTCTTCCCACCTCAACAAATGGCCATAACATCACTGCCACAGTTAGATCTACAGCTAAAGAAAGTAGCGCTGGAAGTGAAACATCCGTAGGTGCTACCTACAGCAACGCCACTACCTCACACATGACTCCACCAGGCACAAGGCCTAATACCGTTCATCAAGTGCAGTCAGATGAGTCCAGGTGTGCAGCATCAGCAGTACTTGGAGACATGTCTTCCCAGGATGCCGTGATGGAGACCGACACAGTGCATTACCACGGTGAAGGAGAACCACAAAGACTACAAGCTCATACTTCTGAGGCAGTGACACAGGAATCTGTTGCGGATATACCCTGGTTGAGGATCGTTGAGCCCATACCTGCCTTCGTGTCAGCATCACCGCATACTAACATTCCTCAGCCACCATTATGTAGCAGTTTACAAGTGGGAACCAACATCCCAGAGAAGAGGACGCCACGCTCTGCTGAAGATGGGCGAGCAATAATACAAGCTTGGCTGAAGAAGTTACCCTTCTCAGCAGGAGTTGCTCAGGTAGCACACACGCAAGTCTGCCAGACAGACACAAGGCTGCCAAAGGCAATGACCACAATACAGGCTTGCAAAAGTCAAGTAGGCCTACCACAAAGAATCACAGCTACAACAACACCGTGCCAGAGCCAAGCAGGCCTAAGACAAGCATTACCAACTGCAACCATTCTTCGTAATAAATCTGTGCCTTCTAAGGCGGCTCTTGATACAAGAGGTCCCCACCTGCATCAGACAGGGCGCACACAAACAGGTAAAGATCTGATACAATATTCCTGTATTCAAAAGGAGCCTTTACAAAAAATAGATACCACAAAGGAGATATGTCTTCTTCAGAAAGAGCCCTCCCAAGCAGTTATCAACAGAAGAGAACAGTGTTACAGCGAACAACGCCCCCCAGAGGTAAACACAGAAAAAATACCCTTTTACAGTCAGAATAAACTCCCACAGACAAAGACTGCAACAACAACGTCCAATTTAAATAAAGCAGAACCAACACCTGCACTGATCATGGCTAAAAAATCCGGACAAAATAAAAAACAATCCTTACACACAGGAGCCAGCCCATCAGAAGCTTGCAGCAAGCACAGGTCCTTACACACAGAAAATAGCTCACCAATCCTTTCCCTTAGTCAGAGGTTCTCAGAGAGAGAGACTGGTTCACCAGAACCTTGCCTTAGTGCCATAGAAATTGATCATAGTCATATGTACAAAGTGACAGCAGCAGAGTCAGTAGAATCTTGCCATAGTCCAACCTCGTCACCACTGGTTCAAACTCACACGTCACTACCAGCCTCGTCACCACTGGTTCAGACTCTCACGTCACTACCAACCTCGTCACCACTGGTTCGGACTCACACGTCACTACCAACCTCGTCACCACTGGTTCAGACTCACACGTCACTACCAGCCTCGTCACCACTGGTTCGGACTCACACGTCACTACCAACCTCGTCACCACTGGTTCAGACTCTCACGTCACTACCAACCTCGTCACCACTGGTTCAGACTCACACGTCACTACCAGCCTCGTCACCACTGGTTCAGACTCTCACGTCACTACCAACCTCGTCACCACTGGTTGAGACTCACACGTCACTACCAACCTCGTCACCACTGGTTCAGACTCTCACGTCACTACCAACCTCGTCACCACTGGTTCAGACTCACACGTCACTACCAGCCTCGTCACCACTGGTTCAGACTCTCACGTCACTACCAACCTCGTCACCACTGGTTCAGACTCACGCGTCACTACCAACCTCGTCACCACTGGTTCAGACTCACACGTCACTACCAGCCCCGTCACCACTGGTTCAGACTCACACGTCACTACCAACCTCGTCACCACTGGCTCAGACTCACGCGTCACTACCAGCCTCGTCACCACTGGTTGAGATTCACACGTCACTACCAACCTCGTCACCACTGGTTCAGACTCACACGTCACTACCAACCTCGTCACCACTGGTTCAGACTTACACGTCACTACCAGCCTCGTCACCACTGGTTCAGACTCACACGTCACTACCAACCTCGTCATCACTGGTTCAGACTCACACTTCACTACCAGCCTCGTCACCACTGGTTGAGATTCACACGTCACTACCAACTTCGTCACCACTGGTTCAGACTCACACGTCACTAACAGCCTCGTCACCACTGATTCAGACTCACACGTCACTACCAGCCTCGTCACCACTGGCTCAGACTCACACGTCACTACCAGCCTCGTCACCACTGATTCAGACTTACACGTCACTACCAGCCTCGTCACCACTGGTTCAGACTCACACGTCACTACCAACCTCGTCACCACTGGTTCAAACTCTCACGTCACTACCAGCCTCGTCACCACTAGTTCAGACTCACATGTCACTACCAACCTCGTCACCACTGGTTCAAACTCTCACGTCACTACCAGCCTCGTCACCACTGGTTCAGACTCACACGTCACTACCAACCTCGTCACCACTGGTTCAAACTTTCACGTCACTACCAACCTCGTCACCATTGGTTCAAACTCTCACGTCACTACCAGCCTCGTCACCACTGGTTCAGACTCACACGTCACTACCAACCTCGTCACCACTGGTTCAAACTCTCACGTCACTACCAACCTCGTCACCACTGGTTCAGACTCACACGTCACTACCAACCTCGTCACCACTGGTTCAAACTCTCACGTCACTACCAGCCTCGTCACCACTGGTTCAGACTCACACGTCACTACCAACCTCGTCACCACTGGTTCAGACTCACACGTCACTACCAACCTCGTCACCACTGGTTCAAACTCTCACGTCACTACCAGCCTCGTCACCACTGGTTCAGACTCACACGTCACTACCAACCTCGTCACCACTGGTTCAGACTCACACGTCACTACAAACCTCGTCACCACTGGTTCAGACTCATACGTCACTACCAACCTCGTCACCACTGGTTCAGACTCACACGTCACTACCAACCTCGTCACCACTGGTTCAGACTCACACGTCACTACCAACCTCGTCACCACTGGCAGTGTCAGAAGTACTTGAAGAACCTGATGTAGTGGCAGTGTCAGAAGTACTTGAAGAGCCTGATGTAGTGGCAGTGTCAGAAGTACTTGAAGAGCCTGATGTAGTGGCAGTGTCAGAAGTACTTGAAGAGCCTGATGTAGTGGCAGTGTCAGAAGTACTTGAAGAGCCTGATGTAGTGGCAGTGTCAGAAGTACTTGAAGAGCCTGATGTAGTGGCAGTGTCAGATGTGTGTGAAGAGCCTGATGTAGTGGCAGTGTCAGAAGTACTTGAAGAGCCTGATGTAGTGGCAGTGTCAGAAGTACTTGAAGAGCCTGATGTAGTGGCAGTGTCAGAAGTGTGTGAAGAGCCTGATGTAGTGTCAGTGTCAGAAGTACTTGAAGAGCCTGATGTAGTGGCAGTGTCAGAAGTGTGTGAAGAGCCTGATGTAGTGGCAGTGTCAGAAGCACTTGAGCCTGATGTAGTGGCAGTGTCAGAAGTGTGTGAAGAGCCTGATGTAGTGGCAGTGTCAGATGTGTGTGAAGAGCCTGATGTAGTGGCAGTGTCAGAAGTACTTGAAGAGCCTGATGTAGTGGCAGCGTCAGAAGTACTTGAAGAGCCTGATGTAGTGGCAGTGTCAGAAGTGTGTGAAGAGCCTGATGTAGTGTCAGTATCAGAAGTACTTGAAGAGCCTGATGTAGTGGCAGTGTCAGAAGTGTGTGAAGAGCCTGATGTAGTGGCAGTGTCAGAAGCACTTGAAGAGCCTGATGTAGTGGCAGTGTCAGAAGTACTTGAAGAGCCTGATGTAGTGGCAGTGTCAGAAGTACTTGAAGAGCCTGATGTAGTGGCAGTGTCAGATGTGTGTGAAGAGCCTGATGTAGTGGCAGTGTCAGAAGTACTTGAAGAGCCTGATGTAGTGGCAGTGTCAGAAGTACTTGAAGAGCCTGATGTAATGGCAGTGTCAGAAGTGTGTGAAGAGCCTGATGTAGTGGCAGTGTCAGATGTGTGTGAAGAGCCTGATGTACTGGCAGTGTCAGATGTGTGTGAAGAGCCTGATGTAGTGTCAGTGTCAGATGTGTGTGAAGAGCCTGATGCAGTGGCAGTGTCAGAAGTACTTGAAGAGCCTGATGCAGTGGCAGTGTCAGAAGTACTTGAAGAGCCTGATGTAGTGGCAGTGTCAGAAGTACTTGAAGAGCCTGATGTAGTGGCAGTGTCAGATGTGTGTGAAGAGCCTGATGTAGTGGCAGTGTCAGAAGTACTTGAAGAGCCTGATGTAGTGGCAGTGTCAGAAGTACTTGAAGAGCCTGATGTAGTAGCAGTGTCAGAAGTGTGTGAAGAGCCTGATGTAGTGGCAGTGTCAGATGTGTGTGAAGAGCCTGATGTACTGGCAGTGTCAGAAGTACTTGAAGAGCCTGATGTACTGGCAGTGTCAGATGTGTGTGAAGAGCCTGATGTAGTGTCAGTGTCAGATGTGTGTGAAGAGCCTGATGCAGTGGCAGTGTCAGAAGTACTTGAAGAGCCTGATGCAGTGGCAGTGTCAATTTCTTTGAGTGGAAATGCAGTGAAAGAGTTGAAAAACAGTTGTAATGAAGAGGCCTCTACAGTGCTGAAAAATGCCTTTGGTAGTGCATTAGTAAGGAGCTGTGACATGAGAGAGAGATCAGCAGTAAGAGAGCCAGTGAGAAGCCCAGCAGGTACGTTGGATGTCACCCCAACTACCAGTTTAGTAGGTCGATGCTCTCGAGTCAGTGAACGAGCAGCATTGATCACCCGCCAGCAGAAAGAAGGGACACAATCCCACCGACGGTCCACCAGGTTCCCCCTGGATATTGTCTGTTGCACTAAGCTTCAGCAGCAACAACAGAAGACTAGTGAACACTCCTCAGGGCTTACTAGACACAGACTCTTATCTCTGGGTCATGTGCCCCGAATCCCTGCTAGCTATTCTGACGATGGTGCTAGATCTAAGTCCGTATCTGGCATTAGTTGCAACTTGTCCAACCATGTACCTGTATATACACAAGTACTGGCCACCAATGATACTACAAGAGAAGAACCAGATAGCAGATTCGAGAATGACAGAGAATTATCGCCTGTCCCTTCTCCACCTATTCTTCCACTGGACCCTGTTTTGGAAAATAAAATCAAGCTAACCATAGATTCTTTCACAGACAGTCTGTTGAATGGCAGCCCACAACCTCCAGCATTGGTGGCGATTCCAGTGATAAGCGCTGAAACAGCTGACAGACATAAGAATATCCCCAGGGATGGGGTGACTTCACAACCAAGTAGAACTGAAACTCCACCTCGATGTTCGAAAGACATTCCTGATAATTTGAATAGCTTTTTAATGGAACACGAGCAACATCAGAAACTGGAACAAGCAAAACATAAGCAAGGACAAGAGGAGCAAGATGAGGGACAAAAGAAGCAGATGCAGCAAGGCAAGCAGGAAGAGGAACAAAACATGTGGGAGAAGGAACAAAAAAAACTGAAGCAGGAACAAGAGGTGGAACAGGGACCTGAAAAGCAGAAGCATGAGTCTGAGGGGCAGGAACAAGAGAATGAGAAACAGGAAGTAGGGAAGCAAGATGAACAGCAAAAAGGACAACCTGCACAGAAGAACCGTAATGAAGTGACAAGTGAGGGTATAGAGCACTGGCCACAAATGCCTGCTGCTGTCATATTGATGACCCAGAAGACATCTCAGTTAGATCAAACTGCTAATCAGGAGCATCCCCACTCCTTCCGAACATCCTCCACACTCATGAATCATGAATACAATCTTCTCTACATAGATGAATGTGAGTCTGGCATAGACTTGTCTCTTCTGGGGAATGAAAAAGCACCAGATGTTTCTGTTGATATAAGACAAGACTGGAATAGACTAGAAGATACAACTGACACTGAAAGTGCTGATGACCATTGTACACTAAGTCAGCACATTGATGGTACATCTGAACTTTTACCTTCACACTTGCCAACCCTAAAGCCAAGGATAACCTTCACTGACAGTTGTGATGGGGTGCATTTCTCTCTTATTGAAAAACCTATTACCACTAACAGCTCAGCTGATGAAAGTGAATATAGTGACTCTGTGGATAGTGGAGGTGAGATGCATTACCAGCTTGATGGTATTAAGAGTACTAATGCAGCTTTATCTTTGTTAGGAGTCACATGTAGTGAAGGCAACCCTTCCCTTGAAAGAGATGACTCGGTAGAGGAGTATGAGCAGGCTCTGGAAGTGGTCACACCAGATCCTAGTCATGGTTTTAGCCACAGTTCTGCCAGCATTGCTACAGTAGTGCGTGTGGACACCCCTGCTGACTGCCACAATCACCCACTCCCTGCCTATGAGGATCCTGAGGATGTATTCCTCGATGCTAGCGATACCTTAGAGTTTGCCAAAGGTGTAGTTGAGATTATGGAGGGTATGTCTGACCCTGAGCTCATATATCAGACCCACACCAGTTCCCCAGCAAACACTCAGCTTACTTCTTTTACAACTCTTGCCCAAGAAGTGGTAGCTTCTGGGGCATTATCAGTGAGCACATCTGACATTCATTCTTCAGACACCTCATGTGTATCATCAGTATACATGCTTAGCACCCACTCGGGTGGCATATCAAGTACTTTGTCAGTAAGTGCCTCTGGAGGGGCATCAGAACTTATACTTCAAAACACACATCATCTACCTGTTGCCACCCAGAGAACAGGGAGTGAGGTGCCTGAAGATGGTTCTGCATCATCAGGCCACATTACTGATCCTGATATGCTAGCTTCTGCTTCAGCATCATCAACGGGATCTGAAGCCTGGTGGACCTCCGGTGGAGGCCCCATAGCACAGCGTGACCTGCTGCCTCTAGATGAAGACAAAGAGGAGGCACAATGGCGGGCACTTCTTGCTCTCAAGGAACCAGAGAGTGAAGAGGATCCTACAGGCTATGAGAGTGATGAAGACTTTGATTCCGTTGATGCAGACATGCGCCGGCTTGAGGAGAAGCTTAAGAAATTTGAGAGAGAACTAGGTGAGGATAATGAAGAAGAGGGTGACACTAGAGACATAGAAGTTGGGTGTATGACTGAAGCTTCAGCACTAAGATCTCAAGATCTCGAGAATCTCAGAGGGTTCCTACTGTCACATGTCTTCCCAGCAGTGCTTTCTGCTAAGACCAAACATCTAAGCCTTATGACCCGACTGGAGGTTCAGGAATATGAGGATTCTGCCAGTGAGGATGAGAGTGATTCTGAAGTTGTTTCTTCAAGTGATTCTGCTGACTTCCTCTTTGTCAAAACCAAAATCAAGCTCAAGCCAGGCGAGCGCAAGTGCCGTTCTTTGGATGGGAAGCGATCTAAAGATTACAATATTTTAAACAGGTCTCGTGAAAATAAAAGAAAACATAGTAAGGTGCGAGATCATTCATGTGCTTGTGAAGAACAACTGGATTTGAGTAGTTTAAATTTACCAGTGACCACACTGGAGGAGGAGGTTGTGAGTAGTAGTGTTCCTGAGACTCGACACCCTAGAGTGAGTGACCATGTGAGTGAAAGTGTTACACATAAAGACTGTGTAGCACATGATAGTCCAGCCTCCACATATGTGGGTAGTGGTGACATTGGACACATGGAAGCCAGCAGAGAGGAGACTAGATGTGCCTTGCTCTATGGTGGAGATCATTCACTTCTGGGTTACATCTGGCATGAAGATGATGGTATGTCTTCTGTTGACTTTGAGGGATTTGAAGACTTTCAGAGCTTAGGACAGGGAGCTCTGATGATAATGTTTGAGGATGATGATGAAGATTTGTTCGTTGAAGAGCCTAGTGATGATATTTTAAGTGAACCTGAGGATGCATTGCATCACCAGCAACATCCTGAAGAATACCTAGTTGAGGGAAGTGAGTGTGAAGGGGAGCCAGGCTCTTCCAGAGAGTCGGATTGTTCTGCCTTGCCTAGTGGTTCTCAACGACCCCAGAGAGGCTCAGAGAAAACTTTTGTAGCTGCATTCAAGAACAGCTTAAGAAAAGCTAGTAAATATTTGGCCCCTAGGAGCGACACTGAGATGAAAAAGGCAAACCAGAATACTAGACAGCCACATGAAGTCTTGCAGCATGAATGTTCCCAGCACAATAAGAGGGCCAATTTTTGCATTCCTCAGTGTCTTTCACATTTAGATAGAGGATGCTCCATGGGAGTAGACAAAGAGAGCTGTGCTGGTGTTTACAACGTGAAAAGTGGTCGGGTTGCTACTGTAGTGACACACATCCCGACTAGTGACAGTGACGGTCCTGATACTTACTATAGCTCTGGGGAGTACTATGCTGCCCCAGCCTTCTGCATCAATACATCAGATGAAGACCCACCTCCGGTTGCAACACCCACCTTTCACCAGGAAGATCACTTCCAACCCCTCAAAAGTCATACTCTCGATAATAGCATTTACACTCAGGAAAGCTCTGGTGGGCCACCAGTCCCGCCTCCACGCTGGGTGCAACGCAAACTCAACACATCCCGTGACACCAACACTGGTGGCCACCGACTTCCACCATCTTCCAGTAGACATGAAAATTTTTCCCATCCTACGACTGCTGTGTTGTCACAACCCACCATGCCCTTAACTCTCCCTACAAACACACAGGACTTGCCCAGTACCCATCCTTACTCTCCTGTAGAAATCTCAACTGATGTAAAAGAAATGCAATTTTATCTGGTTGGTACTCCAAATTGCAAGGCAGCAGAGGGTGAGAATCATTTGCCAGTGATGGAGCAAGGTGTGAGTGAAGGGAAGGGGAAAGTCGAGGAGTCTTACCAAGAAATTTTTCCACTTCTTCCAGCTCCCCCACAGTATAGTAATAGCTTTGCACCTGGCAGTACCTGGCTGCCAGAAAACTACCCATGCTATACCAGTAACTATTCGTGCACAATTCCCAACCATAGAACTGAAAGGGGTGAGGTGGAGCCTCCTTTGGGTTATCCTCTTCCTGCAAATGAGGTTTCCATGGGATACCCACTTCTTGCAAGTGAGGCTTCCCTGGGATACCCACTTCCTACAAGTGATGTATCACTGGGATACCCATTTCCCACATGTGAGACTTCTCTTGGGCACCCAGTTCCTGTGAGTGAGGCTCTCTCTGCCTTGCCCTCCCATAAACCCACCTCCGTGAAACAGCTTAAGCGCAGACAACAAGAAAAGTTACTAATCGAGAAACCCATGGAAGGTGACGAGTGCACCTTCTGCTCGGATACGCCAGTGCCGCCACCACTGCTGCCGCTGCCACAGGTGCATGCTGGAACAACACAAGACTGTGGCCACTGGTGCCAAGCCAGCCTACACCCCCGAGGCGTCAGTGATCGCCGCTCCTGGCCTCCCAGAGTAAGTTGCTTAGTGTCACTCACATGCAGGAGCCTACCCACCCTTGTCTGCTGCAGTGTTACTTCCCACCTGCAGACACCCACATTCATGCCTCAACCTTCCCTTTCCTCGCATGGGGCTTCCAATGCTGCTGTCTGCTGCCACCACCACTCTAATTGTGTTCTCCCTCTGAGTATTTTTCCAGCACCTGCACACACTGTGCTCAGCAGTGGTGACTCACAGCTAAGCTTCAGTGAGAAACCTACATACACCTCCTCCTATCGCTCCCCAGGACAAACCTCTTCCATAGAGTCTGACAGTGAACCTTACTGGACTCCGGTGGCACGCCTGGGCATCAATCACAATGGCTCTGTGACCACTCGTACGAGAGCCATAGTAGTAGACTCTTTTCCCTCGGTCACCCCTGCATTAACTACTGACTCCTGGATACCCTCAGTGGAGGCCAACCCCAGCAGCTACCCTCATGCCCAGACTCCTCAACTAACCTCAGAGCTTGGACAACCCATAAAGAAACAGGCACCATCAAGCTTAGACAGTCATCATGCTACACTAACCAATGAGTCTTGGAGACTCATAACCAGTTGCTGCCTGAAGGAAGGCGAGCAAGCTTCTCACCTTACTAACTACAGGATGCCTATATTGGACTCCCATTCCTACAAGTACCTGGAGCACACCAATAACCAAGATACTACTGTCTCGTTTCCCTTACCACCAAAGCCCCGTAGTGCCTCTACTTCCACCGTCTCCTGCCTGGAGGCTATCCTCCCACTAACACCCTCGCTACCAACATCTCACACTGCCTGCAGCTGCCCACTACTAATTTTTATGAGCAGCCTCGACTCTGGTGGCGACCAGGTTTCATCAGACTCTGGGGGTGCTTGTAGCCATACCCAGGGTAGTGCCGCCCACACACGCCCTCCCATGGCATCGTGTTGGTCCACCTCATCCATGGAGGGTAACCCTTACTTCAAGTATAGTGCTTCTGAGAGTGAAATGGATAGTGGCTAGTTACTGGGTAGTGGCAGCAGCAGGAGCAGTGAGAGTGCAGTGCAAGACACAGTGGTGTTGGTGAAGTCACCCAGGGCAGTGGAGGACAGGTGGTGCTGTCCTTGTATGTAAACAAACCCGTCTACATGTTGTAGCCTATCAGGACACTACCACCACCACCTCTACAACACCCACCCCTCCACCACTCCAGTTCCTCCACCACTCCAGTTCCTCCATCAGCTTCTGATCATTCCTTACAACTGAATGCTGATAATTCCTCTTTCTGTGATATCATGGATTTTGAAACATATTTCTTTGGAAAGTTGCTAACAGTATATATTTTCACTTGTTTCAGAAATGATCGAGGAGTGTGTCAACGCTGGCACATGAGGGGAAATATTATGTCCAGTTTTAAAATAAATGTATTTATGTAGATTTTCAGTAGTTTTACTTTTACCTGTATGAGTTAATGAAGTATCTTTTTCCATGAGTATGAGTTAATGAAGTATCTTTTTCCATGAGTATGAGTTAATGAAGTATCTTTTTCCATGAGTATGAGTTAATGAAGTATCTTTTTCCATGAGTATGAGTTAATGAAGTATCTTTTTCCATGAGTATGAGTTAATGAAGTATCTTTTTCCATGAGTATGAGTTAATGAAGTATCTTTTTCCATGAATATGAGTTAATGAAGTATCTTTTTCCATGAGTATGAGTTAATGAAGTATCTTTTTCCATGAGTATGAGTTAATGAAGTATCTTTTTCCATGAGTATGAGTTTATGAAGTATCTTTTTCCATGAGTATGAGTTAATGAAGTATCTTTTTCCATGAGTATGAGTTAATGAAGTATCTTTTTCCATGAGTATGAGTTTATGAAGTATCTTTTTCCATGAGTATGAGTTAATGAAGTATCTTTTTCCATGAGTATGAGTTAATGAAGTATCTTTTTCCATGAGTATGAGTTAATGAAGTATCTTTTTCCATGAGTATGAGTTAATGAAGTATCTTTTTCCATGAGTATGAGTTAATGAAGTATCTTTTTCCATGAGTATGAGTTAATGAAGTATCTTTTTCCATGAGTATGAGTTAATGAAGTATCTTTTTCCATGAGTATGAGTTAATGAAGTATCTTTTTTCATGAGTATGAGTTAATGAAGTATCTTTTTCCATGAGTATGAGTTAATGAAGTATCTTTTTCCATGAGTATGAGTTAATGAAGTATCTTTTTCCATGAGTATCAGTTAATGAAGTATCTTTTTCCATGAGTATGAGTTAATGAAGTATCTTTTTCCATGAGTATGAGTTAATGAAGTATCTTTTTCCATGAGTATGAGTTAATGAAGGATCTTGTTTCATGAGTAATGAATGATCTTATTCCATGAGTAATGAAGGATTTGTTCCATGAGTAATGAAGGATCGTTTCATGAGTAATGAAGGATCTTGTTCCATGAGTAATGAAAGATCTTGTTCCATGAGTAATGAAGGATCTTATTCCATGAGTAATGAAGGATCTTGTTCCATGAGTAATGAAGGATCTTGTTTCATGAGTAATGAAGGATGTTGTTCCATGAGTAATGAAGGATCTTGTTCCATGAATAATGAAGGATCTTGTTCCATGAGTAATGAAGGATCTTGTTTCATGAGTAATGAAGGATGTTGTTCCATGAGTAATGAAGGATCTTGTTCCATGAATAATGAAGGATCTTGTTCCATGAGTAATGAAGGATCTTGTTCCATGAGTAATGAAGGATCTTATTCCATGAGTAATGAAGGATCTTGTTCCATGAGTAATGAAGGATCTTGTTTCATGAGTAATGAAGGATGTTCCATGAGTAATGAAGGATCTTGTGATGAATGGTTTGAAAAACCGACAAGTTGAAGATTGAGACACTTATGCAGCATATGGGAATCTTTATTCAGGAAACGTTTCGCCACACAGTGGCTTCATCAGTCCAATACAAAGAGGAAGGCGTAAGGAGAGGAGGAGTATGAGGTAATCAGTCCCTCAGCCTGGAGTCGATGTGTTCAGTCCATCAATCTACAAGATTGATGGACTGAACACATCGACTCCAGGCTGAGGGACTGATTACCTCATACTCCTCCTCTCCTTACGCCTTCCTCTTTGTATTGGACTGATGAAGCCACTGTGTGGCGAAACGTTTCCTGAATAAAGATTCCCATATGCTGCATAAGTGTCTCAATCTTCAATGAAGGATCTTGTTCCATGAGTAATGAAGGATTTTGTTCCATGAGTAATGAAGGATCTTGTTCCATGGGTAATGAAGGATTTTATTCCATGAGTAATGAAGGATCTTGTTCCATGAGTAATGAAGGATCTTGTTCCATGAATAATGAAGGATCTTGTTCCATGAGTAATGAAGGATCTTGTTTCATGAGTATGAGTTAATGAAGGATCTTGTTCCATGAGTAATGAAGGATCTTGTTCCATGAATAATGAAGGATCTTGTTCCATGAGTAATGAAGGATCTTGTTCCATGAGTAATGAAGGATCTTGTTCCATGAGTAATGAAGGATTTTATTCCATGAGTAATGAAGGATCTTGTTCCATGAGTAATGAAGGATCTTGTTCCATGAGTAATGAAGGATCTTGTTCCATGAATAATGAAGGATCTTGTTCCATGAGTAATGAAGGATCTTGTTCCATGAATAATGAAGGATCTTGTTCCATGAGTAATGAAGGATCTTGTTCCATGAATAATGAAGGATCTTGTTCCATGAGCAATGAAGGATCTTGTTCCATGAGTAATGAAGGATCTTGTTCCATGAATAATGAAGGATCTTGTTCCATGAGTAATGAAGGATCTTGTTCCATGAATAATGAAGGATCTTGTTCCATGAGTAATGAAGGATCTTGTTCCATGAATAATGAAGGATCTTGTTCCATGAGTAATGAAAGATCTTGTTCCATGAGTAATGAAGGATCTTGTTCCATTAATAATGAAGGATCTTGTTCCATGAGTAATGAAGGATCTTGTTCCATGAATAATGAAGAATCTTGTTCCATGAATAATGAAGGATCTTGTTCCATGAGTAATGAAGGATCTTGTTCCATGAGTAATGAAGGATCTTGTTCCATTAATAATGAAGGATCTTGTTCCATGAGTTTCTAAAAGATATCTGTCACTTACAAAGTCACACAGACAACTGTACTCTGTGTTGTGTCTTCTCTGCCTTCAACATTTCACTCCAATATTTTTATAAAATGGTCCAAGCATTGTTTGACCCATACAGATTTAGTGCTTTCATGTAAATATATATATGTCGTGCCGAATATTTAAAACTTGCGATTTTGGCTTAAATAGCAATGCTCTTCTTGCCGAATAAGGCAAGAGAAAATTTGTGTATGCAATAATTTCGCAAAAATCATTCTGAACCTAACGAAAAAAATATTTCATTGTTTGTTTATTATTAAATTATTGTAAACTTACACACACACACACACACACACACACACACACACACACACACACACACATACACACACACACACACACACACACACACACACACACACACACACACACACACACACACACACGTCGCCGAGCTCTCAGTAGTAGTACCAGTTCCTAGTAACCAGTTACCAGTAACCAGTGTACCAGTAGATGACTCACTACCAACCGTCTCTGCGTGAATCACTGACTGTATTCATGCTGCTGACCATAGCAGGATTTCAAACACCCCCTCACATAGGCACTGTGGGTCAGTTAGTCTTACGATAGAGAGCAGAGAGGCAGGACGGCGGTTGGCGTCTTCACACACATTCCGTTATATTATACGTACTACCAGCCTACGTGAGTATTTTTACCCTATCCACGTTTTCGAAACCCACATGACACACACACACACACACACACACACACACACAGAGACCTGTGTCTCTGACATGTATTGTGTGCAAAGTCATGGAGAAGATTATCAGGAGGAGAGTGGTCGAACACCTGGAAAGGAACAAGATTATAAATGAAAACCAGCATGGGTTCATGGAAGGCAAATCTTGTATCACAAACCTCCTGGAGTTTTATGACAAGGTAACAGAAGTAAGACACGAGAGAGAGGGTTGGGTAGATTGCGTTTTCCTAGACTGCAGGAAGGCCTTTGACACAGTTCCCCACAAGAGATTAGTGCAGAAGCTGGAGGATCAGGCACACGTAAAAGGAAGGGCACTGCAATGGATAAGGGAATACCTGACAGGGAGGCAGCAACGAGTCATGGTACGTGAAGAGGTATCACAGTGGGCGCCTGTTACGAGCGGGGTCCCACAGGGGTCAGTTCTAGGACCAGTGCTATTTTTGATATATGTGAACGACATGATGGAAGGAATAGACTCTGAAGTGTCCCTGTTCGCAGATGACGTGAAGTTGATGAGAAGAATTAAATCGGACGAGGATGAGGCAGGACTGCAAAGAGACCTGGACAGGCTGGACATGTGGTCCAGTAACTGGCTTCTCGAATTCAATCCAGCCAAATGCAAAGTCATGAAGATTGGGGAGGGGCAAAGAAGACCGCAGACAGAGTATAGGCTAGGTGGACAAAGACTACAGACCTCACTCAGGGAGAAAGACCTTGGGGTGACCATAACACCGAGCACATCACCGGAGGCACACATCAACCAAATAACTGCTGCAGCATACGGGCGCCTGGCAAACCTGAGAATAGCGTTCCGATACCTTAATAAGGAATCGTTCAAGACACTGTACACTGTGTATGTTAGGCCCATACTGGAGTATGCAGCACCAGTCTGGAACCCACACCTGGTCAAGCACGTCAAGAAGTTAGAGAAAGTACAAAGGTTTGCAACAAGGCTAGTCCCAGAGCTCAAGGGAATGTCGTACGAGGAAAGGTTAAGGGAAATCGGACTGACGACACTGGAGGACAGAAGGGTCAGGGAGACATGATAACGACATACAAGATACTGCGGGGAATAGACAAGGTGGACAGAGATAGGATGTTCCAGAGAGGGGACACAGGGACAAGGGATCACAACTGGAAGCTGAAGACTCAGACGAGTCACAGGGACGTTAGGAAGTATTTCTTCAGGCATAGAGTTGTCAGCAAGTGGAATAGCCTAGCAAGTGAAGTAGTGGAGGCAGGAACCATACATAGTTTTAAGAAGAGGTATGACAAAGCTCAGGAAGCAGAGAGAGAGAGGATCCAGTAGCGATCAGTGAAGAGGCGGGGCCAGGAGCTGAGTCTCGACCCCTGCAACCACAATTAGGTGAGTACAATTAGGTGAGTACACACACACACACACACACACACACACACACACACACACATGGGGGTCCCAAAACATGGAGAGCCAGGATGTTGGACGTGGTGCTGGAAAACCTCATGCACCAACATGTTAAGGACACTACCAGAGTGAGAGGGGGGGATGAACCAGCAAGATTGGACCTTGTGTTCACCCTGGGCAGCTCAGACATTGAGGACATCAAGTATGAGAGTCCCCTAGGAGCTAGCGACCACGTGGTTCTGTGCTTTGAATACATAGTAGAGCTGCAAGTGGAGAGAATAACAGGAGTTTGAATGGGAAAAGCCTGACTATAAAAGAGGGGACTACATAGGGTTGAAGAACTTCCTGCGGGAGGTCCAGTGGGACAGAGAACTGGCAGGAAAGCCAGTAAATGAAATGATGGAATATGTAACAACAAAATGCAAGGAGGCAGTGGAAAGGTTTATTCCCAAGGGCAACAGTAACAACGGGAAGACCAGAACGAGCCCCTGGTTTACCCGACGGTGTAAGGAGGCAAAAACAAAGTGCAATAGAGAATGGAAAAAGTACAGAAGGCAGAGAACACACGAAAACAGGGAGATCAGTCGCAGAGCCAGGAATGAGTATGCACAGGTAAGGAGGGAGGCCCAGCGACAGTATGAAAATGACACAGCATCGAGAATCAAGACTGACCCGAAACTGTTGTATAGCCACATCAGGAGGAAGACAACAGTCAAAGACCAGGTGATCAGATTAAGGACAGAAGGTGGAGAACTCACAAGAAATGATCAGGAGGTATGTGAGGAGCTGAACAAGAGATTTAAGGAAGTTTTTACAGTAGAGACAGGAAGGGCTGTGGGAAGACAACACAGAAGGGAACATCAAGAGGGAATATACCAACAAGTGTTGGATGACATACGAATAACTGAGGAGGAGGTGAAGAAGCTCTTAAGTGACCTTGACACCTCAAAGGCGATGGGACCGGACATCTCCCCATGGGTCCTTAGAGAAGGAGCAGAGATGCTGTGCGTGCCTCTAACCACAATCTTCAACACATCCCTTGAAACTGGGCAACTACCTGAGAAATGGAAGACAGCTAATGTAGTCCCCATATGTAAGAAAGGAAACAGAAACGAGGCACTAAACTATAGACCTGTCTCTCTGACATGTATTGTGTGCAAAGTCATGGAGAAGATTATAAGGAGGAGAGTGGTCAAACACCTGGAAAGGAACAAGATTATAAATGAAAACCAGCATGGGTTCATGGAAGGCAAATCTTGTATCACAAACCTCCTGGAGTTTTATGACAAGGTAACAGAAGTAAGACACGAGAGAGAGGGGTGGGTAGATTGCGTTTTCCTAGACTGCAGGAAGGCCTTTGACACAGTTCCCCACAAGAGATTAGTGCAGAAGCTGGAGGATCAGACGCATATAAAAGGGAGGGCACTGCAATGGATAAGGGAATACCTGACAGGGAGGCAGCAACGAGTCATGGTACGTGAAGAGGTATCACAGTGGGCGCCTGTTGCGAGCGGGGTCCCACAGGGGTCAGTTCTAGGACCAGTGCTATTTTTGATATATGTGAACGACATGATGGAAGGAATAGACTCTGAAGTGTCCCTGTTCGCAGATGACGTGAAGTTGATGAGAAGAATTAAATCGGACGAGGATGAGGCAGGACTGCAAAGAGACCTGGACAGGCTGGACATGTGGTCCAGTAACTGGCTTCTCGAATTCAATTCAGCCAAATGCAAAGTCATGAAGATTGGGGAGGGGCAAAGAAGACCGCAGACAGAGTATAGGCTAGGTGGACAAAGACTACAGACCTCACTCAGGGAGAAAGACCTTGGGGTGACCATAACACCGAGCACATCACCGAAGGCACACATCAACCAAATAACCGCTGCAGCATACGGGCGCCTGGCAAACCTGAGAATAGCGTTCCGATACCTTAATAAGGAATCGTTCAAGACACTGTACACTGTGTATGTTAGGCCCATACTGGAGTATGCAGCACCAGTCTGGAACCCACACTTGGTCAAGCACGTCAGGAAGTTAGAGAAAGTACAAAGGTTTGCAACAAGGCTAGTCCCAGAGCTCAAGGGAATGTCGTACGAGGAAAGGTTAAGGGAAATCGGACTGACGACACTGGAGGACAGAAGGGTCAGGGGAGACATGATAACGACATACAAGATACTGCGGGGAATAGACAAGGTGGACAGAGATACACAAATAACCCGCACATAAAAGAGAGAAGCTTACGACGACGTTTCGGCCCGACTTGGACCATTGACAAAGTCACACTGTGTGACTTTGTCAATGGTCCAAGTCGGACCGAAACGTCGTCGTAAGCTTCTCTCTTTTATGTGCGGGTTATTTGTGTATCGTTCCAGTCACGGTATTCTGCCTTTTTGTTATTTATGGACAGAGATAGGATGTTCCAGAGAGGGGACACAGGGACAAGGGGTCACAACTGGAAGCTGAAGACTCAGACGAGTCACAGGGACGTTAGGAAGTATTTCTTCAGTCATAGAGTTGTCAGCAAGTGGAATAGCCTAGCAACTGAAGTAGTGGAGGCAGGAACCATACATAGTTTTAAGAAGAGGTATGACAAAGCTCAGGAAGCAGAGAGAGAGAGAGGACCCAGTAGCGATCAGTGAAGAGGCGGGGCCAGGAGCTGAGTCTCGACCCCTGCAACCACAATTAGGTGAGTACACACACACAAAATATGCAAAACTATAAAAGAATAATGTAAGACAATTCAGATTGATGGAGATATTTTAATTTTAACAATGAAGGGCTCTTGTTCTAGGGCATTAGAGCGAATCACCATTTCCTCAGAGCAAACGTGATAGCTTTACATTTCCCACAGGTTTTATGACCCCTACAATAATAATAATTATTATTATTATATATTGATAATTATCATTATTATTATATATTGATAATTATAATAATAATAATAATAATAATAATTATTATTATTATTTCTAAAAGTACAGAGTATACAGGTCTAGGTGACATCAGTGACCTACTACTACACAGAAAGCGCCTGATTATGCTCAGCATTTCGAGCAAATTGGGTCACTTTTGGTTTAGAAAGACACGTAAGCAAACACTATAACAACCTCTACCTATGATGAGGACGGGTAGACGATGAAATCATGTGACTCCTGTGTTGTTGGGTTGGTGCTGCTTAAGCAGCACCAACACAGGAGTCACATGATTTCGTCGTCTACCCGTTCTCATCATAGGTAGAGGTTGTTTTGATAAGGACCTGCCTCGCATGGGCCAGTAGGCCTTCTACAGTGTTCCTCCATTCTTATGTTCTTATGACATTCCTCAGGTCACGTGCGTCACATCTCACTCTTCGCCTATATATATAATGTCTTTCTACCTCCGTATGTTAGAAGTGATCAAGGTCTCAGGACCGAAACGTTTTCTAATAAATATGTTATAGTGTTTGCTTACGTATCTTTCTAAACCAACTTGTCGGTATTTATTACCAAGGTTTATACCATCTTGGGTCACTTTTGTCCCTGGATGCGACCCGCACCAGTTGACTAACACCCAGGTACCTGTTAGGTAAGACACATATGCAACAGTTAGGTATCTTTATTATGAAACGTTTCGCCTACACAGTAGGCTTCTTCAGTCAAGTACAGAAAAGTTGATAGAAGCAGAAGATACTTGAAGACGATGTAATCAGTCCATCACCCTTAAAGTTTTGAGGTGGTCAGTCCCTCAGTCTGGAGAAGAGCATTGTTCCATAGTATGAAACAATATGGAGATGAAGTGACAGGATGGAGCTTTTTATAGCGCCAAGAGGTGAGACGTAGGCCACTAGGAGAGGTAAGAACTCAGATGTTGAGAGGTCAGGTCCCTCTCAAATCCAGCCGCTCTCACTAGTGGAAGTTGTTGAAGTTGATTGCAGGTCTGTACCAAGATACCCTTGTGTTGCAGTGTCTGACAGAGTGAACATTAAATGGTATAAAATACCGACAGGTTGTTAGGTAAGACACATATGCAACAGTTAGGTATCTTTATTATGAAACGTTTCGCCTACACAGTAGGCTTCTTCAGTCAAGTACAGAAAAGTTGATAGAAGCAGAAGATACTTGAAGACGATGTAATCAGTCCATCACCCTTAAAGTTTTGAGGTGGTCAGTCCCTCAGTCTGGAGAAGAGCATTGTTCCATAGTATGAAACAATATGGAGATGAAGTGACAGGATGGAGCTTTTTATAGCGCCAAGAGGTGATTGCCTAATTACTAGTCACTGCTAGAATATTCAGAGATTATCAGTAATACAACTTATACACCTGCAGTATCACAGGACAGTAAGGGTGATACTGAACCACCCTACAAGTGGGCGTGACACTGAGTCCATAGTAACACTAAATAACACAGTTGTGCAAGAAAGGTATAAAATACCGACAATATGAAAGTTAAGACACATGTGCAACATCTGGATATCTTTATTGTAGACGTTTCGCCATCCAGTGGCTTTATCAGATTCTAGGACATAATAGGAAGACAATAAGACACTAACTCCAAGGCTGAGGGACTGATTACCTCATCTTTTGTATATAGTTCTACTGTCTTCCTATTATGTCCTAGAATCTGTACTGATAAAGCCACTGGATGGCGAAACGTCTACAATAAAGATATCCAGATGTTGCACATGTGTCTTAACTTTCAAATAACACAATTGCAAAGTGTAGGACTGGCAGTTACCGTAATCCCCAAGTATGACGCTGGTTACATAACTTTCACAACGATGACTGCTCGTAACAGACAAAAATGCAGTGTAATCAGATCTGTGATTGACGTTTCACCCAGGAAGTGAGCTTTCTCAAGTGACGTGTAAAGGGCCATTGTGTGGGTTAAACGTCGGTGACAGATCTCATTACACTCTGTGTTTCCATCGTGTCGATATTGTATACCATATCTCTGCATCGATGAGAGGTGAGAGTCACGCTGAAGGTCAACTCTGATAAACAGATAACAACACAATCTTCAAATATACAAACATCTACCAAAACCTAAATAATTTCGTAGTGAATAGCAATTCACAAAGATGAGAGAGAGAGAGAGAGAGAGAGAGAGAGAGAGAGAGAGAGAGAGAGAGAGAGAGAGTCTCAGCAGCAAGTATAGATGCTGTCATAGTAACAATAGACGAAGACACAGATGAGAGAGTTACAGGCAGGTGTGTGTGTGTGTGTGTGTGTGTGTGTGTGTGTGTGTGTGTGTGTGTGTGTGTGTGTGTGTGTGTGTGTGTGTGTGTGTGTATACTTACCTAATTGTGGTTGCAGGAGTCGAGTCATGGCTTTTGGCCCCGCCTCTTCACTGGTCGCCACTAGATCCACTCTCTCCCTGCTCCATGAGCTTTATCATACCTCTTGAAGCTGTGTATGGTACGTGCCTCCTCAACCTCACTTTCCAGACTATTTCACTTCCTGACAGTTCTATGACTGAAGAAATGCTTCCTAACATCCCTGTGACTCATCTGAGTCTTCAGCTTCCAGTTGTGACCCCGTGTTCCTGTGCTCCATTTCTGGAACACCCTGTCTCCGTCCACCTTGTTGATTCCTCTCAGTATTTTATATGTTATCATATTCCCCCTATCCCTCCTGTCCTCCAGTGTCGTCAGGTTCCCTTAACCTCTCCTTGTAGGACATGCCCCTTAGCTCTGGGACTAGTCTTATTGCAAACTTTTGCACTTTTCCTAATTTAATGACCTTCATGGCCAGGTGTGGGTTCCAAACTGGAGCTGCATACTTCAATATTGACCTGACGTACACGGTGTACAGAGTTTGGAACGATTCCTTAATGAGAGGTTGGAATGCTATTCTTAGGTTCGCTAGTCGCCCATGTACTGCAGCAATTATTTGGTTGTTGTGCGCCTCAGGAGATATGCTCGGTATTATACACACCCCAGCATCCTTTTCCTTGAGTAAGGTTTGTAGTCTTTGGGCCCCCTAGATTGTACTCTGTCTACGGTCTTGTTTGCCCTTCCCCTATCTTCATGACTTTTCACTTGATTGGGTTGAACTCCAGGAGCCAGTTGCTGGACCAGGCCTGCAACTTGTCCAGATCCCTCTGTAGTCTTGCCTTATCCTCCTCCGACTGAATTCTCCTCATTAACTTCACATCGTCTGCAAACAGGGACACATCTGAGTCTCTTCCTTCTTTCATGTCATTCACATATACCAGAAACAGCACTGATCCTAGGAGAACCCGGTCCTGTGGAACCCTGCTCGTCACAGGCACCCACTCTTACACCTCATCTCTTACCATGACTCGGTGATGCCTTCCTGTCAGGTATTCTCTGATCCATTGCAGTGCCTTCCCTGTTACACCTGCCTCGTCCACCAGCTTTTGCACTAATCTCTTGTGTGGAACTGTCAAACGCCTTCTTACAATCCAAGAAAATGCAATCTACCCACCACTCTCTCTCTCTCTAGTATTACTGCTGTCACCTTGTCATAGAACTCCAGTAGGTTTGTGACACAGGATTTCTCGTCACTGAATCCATGGTGGTTGTCTTTTATAAGCTCATTCCTTTCTAGGTGCTCCACCACTCTTCTGGTAATCTCCATGACTCTGTATACAATACATATCAGTGACACTGGTCTGTAGTTTAATGCTGCATGTGTGTGTGTGTGTGTGTGTGTGTGTGTGTGTGTGCTGGGACACACTGCTGGATGAATAGTGAGGTGAGTAAGGTCAGGTTTGGTGGAGTCTACTATACTACCAGAGGAGCCACGGGCACTCTTGAATTATCAGGTAACCAGTGGTGGCTCGTCCATAGGAGCTGCAGAGCTGCAGTGCCCCCAGATGCTCACTGCCAGACGTATGACTTCATCAACCTTATGCTAAAATAATTTGCAACTGGCAAATATATTACATGAAAAATCTGTTGTATGATGTTTTCAATGTATATATTAGCGATTTTTTTCTTTTTCTTTTGTTGAAACGAGATAAAAAATTATTAAAAATAGAAGTTTGATGCGGTACGATAGTATAGCGTTACATTTGGCAGCGAGGAGCTGCATTCGATGCAGCACACACCCAGTTGCAATCGGTCTATGAGGCTTGCAGTCACGCAAGTCCCCACATTTTGACGAGCTGCCACTGCAGATAACTGACACGTGAACCAGACTGATCATAGAGAAAACACATCTACTCTTTAAATGGTATGTTGAAGTGTATATATGCACACACACACACACACACACACACACACACACACACACACACACACACACACACACACACACACACACACACACACACACACACACACACACACATATATATATATATATATATATATATATATATATATATATATATATATATATATATAAATGATGAGGTAAAGGGTGCGATAAAAGAGAAAATGGTAGTTTATGAGAAGTTTTTACAAAGCAGAAGTGATATAAGAAGGGCAAAGTATATGGAGAATAAAAGAAAGGTGAGAGAGTGCAGGAGAGCAAATGATAGAGTGGGAGAGGCACTGTCAAGAAATTTTGCTGAGAATAGAAAATTTTTTGGAGTGAAATAAACAAGTTAAGACAATCTAGGGAACGAATGGATTTGTCAGTTAAAAACAGAGTAGATGAGTTAGTAGATGGGTAGATGGCGGGAATATTTTGAGGAACTTTTAAATGTTGATAAAGGAAGGGAGGTATAACATGTTTTAGGAGTGAAGAAGAGCAGGATGTGACTATGGGACATTACTGTCCCACGTTTGACCTCTAATAAGCTTTTCAAATTATTGTACAGGAAGTTCAACAGGTCACATTCTCATATGACAGTTGGTAATTTCCTGTTTGTATGAAAGGAAGAGTCTGGAAGAGTCTTGGTCCCTTTACACTTGGATCTCCTAGTATGAACATTGCGCCTCTTCTTTTCTTTGTGGGTATTTTTGCATCTACTAACAAGCCTCTTGCTTTTGTAGGGGGTTATTTCGGAGTGTAAATTTGGGATCAGCTCCTCTAGAAGTTTCCAGGTGTAAATTATCGCGGCATCTTCCTTGCCTACGTACTGAGGAACACAGTTTAAGGGACTTTAAGCATTACCAACAACTTAAGCTCTTGACTAAATTTTTAAGGATAATGTGCGTCCTCCAGATCTATGAGTTCACCAGGGGCTCTGGTGGCCTGGTGGTTAACGCTCTCGCTTCACACGGTGAGGGCCTGGGTTCGATTCCCAGCCAGAGTAGAAACATTGGACGTGTTTCTTTCCACCTGTTGTCTATGTTCCCCATCAGTAAAATGGGTACCTGGGTGTTAGTCGACTGGTGTGGGTCGCATCCTGGGACACTGACCTAAGGAGGCCTGGTCACAGACCGGGCCACGGGGGCGTTGACCCCCGGAACTCTCTCCAGGTAAACTCCAGGTAAACCTTAAAAGAGGCTCTTAATGTACACCAACATTCTACTCTGTAAACCACAAGTTTACTTGAAGAGTGTCATCATTGTCATCTCTCTGTTTTAAAGGTTCAGGTTATCCAGTCTATCATTTTCCTTGTGGTTTCGATTGATCTGACATTATGTCTATGTCCCTTGTATTAATATTCCACTCCATTGAGTGGTTTCAATATATTTTATACCCCCTTTATAGCTGTAATCAGTCCATTAGTCTTGACTGATTACATCGATTCCAGGCTGAGGGACTGATTACCTCAGAATCCTCCTGATCTTCACCATTCTCCTTTGTATTGGACTGATGAAACCACTGTGTGGCGAAACGTTTCCTCAGTACAAATACCCAAATGTTGCTCATGTGTCTAATTTATCTACGATTATTAAATAACTTTGCCAGGTTAATTAATCGCAATGAGGCGTTTAATAAGTCTACTTACATACCCATCCTCTGTTTATATATCTGTAATATACCTTTGACGGATTTCGAGAGTTTTCATACTTCCGCAGCCGGCCTTGGAGGCCAGCAGTCCAGCCCTGGAGGCCAGCAGTACAGCCCTGGAGGCCAGCAGTCCAGCCCTGGAGGCCAGCAGTCCAGCCCTGGAGGCCAGCAGTACAGCCCTGAAAGCCAGCTACCCGGCCCTAGAGGACAGCCGAGACTTGGGCAGCATGGTTACGGAGGTAGATCCCTAACCTAGAGGGTATTCCGGAGATCAACGCTCCCGCATCTCCCTAGTCCTCCCGGTGGATCAGGGCCTGTTCAACTAGGCTGTTACTGCTGGCCGGGGAGGAAGGGAAGGAGGGAGCAGGAGAGGAAGGGAAGGAGGGAGCAGGGGAGGAAGGGAAGGAGGGAGCAGGGGAGGAAGGGAGGGAGTGTGCTGGGAAGGGAGAAGGAAGGGGAGGGAAGGAATGATTGTGTGAGTAAGACTGGGGAATGTTTGGACAGGTGTTGGAGTGACGGGTGTTGGAGCCAGAGCGGATGTTAACTTCCTCGCGTGTTGACGACCTCACACTGTAAACCTTCACCCATGTGTATGCTGACGTGTCACATGACACTGGTAGTATAACCTGGCACTGGTAGAATCATACGACACTGGTAGTGTCACAAGATGGTACTGGTAGTGTCAAAAGGTGGCAATTGTAGTGTCGCAACCTGGCATTGGTAGTGTCGCAAAGTGGTACTGGTAGTGTCACAACCTGGCACTAGTAGTGCCACAAGGTGGCACTGGTAGAGTCACAAGGTGGCACTGGTAGAGTCACAAGGTGGCACTGGTAGTGTCACTAGGTGGCTAGGTCACCCAGAGTTAGGTAGTAAAGACGAGGTCAGGGATCCACGAGGTTCTTCTAGTCTCCTTCTATACATTGGAAGGATGACTGTCATAGTTGATGATCTTTCATCTGATCACTTCCCAAGACTCACAACTGTCAATCTTGATCATATCTCCAGCAATCAAGGAGCTAAATATAGAAGGATAAAACTCATTTTTAAACCGAAACTTAGAGATAACAGCATTAACTACTTCCTTCAGTTGTACAAGAATTACGAGACCACTGGCACAAAAATTCAACGATGATTTAGTTGTCACTGTTGAGAACCTGTTCACAGGCCAAGTGAATAGAATAAGGGAATATAAATCTTTTACCAAATGTGACAACAGATACCATCTTAAGTACTGTAGTGATCCACAAGTGCGCAGTTTAACAGATGCAGCAGCAGCTGGGAGGATTGGTAAAGCGTACCGTGAATGTACAACCCCAGACCTGCTCACAACGTTCCAAGCTGCACTAACAAGTGCAAGGAATAGAAAGCAAGAACCTAGGCAGAAGTAATGAAAACAATTTATTAGTGGGTTGAATGGGTCTACTCTTTAAGTTTGGCTTGGAAAGGTATAAATAATATAACCAGGAGAAAGACTGGTAATGTTGCTCATCCCTTTCCTCCTGAAAAAGCAAATGACCTCGTAACTAACTGGTCTAAAATATCCAGACATGAAAATCTCTTACCTCGTATTAGAAAAAACTGAGTACTTCTGAAGAAAGGTTGAAATTGATTAATTTTATGAGCTACAATATGTAGTAATATCACATACCTGTAAGTTACTCACAAGATCATCACTAGTAATATCACATACCTGCAAGTTACTCACAAGATCATCACTAGTAATATCACATACTTGCAAGTTACTCACAAGATCATCACTAGTAATATCACATACTTGCAAGTTACTCACAAGATCATCATCACTAGTAATATTACATACCTGCAAGTCCCTCACAAGGGGATCATCACTAGTAATATCACATTCCTGCAAGTTCCTCACAAGGGGATCATCACTAGTAATATTACATACCTGCAAGTCCCTCACAAGGGGATCATCACTAGTAATATCACATACCTGCAAGTCCCTCACAAGGGGATCATCACTAGTAATATCACATTCCTGCAAGTCCCTCACAAGGGGATCATCACTAGTAATATCACATAGCTGCGAGTCCCTCAGAGGGGGATCATAACTAATAATATCACATTCCTGCAAGTCCCTCACAAGGGGATCATCACTAGTAATATCACATTCCTGCAAGTCCCTCACAAGGGGATCATCACTAGTAATATTACATACCTGCAAGTCCCTCACAAGGGGATCATCACTAGTAATATCACATACCTGCAAGTCCCTCACAAGGGGATCATCACTAGTAATATCACATTCCTGCAAGTCCCTCACAAGGGGATCATCACTAGTAATATCACATACCTGCAAGTTACTCACAAGATCATCATCACTAGTAATATTACATACCTGCAAGTCCCTCACAAGGGGATCATCACTAGTAACATCACATTCCTGCAAGTCCCTCACAAGGGGATCATCACTAGTAATATCATATACCTACAAGTTACTCACAAGATCATCACTAGTAATATTACATACCTGCAAGTCCCTCACAAGGGGATCATCACTAGTAATATTACATACCTGCAAGTCCCTCACAAGGGGATCATCACTAGTAATATCACATACCTGCAAGTCCCTCACAAGGGGATCATCACTAGTAATATCACATTCCTGCAAGTCCCTCACAAGGGGATCATCACTAGTAATATCACATTCCTGCAAGTCCCTCACAAGGGGATCATCACTAGTAATATCACATACCTGCAAGTTACTCACAAGATCATCACTAGTAATATTACATACTTGCAAGTCCCTCACAAGGGGATCATCACTAGTAATATCACATTCCTGCAAGTCCCTCACAAGGGGATCATCACTAGTAATATCACATTCCTGCAAGTCCCTCACAAGGGAATCATCACTAGTAATATCACATACCTGCGAGTCCCTCAGAGGGGGATCATAACTAGTAATATCACATACCTGCAAATTCCTCGCAAAGGGATCATCACTAGTAATATCACATACCTGCGAGTCCCTCAGAGGGGGATCATAACTAGTAATATCACATACCTGCATGTTCCTCACAAAGGGATCATCACTAGTAATATCACATACCTGCAAGTCCCTCACAAAGGGATCATCACTAGTAATATCACATACCTGCAAGTCCCTCACAAAGGGATCATCACTACTAATATCACATTCCTGCAAGTCCCTCACAAGGGGATCATCACTAGTAATATCACATACCTGCAAGTTCCTCACAAAGGGATCATCACTAGTAATATCACATACCTGCAAGTCCCTCACAAGGGGATCATCACTAGTAATATCACATACCTGCAAGTCCCTCACAAGGGGATCATCACTAGTAATATCACATACCTGCAAGTCCCTCACAAGGGGATCATCACTAGTAATATCACATACCTGCAAGTTCCTCACAAGGGATCATCACTAGTAATCCCTTCCTTAAATCACTTGCAAAAACAACTGCTCAATAAAGTTCTCGAATATTAATAATAATTTCTCACAAATTATATAGAGTGAGAGAGGTAAGCAGGAGTCTACTGGCAGGGTTACATCTGCTCTTGTTACCACCTCACTAGTTAAGAACCATAACAACTGTTGAGTTAGGCATAAGAATTAACAGTCGGGCGTCTACACTGCAAACTGAAGTGTCTGCCAACATAATGGTGCTAAAATTAACTTATGACACTGAGCTTGACTCTATCATCATTAATGATTCTGTGTCATCAATGAAGGCTCTTGACTGGAGTAATGACTAACAATATGCTCATGGGAGAAGCCGAGTATATATAAAAAAAAATCAGGGGAAAAAAAGAAATAATGTACACTTGTTATGGATTCCATCACACATTGGATTACTCTTTCATGTTAAAGTTGATACCTTAGCCAATAAATGTACCCTGAAGGAAAGTGTAGAAAATAACTTTAGTGTATGTGTGTCTAACATTAGGAATAATATTAGAAGTAAATAATGAAACTGAATGTTATAGGAATGCAATTATAAACCTTAGTAGATCTATAAGCCACTATAACATGAACGTAGATACGTACGTTCATGGAGCAACTTGCTACGTAAACACTGACTGATGTTGTAGTGGCCAAACTTAGGCTTTGTTACAAGTACTTCTGGCAGTTTGATAGACATACAAATGATGATCAAACTAAATGTAAAGTGCCTCACGAAATTGTAATGAGACGATTGCAAACAAACCATACCCCGGCCGGAATTGAACCCGCGGTCAGAGAGTCTCAGAACTCCAGCCCGTCGCGTTAGCCACTAGACCAGCTAGCCACAATAAGATTCGTCCAACTAGGTATATTTCTACACCATAGGAAGGTTAGCACAGGCACCACTGTGACTTTGCATTTATGGTCACAGTGGTGCCTGTGCTAACCTTCCTATGGTGTAGAAATATACCTAGTTGGACGAATCTTATTGTGGCTAGCTGGTCTAGTGGCTAACGTGACGGTCTGGAGTTTTGAGACTCTCTGACCGCGGGTTCAATCCCGGCCGGGGTATGGTTTAAATGTGAAGTGGCCAGTCCTGTGGTCACTATCTTGAACACTATGTGCTTAATTGTCCACTTATGGACGAATATAGAGATAAACAGTCTAATAACCTATGTGATTTGTCAAGATATCTTATTATTAATGAAAATCAGACACCAGATATATTAAGCAAATTTCCTAAATTTGCTTGTAACAGATAAGTGAACTGTAGATCTAAATCCAGATATACTCTTGTAAACCTTTTTTGGGCCTAGTTCCTAGGCCTTTTGTGTATCCATATGCTCTTGTGCTACCATCCACAGGATGGATGTGAGGTGCACAATAAACTAGCCACTTTGGCGGCAAAGTCTCAGTCTTATTTCAGACTTCCAGTGGAAGTAAAGATATGCGAGGACAACTTCGTAACAGTCTCTCTGATTAAAAGATGAGATTATTTTCAATTATAGTCTTAATGCTGTCTGTTATTATTTAAACAGACATAAACAAAGCCTCATGGTGTATAATAATGAAAATTATTGCTCACGCTTCACGCTGGTATCCATTTTGTCAGCAAATCATCTTACCACTTACAGGAATTTGGATGACAGAATGGCATAATACTTTTGTACACAGTATAATGTTATTAAAATATTATTAATAAATAATAATATTTGATGAACATGATAATAAATGTAGGTGTCTGTGTAAGAAGGACTGACCCAGCGTGGGTCACGAGGCTCACCACACTGATTTATACTACAGTGTTTACAACTGTGTTCCTCTCTCTCCTGCCTACATGTTATATTTCCAGTAAATGTCATCTGTTACACGTGAAGAGTCTGTTAAGCAAGCGAAACTTTGTCTCAAGCAAGTTTCCATTTGCTGCTCGTCTTTCTTCATCAACTACAGCCAGGTGTGTGTTGGTGATGCCCGCTATGTATAAAGGGAGGACGGTGAAAAGTCTTGGTCTCTTTACACTTGTTTTCCCTTAGTGCACTCCTTGTACTTAGTGCACTCCTTGTACCCCTATTTTTCATTGCAAGCGTTTGGCACTGTTTACCAATCTCTTCCACACGGATTGAACTGTGTGTGTGCTGGTAAGGGATCAGTCCCAGAATTATTTATTTATAAATTATAATGTATCTTTCTCGCCTACGTTCCAAAGAGTACAGATCGAGGGAGGCCAAAAACTTTTTAAAGATATCGACAGAATTTTAAGCCTGTCAGGAAAAAATTCATTTAGATTGTCAATTTGCGTAATGTAGTCTGGCAGCCTGTGATTAACGGACGGATGATCAAGCCTACACCACTTCTTGTGCTAAATGACCTACACGGGTTTAGTGCTTGAGTGGCATAAGAAATATAATGTTGAAGAATGAGACACCTATGCAACATATGGAGATCTTTACTGAGGAAACGCTTCGCCAGACAGTTGCTTCATCAGTCCAATACAAAGAAGAATGGTTTTAAGGAGAGGACGAGTTAGGGGAAATCAGTCCCTCAGCCTGAAAGACTCATGGACTGATTTCCTCCAATTAGCTCCTGCTCTCCTTACACCGTTCTTCTATGTATTGGACTGATGAAGCCACTGTATAGCGAAACGTTTCCTCAGTAAAGATCCCCATATGTTGCACAAGTGTCTCAGTCTTCAACTTGAGGGTTTTTCAAAACCATTTATCACAAGAAATATAATGTAGAACGGAGTATAAAGTCCCACACAATAATATGTACAAGGAATATACTTTGGCTTCTGGTCTCATAGACTTACACACGACCATAACACACTGGAGTGAAATATATGGCAGGAAATGTAAAATAAACCCAGTGAAAAGCAGAGGCATTGTGGACACAACATGCGAGGTCCAAGATTATTCAACCTGCTACCAGCACGTACCAGAAATATTACTGGAACAAGTGTAGAAGTTTACAAGAGCAAACTACATCATTACATCAGAGGTAACATATGCCACACTGAACACCAGAGTTGTGTCACAGGAACCACAGGGGCCAGGAGCTATAACTCTACCTCTGGAAGCACATACAGGTGAGTACAAACAACACTCTGGAATACACGACACACCAGCTCGTCCTCTAACTGTACTCAACGTGTTTTTAATGAGTTAAGCGACTATATCCCCCCCCCCCCTGCCAGACTCTACCCTTATTTTTACGTAGCTTAAATGAGCTAAAATAACTAATGTAACCTAAGCTGGAGTAACTTAAACTGGTATAATAAAGAGGTATAGTAAGTCTGAGAAGATGGTGTGTGTAGTGTTACTGTCTTGTGGGAGGCTGTTGACACAGTACATAATGGGAGAATGGGAGGTAATCTGGTTTGATCAAAGGAAAGGTAGGATAAGTACAGTTCCTTGGATGAAGAACACTTCACCAGCACGATGACGCAGGCGTATCAACCTCTTCTTAAAGCTCTACACCTGAGTGATGTGTCTAAGACTGTCAACATTCACTCTCTCTCTCTCTTTTGCTCTACTACATTTACACAGGTGTCTCATGCTGTCTACATTTCTATCTATCACAAGTACCTTTAGTTTATCTGGAGACTGTTTCAGAGGTCAACGCGCCCCACGGCCCGGTCCCAAACCAGGCTTCCGGTGACTTTACTCTTATGTCGGGTGGTAAATGATAATCACTGAGAATAGGTAGTAGGAAGCCCAGCCTGCAGTCTTGTCCTGTCTGCCTGAAGGTACGTGTCTGACTGACTACCCCTCACTGCGGGGCGTCTAGCAGGGTTTGAACTCTGCTGACCTGACAGTATTTGAAGTCCGTGGCATCACGGTTAACATATGTTGAATTATACTGACACTTGAAGCAGAGGAGAGAGAGATAATGATAATATATACATAGATGGTACGTGAAGGTCTGGTCTCAAATCTGTACACCTCCATAACAGCATTACTGGAGTGAGAGAGGTACGAGGTGGTGTAAAAGAAGCATCGCGGGCACAGTAAGAGAACATTGTATCAACAACATCCTTGGTCCCACACTGTTTAACACTCTGTTACAAGACATTAGAAACATAGCCCTGTGACCCTACAGTCAGCGCTGACGTCAGATGCGCGAGTCAACCAAGTACCATGTACAGAGAGGACTGACTATGCTCGCTGACCCTACAGTCAGCGCTGAAGTTAAATGCGCTGTCGACCAAGTACCCTATACAGAGAGGACTAACTATGCTCGCTGGCGCTCTCTTATGTCACATCACCAGAGTGGTCTCACCTACGACTCCCACACAGAGTTGTTCTTGGGCAACTGTAGCCTATCAGCATTATTGAAGGCACCTTCCCCTGAGTCGTCCTTACGACTCACCCACTCATCGCCATCATCTCCACGACGCCCTACTCGCCGGCACTACCAGCCCAGGTCGTACCACCACTGAGTCACCCATGCCGACGATTGTCTGCCACAGTCCCAGTGTGTCACACAGACTGCAGCAGGTACTGTTCCACCATGCTGAATTCCCATATTTCCTCCATTCGGTGTTCCTACATTCGGTGGCGCCCGGCTGTGGCTACCTGCATTACCTACACCATTTTTCAGCACACCCCTCCCCCCTTTTTTTCTTCTCCCCTGTTAGGAATTTTTTTTTTCGATTGTATGTAATTGTTTATCCTTCATATCATCCACGCCAATGCCTTATTCTTTTCGAAAGAGTTTTATCCATCATTTGTCGTTGTCGGGATGACCTTTGGTAGTGCGCCTGAGGGATGTTAACCCCTGTCGGGTTTGTATTTCATGCCATGCTGCCTAGGACTGGTGCTGCCGTCTGGTGGGCTGAGTTTAAACCTGGAGCCGAGTCCACGAGACCCAGCATACCTCTTACTTCCTCAACAGACATATAACCAGCAAGACGTCCCCTCCCTCCCAACTTTCTCGTTAGGCCTCCGCCTGGCGTGGGTTAACATCCAACACGATGCACTATACCATATTACCAATATACACTAAGGCACGCCTCCCAAAATTATTACTCCACCAGATACTCCATTGTCCTTGGATACAAACACAACTGCCTCATCTATGGGCTATGGTAGACTCAGATATTATAATAAATGTATGGAAATTTTTCTAGGGGTGATTACCTTTATGTACCTCAACATTATATACATACAAGTAATCTAAACCATACCCCCGGCCGGGATTGAACCCTCGGTCATAGAGACTCTATGACCGCAGGTTCAATCCCGGCCGGGGGTATGGTTTATTTGCAATCGTGTCATTACGATTTCTTGAGTCATACAAGTAATCTCATTGGGAGACAACCCTATATTGTTTACCGTAGTCACCCCGTGTAGATATGTGAGAAAACTTTACCACCCCTGGTCACTGGAGGTGGGCCTTCGACCTCACAATCTTATCCATATCTATCCGAGACCAGTATAGATTGGATAGCACCCACAAGTACGGCGCTACTAATTAATTGTGGACTGTATAGATTATATTAGTGTAACTGAATGAAGGGGGGGGGGGGTAGGTTACACATGGATATATCCATCAAAGAAAAACATTTGTATATAATCCCACCACTTACCAGATATTCTCTGGGGGTCACTTGATGTAGCTGGATCACCCATAACCTATCCAATTACAACATACCTAACTGGCCAGTATCAGTCTGCTATAACTAGAAGGGTTACTTAACTGTGGGTGATTGATACTCCTTATTTCCTCCATTCACCATCTCATTTCGATGTCCTGCTACACTGACACGGTTCTTATTCCAGCAGGACGAGGTATCCGTCGGTTTGTCCCGGTTTAGAAGTCGTGATTCCATAAAGCTTCACTATCCTCGGTACTAGAATCACACGTTCACTCGGAGCAGGGCGATCTATTTCACATCCCACATTCTCTTAACTCAATGTTATTATCACTGATTACATTACCATTCACAAGACGATTTAACGTCTCATAATTATTATACACATTAGAGGTCACTCCATTAAGATCTGAGGACGATGAGCGAGGATTAACACACGGGTATTTCCCCTGGACACACACCATGGCCGTGCACCAGTCACACCCGGTCAAACCATTATTCACTAATTTTACCACCTTTTTACGGTGGTCCCGTAAATCATGTTCCCTCACTCTTCACCAGAAACAGTTACGACACTTCCTATTATGAAATGAGGCCTATATTAATCCTTAGGCTGCCGTGAATGCCAATTTCCTGGTTCCATGCTTTTCCAGCCTCCTCACCACATTCAAAACACTCCCGCCTCCCCCATGGCCCGAGTCAACTTATACCCCCGCACATCCGCGCATGCGCCAAGGGAACTCTTGGTTCTATCCTATTGTCAAATACATTTTTGACTCATATCGACACATTAAACACCTATTAGGCGCTATAGTTTCGGAAAATCAAAAATTTTCCACAAAATATATCAACCTATCTGGGGTATTACCATACAGTAGATGAGGGAAAAAGTGTACATACAAAATGGAAGAATGTAGCAAATAATGTTATAGCTGAAACAATCCCCGGAGGTAGCGCAGATGAAAGGTCACACACACATGAGCTACTAAGTCTCTGCGAAAAACACACCTTAAGCCAGCAGATAGTGGAGCCAACAAGACTAGAAAACACACTTGACCTTATCTTCACAAATAATGAGGACCTGATAAGAGACATAAGAATATCAAAAACAACTAATTCCGATCACAATCTAATCGAAGTCCAGACGTACATGCATAGGGGTCCTGAACAGCAGAATGCATGTACTGTGAAGGTGTCTTCACAAAATACAATTTCAACAACATGAACATCAACTGGGACCAGGTAAACAATGTCCTAAACGAAACATGTTGGGAGATGTCTTAATGACATGGATCCAAAGCAGTGCCTTGAAAGGATCAACTTCCTGGTAGCCGAAGCATGTTCTAGGCATATTCCCCTAAGAAAGAAGAAGAGCAGGAGTAAACTGGAGAGAAAAAGATGCTCCCTCTACAGAAGACGACGAAGAGTCACTTGAGCTCCTCAGGAGTGCTAGAATATCTGTATACACGAAAGGAGGCGCTGACCAGGGAAGTGGAAACTATCGAACTTAAGCTAAATGACTCTTACAGGAACCAGGGAGGCAGGAGGAGCTTAAGCTATTAGTGAAATTGAAAGAAATTCAAATATTCTTTTCATATGCCAAAAACAAGGCAAATACCACATCTAGTATCGGGCCCTTACTCAGACAGGAGGGGACTTACACAGACGACAACAAGGAAATGAGTGAAATATTGAAATCCCAGTACGACTCTGTGTTTAGTGAACCACTAATCGGTCTGAGGATCGACGACCTAAATGATTTTCTTCATGAATGAGCCTCAAAACTCCATAAATGTATGCCAGATTTCCGACATTACCCTAACTCCGATAGATTTCGAAAAAGCCATTGACAACATGCCTATGCACTCAGCCCCGGGCCCAGACTTGTGGAACTCTGTTTTCATTAAGAACTGCAAGAAACCCCTCTCGTGTGCCCTAAGTACACTATGGAGGAGGAGCTTGGACATGGGTGAAATTCCACAGTCACTTAAAACAACGGATATAGCCCCACTCCATAAAGGTGGCAGCAAAGCATTAGCTAAGAACTATAGACCAGTAGCTCTGACGTCCCACATCATAAAAATCTTTGAAAGAGTGCTAAGAAGCAGGATTGCAAATCACCAGGATTCCCAAAATCTGCACAATCCAGGGCAACATGGGTTCAGGGCAGGTCGCTCCTGCCTCTCACAACTACTGGATCACTATGACATGGCCTTGAATGCACTGGAAGAAAATCAGAATGCAGATGTAATATACACAGACTTTGCAAAAGCATTTGACAAATGCGATCATGGCGTAATAGCCCATAAAATACGTGCTAAAGGAATAACTGGGAAAGTGGAGAGATGGATCTTCAACTTCCTAACAAATCGAACACAAAGAGTAGTGGTCAACAGAGTTAAATCGGAGGCTGCCATAGTGAAGAGCTCTGTTCCACAAGGCACAGTACTCGCCCCCATCTTATATCTTATCCTCATATCAGACATAAACAGAGATATACACCACAGCACCGTATCATCCTTTGCGGATGATACTAGGATCTGCATGAGGCTGTCATCTGCTGAGGACGCGGTTAACCTCCAAGAAGATATAAACAAAGTTTTCCAGTGGGCAACGGTAAACAATATGATGTTCAATGAGGACAAATTCCAACTACTCCGTTATGGAAAACTGGAGGAGATAATAACTAGAACAGAGTATACTACTGACTCCGGCCATACAATAGAGCGGAAAAATAATGTAAGGGACCTGGGAGTAGTAATGTCTGAGGATCTCACTTTCAAGGATCACAACAGTGCCACGATCGCACGTGCAAAGAAAATGATAGGATGGATAATGAGAACTTTCAAAACGAGAGATGCCAAGCCCATGATGATCCTTTTCAAATCACTTGTTCTCTCTAGGCTGGAATACTGCTGTACATTAACATCTCCATACAAAGCAGGTGAAATCGCAGATCTAGAGAGTGTACAGAGATCCTTTACTGCACGTATAAGTTCTGTCAAGCACCTTAACTACTGGGAACGCTTGGAAGCACTTGACTTGTACTCGTTGGAACGCAGGACGGAGAGATATATCATAATCTACACTTGGAAAATCTTGGAAGGAATGGTCCCAAATCTGCACACAGAAATCACTCCCTACGAAAGTAAAAGACTGGGCAGGCGATGCAAAATGCCGCCAATGAAAAGTAGGGGCGCCATTGGTACACTAAGAGAAAACACCATAAGTGTCCGGGGCCCAAGACTGTTCAACAGCCTCCCATCAAACATTAGGGGAATTACCAATAAACCCCTGGCTGCCTTCAAGAGAGAGCTGGACAGATACCTAAAGTCAGTGCCGGATCAGCCAGGCAGTGGCTCGTACGTCGGACTGCGTGCGGCCAGCAGTAACAGCCTAGTTGATCAGGCCCTGATCCATCGGGAGGCCTGGTCATGGACCGGGCCGCGGGGGCGTTGATCCCCGGAATAACCTCCAGGTAACCTCCAGGTAATCTGTGGAAAGAAGTTTATCGATAAAGACAAGCAGGGAGTGTACTAGAGTGTGAGGCTTGGGTTTTAAACGTTGTAGCTAGGAGGAGGCTAGATGCAGTGGAAATGTCATGTTTGTGTGATGTGATTATGTAGAGAATTCGGTGTCTGGAGATTAGAAGACAGTTTAGGGTTACCAATAGTATACCTTAAAAGTTTAAGGCGGAGTTATTGAAATTGGTCTTTTAGAAATGATGAAACAGAATAGGATAACCTTGAGATTGTATGATTCTGGAGTCCAGAGAAGGATGGGTCGGGGTCGGCCCGGGAAGGGTTGGATAGGGGAGGTATTGAGTGCTTGGATCTTGGACATCAAAGAGCGTGAGCGGGTTAGAACAGACTGAATGGAGACAAGTGGATTTTGGGATGTGAAGTGCTGTTGGAGTGTGAGCGAGGTAACATGAAGGGATTCAGGGAAACTGGTTAGCCAGATTTGAGTTCTGGAGGTGGGAAGTACAGTGCCTGTACGCTGAAGGAAGGGTGGTGGTGGGAAGTACAGTGCCTGTACACTGAAGGAGGGGTGGAGGTGGGAAGTACAGTGTCTGTATACTGAAGGGAGGGTGGAGGTGGGAAGTACAGTGTCTGTACACTGAAGGAAGGGTGGAGGTGGGAAGTACAGTGCCTGTACACTGAAGGAGGGGTGGAGGTGGGAAGTACAGTGTCTGTATACTGAAGGGAGGGTGGAGGTGGGAAGTACAGTGTCTGTACACTGAAGGAAGGGTGGAGGTGGGAAGTACAGTGCCTGTACACTGAAGGAGGGGTGGAGGTGGGAAGTACAGTGCCTGTACACTGAAGGAAGGGTGGAGGTGGGAAGTACAGTGCCTGTACACTGAAGGAAGGGTAGATGTGGGAAGTACAGTGCCTGTACACTGAAGGAAGGGTGGTGGTGGGAAGTACAGTGCCTGTACACTGAAGGAGGGGTGGAGGTGGGAAGTACAGTGCCTGTACACTGAAGGAAGGGTGGAGGTGGGAAGTACAGTGCCTGTACACTGAAGGAAGGGTGGAGGTGGGAAGTACAGTGCCTGTACTCTGAAGGAAGGGTGGAGGTGGGAAGTACAGTGCCTGTACTCTGAAGGAAGGGTGGAGGTGGGAAGTACAGTGCCTGTACTCTGAAGGAAGGGTGGAGGTGGGAAGTACAGTGCCTGTACACTGAAGGAAGGGTAGAGGTGGGAAGTACAGTGCCTGTATACTGAAGGAAGGGTGGTGGTGGAAAGTACAGTGCCTGTACACTGAAGGAGGGGTGGAGGTGGGAAGTACAGTGCCTGTACACTGAAGGAAGGGTGGAGGTGGGAAGTACAGTGCCTGTACACTGAAGGAAGGGTGGTGGTGGGAAGTACAGTGCCTGTACACTGAAGGAGGGGTGGTGGTGGGAAGTACAGTGCCTGTACACTGAAGGAAGGGTGGTGGTGGGAAGTACAGTGCCTGTACACTGAAGGAAGGGTGGTGGGAAGTACAGTGCCTGTACACTGAAGGAAGGGTGGTGGTGGGAAGTACAGTGCCTGTACACTGAAGGAAGGGTGGTGGTGGGAAGTACAGTGCCTGTACGCTGAAGGAAGGGTGGTGGTGGGAAGTACAGTGCCTGTACACTGAAGGAAGGGTGGTGGTGGGAAGTACAGTGCCTGTACAATGAAGGAAGGGTGGTGGTGGGAAGTACAGTGCCTGTACACTGAAGGAAGGGTGGTGGTGGGAAGTACAGTGCCTGTACAATGAAGGAAGGGTGGTGGTGGGAAGTACAGTGCCTGTACACTGAAGGAAGGGTGGTGGTGGGAAGTACAGTGCCTGTACAATGAAGGAAGGGTGGTGGTGGGAAGTACAGTGCCTGTACACTGAAGGAAGGGTGGTGGTGGGAAGTACAGTGCCTGTACAATGAAGGAAGGGTGGTGGTGGGAAGTACAGTGCCTGTACACTGAAGGAAGGGTGGTGGTGGGAAGTACAGTGCCTGTACAATGAAGGAAGGGTGGTGGTGGGAAGTACAGTGCCTGTACACTGAAGGAAGGGTGGTGGTGGGAAGTACAGTGCCTGTACACTGAAGGAGGAGATTATTTGGAGTCTACCTGGAGAGAGTTCCAGGAGTCATCATCCCCGCGACCCGGTCCATCACCAGGCATTCCAGTGGATCAGGTCCTGATCAGCCAGGCTGTTACTGCTTGCCACACGCAGTCCATTGTACAAACCACAACCCGGCTGGCCACGTACTGACTTGAGGTATCTACCTAGTTTCCTCTTAAAAACCTGGTAGGAGTCTATTCTGTTTTCTGTTAGTGTACTCATGTCACGCCTGTTTTTCGGTGGGGGGATGTTGCACCGTCTGCCAAGTCTTTTGTTTTCGTAGGGAGCGATTTATGTGTGCAGATTTGGGACCAGTCCCTCTAGGATTTTCCAAGTGTAAATTATGATTCATCTTTCGCGCTTGTCTTCCGAAGAGTACGTGCAAGGAAGCTGTTACATCATGATCACACTTGTCTAAGGCTTTTGCAGTCTGTGTATACTACATCTTCATTCCGTTTGTCCTCCAGTGCATCATACTGGTCCAGTAGTTGTGAGAGGCAGGAGCGACCTGCTCTAAACCCATGCTGCCCTGGGCTGTGCAATTGTTGGGAATCCAAGTCGTTGGTGATCTTGCTTCTTATAACCCTTACAAAGATTTTTATCAAGTGGGACGTTAGAGCTGTCGGTCTATAATTCTTTATTATTGCTTTACTGCCATTTTTGTAAAGTGGGACTATATCCGTTGTATTTAGTGACTGTGGGATGACCCCTGTGTCTAGGCTTCCTCTCCATAGCATACTTAAGGCACGTCAGTGGGGTTTCTTACAGTTCTTGATGAACACGGAGTTTCACGACTCAGGGCCTGAGGTGGAGTGCCCGATCATGCTGTCAATGAATTTTTCAAAGTCCAGTGGTGATAGGGTTATGTCAGAAATTTTGGAGACAGTGATAACGTTTTGACTCTCTTAAAAATTCGTTTGGATTGTGGATATTTAGTCTGATTAACGGCTCACTAAACACAGTCATACTGAGACTTCAGTATCTCGCTCATTCCTTTGCTGTCATCACTGTTAGTTCCATCTTGTCTGAGCAAGGGGCTCGATATTGGATGTGGTTTTTGCCTTGTTTTTGGCATATGAAAATAAATATTTTGGATTTCTTTCCAATTCATTGATTGCTGTTAGCTCATTCTGGCTCTCCTGGATCCCGTATGATCCATTTAACTTAGGTTCAGGAATTTCTGTTTTCCAGTTCGGTGCTCTCTCCTGCACTTCAGTGTAGCCCCGTTGATAAGCTCAGTGATTCTACTACTACGACTCACGAAATCGTAATGAGACGATTGCAAACAAACCATACCCCGGCCGGGATTGAACCCGCGGTCAGAGAGTCTCAAAACTCCAGACCGTCGCGTTAGCCACTAGACCAGCTAGCCACAATAAGATTCGACCAACTAGGTATATTTCTACACCATAGGAAGGTTATCACAGGCACCACTTGCATTTGTGGTCACAGTGGTGCCTGTGCTAACCTTCCTATGGTGTAGAAATATACCTAGTTGGACGAATCTTATTGTGGCTAGCTGGTCTAGTGACTAACGCGACGCGCTGGAGTTTTGAGACTCTCTGACCGCGGGTTCAATCCCGGCCGGGGTATGGTTTATTCTACTACTACTCCTGTAGAGGAAGTCTCTCTTTCTAGTTTATATCTCTTCTGTTTCCTTAGGGAAATATACCTTGAATATACTTCAAGTGCCACAAAGTTTATTCTTTCACTTATCTCGTTAAAGACATGATTTATTTGATCCCAGTTGATGTTCTTGTTGTTAATTTTAGTGAATGCTGCCTCATAACTATTATGCTGATCAGGACTCCTCTACACTCACATCTGAACTTCGATTATATTGTGATCTGAATTGTTTTTGACACTGATATATTTCTTACCAGGTCATCATTATTTGTGGAAATATGGTCAGTTGTATTCAGCAACTCATTTATGTGAGAATTTTCATGTGAGCTGCCTCCTGGGATTATCTCTGCTATAACATTATTTGCTTCGTTATTCCATTTTAAATGTCGTAAATTGAAATCGCCAAGCAACAAAATATTTGTGGCTGGGATTGGAAGCTTTTCCAGACAGGAATTAATTTCCAATAACTGTTCCTTAAATAGTTAACAATAACAACAATAACAATAACAAGTTTATTTTACCATGATACATGTTTGTACATAGGAGTGTAACAGTTTGGTGAACATGCCAAAAGCCCCTTTATATGCAGAGCATTTCGGGCAAACTTAAGACTAACTTAAGATTAATAAGGCAATAACAGTACTATAATTATACATATGGTGATTAGGCGAGTTACAGTGAATAGAAGAAAATTGAATTTTCAACTAGTTAACGCTATATGGCTTTAGTAAGTTAGGTAGAGAATAATTAAAGTTTTGATATAGTATATAAAAAATACAGTATTACAATTGAGTTTTAGGATACTCTTGATGTGAGTTCAAACCCCACCCGTTCCGTGATGTGATTAACATTAAAATACTAAATACATATTTTGTATAAATAATTGGTTGTAAGACTCCTCTTAGTTTAATGTGAATGCAAATTTTCATTACCTGCATTCGTATCCACAACTTGCATATTGGTTATCAAATAGATTTCTTTATTTGTTTATTATGTATCATAGTGATGGATTAGTATTTCATTACCTGTGCATGAGTACACTATATATGGTAGACAGCATCCGCCCAGGGAGGTAGTTGGGAAGATGCTCCTGGCTGCTTGTATACAACCACAGTGACTTGCTTTGTTCTCGATTTTTTCTGCGAAACTTCAACTACACCATTTGTGGTGTTTAGTGACATGCAGGCCAATCCTCTCTTGTTGCCTCTTCTTTCTGTCGCATCTAAAGGAGGTGTAACCTGTTACTCATATTTCGTTGTCAAAGTGGTCTTTTGAGTGGGTCTCTGTGGAGGCCGGAAACATCGCATTTAATTCCATGGTAAAACGCTTAAGGCTCTGTATATATTTACCGATACAAATGTTACATTGCTTGCTTGTTGGGTGTTTTTGTTGTTGTTGTTTTTGTAGTTGTTGGCATTAGTATCTGTACTTCTGGAGTGGGGGGCCACTGGCAGTGCCTCCAGTCCAACAAGACTCCGAAGTGGTGGAATGTTTTTGTCATTTCTTGCTATATTTTCTGCTTACCAACACTAAAAAGTCTCTTGCTATGGAGTGGTTGTAACTACTACGGTTAGTTTCCCAAAGTTTGTGAGCTCTCTACCTTCTGGTACCTTTCAGATGGTATGCAGGGCAGTTTGTGTCGTAGCATTGTTTTTGTGGACCGATGTATAGCAATTTCGGGGTGAAAAAGTTTATAGGAGGTAGAACGACACATTTCTCTGGTCAGGAGGTAGAACGACACATTCCTCTGGTCAGGAGGTAGAAAGATACATTCCTCTGGTCAGGAGGTAGAATGACACATGCATCTGGTCAGGAGGTACAATGGTCAGGAGGTAGAACGACATATGCATCTGGTCAGGAGGTACAATGACACATGCCTCTGGTCAGGAGGTAGAACAACACATTCCTCTGGTCAGGAGGTAGAACAACACATTCCTCTGGTCAGGAGGTCATGACACTTTTTGAATAATTAAAACTGCACGTCCCGTTCGTTTTGCCAGATATTCCATTTTTACAGATACACGAGCATAGACTGTATTAATGTTGGTAAAATTACCGACAATATGTTAAGTATAAGGACACAAGTGCAACTGATGCGACATTTTATTGTGGTTTGACAAAGCTCCTGGAGAGCGAAACGCTGCCACAATAAAATGTCGCATTAGTTGAATGTGATCAGTCACGAGGGAGGTTTCACCAAATAAACCAGGTCCTAAATTATATAAACTGGGAAGATATCCTAGGCAACAAGGATCCAAACCAATGTTTAGAAGAAATCAACTCTG